>CM032456.1:181244428-181329428 GCA_019049505.1 Pachyrhynchus sulphureomaculatus | reverse complement strand
GCCCAACTGAGGAGCCGTGATACGGCGAAACGCGTCTTGGAATGGTTCAGCAAATAAAAAGAACACTTTTGGGGACTTCTAAAAATGTGAATCTTTCGATTCGCCTTTAGTTGTTATACCAATGCCATCTACGCCTTCGAGGGGTAAGCTCGAGAAGGTACGTTTCTGCAATAAGTGCCAGCCGTGCTGTCCCGCTCTGCTTAAAAAGACTTTGTAAATCACCAAAAGAGTGCAATATAAGCATCTATTTGTTATAGTTTTCCGTTAGTACCTGGATAAGTACTGAAAAGGATGTTCTCGTATTTGCTGAACCTAGCCCAACTGAGGAGCCGTGATACGGCGAAACGCGTCTTGGAATGGTTCAGCAAATACAAAGAACACTTTTGGGGACTTCTAAAAATACGAATCTTTCGATTCGCCTTTAGTTGTTATACCAATGCCATCTATTATTTCTGAGGATTTTGTGACTATCGAAAATACCCAATAATTTAGGTCACACAAAAACCGGTGACGATATGACGACAACTTGTCGGCCGACCTGTCCACTATTAGGAGGTTTATTTACATGTAAATGTTGCGTTGGTGTATAGACACAGTCGGTCAAGTGAGAACCTGTCACGCATTGCTCATTAAACCATACATTTTTTTAAAAGTTTTTGTAAATCAGTCGACAGTAAAGGATTGTCATCAAAATGCTAATGATTCGGTAATTCGGTTCGTTCCCATCAGCGTCAATGATCCCCTCACATTGGCCGGGTATACTTTCTACAGGATTTCCCGCATATTCTTGGGGCAAAGGTTTCCAAGTTGCCCGAATTTGCCATGACAGCGGCTTCTCCGTGTACTCCTTGCTATAAGAAAGCTTCTGCGTTCTCGATTGGGTTTGCATCTAATGCGACGATACCGCATTCCCTTTTCCACTCGTATACGTTTTACTCCAATGTTTGGGGTCATTAACCATTAGAAGAATTTACTCCTCATATCAACAAATCATCGTTTAACAGTCAGTACTAACGCCTTCTTGTAAATCTGGAGAATCTTTGCTAATTATAGGTAAAGATGAAGAGCTTTCCAATACCAATTAGTAGAAATTAACCAGACTGGTAAGGTAATAATCTAACCCCAAAAATAAAGCATTATCGGAAAAAATTACATTGCTCCAGTCTGGAGCTGTATTTTCCTCTATCCACGCGAGTCGTTTCTCTCTGTGCTTTCGCTTAGCAATTGTTTATTGATCGTACTCCACCACTTCAAATCGTTAGCCCGAAGATGAGTGCGAATCGTGTCATACAATATATCCAAACACTTCTGCTCTAGTTTTTGTGCCCCTTGGGGCAAAGTTAATTGAAGATTTCGGAAAAACATGTTAATAATCATTTTTTCGTCCTTGTCCGACACTTTTCCCCTTGAATCTGGAAGATGATTAACATTTTTTAACTGAGAGTATCGGTTCACCCGTCTATCCGTCTATTATGATTATTGATCATCTTCCAGGTACAAGGGGAAAAGTATCGGACAAGGACGAAAAAATTATTATTAACATGCTTTCCCGAAATCTTCAATTAACTTTGCCTCCGTCTATTATAGTCGGGTGAACCGATACTCTCAGTTAAAAAATGTTGATCATCTTCCAGGTACAAGGGGAAAAGTGTCGGACAAGGGCGAAAAAATGATTATTAATATGTTTTCCCGAAATCTTCAATTAACGTTGCCTCCGTCTAGTATAGACGGGTGAACCGATACTCTCAGTTAAAAAATGTTGATCATCTTCCAGGTTCAACGGGAAAAGTGTCGGACAAGAACGAAAAATGATTATTAATATGTTTTCCCGAAATCTTCAATTAACGTTGCCTCCGTCTATTATAGTCGGGTGAACCGATACTCTCAGTTAAAAAATGTTGATCATCTTCCAGGTACAAGGGGAAAAGTGTCGGACAAGGGCGAAAAAATGATTATTAATATGTTTTCCCGAAATCTTCAATTAACGTTGCCTCCGTCTAGTATAGACGGGTGAACCGATACTCTCAGTTAAAAATGTTGATCATCATCCAGGTTCAACGGGAAAAGTGTCGGACAAGAACGAAAAATTATTATTAATATGTTTTCCCGAAATCTTCAATTAACGTTGCCTCCGTCTATTATAGTCGGGTGAACCGATACTCTCAGTTAAAAAATGTTGATCATCTTCCAGGTACAAGGGGAAAAGTGTCGGTCAAGGGCGAAAAAATGATTATTAATATGTTTTCCCGAAATCTTCAATTAACGTTGTCTCCGTTTAGTATAGACGGGTGAACCGATACTCTCAGTTAAAAAATGTTGATCATCTTCCAGGTTCAACGGGAAAAGTGTCGGACAAGAACGAGAAATGATAATTAATATGTTTTCCCGAAATCTTCAATTAACGTTGCCTCCGTCTATTATAGTCGGGTGAACCGATACTCTCAGTTAAAAAATGTTGATCATCTTCCAGGTACAAGGGGAAAAGTGTCGGTCAGGGGCGAAAAAATGATTATTAATATGTTTTCCCGAAATCTTCAATTAACGTTGTCTCCGTCTAGTATAGACGGGTGAACCGATACTCTCAGTTAAAAAATGTTGATCATCTTCCAGGTTCAACGGGGAAAAGTGTCGGACAAGAACGAAAAATGATAATTAATATGTTTTTCCCGAAATCTTCAATTAACGTTGCCTTCGTCTATTATAGTCGGGTGAACCGGTACTCTCAGTTAAAAAATGTTGATCATCTTCCAGGTACAAGGGGAAAAGTGTCGGACAAGGACAAAAAAATGATTATTAACATGTTTTCCCGAAATCTTGAATTAACGTTGCCTCCGTCTAGTATAGACGGGTGAACCGATACTATCAGTTAAAAAATGCTGATCATCTTCCAGGTTCAACGGGAAAAGTGTCGGACAAGAACGAAAAATGATTATTAATATGTTTTCCCGAAATTTTCAATTAACGTTGCATCCGTCTATTATAGACGGGTGAACCGATACCCTCAGTTAAAACATATTGATCATCTACCAGGTACAAGGGGAAAAGTGTCGGACAAGGACGAAAAAATGATTATTATCATGTTTTCCCGAAATTTTCAATTAACTTTGCCTCTTCCCCCTAAATGGACGATGAATGATTCAATCACTTAAGATTCGCAGATGATATCACTCTGATCGCCAACACAAAAGAACGAGAAATAGGTCTAAAAATAAACTTCACCAAAACCAAATATTTAAACAACGAAAGTGAAGTTAACAGCCAGGAACTATTAATAGAAAGTGAAAGAATATATTTAGGGCAAAAAATCGAAATATTAAAATAATTTAAAGGCTATCCTGGATAGAAGAGTTTCGTTAGCTTGGTCTGCGTTCAGAAGGTTACAACCTACATTTAAATTGGACATCCTAAATACAATAAAGGTCAGACTATTCGATCATATGTACTGCCGGTATTAACATATGGCACTGAAACGTGGCCTTTAAATAAAAGTATAATAAATAAACTCCAGGTAACTCAAAGAGCAATGGAGAGGAGAATGCTAAATATTAGACTCCAAGATCGTATTCCTAACATCGAGATACGAAGGTGGAATTGGGCGAAGAATATCGCAAGGCTGAATGATAACAGATGGACACGCCATATGTTGCCACGTTGAATGGGGCCTAGAGAACACAAAAGATGCAGAGGTAGACCACAGGCAAGATGAACGGACGACATAAAAAGATTAACAGGTCACGATTAGATGCAAAAAGCAAACAACAAAGCTCATTGGAGACAACTTGGGGAGGCTTACCTCCGACTATGGATGGAATAAGCTAATGATGATGATGATTGATTCACCTACTTGCTAACGAATGCCCGCGACTTGACTATATACTTAGCAGCTTCTGTAGGCGTCATTTTCGGAGCTATTGGATGATTACGTAAAAACAGAACCTCGAAGCGCGAAGCATATCCGGCACTAATGTTCGATAATTTGCCATTTAACTATAAATAAGGTTAGAAATAAATCTCTTTCCACGAAGCATTGTTTGCAGGGATGCCAAAAGCCTCAAAAAAAAGAACTTCTCTTATCGAATCAAGAATACGGAATTGCAGTTAAATGTTTATGTTAATTTAAAAGAAACAACAACAAATTAATCTTGTGTGACTCTAAAAGCTGCATTGCTCTTTTTAACGCATGATAGTTGTTTTTAGTGAACTTTTTTTATGATAAATATAATATTAAATATTAAGAAAAAATAATAAAAAAATTCATACCAGAATAACAGTAGTAACTTAGAATATTTGTTTCGTACAATTTATTATTTATAAATGTTACTTAGTTCTTATCTGGGGGCACGGCAGTGCCTCCGCCGAGTCGAGCAGAAAGCACAGCCGTACCATCCTTTTCTCATAGCCACTCACGGCACTTTCGACCCCCCTGTAACTTCGTTGTGAATAAAGCTAAAAGTATGAATTTTCAGTGACCAAGAGGACATACTACACTAGCTATATTCCTAAATTACCTACTATTTATACCTTATAGTTTACGAACTATCGCCAGTCGAAGTTCTTTAATTTTGTCACTGACACACTCACCGGTCATCAAAATTCTAAGGTACTTCTAGCAGACACACAAACTTCAAATTTTGAATTTAGTTAGTGTTTAGCCTATAAAGGAAGGAAAAAGTGAAACATCCCGAAATTTCAGTCCCGTTTTCTAAAAGAATGAGAGATAATAAGCTGTAAACTTGTATAAACCTTTATTTTGGCGTTCTAAAAGTTGTCTCAAAAGTCTCGTAAAATCTCGTGTCTGCGTCTTAAGATATTCAAGGTCAAAGGTCACAAAAATCGGTTTTTCGCAAATATCTCGCTTCCTATGGTTCCAATAATATTTGCATTTATTATAAAAATTGTAGAGCATAAAATTCTCTACAAATTTTGTTCTAAACATTTTTTTATACGATTAATCGTTTTTGAGATAGAGCGCGGACAGCGCGCAGCGCTCAGCCTTATGTAGCATAATGCAAGATCTACCGTGAATCCCGGTAAATAATACGTTATATAAAGTTAATTAATCACTAAAAAATCTATAACTATGAATAATTTGTACTATTTAGTAATTAATATATTATATTTTAATAATATTTTTCATTTATCAAATATATTCGTTTAATAATACTTACCTACTTCGTGTAATTAAAAAATTGTTAAGTAAAATACTTTAAGTATATTTTAATTATAAAAAAGTATGAAGATGATGCTTCCATGACAGCAGGGCCAAAAGAGAACATAGTTATTAAAATAGGAGCAAAAGTCATGTTAAGACGAAATATTGACGTGAGTCTTGGCTTAATCAACGGTTCTATCGGTATAGTACAAGTAGTAAAGGTTGATCCTGAAAGTACAAATAAAATAAAAAAAATACATAGTACATTTAATCCTGCGGGCCGGGCGCCGCCGACTAAATCTCCAACCAGGGCGCCGGGTCTCGCAAACCCATCAATAAAAAATCTTGTTAAAAAAAAAGTGATAAATTAATATTTTATTGAAAAAAAAAATACATTTTTAAGTACAAAACCTTATATTATAAAACTGGTTTAAGTATACACAGTCAAAAATCTAATTTTTAAATATTTGTTGTCAAAAAAATTAAACATTTCCTAAAAACTACAAACAAAGTAACTTGAAGATGAAAAAAAAAAATTTTTAGTAAAACATTGTAAAAATATCATAAATCAACAGATTTTATTGATTCATTGCAATTTCTGAGCACTCAGAACACCATGCATGGATATGAGTAAGACATACAAATTTTCCACATTTTTTGCAAAAATATTTGGTTTTTGAATCTTTTTTTACAAAAAAAAAAACATCTTTTTCTGTTACCTGGTTGGACTTCTTCATTTCTATTGGGTTCTTGTGTTCCAGCAACTTCTTGTCTTCTTTCCCTTACCGACCTTGGAACATTTGTTTCATAAGAACGTCGCTCCAAGTGTTCTTTTGTCAAGGATAGTCCAACATCTCTTAGATATAATCGTCTTTCAATCTTATAAGTTTTATTATTGCAAGCAAAAATAATTTGGGAATTTACACCACCCATATTCATAACTGAAAAAAAAATAACCATCGGCCACCTTCTTATATTCCTTGCTACGTTATAGGTAGCAGACAATTTGTCGAGATTATCTACACCTCCTTTGGTATGATTGTAATAAGTAATTATATCGGGTTTGCATTTTTCTGCCGTAGAGGGATCAATCCTATCATCGTGATGTAAACTGGATATAACATTAACATTTCTATATTTCTTTGGAATATATGACACAATAGTCATAACTTTTTGAAAGCCAAATATTGAAGAAAATTCAGGGCGAGCTCTTGTGTTGGAGAATTCTAGAGGCAATTCCTTTTTATTTTTTTTTATTGTACCCACGTACGTGGTTTTATGCTCCACAGGTAATTTTTTTACCAATTCAACACTGCTAAACCAATTATCCTCTCCTTCCTCTCGGAAACCCAGAATAGCAACTTTCATATCTTCTCAAAACAACCAAGAACAAGAGATACAAAAATAACTTTTAGGGACAAGCCAACAATAATAAGCACAAGAAAACACACCGAAACTATTTACCTTCTACTAACAGGCAACCCAATGTCGGGACACTTTGAGCTTCTGACACCACAAAACACTAAAAACATTCCAAACAACAGTAGACCAATAAAAGAAACATCGGGCGAGCGACGTAACGGTCGACGACGTCGCGGGAAATGGCAGCTCGACCAAAACGATGAAGACCGGGCAACTGACAATGGACCTGCCAAAAGTGTTGTGCCGGCGAGTAAGCCGACACCCACCAAGGCGGGAAAATCAGGGCAACGCATGAGTTATACTACAGGAACAAACGAACACACCATGCGTTGCTTTGATAAAAGCACAAGTCCTAACAAAGAAACCACTGAGAAGGGAATCACTCGCCGCCTAGACCCACCACCATCAATCCAAAACGCAACCGACGAAGTAGTTAATCAAAAACTCCCGCAACGACAAAGAAATCCCAACAGCACAAAACCAAAATTCAAACGGCAAATAAGAATAGAAAACCAAATCAACAACATCAGGAGATATCTAGGACACCTTACCCAGTTTATCAACGGGAACGTGTCCAAACGAGTCACGCGGAGTATAAACAAGATCAAGTCCGGGTCTCCCGACAGAACACTGCCAGAAATCCTGGATACTCTGAAACAAAAATTATCCGTATATGCCGCAAGACTTCGTAGATACAAAGAACCAAACGAGAGGAAAGATACCAACAACCTCTTCCGAAGAAGCCAAACACAGTTCTACCGGAAAACTATGCACAGCAAACAGATAGCAGTGACCGAACCACCAAACAAACAAGAACTCACAGATCACTGGAAAAGTATCTGGTCAGAACCCAAACTACCCAATAATAACATCCCCTGGATCAAAGCCAAAGAAGGTAAAGATAAACATGTGACAGAACAGGAAAATTCCACATTAACTACTGTGGGACCAAACAGCATGATGAGGCGCCTGGATGCAAGAAGTTCCGGAGGTAGAATGGCCCCCCCCTTCGGATCTCCGGGTAGGGGCTGGTTCGGAGGCGTCGACTTGCAGACATCATAATTTTAAGATAGATTTTTGCAACATACGAGGTATAAACTCGAACATAAATTCAGTGCATCAACACCTGCAATCAGATAAACCTCATGTACTCGCTCTAAGTGAAACCAAGGTCAGTCCATCGACCAGCACGGTCAACTATCTTTATCCTGGGTACGACTTCTATTCCCGATTTAGGCGTAACTTTGGAATCTGTCTTTTTGTCAGAAGCGACCTCTCTTGTCAACGAGAAGAAGCTCTGGAGCCCCCAAACTTTGATGTTATGTGGTTAAAAATAACGACTCAACAAACCACAAGGTTCATCTGTATCCTGTATCGACCACCAAGTGATACCAATTTTCGAACACTTTTCGCTTCTCTTGCAGACACCATCAATCATTTACAAAGTAACTATCCAAGTGCCGAAATTGCCATCCTGGGCGACTTTAATGTCCACAATATCAACTGGCTGAAATATTCAAATACCACCGATGAACAAGGTCGTGAAGCTGAATCATTCTCAATCAGTTATGGCTTAACTCAGCTTATTGACGAACCAACACGGATCCCTGATCGAGACGGGGAGTTCGCCAGTCTTCTTGATCTGTTTTTAACCACCAATCCGGAGATTTACACGTAAATCCGACGTTAGGTTCTTCCGACCATAAACTGCTTTCGACATCGAGTATCCTGCCAATCAGTGACAGAGAGGCGCCTAGGCCGCGCAAGATTTGGCACTACAAATCTGCTAAATGGGAAGATCTCATGGAATACTTTCGAACTTTCCCTTGGATGGACGTTTGTTTTCGATCCGATAACCCATCTGACTGCGCCAGGGAGGTCTCCGATGTTATTTTGGCTGGTATGGAAGCTTACATCCCTTTTTCAAAGAAATGCTCCTCCAACGGCAAGCCTTGGTTCGACCGAAAATGCAAAGAAGCTGTTGCTTCCAAACATATTGCCTACCGACAATGGCGTGAAAATCCTAACACCTTAAATCGAAACATCTTTGTGCATGCCCGGAACAGATGCAAGGGAATTATCGACGAAACCAAGGAGGCACACAATGAACGAATTAGAAACAAACTTCTCGCTTGTCCCAACAATTCCAGGTCCTTTTGGGCAGTCGCTAAGGCAGTTAGTCAAAATTTTACCAAATCCACCATACCACCACTCACACGGCCAGATAATTCCATTGCAACCACACCTGTTGAGAGAGCGAACTTGTTGGCTGAAGTCTTTGCTTCACATTCTACTGTCGATTTCCAAGGAAAAACACCACCTACTATTCCCATATTGCAGTCAAGGATGCCCGATGTTGTCTTCAGACAGCGCATCATAAAGCGTATTTTAATGAAGCTAGACACCAAGAAGGCTTCTGGCGCTGACGGAATACCTGCCATAGTTCTCAAAAACTGTGCAAGGGAACTAACACCAGTTTTCTGTAGACTTTTTAACCTATCCTACAGAAAGGGAATATTTCCGTCCTGCTGGAAATGTGCCACGGTTCAGCCGATACCTAAAAAAGGTAAGAAGACCTTGCCAAATAACTACCGACCAGTTGCACTGCTTTCAATAATATCGAAAGTCATGGAAAAGGTTATCAATGAGCATCTTCTAAAATATCTTGAACGATTCAATATTATTAGCGATCACCAATATGGTTTTCGTAAACATAGATCAACAGGAGATCTTCTGACTTATGTAACACATGTTTGGAACAACGCAATTGAACACTTTGGAGAATCTCGAGCGGTTGCTCTTGACATATCCAAGGCATTCGACCGTGTTTGGCACGATGGACTGTTGGCTAAGTTGCGCTCTTATGGTATGTCTGAAAGGTTCTGTTTGTGGCTCTCATGTTTCCTCAGAGAGCGTTCTTTACGAGTGGCGGTCGACGGATTTCTTTCTAACACCCTCACTATCAACGCCGGTGTGCCCCAGGGCTCCATACTGTCTCCTACTCTCTTTCTCATTTACATTAACGATCTGCTGGAAAAGACCGGGAATCCAATCTATAGCTTTGCAGATGACAGTACGCTTGTCTCTTCATTCACCTTGAACGCTCGGACATCGGCTGCTCAGGCGAATATCCGCAGACAGCAGGAGGTCGTTCAACTTAACAAAGACCTGGAAGAAATTCTATCTTGGGGTGACAGTAACCAAGTGGAATTTAACGCTACAAAAACCCAAGCGGCAGTTTTTTTCTAAAAAAGTTAACGTTGCTGAACCCGACATAGTTATGTCGGGGCACTCCATTCCCCTAGCATCGTCGCTCAATTTGTTGGGCGTTAGTTTGGGAGCAAATATGTCTTGGCATGAACATGTTGCAGGCATAGCAAGGAGAGCTTCTCAAAAGTTGGGAATATTATTTAGAACCAGAAAGCTTTACACCCCACAGCAACTGTTAATTCTTTACAAAGCCCAAATTCAACCAACTATGGAATACTGCTCCCACGTTTGGGGCTCCGCTCCCAAACATACACTGCATTTGTTGGATTCTGTTCAGAGAAGAGCGGTCCGTCTGATTGGGGACCCGGAATTGACCGGCGGCCTTGATTCGCTGGAACATCGAAAAACGGTTGGCGACTTGAGTCTGTTCTACAAGTATTTTCATGGAAGGTGTTCGAAGGATGTAGCCCGCTTAATTCCTCCCAAAGCGGTGCATGTTAGAAATACACGTCGCGCTGGTGCTTCGCATCCGTATGAGGTTCAGCATGTTACTCCGCGTACGACGCTTTTCAAGCAATCTTTTATATGGAGAACGTCATCCCTTTGGAATAATTTGCCCAGCGCTGTGTTTCCCACCGAGTACAATTTACAGCGATTCAAGAACAACGTGAATCGCTTTTTTTCCGCACTCGTGCCGCTCCTGGAGCGCTTTAGGGACTTCCCTGCAGCACGTGTGCTAGACCAATAAAAAAAAAAAAAAACCAATTATCACACGTAAGATTACGATTAGTCCCAGATATAGGTTCTAGTAGTCTCAAAACTATACTTTGTGGATCGTTAGGGCGTTCATATATACCTTCAGGCTGCTTTCCGACGTAAACCTCCAGATTTGAAGCATAAGATGTAGAGGAATCAACTAAAGCAAATATTTTTATACCGTATCTGTTAGGTTTACTTGGAATATACTGTTTGAAATCACATCGCCCCCTAAATGCCTCAAGCTTTTCATCAGTTGTTGTGTTTGCTCCAACAGTATATGTGTTTTTACAGTTTTCAACAAAAAGGTCAAATAGGCTTCTGATTGGAGCTAGCTTGTCAAATTGTTTCCTTGCTTCTCTTGTCGTCAAGTCATCAAAACGAAGGCATCGAAGAAGAAAATGAAATCGATCGTGAGACATTACCAACCAAAATCTTTCAATCCCGAGTTCGTTTCTTTGCCATAGCTCTTTTGTATTAAGTCGTCCACTTTTGAAGGTCCCCGCCAAATATAATAATCCAAGAAAAGCTTTTATTTCACAAATGTCCGTGGGTTTCCCTCTTCTCTCTCTTGCATAATTTTGAGCCAATCCAGAAATGTAGAGATTTGTGTTTTCCACTATAATGTTAAGCATTTCATCTGTGAAAAATAATGACCAACACTCCATGGCTGTTTTGGCGTTTTTCCCACAGTTCCTGACGCCTGGTAGCCGAACAATAATATTTTCTTTTCTCGTTCTTACGGTTTTGTTTGGACAATGTTTTTGCCATCGCGTGGTTCCGTTTTTACCAATGAAAGCTGGAATTCTTGGTAATTTTGCAAGAGATACATTGTCATCACTGCTATCATCGCACTCTTGTTCTGATTCACTATCGGTACTTCGGGTTTCTACTGTATTTTCTTCTAAAGCTAACTCCTCTTCCGTCATCCGGCTCTTCATCTGAATCAGCTTCTTCCCATAATTGGCGGAGTTTCTCCTGCTCGTTCTCATAATAAGTAGACATCGCTGCTAAACAAAAGAGATACTATTTTTTATAAAATAGTAACTAATAAATAATTAATATGCATAAAATAATGCAAAATAAATTTTATTTATGCTAAGTTACCGTTGAAAAGTAAAACCAGCCGAATGTAAAAAGAAAAGCGCAAACCGGGGCGCCGGGTCTCACAGACCAAAATCAAAATAATTCAAAAACTAAAATATGTACACAACCACCGATTGTTATGCGGGTATTGAGGCTAAAAATGAACAGGTAGACGAACCGCTAAGCGGTTGCAACGATGTTACGAAAATTGCCGACTGATTGTCGGAGCGTCGGGTCTCAGAGGCTAGGCGCCCCGCCCGCAGGGTTATTAATGAACATCTTTACGAGCTTGGTCCAGTCAAAACTAAATATGAAATTATTAATTGAGCTTATGTTCATTGCGAACAGTTTCCGATATGTATAGCCTATGCTATTACCATACACAAAAGTCAGGAGCTAAGTCTAAACAGTGCACTGATGGACATCGCTTCTTCAGTGTTCACATGCGGTCAAGCATACGTGGCACTTTCGAGAGTGACAAGTCTGGGCAGATTACATCTAATTAATGTCGACTTCGGTAGTATCAAAGGTCAGGAGTCCGCAATTGTTGAATATAATCGACTTAGAAGCACTTATCGTCCAGACTTGTCAAAAATTGTTACATCATAGCCTTTGAGAAAAATCAATAGAGACAGGGAGTGGGTTTTAAGAAAATCCATAGCTGACGTATAAGAAATATTACCCGAGAAGAAAAAAAAAAAGAGGACTACCTACAAAAAGAAAAGAGATCCTATCAAAAACCTAAAATGTAAAAAAATGCCAAGTCTCGCTACGCAGTCCTTCCACCACAAAAAGTTGTGAGATCTCATGTAAAACCAAGTCAGTTATTTTAGTTAGTATCTATGGAAGCACCTATTCAACAACTTTGTCATAAATTGTTAACTATTTAGTTACCTACCAACATTTATAGTGATCGTATTAAAATTAGACATCTTTATTTCTATAATAAATATAATGACTTGGCAATAGCACGGCAACATAATCACATAAGAATAATCTACTATTTAAAATACTTTATTCATAAGTGCACTGTTTAGACCTAATTAGCAATCGAAATAGTAGATTATTCTTATCTGATTATGTTGCCGTGCGATTGCCAAGTCATTATAGTTATTATAGAAATAAAGATGTCTAATATTGATACGGTCACTATAAATGTTGGTAGGTAACTAAATAGATAACAATTTATGACAGTTGTTGAATAGGTGCTTCCAAAGATACTAACTAAAATAACTGACTTGGTTTTACATGAGATCTCACAACTTTTTGTGGTGGAAGGACTGCGTTGCGAGACTTGGCATTTTTTTACATTTTATGTTTTTGATTGGATAGAATTAAGATTTTTATAGACACCACACTACCTTCTCACAATCTCTAGTAATATGTATCATCATCTATTCAGCGGAATCATTGCGGAACGAAAAATTTCAGTAAGCCACTTCAATAATATCTAAGTTATTACCGTAAAAAAGTCGTGTATTTGGTTTGTTTGGATTTCTGGGTAATAAAAAGGTAAAGAAATAAATGCTTCTCGATGCATCCAATTTGATATTGATCTGACCCTCGTCAACTTCATTTAGATTCGACATTGGAAATTGGATTTCTTGAGGATAGTATTTTATTTTTATTTTGGTCATTTACCTCAACTTAACGCAAGGAAAAACTTATTCCTATTTCAAATTGTAGGTATTAAAATTTTGGTCAGTTTTATTTTAAATATTATCTATTTAAAATAGTAATTATATACAGCAATAGCCTGTCCCAAAATATAAGATCTCGGTTTTTGCTGTTTTAAGTGGGAAATATAAAAATTCTGACCTTTTGTTTATGATAGGTTGCAGAGATGAACTTAAGAATTTTATCCATTAATTCAAATAAATAAGATTATAAGTGTTTTTGGAGATGTTTATTTATAGATGCATGTAAAAACAAATAGATAAGAAGTACAAGTATTTAGTTTGAATATATTTTAACTTAAGCCTAATTCGGTTTCACTATCGCTGTCAACAGCTGAGGTAATTATCAGTGGTTTTATATTATTTACATAAATATATGAATCTTCAACTTTAACAACGTGCTGAATGGAATTCTTCCAGTTTTCACAAGGTATATCATTTATAACTTTTTTACTAATTCAACCACTGACACGCTTAAAGTTGGAGAAACATTTTGTGCCCTTATTTTGATATAACTTGATGCCAAATATGTTCAATTGGATTAAACACACAATAATACGGAGGAAGCCGCAAAACAGTTTGTCCCATTTTCTCAGCCATACTATCACAAACATTTTACAACACAATTTATAGTCTTTCAAAACTTCCAAAACATAATTTTTTTTATAACTAAAGTCAAAATAAGTGTCATTTTCTAACATATATTCCTGTATTTCCGATTTGGTGTTGGCTGCATTAGGAACCTTATTTAGTAGGCGACTATGGTAACTTGCATTATCCGTAACTATAACACACTGTTCGGAAACATTTGGCAAAAAGGGAATTTTGAAACCAATTTTCAAAAAGTTCTGCGGTCGTGTCTTTGTGATAGTCCAAACTAGAATATTTTATGTTTTTTGCAGATAATAGTAGACAATTTGAAACCCAGCCCTTTTCAGATCCAGCATGCAAAATAGTTATTCGTTTACCTTTATTTGAAGGTGCATTAGTCTGACATTTTATACTGCTGTCAACCCACCGTTTTTTGCACAGTGTCATGGGTATCGAACCATATTTCGTCAAGGTAAATTATTGGCCAATTCTCTGATCGATAGTTTTTAATTTCTTGTAAATAAGTATTTCGCAAGATTCGTAATCTTTGTGACTCCATCACTACATGCCTATTGTTGATTTTTCAGAACGTGAATCCCATTCTTAAGAGAATTCTGTGAAGGGTTGATCAGGCACAATATATATTGGTCCCGTCCTGCGCCAGTCTTCATTTTATTTTGTCTAGTGTCGGCACCAACTGCTCTTCATACATAGAATATATTTTTCTCCTGATGACGTCTTTTTCACAATCGTCTACATGATGCATTTAAAAATCTTTCCGTTTTTTTCCTGTTCCTGAGTGATGGTTTTCCTACAATACCCTTAATCGTAGAAATTGGGGTTTTTGTTAGTTCACTGGTTTCTTGCAAAATACTTTGTTTATTCAAATTTCTTTTTACCAAACAGTCGTAAACATTTGTTAAGCGTCAAGTGATAAAAGTTTTCTCTTGCGATAGCCACTATTGCCATTTTCCCACGGATGCCACGTAATTAAAATAGAACCGTTACGTTGTAAATTGTAAGTAAAACTAAAAATAAAAATAATAAAAAGTATCTTTCGAATCCTAATGGGGACCTGCGGTCATTAGGCCTATATTATCAAATACTTAAAGGGCTCCAAACCGGGTTGCCAGGTAGTAAATATATAGGTAAAAATAGATCCAAGATGATTGCAGGTGCAAGTTAACGCGGTATACAAAGCAGGTAAAATAAAAATACGTTTATTGTAATACCTGGCAACTGTGTACAAAACCTTAATAGGATCGTTTATTGCCCCATTGAAAAAGCAAAAAGGCAGGATCTTATATCTTGGGATTTACTTTAACATTATATATTCCGTTTGTTTTGTTTACCAGTGGCAGCGTGAAAACGTTCTTTTTATTTCATTTATTTCGTCATTTCTTTAGCGTTAATTTTTCCATTAAAAAACAGAACCGCTGTTTATTAGTATTTTTATGAAATTCCATTTTCTGTAATAATTCACGAGGTTCAATATATTAAACGATTTTCATAACACCCTGTATATACTGGTTCTTTCTGATTTAAACAATATTTCTTTAACCGTTCACAAGGATCTACATACATATACTAAGTTACACTAATGAAATGGAAGCATAAAAATCGTAAAATATCGGATCACGTTCGCCTTTACTGGTTAAGTGGTGTTAAAAGGTCAAAACTTATGAAACAGTCCTTTCTTTTAAAGCACCCAAGGGTCTATTTAAAATGTTTTTTCTGCTTTTTATGTGTTGACCAAGTGGTCCCTGAAGACTTTAATTTATTTCAAATTACGTATTTTGGCCCCAGAAAATGTACGTAGGGAAATGTAGGGTAAATTAGGTAGATAGGTCAAAACAGGCATGTCCGTTTCTTTAATAACCCTATCATAATAGGAAGTTGAAAATGAATCACTGGGAGATATGAGTCAGGATGTTTGATTTAGGTAGTTTGGAAATAGCTTTGCTATTATATTTCTAGTCCATGGTGTTATTTGATCCTTTGTAACGAATATATTTCTGACATTTGATTTTGAAACATTAATCAATGCAAGTAGCAAAGCCATACTAATTAAGTTAGTTAGAGAACCCAATCAGTGAAAAAACAAAACCTGTTTCAGTGAGATACATATCAACTAAAATTCAATTTAAACAATGTATAAAGCACTAACTCTTCGTATGGAGTTTTGTTCTATTTATCAAGAACGAAAGATTAGTGCGTTTTAAATCTAGAATAAGGGTTTCGTTTTTCTCATACAAGAATAAATTTTAAAAAAATATATATTTTAAAACTAAATTTTATTAAATCAGTACCCAATTTTACCCGACATATGAGCCATAACATGATACCGGTCATGTACTTTAAGTAAAGTGACTCTCTCAGCTAACGAATTAATAGCATTCTAACATTACCCTTTAAAAAAAAAATAACCGGTCAAGTGCAAGTTGAACTTGCGCAATTAGTGTTCCGTACGTTGAGTGCTTCTGAAATATTTGTTACGGAGGTATAAAACGATCAGTGACTTCACAAAACACACCCCAAATGAGTTTTCAACAAAGTTTGTTTCCGATCTTTACTGAAAACTGACGAGCTTGAAATCTTTGTTTTTTTTATACACCAGATAAATTATTAAAGGTAATGCACTCGTGATAATTTTCGTTCAATTTACACCCTGTGGACAATATCCCACAGTTTTTTCAAAATTTTTGGATCAGTACTTTTCGAGATAGAGAGGGGGCGACAGCGATCTTTCGCGATTTTTTCAAAATAATACAAAGAATAGTGTGCGCATGTAAGACATATATATATATTCTTAAACTCGTGTTTTTACAAGCTTTCATTTGACACCCCACTCGATGAGCTAGTAAAAAGATGTTTTTTTCACTTCCGATTTCACCCCCAAAACTAGCTCCTTAAGTCAAATTTAACTTTCAAAACTACACGGCTCTAATGAGGCCATCAATTTCTATATTAGCACCAAATTTCAACTTTCTATGTTAAATAATTTCAGAGAAAATCGGGTGTGACAGACGGACAGACAGACAGACAGACAGACACCGAAGTGATCTTATAAGTGTTCCGTACGGAACACTAAAAATAAATACAGAATATCATGTATTTGTTTTTTAAATTGGTAATGTTCCTAAGGCAGTTTGGTGCAGTTAAAAATTGCTCTGTATAGATACAGCAATATTATGAATTTATTCTCTCTGGGGCATCACCACCAGTATTGTCCTGAGTTTTGGACCTCGAAAAACGTGTTTGTTTATAAACAACTGAACTTTTCAAAACGCGGTTTTTGGGCTTAAAATGCAAATAACTCCAGTTATATATTTCGGATCGAGACAAAAGAAAAACCAAACTTTTCGTAATGAAATTTCCAACAAATCCTCGTTAGTTTTAAGTCGCTCAAATATATACCTAACCTACAAAATTGAAAAAAAGCCGACAAAAACTGTTGAAACTTTCAGAAAATATACCTTTTGTTATAACAAAAATACCCTGAAATTTTGGTTCAAAAATATTGAACCCAGTGGGCGCAACTGAATTTGTTATTTGAAATTTGAATTGCCCGCCATTTTATGCCATGTGGTCCAAAATGGATCTTTTTAAATTTAGATCTTGACGCCAGCTTTTCGATGCCATTAAAAAAATTTTTTGTGGAGTCACTTTAACCGCTTTTTACATTTGTTTATTATTCAAATAAAAAGAAATGCGTTTTTTCGGTGATTTTGAAAAAAAAAAATGAAAATTTGTTATTATATCTGGTAGAGAATCTCAAAACCTTTATTTAAAAAAAAAAAATTTTAATGGCATCGGAAAGCTGACGTCGAAACCTAAATTTTTTTAAAAAAAAGATTCATTTTGGACTAAAGGCATAAAATGGCGGGCAATTCAAATTTTAAATAACAGATTCAATTGTGTCCACTGGGATCAATATTTTTATATTAAAATTTCAGGGTATTTTTCTTATAACAAAAGGAATATTTTCTAAAAGTTTCAAGCCGATCTGTTCAATTACTCAACCTGTATAATAAAATTAAAAAAAAAACAGATTTTTGCCTGCATTTTCAATTTTGCAGGTTATTCACATTTTAAGCTCAAAAAACGCGCGTTGAAAACTTCAGTTGTTTATGAACAAAAGAGCACAAGTTTTTTGAGGCTCGAAACTCAGAACAATACTCCTGGTGTTACCCCAGAGACGATAAAATCAGAATATTTCCGTATTTAAACTATGCCTATCTCATTATTATTTTGACCTTTTTTTTACTGTACTAGTTGTGATTAGCTAACGATTTTATATAGTTTACTCATACTTTATAAAGTGCAAAGGTAATTTTTTTAATTAAAAGAAGCTGTTTTAAAAGCGCGTAACATAACAAAGATTGCAACAACTGACTTGTTATTTCATCTTAGTGCAGTTTAAAAGAGTAATAAGAACTAACGTTGTTCTCGATAAAAAGTTTGAAAATAGCAAGTTATTTTTAAGTAATAGTTGAAATTAACACTGAAAAAGTTAAATTTTATTTTCGCGCTATTTTTAGCTCCATTTGTCGCTATGTAATTTTCATTGTAGTTTATTAAATGGACCTCTTAAATGAAAACCTAATTGGATCAAGGCATTATGTTACACAATTAACTTAATTAGCTGTTAAAAATCCTCTGTTGTAGATCTATCTCCCAGAAGTACGAAATTGCCCACTGTAAACACCGTATTTTATTATGGCTAGTAATTAATTCGTAACATATTTATTTCTTCGTATGAAAATTTATCTGAAAATAATTCACAAAATTACTACGAACATGAAGAATTAAGATTTTTATCAAATTTAAAAAAAATATACAGGGTATTCCATTTTAAAAATATAAAGTTTGTCATATGTCAAGAACGTCATGATCGATTGTTTCTGTTTTAAGTCCATGAAAATATTATTTGAAAACGCACAAAGTTGGCTACTATTTCTTTTCGGATGACGGATTTTGCACGACAGTTACTTCGAAGCAATATGTGTAGATAATTGGGAACTTCATTAGACTTGCTTTTCAAAGCGTTGATGGTTGTAAATAGAGAACGAGGTTGCAGCAGTATAGAGCGACATAACACACTTCGATAATATTGCATGTCATTTTCCTTAATAAACTGATTTTTAAAAAGGTAACACAAGTTGGTCTCCAAATAGCTTTGATTTGTCGCTGATGATTATTTTCTTATACTGTTTCATACATCATATCTTGATAATATTATTTCAAAATAATAATTTTCGAGGTACTGTAGTCTGAAATCCATTTTTTTTTTGTTAGAAATATCCCACTTTTCCCTATACCTTATGAATAGATTTATACGAGGAACAATTTTAAGCGTCGTAAGCAAGTCTATTGTATGTACAAAATATCAAATTTAAAACATACAAGAGTGACATGTTTACAATAAAACAGGATTTTATTTCACGTATGTCCGTCATTTCAGGATGCTAGCGAATTTCTGCGAAGGGAATGATATGTTGCTTATTTATACATATAAAAAAAATCACCTTCAAATTTATGACAATTTACAAAATTCAAATTCCTTTCAAATCAAAATAATATACGTATTTAAAAAATTAAAAATTTTAATATATCAACTGCCATCCCTTTTTAAACTATCTCAGAAAAGGAGGTTTTCAATTCGATACGTACAGTGGCGTGCAAAAGTTTCCAGCCAGTGACATTTCGTACTCTAATTTATTAAAAAAAAAAGATGATGATTTTTAATCATTATGAGATGTGAGTATGAGATATAGGAAACAAAATAATATAGTAAAAGAATATTATTTATGTTTATGAATATATTTATTATTATTATTCTTATATTTATATGTGCAAAAGTTTCCGGCCACATAATATACATTGACGCAGTAGGACGTTCAAAGACGTATTTACGAATAATAACGCGTTGAGTGTTCACATTTAGTTCATAAAAGGTCGTGGGAGCATAAACATTGCTCGGCATATACAAATCCAAATTCGTGAGAGAGTAATAAAATTTTCAAAAGAAGGAAAGTCTTCTCGTGAGATTGCTTCATTATTATCGATAGGTAAATCAACCGTGAACGATATTATTGTAAAATACCGTTGTGGATATGGTTTAAAAGATCGTCCACGTAGTGGAAGACCAAGAAAAACATCTAAAAGGTGGATAGTATCATTAAATGCAAATCAACTGCGGATGTCAAGAAAACTGCTGCCGAAATTGCACGCGAGCTAAAGGATGAAAACCTAGCTAATGTTAGTCGTAGTACTGTGACACGAAGACTACATGATGTGGGACTTTTTAGCCGTATAGGTATTAAAAAACCATTAATCAGTAAAAAGAATAAGAAGGCCCGATTACAATTTGCCAAAGGCCCCTAAACTGGACACTCAAAGATTGGAAAAAAGTAGCTTTCTCAGACGAATCTAAATTTAATCTTTTTGGAAGCGATGGTAGACAACATGTACGACGTCGTATTAGTACGAGAAATGATGTTGGGTACCAAAAACACGGTGGAGGAAGTGTGATGGTTTGGGGAATTTTCTCTGCACAAGGAGTCGGTCCATTGATCGAGATCAACGGAAATATAAACGCTGATATTTACAAGGACATTTTAGAAAACAATTTGTTAACATATGCTGAAGAAACAGACGGACTAGAATCCAATAGAACACTTATGGGAAACGCTAGATCGTCAAGTTCGAAAGCATACATATTCAAATAAAGCCGCATTATTCAAATCATTGAAGGAAGAATGGGATAAAATTTCACCTGCTTGTATTAATCGATTAATTGAGTCAATGCCACATCGTGGTGTGGCTGTTATCGCTGCCAAGGGTATGGCTACAAAATATTAACATAAAAATATAATTTAAGTCTATTATAGAGCATATGGACTAATAATTTTTCTCGTAGTACAAAGTGGCCGGAAACTTTTGCACATATAAATATAAGAATAATAATAATAAATATATTCACAAACATAAATAACATTCTTTTACTGTATTATTTTGTTTCCTATATCTCATACTCACATCTCATAATGACTAAAAATCATTAGCCTTTTTTTTAATAAATTAGAGTACGAAATGTCACTGGCCGGAAACTTTTGCACGCCACTGTATGTATGTAACATTGTTCAAGTGTTATATTTATATATGTTAGTCTATGTACGCCTCCTAACCGCCAAACCAAATTTCGCGTAATATGTTCGTCTCCAATTATTTACAAACCATAGTAAAATAATCATGCAAAGTTTTTGTAACAGTATTTAACCCACTTTTAAGAGAAGTCTATTGAACAATGCAAAATGGATGTATCAGGGTGTCTCAAAAACCAATGTATTCCCTTCGAAGGCTGATAGGCCCGCTTATAACTCACCAGAATATGGCTTATTGTGAAACAACTGAAAACAGGCAAAGCTCAAAGCCATGATGCGGCGAAACACATCTCGGGAAGGATAGATGAATAACAGAACAGTGGGTAGACTGCTGAAATTTGGGCTTTGCCCGTTTTCAGTTGTTTAACAATAAACCACATAAGGTCTCAGGATGATCCCTCGTAAACCGCGCTGCCTGCCTTTAGTGTTGGCTGTGTCAACATCTCTTTCGGCTTGTGGCTATTGTGTCAGCCTCCGATTGAATACTAGGTATGCATATTTGGTACAATTTGTTGTATCTTATCACCAGATTATGTAACTAGTACCTTAGTGAAAAATCGCTAGATTTCGAGATATTGACGCTTTTCTGAATTTCGTGAAACTCTACACATTAGATCAGCTTATCGAATGCCACAACTACAAATTTCCGTATCCTAAGTTTCTAATTATTGTTACGTAATCCTGAATAATCTTGTTGTTGATCACAGTTCAAAATAAAACTAATTGTGCTAAGCTTGTGGGGAAAAAACATTTTTGGCAGTATCATGAGTAAAAACATTTTAATTAGCTAACTTCGACTCTTCATACGATTTTTCACTAAGGTCATATTTATATATTCTGGTGAGTTATGAGCTAGCCTACCAGCCTTGTAATATATATATATATATATATATATATATATATATATATATATATATATATATATATATATATATATATATACAGTCCCTGGCCAAATTATTAGACGCACTGCAAGATTTCATGTAAAATATTAATTACCGAGTGATATTGTACCGTTTTATTATTTTAAATTGATTTGTTTTTTATTTTTATATTATCCAATCAATTACCTATTTATTTGACATAAATAAAACAGCATTAATTTAGAAAAGCATAAGTTTATTAAGTTTTAAAGAAAAGTGAAATTAATGTTAGTAAAAGTCAATATTTAGTTGAGCCACCTTTAGCCGCTATCAAAGCTTTAATTCTGCGCGGCATGCTATCAATGCAAGATTGTACTGTCTCCTGCATTTGAGGATGATGATTCCACACATGAATAATCTTTTCTAGGAGCTGGGTTTTGTTGGTAATCACATCTTTAGCCACTTCTCTTTTCATTAGCTCCCACACATTTTCAATGGGGTTCATATCAGGGCCAATCCAACAGAGGGATATTTTTTTCTGCCAAAAAAGCTTTAACAGACCGAGCAGTGTGGCAGGGAGCTCCATCTTGCATGAAAGTGAATGGTTCCCCATTTGGAAACCATTCTCTGAGCTGCGGAATCAACCGATTTTGTAATACTTCTTTGTACTGATCTTCCTTTGACGACGTACAGACGTCCAGTGCCCTTGCCGCTGATGACTGACCAAATCATCACTTTGGTGGGATGTTTAACCGTCGGGACGACACAATCAGGATGAAACTTTTCTCCATGACGACGACGCACATACTGAGCTTTATTCTGCAAAATTTCGAATGTGCTTTCGTCACTGAAGCAGACCTGTCAAAAATAGGAAAATTATATAAACTTCCATGTTTATTTGCTTTATTTAACTGAAAATGATAATAATGTATCAATTATTGATTAAATTGCTGTATCTTACCTATCTCCAGAAGTCCACATCTTTGTCTTGCCATTGTTTGGCCCACTTCAGGCGCTTTGCTTTCATTGCAGCTGTTAACTTGGGCTTTCTGGCGGGGCGACAGGCCTTAAAATCTAATTCTTTCAATTTTCTTCGAACAGTGCGCTCAGAAGCATTTACGCTAGCATCCTGGAGTTGTGATTTTATTACCTTTGTGGTAGCAAATCTGTTTTCTACACAAATTTTCTTCAAACATCTCTCTGACCGTGAAGTGAAAATTGGTTTTCTACCGTATCTTTTCTTTCTTTTCGGGCTTAATTCCTTCCCTGACTCAATTTTCTTTTTTATGTGTCGTACACTAGCTTCAGAAACCTCCAATCTTCGTGATATTTCTCGGTTTGTAAATGTTTTCGCAATCACAAGGGCCTTCACTTCAGCTTTTTTCGTGGTGAAAGATCGCCTTTTCTACCCATAATGAAAATAGTCCAATTACTTTTTTAAAACACTGCATACAAAATAAACTAATAACTCAGTAGTATAAAACTGTTAAACAAACAATCACAGTCCATAAAGCCACAGAACCACGTCCGTACCTGACTCGATTCCGATCGCGACTGATACAGGTTTGTACTTATTTACGTTCATGTATCCCTTTGTCAACACAGTGTTGCCATATGTTAAAAATGAATACAAATATGTAGTCTACAACAATTCTTTTAAATAAAAATCAATAATATTGTAGTTTAAATATACCATTATTGCATAAAAACTCTTAAGAAACATATAATTACTAAAAAAAATACAGTGCGTCTAATAATTTGGCCAGAGACTGCATATATATATATATATATATATATATATATATATATATATATATATATATATATATATATATATATATATATATATATATATATTATATATATATATATATATATATACATATATATATATATATATATATATATATATGTATATATATATATATATATATATATATATATATATATATATATATAAATATATATATATATATACATAAATTTGGTATTAACATGGCCACCTCGATTCCTTAGATTTTCAGAAAAACAGTAGGGCAAAATATTTCCTTGTTGTAGTCCACTATAAAGTCAGCGCATCTGTTTGGTTATAATTTCTTGCTTTCTAGTTCTGGTCATACATACCCTCATAAGGGTTGGAACCAGCACAATGTGTTTTCGGCAGGTCGGCGGCTGCGCGGGACCAGTTTTCGACAAAGAACTTCGACTGATAGATATTTTCCTTAATTCTATTCAACTGTTTTTTTAAGACGCTGCATCACAAAACTGAAATTTTTCTCTATTATTAGGTTAAAAAACTCTCCTATGGCTAAGTTTCTGTTTTCTTTTTTTTGATTATTTCGTCTCTTTTTGATCCACTCAGGAACTCAGGAACAGTTTTTATTGAAAGGGAGTCGACTCCTTTTTTTAACAATTTTTACCACCTGTTCAACTTCTGGCTACAGTTTTTTCTATCAAGAGGCTTTTAATATTTTTCGCTACTAGTTTCTTACTCTTTCCAATTTTCTACAGTTTTTCTGATTTATCTGTTAGTCCTATTTGGAAGCCTGTTACGAAGACTTTATTCCACCGGCATAAACAGACGTGCTCTTTCATCTACACCGAAGAAAGAATTTCTTTTGAAGGCCAGTAATATTTTATGAATCCGAAAGTATTTTTTTAGTAAGACTCAAATAGTAGTTTAATTGTATTTTTTAATTCTAAATTCAAATTTTAATATTAAGGCGAAGATTTAGGATGACGGCAACCAGGTAATTGTCTGTCTAAATATTACCTATCGAACTGGCGAGCTTATTGATCATAACATTTAATAGAACCCTTTTTTAGTAGTTCAAGGACAAAATACAAAAGTTCTGCTTAATTTTAACAGAAATATGATGAAAATGAATAGTAGGCAGTTTAATATTCGTAATGATTCCAACATAACTTAGAATGGTCTTTAGAATAAAAAAAAATAGAAAGAAGGAGCCCAAAAAGAAATCTGACGAAACGAGATTAACATAAACATGAAAAGCAGAAGCGTATAGAAGCACAACAAAAAATAAATAAGTAAACATTGTTGAATCAATTATTTCAAGCTACATAAATTTTTCTTTCAGCGCAGATTAAAAATGACATTTTTATAATGGTTGAACAATAAAAATTTCAGACGTCCGTCGAGTTGCAGATGTCTCAAATACTTTAACAATCTAGTAAATAAAGCCCAAAATTTAAAACAGGCAAGAGTGACGTGTTTACAATAAAGCAGGATTTATTTCTTTCACATATGTTTCCTGTCGCATTAGGATGTTATTTAATCGATTCCTGCGAACAGTATACAATGTCCCGCATTTATTTTTCCACGACGGGTTTTGGTATTCGTATAATAAAATACCACTGACTGACTCTTATTGTATGAGGTTGTTGAATGTCGACTTTTTTAGAGTAGATAATAGGAAAATTATATTTTTATTGCAAGATATACGTTATATAAATGGATAAGTATGGAGATTTATTTGCATGTTTTTAAATTTTAGGTGTTATGAAAGAAAGGTGGTATATTGAAAAGGATTTACTTTTTTTTTAACAGCTTAAAACCGCCTCGCTTGACAGATTACACAGGTCAACATTTGATCTAAAAAAAATACTCGGAGCGGTATAGTCCTTACGGGGTTTTTGGGGTCGCTGATTACGATGAGCGGGTTGGTTAACCTTTATCACATCAGATTCAAGGTCATTTGAAGGTCAAATAGAGAAAAAATCCTAGGAAAAATCTGAAAAATTTCATGCGTATGTTTTTGAGGTCCCTAAGTCCGAATCCGTAGTTTGTTTGACCTTACGCCTTTTCCCAGAGGTCATTTGAAGGTCAAATAGAGAAAAAATCGTGGAAAAAATCTGAAATAATTCATGCGTATGTTTTTGAGGTCCCTGAGTCCGAACCCGTAGTTTGTTTGACCTTACGACTTTTCCCAGAGGTCATTTGAAGGTCAAATAGAGAAAAAAATCTGAAATAATTCATGCGTATGTTTTTGAGGTCCCTGAGTCCGAACCCGTAGTTTGTTTGACTCAAGCCGCCTTTCAGAGGTCATTATAGGTCATTTCATCATCAGTTTATGTTTATTTGAAAAATATGTATGGTCATTTTGCGTTGTTAAATTTAATTTTGTTTTTATCGTACACTTGCGAAGCATACAGAGGTTAATTTACGGTACATTTTTATTGATTATATCTTATACATATCATTTTACATTTACGTTAATATATCACAATCAAAAATGTCTTTTATGCTGCTCGGTCATTACAAGGGAATTAATATGTGAAATATAAGCTAAATAATGGCAGGTAGACTGATGCAAGCAAATGTTTTAATACTGTTTAAAGGTACTTATTAGTAAAACTTAAAATATTGTTCATATCAAAAATAGACTATACAAATATTTTGACTAGTTTTGTGACTGTGAAATAGACTTTTAAAATCTAAAAAAAAAATTGACTTAATTTTTGTACTCTCGATGTTCGTTCCATATATCTAGTAAATTTAAAGTCCAGCCCGACTGTGTTTCTTGAGGTATAAATGAAACATTGTGCGCTATGTTATGTTTAAATTTCGTTTTATAACTCAATTCCCAATACATTTCAAATTAATAATTCTAATGTCGAACAACCTTGTTATCAAGTAACCCTTAATCTGTATACTTCAATACTTAATCCTTGTCGACAAAGAAACTCTAATACCCAATACCTTTGAACCCAATAACTTACTTGTACAATAATCCTTATATCTACTTATACTCTCATATTGTCTTATATAATACCTCAATGCGTAAGTTAACTACTAAAAATGATTCGGCTCATACTTCGTAAAGAGTCTCGAGTGTCCAAGTAGATTTTCGAAATCGCGCAGTCAGTATTTAATATGAATTAAGCATAAGAGTTCGCTTCTTTTAGTATTATCAAAGCATGTTTGAAGTACTACTCTAAACGAGAACGCTTTCGTTTCTCGTGAAATGATCTTCGACTTGCTTTTCTTTTATGAGATTTTTTTTCAAATTCACTCAAGTCTTGGTGCATCCTTTCTCCATGTTCTTCGCTAAAATCTCCGAGATTTTCAGGGGACCAATCAAGGTGTGAATGGAGAAAATGCAGTTTCAGACTCATTAAACACCCCATTTCTTTATAATTTCGTACTAAATTTCCAACAATATTTTTGTGATTAGGGTCTTTATGATTTCCAAGAAATTTAGTCGTCACCTCTCTAAAACTTTGCCATGCTGCTTTTTCTTTGGCATTCATTTTCCTCTCAAATGCATCATTTTTTAGGAGGTCTCTTATTTGTGGTCCAGTAAATATGCCCTCTTTTATTTTAGCTTCAGAAAGATTAGGTAGCACTTTAAAAATATGCATGAAAGCAGGACTTTCGTTTCGGCTCATGACCTTGACAAGTTGCTTTGCAATACCTAGTTTGATATGCAAAGGTGGAAGTAGGACCTTATTGGTTGATATCAAACTTGGACCTATGATGTTTTTTTCACCTGGAATTAATTCTTGTCTCAACGGCCAGTCTTTCCTCATATAATGCTCATCTCGAGCCCGACTATTCCACTCACAAATAAAGCACGGATAAGAAGTGTTTCCAGATTGCTGTCCCAGTAAAATTGTAAATATCTTTAAGTCCCCTCAAAGTTCCCACTGGTTTTAATCGTAATTCAATTTTTGCAATAGCAACTCAAAATTATGGTATTCTTCATCTAATACAACAGAATGAGCGACTGGTAAAGGGGCATAAATATTTCCATTATGTAACAAGATAGCTTTTAAGCTTCTTTTTGAAGAATCTATAAACAGTCGCCAATCACTTGCTGTGTATTCTATACCGTATTCTTGCACTAACCCTTCAATATTATGGCAATAGACTAGATTGTTCATTTTAGTAAAATATTTTCTGAATGGACGTTCTCTCGAACGATAGACAGAAATTTTTGTTCCTGTGGATAGACAATTTTTTTCTTTTAGCCTAGATGCTAAAAGCTCTGATCTATCTTTCGAGAGTCCCAAGTCTCTGCACAGATCACTTAATTCGTTTTGATTAAATGTTTCGGCTTCCGATATATAATTTTTCCTCAACATCTGATTCTCAAATGACCTCTGGGAAAAGGCGTAAGGTCAAACAAACTACGGATTCGGACTCAGGGACCTCAAAAACATACGCATGAAATTTTTTTCAGATTTTTTCCTACGGTTTTTCCTCTATTTGACCTTCAAATGACCTTGAATCTGATGTGATGAAGGTTAACTAACCCGCTCATCGTAATCAGCGACCCCAAAAACCCCATAATGACCATACCGCTCCGAGTGTTTTTTTTTTTAGATCAAATGTTGACCTGTGTTATTAAGCTCTTAAAAATGCCAGCTCTATTAGCCAAATAATGTGAACTTTTATATTGTTACAGATCATGATTTCATGTTTTTGTAACAATTTTAAATATCCAATGTTTTAATGACAAATCCAGTCCGATGCTCAAAATGTAAAAGATACTGTAATGACACAAATTCAAAACAAAGCAAGATTTATTTCCTTCATATAGGTTTTTTCGCCATTTCGGACTGTTGTTTAATCGATTCGCGAATCAGGAATTATGATCCTGCATTTGTATTATCTGTTTGCTTTTGTTTCTTGTACAATAACATATCACTGGGGCGCGCTTCTATTATATTGGTGTATTTATTTTTGGTAGTTTTAAAAAAAATGTAGTTATTTTGAAATGACCAATTGCCTCCCACAGGTAACTAATTAATCTATAATATATATAAAATGCAACGTCTCTCTGTCTGTCTGTCCGGTAGTACGTTTATCACTCGTAAACCACTTATCCGATTTATGTGCTTTTTTTTAAAACATACATATGTTCCCTGGCCAGGTTATAGGATAAATTTTATTACGTTAGGTAACATAAGGAATAAGCAGTGACGATAATAGTGAATCAAGTCGGAAAAAAGTTTGCCGCTAGCGCGTTCTCTTGCAAAACATTGCCTACACCATTAAATATGGTACAATGTCATGTAGCAAAAAATATAATATATATAAAATGCAACATTTCTCTGTCTGTTTATCTGTCCATTAATGCGCTTATACGCTATTTTGTAGATCTATACATATGTTCTCTGGGCAGGTTATAGGATATATTTTTATTACGTTTTAGAAAATATAAGAAATAAGCAGTGACAATAATAGTGAATCAAGTCGGTAAAAAGTTTGCCGCTAGCGCACTCTCTTGCAATACGCTGCTTAAACCGTTAAATATGGAACAATATCATGTAACAAAGAATACAATATATAAAATGCAACGTCTTTCTGTCTATCTGTCTGTCCGTTAGTGCGCTTATCACTCGAGAACCACTTATCCGACTTACGTTTGTTTTTTTTAATTCATACATTTGTTCTCTGGCCAGGTTGTATAATAATAATAATCTATATAATATATATAAAACGAAACGTCTCTCTGTCTGTCTGTCTATCTGTTAGTGTGCTTATCATTCGAGAACCACTTATCTGATGTACATGTTTTTTTTTTTTTTTTTTAATTCTTAACTTAATAAACTGCGCCGCAAAATTAACGCATAATTTTAAAAATTGAAAAATTGATTTATATATTTTTTTTAACCGACGACAATGGATTTAAATTGTGTCTTTATGATATCTTTTCAATGTTTTTAGACTCGGTGTAAATATCGAGTAGATAAAAAGCAGTATTTTCTAACAATATTGAAAAAATGACAATTACACAAAAATTTTATTTTAGAAATTGTTAAAAAAATAAATGATATTACAATAGAAAAAA
Organism: Pachyrhynchus sulphureomaculatus; assembly: GCA_019049505.1. Taxonomy (NCBI): domain Eukaryota; kingdom Metazoa; phylum Arthropoda; class Insecta; order Coleoptera; family Curculionidae; genus Pachyrhynchus; species Pachyrhynchus sulphureomaculatus. The sequence continues at coordinate 181,299,689 of CM032456.1, read as the reverse complement.
TAAATCAATAACGTGTATTGCCTCCTCTTGCCCTGATTACTGCTTCACATCTTCTAGGCATACTTAAAATCAGGTTTCTAATTGTATCCTGATCCATATCATCCCACATTTCCGTCAATCTTACTGAAAGCTCATTTAGGTCCCTAGGTGGAGGCAGTAAGGCTCTAACACTTCGACTTAGATTGTCCCACAAGTGTTCGATAGGGTTAAGGTCAGGACTTCTTGCTGGCCAAGGTAATGTTGCAATTTCCACGTCCTGGAGGTAATCTTGTACCACTCTAGCGACGTGCGGGCGTGCATTATCGTGCATAAATAAAAATTCTTGTCCGATAAAGGGGGCATATGGTATCACATGTGGTTCTAAAATGTCCGTTATGTATCGATCAGCTGTTTAAACGACCTCCCTGAATTATAACCAATTCTGTACGGGCCTCCAAACTAATGCCACCCCACACCATAACAGATCCCCCACCATAGCTTACTGTTTCGACAATGTTGCATTGGGCATATCGCTCGCCAGGACGTCGGTATACTCTTCTACGGCGATCATCACTAAAACGGCAAAATCTACACTCATCGCTGAACAATACATTGCCCCATTCGCGGTCTCCCCAATTTTGATGTTCTTGTGCAAACTGACGACGCTGCCTTCGATGATCTGCAGTTAGAAGGGGACCAGTTGCGGCTCGATAGGGAGTAACTTCGACTTCTGCCAACCTTCTTCGCACTGTATCTCTACTAATACGGTAATTATACCTGCGGGAAAATTCTTGCTGCAGTGATGTGGTCGTAACAAACCGAGTTCGTATTGCCTGCAATCTCAAAAATCGGTCTTGATTATTTGTTGTCACCCTATGGCGACCTTGTCCAGGTCTTCTTTGATTGCTGTTGGTCTCCCGAAATTGTTCCAGTATCCTGGACACAGTAGATTGTGTCACTCCAAGACGAAGTGCCACTTGAACTTGGGACAAGCCTTCTTCTACAAGCGCTATGGCAACAGCACATTCCTCAGGCGAAAGATTCCTATTTTCACGGGCATTTTGGGCCATTTTAACACTACAAACGTTGAACGTTGCCAATACAAGCGTAGAAGCAAATTTAACACACATAGGCCAAATTGCAATTTTATGGAATTTTGTTTATTTACCATTTGTTCTGTATTGTAAACAAATACTGCTTTTTATCTACTCCATACTTCTACATTTTAAATATATCATAAAGACCTGATTAAGAACCATTGGCGTCGCTTTAAAAAATTTCATAAAGTCGATTTTTCGATTTTTAAAATTATGCGTTAATTTTGCGGCGCAGTGTATTTATCAAAAAAAATCTATAATATATATAAAACACAACGTCTCTCTGCCTGTCTGTCAGTCTGTCCGTTAGTGCGCTTAGCACTCAAGAACCACGTGTTACGTGTTTTTTGATAAAATACATATGTTCTCTGGCCAGGTTATAGGAAATATTTTATTACGTTTGGTAACATAAGGAATAAGCAGTGACGATAATAGTGACTCAAGTACACGCGAGTAGAGCCGCGGACACGGCTAGTAAATTATAAAACAGAAATACCTAGTTGTTTTGGTATTTGTATTACAGTATTTACGTAAGTACCTATGCTTTTTCTAACAGCTATCTACCTTTACAATAGCTTCATTTGTAGCCATGCAGTGATTTAAATAAGATTACTGAACAATTTAATGCATAGTACAATATATCGACTGGAATGAAATCACCACCATAGCCAATATTAAAAATAAAGTAGTAATATTCAACATTAATATTATAAATTTATTTAATAAGCATGGACCCACCACTTCAAATAATTTGAAATAAAAAACTCAGTTCTTGTATTACTTCCACCATAAAAGAAGTATCAAAATTGAAGAGCTGAATTTTTCAGAACATTGCAAAAACAATGGACCAAGAGAGCGACCCGAAATTTTGACCTGTCCATTTGTTGACACTAAAAAAGTCGAGCGACCCAAAGAGCAGCCGCCGCCGAGACCGGGCCCAGCTTTAAGACCGAGTTTTTGAACTCAAATAACCGGTCAAGTGCAAGTTGGACTTGCGCAATTAGTGCTCCGTACGTCTATTGCTTTTGAAATAAAAATGTTTGTTACGGAAGTATAATATGATCAATGATTTCACAAACACATCCAAATGAGTTTTCAACAAAGTTTTTAGTGAAAACTGATGACCTTGAAATTTTTGTTTTTTTCATATACCAAATAAATTATTAAATGTAATGCACTCGTAATAATTTTCGTTCAATGTACACCCTGTAGAGAATATTCCAGAATTTTTTCAAAATTTTTTGGTCAGTACTTTTCGAGATAAGGTGGGGGGACAGCGATATTTTGCACTTTTTTAAAAATAATACAAAGAGAATTGTGCGCAAGTATTACATTATATATATTTTCGAAATCGTCTTTTTACAAGCTTTCATTTGACATCCCACTCGAAGACCTGGTAAAAAAAAAAAATTTTCACTTCCGATTTTACCCCCCAAAACTAACCCCTTAAGTCAAAATTTAACTTTCAAAACTACACGGCTCTGTCAAATAGTTTCGGAGAAAATCAGGTGTGAAAGACAGATAGACAGACGCACTGACAGACAGACGGATACTGAAGTGATCTTATAAGTGTCCCTTACGGAACACTAAAAACGACCGATTTTGGCTGGAAAAAGCGAGTCCAGCTTCATCCTCCGGTATTGGCGCCGCCTGGCCTTTGTAGGTTTCGTCTTATTTTATCAAGAACAAACTAATATTAGTGATTTTATATGATTTTTGGATCGACGTTTTTTGAGCTCTTAAGCGGAGTCCGGTCTCAACGGCGTCTGCCTTTTGGGGCGCTCAACTTTTTATTGTTAACAAATGTCATTGTACTTGATTCAAGTGATTAAATGAAAGTCTATTTCTGGATGTTTTGGACGGTTAGTCAATAAGTCAAAATTTTAGGTCGCCCTTTTGGTCTATAAATCTTTTTGGTATGATTACATTATAGTTAAAAAATAAGAGTATATTAGGAATAATTTAAATTCAAACTGCCCTAAGTTATTCTCAACTTATTTAAAAAAAAATATATATTTATAGAAGAATCTAAAAATTTTCTCAGATTTGAGTAATAGTTAATTATTAATCAAAATTCCATCCATTTATGCCGTTTAGTACCAATTTTGTTAATGTTTTTCTAATATGATTTAATTGGTAATATTATTACTTTATAGATTAGCTATTAATTTACGAATTGATCTGATTGACACAAATTCCTGAACAAACAACCACCGACTAGTTGTCCTGCAATAGTATCAAAAATTATAAAAAATGCTATCAATCACCATCTTCTAAAATATCTTGAAGGACTCAATATTATTAGCGATCATCAATAGGGCTTTTGTCAGCAGAGATCAACAGGAGATTTTCTAACTTATGTAACACATGTTTAGAAAATCTCAACACTTTAGAGAGTCTCGAACGGTTGCACTTAATATACCCAAGGCATTCGACCGAGTTTGGCAAAAGCTACGCTCTTATGGTATGTCTGAAAAGTTGTGTTTATGGCTCTTGTGTTTCCTCAGAAAGCGTTCTTTATGTGTGATAATCGACGGATTTCTTTCTAATACTTTCTCTATCAACCCCGGTGTGCCCTAAGGCTCCATACTGTCTCCTACTCTCTTTCACATTTACATTAACGATCTGCTGGAAAGGTCCAAAAATCCAATCTACAACTTGCAAATGACAGTATGCTTATTTCTTCAATCCCTTTGAACGCTCGAATATCCGCAAACTGCAGGAACTCGTTCAACTTAACAAAGACTTGGAAGAAATTCGATCTTATGGTAATCAAGTAGAGCTTAACGCTACAAAAACCAGGCCGCAGTTTTTTCTAAAGAAGTTCACGTTGCTGAACCCGACATAGTTATGTCGTCACTCAATTTGCTGGGCGTTAATTTGGGAGTAAATATTTCTTGGCATGAACATGAGCATAGCAAAGGGAGCGTTCAAAAGCTGGGAATATTATTTCAAACTAGAAAGTTTTACCACTCCACAAGAACTGTTAATTCTGTACAAAGCTCAAATTCGAACAATTATGAAATACTGTTCCCATATTTAGGGCTATGCTCCCAAACATACACTGCATTTATTCGATTCTATTCAGAAGAGAGCTGTTTGCCTGATTAGAGACTCAGAACTGACCAGCAACCTTGATTCCTTGGGACAACAAAGAACGGTTGGCGAGTTAACTATATTCTACAAGTATTTTCATGGAAAGCGTTCGATGTATGTAGCCAGCTTAATTTTTCCCTAAGCAGTACATGCTAGGCACAAACGTCGCGCTAATACTTCACATCCGTATGAAGTTTAGCTCGTCAGTCCTCGTATAACCGTTTTCAAGCAGTCTTTTATTTGAAAAATCTCATCCTTTTAGAATGATTTAATTACGACTGTGTTTTCTCACAGAATACAGGGTGCGTCAACGATAGAGTAAAGTTCAACACATCTATGTTAACGATAAGTAAAATATTGCAACACTGAGGGTCTGTGGCATCTTTCTTTTCTTATTGTTTTCATATCTAATTGTTTTTATTATTATTGTTATTACTGTGATTGGAATTTGTATCTGCTTAATACTCTATTATTGTATCACATTTCTATGTATAGTGGCTCTTATCTATATCTTCGGCCTTGTAGTTGGGTCTTGTAACCTATAAGGCATGTATGATAAATAAATAAGTAAATACACTTACGCTATAACATCATAGTTGCCAAGACAAAACAAAAATGTAGGCATTGTCAAATTTTGACATGTTCCACCTTCAGAAACAATGGCTACTGGCAATTTTTTACAAAACTGAAAACTAGTATGTTTTAAAAAAATTGAAATATTAGAAAAACTACTAGCTTTAGGTATATAACATTATTAATAAAAAAGTTATACAATTTTAGGCAGAATTTAAAAATAAATTAGAAAATAGGATGTTCCATTTAAAAAAACATATGCTATATCAGCCACACTTTTTTGAAGTACCCTGTATACTCAAAAATAATTTTAAACTGTGCACCTTAATATTCTCTAAAACTATTATATTTAAAGAGTTGATTGATTGGTCCGTTACTTTGTGGCAGTACATTTTAACAATAAAACTACTTAATTACTTTGTTAACTGTCACTAAATATACTTGTAAAGATTTTACAATTACGTTATCGCGATTTCGTAGTACAACTACATTGTCAAACGCTTAACTAAGACTGAAACAGATTTTTGGTATTTTATGTTTTTATAATGAACAGATGTGGGTCTATTATATGTTAAAACAGTTGAAATAAAACAGAATTTGCTACGTCTAATTGACTATTCAGTAAATTTATATTATGGTCCTTTGAATGTTTAGCAAAGTGTGATTTTTTATTTTTTAACCTATAAGAGGCATTGTGTTCTGCGAATCTTGTTTTGAAATTCCGTCCCGTTTGGCCTACGTAACAGCTATTGCACTCTTGACAATTAAGTTTATAAACTCCTGATTTATTGTATACACCCTAACTCCCATAAACTGGCAGCCTATAGATCTATAATCCATAGAGCCTTCAATATCCCTCTTAGTAAAAATAATTTAAAAAAAGAACTAGACACAATCAAAAATATAGCACTCAATAACGGCTTCCAACCTAAAATAATTAATACCTTAATAAGCCGTAAACGAAAACAAATCACTTTCAGCTTAATCTACCCCGTAAAAGAATACCGAGAAAAGAAAACATTCATACCTCTGACATATTTTGGTCCCATCTCGGATAAAATATCCCAAGTTCTCACGACCGAAAAAAACAAGAATAGCTCAAAAATTATCCAATATATTTTTTAATGCCAAAGATAAAACTAATAAATACAATAAATCAGGAGTTTATAAACTTAATTGTCAAGAGTGCAATAGCTATTACGTAGGCCAAACGGGACGAAATTTCAAAACAAGATTCGCAGAACACAATGCCTCTTATAGATTAAAAGATGAAAAATCACACTTTGCTAAACATTTCTTAGAAACAGACCATACTTTTCCCAACATCAATTGTTTACAAATACTCCATATGGCACCTAAAGGGTCAAAACTCAACTTCTTAGAATCCATAGAAATTTACAGACATTCAAAGGACCATAATATAAATTTACTGAATAGTCAATTAGACGTAGTAAATTCTGTTTTATTTCAACTGTTTTAACATATAATAGACCCACATCTGTTCATCATAAAAACATAAAATACCAAAAATCTGTTTCAGTCTTAGTTAAGCGTTTGACAATGTAGTTGTACTACGAAATCGCCATAACGAAATTGTAAATTCTTTACAAATATATTTAGTGACAGTTAACAAAGTAATTAAGTAGTTTTATTGTTAAAATGTACTGCCACAAAGTAACGGACCAATCAATCAACTCTTTAAATATAATAGTTTTAGAGAATATTAAGGTGCACAGTTTAAAATTATTTTTGAGTATACGGGGTACTTCAAAAAAGTGTGGCCGATATAGCATATGTTTTTTTAAATGGAACATCCTATTTTCTAATTTATTTTTAAATTCTGCCTGAAATTTTATAACTTTTTTATTTATAATGTTATATACCTAAACCTAGTAGTTTTTCTAATATTTAAATTTTTTTTAAAAATGCTAGTTTTCAGTTTTGTAAAAAATTGCCAGTAGCCTGAAGGTAGAACATGTCAAAATTCGACAATGCCTATATTTATTTTTTATCTTGGCAACTATGATGTTATAGCGTAAGTGTATTTATTTATTTATTTATTTATTTATTTATTTATCATACATGCCTTACAGGTTACAAGACCCAATTACAAGGCCGAAGATACAGATAAGAGCCACTATACATAGAAATGTAATACAATAATAGAGTATTAAGCAGTTACAAATTCCAATCACAATAATAATAATAAAAACAATTAGATATGAAAACAATAAGAAAAGAAAGATGCCACAGCCCCTCAGTGTTGCAATATTTTACTTATCGTTAACATAGATGTGTTGAAAAAGTCGATGCTTATTTCTTGATTATACATACTACACATTGAAAAAAGTGGGGAAGATTTTAATATACTTGTTCTTGGAATAGGTAGATAAAAAGTGTTATATTGTCTGCTAGTTATACGCGGCACACTAAAATTTATTCTTGACAGAATAGCGGGAGAATCTATATCATTATTTATAATTTTGAACAGAGTCGTCAGTAGCAAGTAACCACGACGAACCTCTAATAACGAACAGCCGTTATCTGCAAGTAGTACCTGTTGTGGATAGATACCATCTCGTCTAAAGCCAATATATTTTAAGAATTTGCGCTGCACCCTCTCCAGATTATCAGTATGGGTGTCATAGCCTGGAGACCAGACCGTAGCAGCGTATTCCAATTTAGAACGAACATAACAAATATACAAAGTTTTAATGACGTCAGGATTATGAAAGTCATCGGTGAAGCGTGCAATAAAGCCATATATTTTAAAAGCTTCAGAGATTATGGTGTTTATATGATCTGTAAAAGAAAGTCTTGGATCAAATGTTACGCCCAAGTCCCTGAAGACATTCACACGGAAGATATTACTGTTATCCAGCAAATAATTATGAATAATCGGTGAGATTTTATTTGAGAAGGACATGATGTTACATTTCTTAAAGTTAAGCTGTAAATTGTTTGTTACGCACCATTGGCCAATTATCTGTAAGTCCTCCTGAAGATTTATGCAATCCCGAATACATCTTACCCTGCTGTATAATTTTACATCATCGGCATAGAGTAAATAACCAACATCTAAACCCCTCCCAATATCATTTATAAAGAGATTAAAAAACAGGGGTCCCAGTACAGATCCTTGGGGAACCCCAGAAATAGCATCATAAGATCTTGATTTAGAGCCATAAATTACCACATATTGCTTACGATTAGTAAGATAGGAATGAATCAAAGACATCAATGAGTCTGAAAAACCAAAATATAATAGTTTATTAAGTAGGAGAGAAAAATCTAGCCGATCAAAGGCTTTGGTGAAATCTAAATAAATTATATCCATTTGGCAACCCTCGTCAATTGCCTCTGCTATTTCTTGAGTTATAGTAATTAAATTTGTAGATGTAGACCTACCCTTGTAGAAACCATGCTGATGAGGGGTTATCAAGTTTTTCGTAGCATAAAATATATGATCGTGTATTAAAAATTCAAAGATTTTACTAAAATTACACATTATTGACACTGGCCTGTAATTACTGATATCTGATCTATCTCCTTTATAGTGTTCCGTACGGAACACTTATAAGATCACTTCGGTGTCTGTCCGTCTGTCTGTCCGTCTGTCACACCCGATTTTTCTCCGAAACTATTTGTCATAGAAAGTTGAAATTTGGTAATAATATAGGAATTGATGGCCTCATCAGAGCCATGTAGTTTTGAAAGTTAAATTTTGACTTAAGGGGTTAGTTTTGGGGGGGTGAAATCGGAAGTGAAAACAAAATTTTTTTTACTAGTTAATCGAGTGTGGTGTCAAATGAAAGCTTGTAAAAAAAACGAGTAAAAAATATATATATATAATGTAATACTTGCGCGCACTTTTCTTTGTATTATTTTAAAAATATCGTACTTATCAAAAAATTTCGAAAAAATTCTGGAATATTCTCCACGGGGTGTAGATTGAACGAAAATTGTCACGAGTTCATTACCTTTAATAATTTATCTGGTATATAAAAAAAACAAAAATTTCAAGGTCATCAGATTCCAGTAAAGATTGGAAACAAACTTTGTTGAAAACTCATTTGGGGTGTGTTTTGTGAAGTCACTGATTATTTTTATACCTCTGTAACAACATTTTTTCTTTGAAAAGCAATCAACGTACGGAACACTAATTGTGCAAGTTCAACTTGCACTTGACCGGTTTTTTAAAAACAGGACTGATTTCAGAGGTTTTCCATAATTCCGTCTTCAAGCTTAAGTTGAACAGAGTTAACAGTGGTTTGGCTAAAACAAACCTACAATCACGAATAAAAAAGGCTGGAAGTAAATCCTGGCCCGCAGTAAATTTTGGTTTTAGACTTGTATTCAAAACAAGGGTAAAAATTGAAAAATTCAAAATAAATCGACAATAATTAGAAATAGGTATATGACATACTGAATAAAAGTTGGAGGATATTGTAAAATCTATCAGAAAAAAATAATTTACAGAGTGTGCTATTTAAAAAATTTGAGATTTTTCAATTTAAAATAGTCGAAATGTATAAATTTATTTTGAACACCCTGTAGTATCTAATTCAAATTTCTCTACATATATCTTTTTTTTATCTCCACAGAACGCTCGTACCAATTATGAATATTCCACCTCCAGAAACAATGGCGCTACTGGCAATTTTTTACAAAACTGAAAACTAGTATTTAAAAAAAAAAATTGAAATATTAGAAAAACTACTAGGTTTAGGTATATAATATTATTAATAAAAAAGTTATAAAATTTTACACAGAATTTAAAAATAAATTAGAAAATAGGATGTTCCATTTAAAAAACATATGTTATATCGGCCACACTTTTTTGAAGTACCCTGTATATTCAAAAATAATTTTAAACTGTGCACCCTAACATTCCCTAAAACTATTATATTTAACATTTTTTTGTTGTTCCTGAAACAAATGAGATAATGAACTTTACTCTATCGTTGACTCACCCTGTACAATTTACAACGATTCCGCACACGCGTCGCTCCTTTAGTGCTTTAGGGATTTCCGTGAAGCACGAGTGCTTTGCGCATAAAACAAAATCGTTTATCCGTTAACATTGATCATCAGCGAAGAAAATCCTTTTTATTCTTAATAAATCATTATGCTTGTGTGGTTTCAGAGATCAATTTACGTGATTGTAGCAAAAGTTAATCTTAAATGTAGTCGGTATATTCCCTGGCAAGCATAACACCTCAAATACAAAGAAAATTGTAACACTAGCACAGACTCGTAACAAGGCAGAATTTATCTCCTTCACATATATTTTCCTGTCGTTTCAGATTGTTGTTTAATCGATTCCTGAAACAGAAAACACTGTTTTGCATTTAAAATCACGTTGGCTTTAGTTTCTGGTACATACAATGAAATATGGTTATTTGAAACTTGTATTTTATTGAGCTATTTGACATTTGGGCTTTGATCAAATATCTTTATTTCGCAGGATTTGTTATAGAATGTCCTATTTTAGGGATCAAAATAAAACAGTTTTCCATATATTAACTTTTTATATTTTACCAAGTTATGGTATCAAATTCATGCATCTAGAAGTAAAAGAAAAATGGCTTACATATTTCTGTCTGTTTAGTGTTCCGTACGGAACACTTATGAGATCACTTCGGTGTTCGTCTGTCCGTCTGTCTATCACACCTGATTTTCTCCGAAACTATTTGACATAGAAAGTTGAAATTTGGCCTAAGTAGAGCCGTGTAGTTTTGAAAGTTAAATTTTGACTTAAGAGGTTAGTTTTAGGGGGTGAAATAGGAAATGGAATTTTCTTAACCTGCTCATCAAGAGGGGGTGTGAACACGAGTTTAAAAATATATATAATGTCATACTGGCGCAAATTTTTCTTCATAATATTTTTAAAAATCGCTGTAAACCCCTCTTATCTCGAGAAGTACTGATCAAAAAATTTTGAAAAAATTCTGGAATATTGTACATAAAGTATAGATTGAAAAAAACTTATCACGAGTACGCTACCTTTGTTGAAAACTCATCAAAGGTGTGTTTTGTGAAATCATTGATCATTTTATACTAATTGCGCAAGTCCGACTTGCACTTGGCCGATTTTTTTATAGTTTCGAGAAATATTTGATTTAGGTATGTTAGCGTTAAAAATGTTTAAAATACGTACGTACAAGTTTTTTAAGGTGAATGGCTTTGCAGTTTTACAACTTAACAAAGACCTGGAATAAATTATGTCTTAATGATAGAACGTATAGGACAAAGCTTGCCGGAAGAACCTTCCGGAAGGACTTCTGTACACAGCCATCCACCACTTTACGTCCTACGTGGCAGGACGTTATTTTCGTATTTACTTATCCTGCCGTTAGGGCATCGGTCCTTCCAGCAATACTTGGTAGGACTAATTTTTCCTTCAGAATCCAAATTTTGAACGAAGGAGGAACTATGTTGAAAACACCAGAGCTTATGCATTTGAAATGTCAAAGCACTCCTGAAAGGTAGCATAATCCAAAATGTTAGAGTACTTGTAAAATATCTTAATATTGGAATTTATTTATTTATTTTTTTTACGATGGCTTGAAATCTTTTCAACTTTCTATTGGTAATGCTTGCCATGCTGCCAGAAGGACGTAAAAATCTTAATTTACCCCTAAAAGTGAGTCATACCGGCAGGACGTTGCGTCTTGCTGGAAGGACGTTATACACTCTATTATGGTTAAGGTAAGAGTAATTAAGTACAATTTACCTCTGCAAGAAGACAGGCGACTGTTTCTTTCCAAAAAAAAACTCACCTGGGATTTCTTATAATCTTGAATTAAGAAGTTTTAACCTCAAATGAGGTCCGTCGTTGTTCCGAGGATGGTCTGGGTTCGTAGGCGAATTATTGTTTTTTCCTCAGGTAGATTGCTAGCCTGACCTGAGAACCCTCCTCCTTTATCCGGGCTTGGGGCCGGCAGCATGGCTGCTGAGCTACTCAATCCATTCAGCAACCATACAGGCGGTGTCACATATGCTGTAGAAATAAGAGGTGACACATGTAAAACAGCACAAATGATGAGAACAACAGAAATGAAGGCGATTAGGGACATATATGGAAAAACTATGCACGACAGAATCTGCAACAATGATCTACAAGAACTAAGTAAGATCCTAGAAATATCCAAATGGACCAGAACTAGAAGAAGACAATGGAAAAAAACATGTAGATCGGATGGATGACGACAGACTGGTAAAAAGGGCCAAACTCAATAAACTCGGTCGGTTGCTCTTGACATATCCAAGGCATTCGACCGTGTTTGGCACGATGGACTGTTGGCTAAGTTACGCTCTTATGGTATGTCTGAAAGGTTCTGTTTGTGGCTCTCATGTTTCCTCAGAGAGCGTTCTTTACGAGTGGCGGTCGACGGATTTCTTTCTAACACCCTCACTATCAACGCCGGTGTGCCCCAGGACTCCATACTGTCTCCTACTCTCTTTCTCATTTACATTAACGATCTGCTGGAAATGACCAGGAATCCAATCTATAGCTTTGCAGATGACAGTACGCTTGTCTCTTCATTCACCTTGAACGCTCGGACATCGGCTGATCAGGCGAATATCCGCAGAGCAGGAGGTCGTTCAACTTAACAAAGACCTGGAAGAAATTCTATCTTGGGGTGACAGTAACCAAGTGGAATTTAACGCTACTACAAAAACCCAAGCGGCAGTTTTTTCTAAAAAAGTTAACGTTGCTGAACCCGACATAGTTATGTCGGGACACTCCATTCCCCTAGCATCGTCGCTCAATTTGTTGGGCGTTAGTTTGGGAGCAAATATGTCTTGGCATGAACATGTTGCAGGCATAGCAAGGAGAGCTTCTCAAAAGTTGGGAATATTATTTAGAACCAGAAAGCTTTACACCCCACAGCAACTGTTAATTCTTTACAAAGCCCAAATTCGACCAACTATGGAATACGGCTCCCACGTTTGGGGCTCCGCTCCCAAACATACACTGCATTTGTTGGATTCTGTTCAGAGAAGGGCGGTCCGTCTGATTGGGGACCCGGAATTGACCGGCGGCCTTGATTCGCTGGAACATCGATGAACGGTTGGCGACTTGAGTCTGTTCTACAAATATTTTCATGGAAAGTGTTCGAAGGATGTAGCCCGCTTAATTCCTCCCAAAGCGGTGCATGTTAGAAATACACGTCGCGCTGGTGCTTCGCATCCGTATGAGGTTCAGCTTGTTACTCCGCGTACAACGCTTTTCAAGCAATCTTTTATATGGAGAACGTCATCCCTTTGGAATAATTTGCCCAGCGCTGTGTTTCCCACCGAGTACAATTTACAGCGATTCAAGAACAACGTGAATCGCTTTTTCCGCATTCGTGCCGCTCCTGGAGTGCTTTAGGGACTTCCCTGCAGCACGTGTGCTAGACCAATAAAAAAAAAAAAAAAAAATCTTGTCTGCAAATCCGAGAAAGTAATTATAATTTTAAGAAGTTGTAGAAATTAGACAAAATAAATTTTTAGACCAATTTATTTGGAAATTACGCTAAAACTCAAGAAAATCATTTTATATTATAATTATAAAATTATTGTAAAATAGAGGACTAAATCTTTTTAGCTCAATTCTTGGACAATTCAGATGAAAATTAGCCAAAGTAATAATCTACGAGGGTTGTTTAATAAATACCGTGACAAGAAAAAACATTTTTATTTGTCAAATTTATTTTATTTTTCAACATGGTCTCCTTTTTGCTCGTTACACTTCAACGTTTTTCTATCTTTTGTATCCCACCTGAAAAACACGATTTCTTCAACCCTTCAAAATACACGTTTGTTTCAGCAAGCACCTCATCGTTTGAGCCATTTTTTCGTATTCGGAAATAAGAAATAATCGCTGCACGTGAGCTAGACCCATAAAAAAAAAACTCGGTAGAAGAACTAGGGGCAGACCTCCGAAAAGGTCGAAGGAATGCTGGACGTCCACGTCGGAATAGGCCTAATGGGGATAAAACAGGCAGTATGCCTACTTATATGACACACCATATCAGAAAGAAGAAGAAGAACCTGAAATGCTGCTGGACATTGGCCTTCCACGACCATAAAATAAAGTAGCTGCATAACGGACTCTTTAGTGGGCTATATGATATAGACATTTAAGTTATCTGTTAATCCCGTATTTACGTACCTTTTTTATGAACTAGATTTTTGTGATTTACGGACCCAAAAATGTGAAGAAATTCAAAAATCTTGCAGGCTAATTTGTTCAAGAATACAAGGCTTCTGTAAGAGAAGGCAGTAGACAGCATCAACTGTAAAAGTTTAACTTAGAATGAATATATAGGCCTAAAGTACTTTTCCTACACATTCGCTTTTTTAGGTTTTATACTTCTAAATATACTTTTCATGTTAACGTCACTCGTGATAAAAGCCAGTACATATTTTATGTGAGTTCTCATCAATCATAAAACATCTTAAATTCCCATGATCCGTTATTTTACAATGCTTTTTCGAAGAACCTTTTTATGTTGTAATAAGGAAAAGTTGTAATGTTTTTACTGGAAAGTTTAGCCTTAACCTTCGGAAGGAATATCTTACGCCTCCTTTCCTTTTCAATTTCGGACCGCTATAAAAAGTTTTCTAAAACATCTCCAGTTTAAAATATGCACGTACTTTTATTTTAAGAGAAACACATTTCAAAACGAAATTTTATTTTCATATTGTCTACTATTTTAGTGAAAAAAATGCATAACTTTGTCGAGGATATTTTGCTATAAATATAAATTATTCTTTTTATGTGGGTCTTTTTCAACTTTTTATAGTAACAAATGAATAATGTAAAATATTTAGGGGTATAAAAATACACAGACATTTTTCTCAGAAATTACGTATTTCAGTTATCCATTTGAAATATTACATACACTCTCACTTCCTACGCAATACTCTAAGGGACGCACAAAAAAAAAATGGTTATCGACTTGAGATTTGGTACACATATAATACTTGAAGTATGGATAGAACCTACAATTTTTTTAGCGATATCGCTATAAAAGAAGTGGGCGAAAGAGATAGATCGATAGATTTGTAGTTTCGATAGCATTATCAATCAGCAATATTATTTATGTTAAATGGTTAAAGGAGGTTAAAGAAATTTCGATGACTTTATCGTATTATACATTCTTTTCGGAGTCAAAGAATCTAAAACTTATGTTACTTTTTCATTATTCCGAATTTCAACAACAAAAGTATATATATATATATATATATATATATATATATATATATATATATATATATATATATATATATATATGTATGTATGTATGTATGTATGTATGTATGTGTATATATATATATATATATATATATATATATATATATATATATATATATATATATATATATATATAATACATTAAAATTCCGGGTTTCAATCCGTTCGTCTAACAATAAATTTGCACAACTTTTCGACAAAATCTCATTTGGCATATTCAAGTGCTCTTGCTGCTGCTGCTGCTCGATACTGTGATCTTGCCGCCGCAACTTTTTGCATTTTTTTTTAATGGTGGAAAATCCACTTTCATCAGCGTTAAATATAGTAAACGAATCTTTATTTTTATCTGCGATTTTTTTAAAGTGAGGGTTAATTTTGCCCTACTCTCTCTACCTGAAAACAGTTGTTAACGGGAAGGGATATCTTTACTCTCGCGCCTACGGTCGGTCTTTCGGGAGGGGCACAGTGCGAAATTTCTTGAGTTTACCGGAACTTAATTATTTAAACCAGTAAAACAGTTCTATTTGTTGGTTTTTTAAAATTTCTAATAAAAATTAATGTGTTTTATTTAAAGTTTTTCAGTTTATTTGTGTTTTTTATTATAGAACAATTAAAAAAAACATACATTTTGTAACAACATTTTGAACATCTATTCAGAACCAGACTCATTGCAATCGTCTGAAGACTCGCAATCATTACATGGGTCTGTAAATCTTTCTAACAACTCTAAAACTTCTGACGTAACTTCACTATGCTTGGTTTTGGGTGCTTTACGAAGACTAGCGATGTACGAATCCGATGAAATAAGCAGTTGATTAAATAAATCCGTATTTGTGTCAATTCGGGATGTTTTTCTAGTGAAAAGTTCGCGATAGTTTTCTGCAGTCTTTGTTTCTTGCCTCCTGAGCTTCTTCAGAAAATTGTCCGATCGGAAGAATGCAAGAGGCTATAATATCCTTTCCATGACAAAGGACTTTATGCACACTTACGGGCATTGAGTACCAGAAATATTCTTTCAAATACAATTCCAAAGTTTCTCTTGCATATTCGCCGAACTTTTCTGAATCAATTTTAAGACCACAATTTAGCCACTCTAACAGCACATGAAAACGCTTGTTCAAATCTAAATTAACGCCAGTTATTTCGGAAGACTTTTCGGCATTTCTAAAGAATTTCCTAGCGGTATTACCATCGTTTGTGTTTCCGGTCTGCTGTTTTGGCATATCTATAAGCAAGCCAAGCTCCTCTTTGAATTTTTGTTGAATGTATTTTTTCTTCTCTGCAACTTTTTTTTATTTTCTGCTCCACGAGCTTGTCATGCCTTAATATCCAGTTTGTACGATATATATAAAATACATTCCAAAAACCTTATCCATGCATGGAGGGGTGATAGTCCAAGGGATAAAAGGATTCATTTATATTTTTTTGAGGTATATCGCAGATGTTGTACATTTCACTAGGTTTAGCCGCACATAAGTAGCATGTTTGTGATGTTGCACAGGATGATACAGCATTGCATACTTTACCGTCAATCATACAAAAGATCATAGTTGCTGTAACCTGAAATTGCTTGCCATCTACAAGTATAGTGGTTGGAGTAAGTTGAGATATTTGTTCTTTCACTTTGTTTACTTCTGAGGTAATTACACTGACTGTTTCTTTGGCAAAAACGAACTTAATGGGGCGACAGTACCGTGTGGAAGAAGAAGCAGGGTTTTTCCAAATTACTGATTGATTATTACCATTATCATTTACGGAGCACATTTGGATTGGTACCATTGATACACTAAACATACTATCATCAGAGCTATGTTTGTCCATATACTTTTGTCGATAATTAACTTGTTCCGCCCCATCACAACCCCACTTTACGATAATATTTAGTGCTTTAACGTTTGATAAAGTTCTAAGAATCCCTTCTAGCCCTGTACAAAGTCTTGCTACGGTATGATTTATAAGCGACTGAACTGATATTTCAGCTGAAACTTCAGTTAGTATTATGTCCTTTGGATAGCACAACCTCTTTGTCTCTTTTACAACATAATAAGGTGGATACAAAGTGCAACGGTGGTTTTTTGCTTGATCTCGAACAATGTTGTACTGATTTGACGATAAGTTTGCATCAATAAGTAGCGCCAGAGCCTGGTCTGGGGTTAATTTTCGTGGGCTGTTTGGAGAAGACATGCGAGCCTTCTTGATTTTGCTACCCCTTTCTGGAGAACCAGATGCCAATTCCTTGACAATCGCTGCAGAGTGTCGTTTTCCAGATTGGTATAGCTTTGTTGCAGTTGCTTTGGCTAACTCGTCTTGACTACCGGACTTCAAAAGAAGATGCACTTTTCTGTTTGGCACTTTAGGATGACAATCCCTAAATTCTTTTTTAGGTCTGCCTGCATTGGTCCTCGATCCACTAGGCAATGCATCTCTTACAGCATTTGAAAATTTTACATTATTTTCAAGCCAGGTAGCATTTTTATTCAGAAATGATGCTAAATTTCGACTGGATTCCCTCCACCTTTTTTGTATTTTACAAACCAGCGCACGAAGAGTTGCCTTTAAACTGCAAAGAGCGTCAGATGTTAGCATTGGTGAGCCTATTTTTTTCCAAAACAAAACCAATGATGGCGTCCGATGTCGGTTCTTCCTTCCACTTTTGGAATATGCAGTTATATGAAATTTGCAAAGTCATTCTGGAAAATGTTTAATTTAAAAGAAGATCGCAAAATATCGCAGAAGATCTTTTGTGTTTCCAACAGAGGAAAAAAAAACCTTTCGAATTTTGTGCGTTTCAAGCTGGTATTATGTAGTATCACTTTTTTAAAGTCTCCACTGAAGTTAAAAATGTAAATTTTACTTACTTTTTAAAAATCACTTTTTTCCCGAACAAATCATACACGAGTAAGAAAAGATTTTGCAATTATTTAAATGCCAATAATTGACAATTCTCTTATAAAATAAATGAAGAAAAAATCATGGCCTACTGACTTGCCGTTTGTATGTACCACTCTATTAACTTAAACAAATCGAATAGCTTTCTGTAGGCAAAAAGTATGATTGAATAAGTAATGCAACTTTCAGGTGCATTTTGCAGTTGTTTCGCAGGGTTAATCCCGAAACTGAGTATGAATAATCTTATGCATTTTACGTATTTCAAAAATTGAATAAAGTTCTGCTAAACTTCCTGAATTTCGCACTGTGCGGGGTGTAAAAAGAATATTTGTTTTTTTTTTTTTTTAATTACCGCGGCGGCAAGAACACAGTATCGAGCAGCAGCAAGAGCACTTGAAAATTCCAAATGAAATTTTGGCGAAACGTCGTGCAAATTCATCAGGAATTTTAATGTATTACATTCCACCATCCGTGAAAACCTCTATTGTAACATATATATATATATATATATATATATATATATATATATATATATATATATATATATATATATATATATATGTATATATATACATGCAAGGACTGCTTTTTTCAACCTCCGATGGTCCATAAAAAAAGTGTAAATAACAAAATGAATTTGTTATCAAAAGTTGCGTATAAACATAAACTTTTCGATATTAATCACCGTGACGATTGGGGAATTTGTCATATCTGTGGACGAGCTTTCCAATTCCCTCTTCATAGAATGTTGCTTTGAGTAAGTTGAGATGGGAGTTTTTTATGTAGCGTAGATGTTCCCTTACGCTGGTGTAAATAGATAATCTTGAAACTTCAAGAAATTCCACACACAATACACTTATCGTAAATCCCCGCTTTCCTCGAATTACTTGGTTTACTTGTTGAACAATGTCTTCTGTTACTACAGACTTGCTTCCTTGTCCCACTTCATCGTGCACATCCGTTGGGTATTCTTTAAATTTTCTGCACCATTCACTATATACTCTGCTCATTCTAAGATGAATTTCCGCTGCACTATTCCCTTCTACTTGAAGACACCGAATTACACTACGCAACTCGCACTTCACGGAAGAATCAATCGTAACAGCCATGTTTACGTGCCTGCAACTCAGCCCAAGATGACGTAATGACGTTGAAAGTGGCAGAGGTCACAGTAAGGGAGATTTTTTTTTTTTTTATTGGTCTAGCACACGTGCTGCAGGGAAGTCCCTAAAGCGCTCCAGGAGCGGCACGAGTGCGGAAAAAGCGATTCACGTTGTTCTTGAATCGCTGTAAATTGTACTCGGTGGGAAACACAGCGCTGGGCAAATTATTCCAAAGGGATGACGTTCTCCATATAAAAGATTGCTTGAAAAGCGCCGTACGCGGAGTAACAAGCTGAACCTCATACGGATGCGAAGCACCAGCGTGACGTGTATTTCTAACATGCACCGCTTTGGGAGGAATTAAGCGGGCTGCTCAGTCGCCCACCAAACATCCCTGCCTTCTAACGTTCGATTGACTGTTTACAGACACGATCGGAGGTTGTAAAAATGACCCTCGTAAATATATATATATATATATATATATATATATATATATATATATATATATGTGTATATATATATATATATATATATATATATATATATATATATATATATATATATATATATATATATATATATACCAGTTTTCAACGCGAAACTCTAATTCAGGAGAATATCGTAGTATATATATATATATATATATATATATATATATATATATATATATATATATATATATATATATATATATATACTACGATATTCTCCTGAATTAGAGTTTCGCGTTGAAAACTGGTTTCTAGGGTCGCTGAATCTATTTTCAAACCCCTATGATATGCTTAAAATTGGTAACTGTACCTAGGTTAGCGAACGAACTCTGAAACAGAACGAATCATGACATGTCCTAGTTTGGCGATTGACAGGAAGCACGACCAGATTGTCCAGTAGTCTAGGACCTCCTGTACTTTTAATACAAGGACAAAATGTACTGGCGGTCATCCGATAAGACACTATTCTTATAATTCCATGATGGATAGTTGTTACGCAGGAAAATTTATTAATTTTTTAATTTTTCATTATTTACATTAAAATTATATATAAACTAACCTATTTTTTCTTTTTCAGGTAATCCAACCATGTCTAAACGAACATATATTCGAAGAAATTAACTTAAATAAGGTAGTATTTGATCATAATATACATAAATTTATACTGGCATTTCCAAGCGTTTAAATCACTGAACTAAACACACCCTTAGATTTTACCAGAATGACAAAAAAAATAAGTCTATTCAAACACCAACCCAATTTATGACATGGTTAAGTGTTTTAAGGAATTTTAGTCTATTTTTTTTCACATTAATGCACTTAAATGTCTGATAAAATATAAGGACGTACTTTTATAATTATATAAATATGAATATTGTTTTATTAAACCATTTTTATCCGAACCTTTCATCAAGTAATAAAAATTTTTAATTTTTTTCCAAAAAAATCCGAAATCAGTTCAAAAATAATTAATGGATTAGTGAAAAAAGTTCAGCCAACATAAAGTGCATACAGATAGAAATATAATAAAAATTACCTATTTTAACGCGCTGTACAGGTTCTGTAAGTAGCCTAGTTGATTTTCTCAAAAACTACAAACACGGCAGCAAATTTTGGTTGTAGCAAACATTATTTTAAAAGTGTTAACAAGATTAGTTCAGCCACTAACTCAGGGGTTCCCAATCTTTTTTTTTACTGCGACTGCCTTTACAGGTTGCAATTTTTTGCGACGCCCTTCTAAAAGAAGATACCTGTGTGTAGCTCTAGTAGACAATCAAATTACTTTATTATTCAAAGAAAAGTCCAAAGAATATAGAATCTTAATTATTATTTATTGGAAAACATAAAAAAAACTACAACCAATACAGTTAACGAGAAGGATGAGCTTGCTTTTCTGAGCATAACTTCTGAAATCGGGGCTGAAGTTTTGAAATTGCTACTCTCATTTATTTTTCTAAATTTATTGGTGACCTGTACTTCGATTTGATTACTGCAACTGTAGAAAAGACAGTTTCACACAAGTGCGACGTAGCATATGGTAAAAGAACCCTCAGACCCTTAGTACTGATAGTAAGATATTCTTGGGATGAATTTATCCAAAATTGAAACAGTTTGTCTTTATCGAATCGTAGTTTTAGGTTCGTATCACGAGATAGTTCTAACAGCTGTTCTTCCTTGAAAGTGTAGATGGTGGTGGGGTCGATTGGAAAATATTTATTAAAATGGTTGCTTAATGTTGATATGTGTTGGATAAATATCAATTGCACTTAACTCCAGATTTTGACTAGATTTTTCTTTCAGAAAGCCTTTCAAAACAGGAAAACAGTCAGTATCTCCTTACTCCCTATCTATTTTCCACAACAGCAACTTCTTTTGAAACGCTGCAATTTTATCAGTTAGTTCCAGTATATGCGTTTCGTTTCCCTGCATTGATTTATTAAGGATATTTAATTTCTCAAGTATGTCGCAAAGCTAGCCAATTTTATAAAGAACTCAGTATTTTTAAACTTTTCTGCGTCACCATGCGAGTCTGTTAATAAATACGTCTACAACTCATTTTTTTAATTCGTGTACACGTGAGTGTACGTTACGTTTCGAAAACCAACGGGAGTTACAGTAATAAAGTAAAGATGTATGCTCGGCAGCTAAATCTTCACAAAGCTTATGGAAAAATCTTGCCTTCGCGGGTCATGTCTTTATGAAGTTCACCACTTTGATAATTATATTCATCACAATATTTTTGGCAGCCACGGCCTCTCTATGTATGACGCAATGTGTCCATTTTACGTTTGGAGCCTTGGTTTTAATGAGAGCTTGAAGTCCTCCATAATGCCCTGACATCGCCCGAGCTCCATCCGTACACACACAGACATACTTCTCCCATTGAATGTTATTATCTTCCATGTATGAATCTATGATCTCAAACAAATCACTAGCCTTACCATTATCAGTCATTTTTTTGCAAAATAACAAATCCTCACGTACATTTGTTTCTTCCATGTACCGCACGTAACATATTAATTAAGCGTCGTTATTATTGTCTGTCGCTTCATCCAGTTGACTGGCAAATAAACCAGAAAGATTTTCCACAATTTGCTCATTAATGTCTTCAGCTATGTCATGAATGCGACGACTAATCGAATATTTTTTATTTCTTTAGTCGCCGATTCTCCAATCATCACTGATACCATATCCATCGCTGCAGGTAAAATAAGATCTTCAGCAATCGTATGTGGTTTCTTACATTTAGCAATACGGTAAGCAACCTTGTAAGAGGCGAGCAGCAGTATCGACTGATGTTTCAGTTCTCGGAATTTTCCTGCAAAAAAACCTCGCAGCTTTCCTTGTAAATTACTGTGAGTTGTTTCTAAATGACGTTTCAATTTATTAAAAAGCATACTTTCAGCTGCCAGCACCTTATGACAAACAACACATTGGGGAAGTTCCATATTTCCTTTGCTAACGTAGGTAAATCCAAAATCTAAATATTGGTCATTATATTTTCTGTATTTTTTTCGTTTTTCTACAATTCTTTTCTACTCTCCCCAGCGTCTTCAACACGTTTTCTATTTATTTGAATAAAGTTATCCATTTTAAGTAATAAATACGCGCGCGTAAATTAAATACAACACACTTGAAATCAAAACACGACATTCTTCAACGCTTGTAATCGACGAATAAATAAAGCGGCGAAACAAAAGACCGAACGATGAACGAATGAAAGCGTGGGAAATGGAGGGGCGGGCTTACCGAGTCCCTGATGAGATGCGCATCGTGCCGCGTATTAACGCATTACGTCTCGTGCAGGCGACCTGTTCGTATCGTCTCGCGACCATCCTAAGAAACTCCTGCACTAACAGTTAAAACCATTCCGCATGTATCGCTAACTTTGTGATATCGGTAGTGGTTTTCCCTAGTTTCGTATAAAAGACTGTTTTAAGTGACAAGTAAAAATTACGTCATATTAAACAATTGCTAGGTTGTCAAATTAATGTCGCTTTTTTTATAGGTCTAGCACACGTGCTCAGAAAAAGCGATTCAAGTTGGTCTTGAATCGCTGTTGTACTTGGTTGGAAACACAGTCGTAGGCAAATTATTCCAAAGGTATAAAGTTTGCCATATACAAGACTGCTTGAAAAAAATTGTAAGAAGAGTAACGAGTTAAGCCTTACACGAATATAAAATATTAGTGCGACATGTATTTCTAGTCTGCACCGCTCTGGGGGGAATTAAGCCATGAAAATACTTGTAGAATAGACTCAAGTCCCCAACCGTTCTTCGATATTCCGATGAATCAAGGTTGCTGGCCAGTTCCGGGTCTTCAGTCAGGCGTACAACCCTCATCTGAATAGAATCTAACAAATAAAGTATATGTATAGGAGCAGAGCCCCAAACGTGGGAGTAGTATTTCATCGTTGATCGAATTTAAGCTTTGTACAGAATTACCGGTTGTTGTGGAACGTAAAGGTTTCTAGTTCGAAATATTATTCCCAGCTTTTGAGAAGCACTCTTTGCTATGCTTGCAACATGTTCATGCCAACACATATTTGCTCCCAAATTAACGCCCAGAAAATTGAGTGACTATGTTAGAGGAATGGAGTGCCCCGACATATCTATGTCGGGTTCAGCAAAGCTAACTTTTTTAGAAAAATCTGCCACCTGGGTTTTGATTCTCAAACTCCAAACCAGAAGCTTTCTAAAAAACATTTGTCTGCTTTAAAGGTAGTCGAGTTATTTTCCGCAACTTGTCGTAAGTGACGAGATTTGGGGGTTCCATTGGAATCCTTCCATAGTGCAAGAGTTCATACGGGCTCACCACGTCCAAAGAATTACGAACTCCACCAAAATTTTTTAGGCATGAGAAGTTGAATGTTGCTGGAACGTCGTTTTTTTGAGAGGCAGACGAGAGATTTTCTTTTTTGGATGGAACAAAATAACTTAAGAAACCAAGTACTCACTCACTAACACAGCAAAACTTATTAAAAAGAAGAAAATATTATATTCACCAAAATAGATAAAGGAAATACCTTAGTCGCAATCAACAAGGCACAATATATAGAAAAAACAATAGATTTCATTAAAAAAGGAAATTTTCAAACTATGAGCAAAGACCCAACAAAAATTTTTAAAAATGAAATCCGCCTAGAAATAGGGAAAGCTTCCAGTATCATACCAGATTATAAAATAATCAAATTAACAGCTAGGAATCCCCAATCACCTTAACTCTATTATTTAATTAAACTACACAAACAAGATTATCCGATTAGGCCAGATGTCTCCTATATGGCAGCAATACAAACTCACAAATTTTCTTATAGACACGATTAAAAACCATACAAATTTTCAACCCACTTGTTCTGTAAAAAACTCTTTAAAGTTAATTCAGAAAATTTCAAATATTAATCTTCCTTCAAGAGCCAAATTAGTATCATTTGATGTACAAAATTTATTCCCCAGCCTACCTCCAAACGAAACAATTGTTATGGTAGAACATCTATTAAATAAAAATAACGTCAATATTGTAAAACAAGATATTCTCAACCTACTAAAAACATGCCTGAAACAAAATTATTTTATATTTAATAATTTAATCTACAATAGCCCAGAAGGACTTATAATGGGAAGTTCCTTAAGCCTACTTTTAGCAGAAATTTTTATGAATATAATTCAAAAACATGATATGTACATATCTTTACTATACTGGTACCGTTATGTAGACGACATTTTAGTTTGTTTCAATGACACAGATAAACAGTTGAATACATTTTTTAATCACATCAATTCCATCCACAAAAATATAACATTTACAATGGAAATAGAGGGAAACAATTCACTTAATTTCCTAGATCTTACTATATCAAGGGATAACAACGAACATAAATTTTCAATATTTCACAAACCATCACACCCAGACACAACAATACACTACACTTCAAACCACCCAAAACAATACAAATTTGCAGCATATCACAGTATGTTACATAGGCTAGTGAGTGTTCCTTTATCTGAAAATGATTTCAATAACAAATTAAATTTAATAAAACAAATTGCCGAAAATAATGGTTAACCCCAAATATAGTCAATTCAATATTCAATAAAAAACTTAAAAACAAATCTATTTATGAAGTCTACACTAAAACTAAAAACAGCAATATCAACTATAAATCAACCTATTTTGGCACACCTTCAAAAAAAAAAAATAAACATTACTTAAACCAAAATAATATAAATATAGCTTTAAAGACTAATAACTAAACAGAGGTGAAAAATCAGGGGTATATAAATTGAATTGGGGTTCGTGTATTAAGGCGTACATAGGGCAGACAGGGCACTCATTTGAAACTAGAATTTCAGCACAAGCGAAGTTTTTTTAACAACAAAACAGATTCTTCATACAGCAATCATTTAATAGAACAGAACCATCAATTTAATGACCAGTTTAAAATATTACATGTAGAAAACAAAGGAAAAAAGTTAAACCTTTTGGAATGCCTAGATATAAACCGTTTAAAAAACATACGTTCCATTCTAAATGAACAAACAGAAATAAATATGACCGATGGGAATCCTCATTATTAAATTTATATACCTTATAAGTTCAGTATGAATTTCAATACCCTAATTAACTATTTTTAAACTAATTGTAAAAGTGGAAAATAAGGTGGACTAAAATCCAAATTTTAGTTGCAAAAAGCATCAGAAGCAATGGCAAGCATGGCCCATGTAACAAAACGCGTCATGCAATTTTGTAATAAAAAGTGGAAATTTTCATAAATTTTCTTTCATTACATTAGTTACGGATTCCATCAAGAAAAAGCCAAAACAATTCACAGTTTACAAGTACTTGTTGGTATGTGGAGAAATATAATTTTTTTTTAAGTTCGTTGCCTCCTTCAAAGGTCAGTGGGTAACTTAAAAGAAAACCTTGTATATGTGTATTCAAAATCAATTTATGTGATATATCCACTGGAAGCCTAAACCATTATTACAATTTTACCGCAGTCACATACATAAATTCTTTAGTTGAAAAGAGAAAAATAAAGTTTAAAAAAATTACATTTATTACTATTTATAGAGTTTAAACTTATCCCTAATCTGAATCACTTGGACCATCACTTCCGAAAACATCTTCTTTTCCCTGTAACTGACTAGACAAATTCCTAATATTTTCAAATAAACTTCTATTATTATTAGTCACGTTATCCTCCTCCAAATTAGATAAATTAAAACTA
Source organism: Pachyrhynchus sulphureomaculatus (assembly GCA_019049505.1). Taxonomy (NCBI): domain Eukaryota; kingdom Metazoa; phylum Arthropoda; class Insecta; order Coleoptera; family Curculionidae; genus Pachyrhynchus; species Pachyrhynchus sulphureomaculatus. Next base: position 181,273,481 of record CM032456.1, on the reverse strand, counting down.
GGCGGTGGTGGTGGTGGTGGCGGCAATTTGGAGGGACGAGGAAGTGGCACAGGGGGCAAATCTGATAATAAAGTACCAGTCTTTCCTTCTACTAAATTTCTAGTTTCAAATGAATTAAGATTAAACCTAGGAGTTACTTTTTCTTTTTTCGTATTTTCTTCTTTGTTAAAATTACCTTCTTCATCTTCATCTTTAATTCCTCTCTTACTTCTTGCAGCTACAAATCTTTCATGTTGTTTTAGAGAGTGCCTTAGTTCTTTCAACATTAAATTTAAATAGACACCCGATTGATCTATGTATGGTTCTTCTTCTGCCCTTGTCTCGGATATATCATTTTGAGGTATAAATAGCTCATAATTTTCTTCCGCTGTTTCAACTGAATCATCAAAGTTTAATGTTGCGATATCTGTTTTCAAATCATTAACTTTATCACTTGTCAGAACGGTTTTAACTACATTCTGTGACTTACGTGACTCAGAAAAAATACCATATAACTTACAAAGAACATCTAAAGATTCATAAGTGGCAAAAGCGTGGTCTCGCAAATCACTAAGTGCACTTTCAAGTTTGTTCACATCGTTTCCGTTTTCTGCACTCTCAACTTTATGTAAGACTCCCTGGGATTTTTCCATTATAATGGATAAATTATTGACGGCACTTATCAGAGTCTCCTGTAACTTCCCTGAAACGTGACTAGTAAAAGACCTATTTCTCGAGTCTATTTCGACCTTTTTTGATGTGCAATGTCTCAGGTTATTAAATTCTTTGTGAACCTCGCCGTAAAGTTTGTTTAGGATAGCGTTTAAGTCGGGAAGTTTTTTATTCAGCAAACATTCCATCTCGGCTGCATTAAAGGTATGTATGTTTCTGCAAAAAGTTAGTGCTAGATAATTTAAAAACTTTGATGTTAAAAATACAAACACATCTTTAACTTTCGAAGTAATATTGAGATAGTTATTAAAGTTTGAATAATCACAGTCGAAAAGTAATTCAACGTTTATTTCTTTTATTTCTTTAAAATCATCAGATAACTCATTTGTTGAGTTCACAAGAAATTCCAAGTGTTTTAAACAAATTTTAAAATATTCCCGATGTTTTTCTACGAAAACTTTTACGAAAGCTTCAAAGTTCTGATTGTACAGTAAGATCTCTTTTTCGTTCCTCGAACTCAATTCTTGTCTTAGCTTCGTATAGCGTATTATACTTGCATTAAGTTTTTGCACTTTAATTAAACTTTGCACTAAACAATTAGTAATTTCTTTATGTCTTCGATACTTTATCATTGACTGTCGGCGTAAACAAAGCAAACCAATAGTAACAGATAATGGTGGGGGAGGATGACAAACGGAAGATCATATCTCCTGGCAAAAATAAGAGATCCAAGAGTAGTCGCAGCGCTCGCAATTAATCCTAATGGAAGTTTGGTAGCTTTAACGGGATAAATTTTAAAATTGGATGCCTTTAAAAGCACTTCATAATCCTCATCCAGAAGTAATCCCGACTCTAATATTGTTTTAACATGTTGTGTTAATAAAGAGCCGTAATAGTCTTCGAGTGGTTGATTTTCAGTGGAAATTAATATATTCATGTTTACAAACGCCTGAAACAAAGAAAATATTGGTATATTAATTTGCTTATACTGGGTATATAATTTTAAGATTTAGGTAGGATATATATATATATATATATATATATATATATATATATATATATATAATATATATATATATATATATATACATATATATATATATATATATATATATATATATAAATATATATATATATATATATATATATATATATATATATATATATATATATATATATATATATATATGAGAGAGAGAATTCACAATATTGTGAGGGTAGCGGTCAAAAGATTTTGGCCAAATAAAACTCTTAGTTAATAGTCTAGCTTTCGGAATATATTTCTTCCTTCATCAGGACACTTTAACATGAGTTATCTTCCAGGATAAGCATTGTTCAATCAAAAACAACTTGTAAAAAACATGTTTCACTAGTAATGATTAAGAAAATGTACAAATTTTTTAACAAGTTTTAATATGTAGTCCGTTAGTTTTTAGTATAAAATTGTTTTTTACTAAAAACTAACGTCATGCTGGCCACCAGCTTTCCAGTAACTTCTGCTGGCATGTTCTCCCAATCATTCAATACTTTGTTTTTTAATTCTTCTCTATTTGAAACATTATGTTTGCGAACGCGCCATTTAAGTTCCTCCCATAAATGCTCGATGGGGTTAACATCGGGAGATTTGCACATTACGGATCATCCATTCTCGCACCAGTTTCTCTTAAATTGTCTCTCAAAATGTTTAGAAAACATGCTGATCCATGACACCATTAATAAAACGTAAATTTCCAACCCCTCCAGCGGACATGCATTCCCAGAGCAGAACATTGCCACCCCCTTGTCTTACCGCGAAACAAGTGTTTTTAATATCAAATGCGGTATTCTTTCTCCAAACTTTAGTTCTCCCATCAGACCCAAAAAGGTTAATTTTAGTTTCATCACTAAAGATTACGGATTCCCAAAATTCAGGTTTAGTAACGTATTTCCTAGCAAAAACTAACAGCTTTTTGCGATCAGCTTCCGAAAATTAACGGCTTCTTCCTGACTGCACACCCCTTATAGCCTGCCCTGTGTAAACAATTTCGCACTGTTTGTGAACAAACATTTTTCGAAAATAGTTCCCGCCGTTTAATTTTGGTGCACTTTTCTTGGGATCTATAATTATTTGTCTAATACTGGCCTCTTCACGTGAAGTCAGTTTCTTGGGACAACCGGAGCGTGATCGAGTTTTATAGAAACCCGTTGATTTATACTAGTTTATAATGTACTGAGCAGTAGCATGCGATTTTTTAACAATTTTTCCTATATTTCTGTACGATTTTTTAGGACTGACTGTATATGACGGAAAAAGTATAGTATCTCCAATAATCTTCTTCTGGTTGTGTTTTTTAGCTACGGTTATCTTTTTCATTCCGAAGAAACGTTTACAGAACTAGCATTATTCTTGACAGCATCTCTAATAATTACATATATATATATATATATATATATATATATATATATATATATATATATATATATATATATATATATATATCAATGAAAAAACCCTTTCCACTTGCCACCTCCTTGTCCTGTACTTCTATTCTCCCCCCTGATGAATAAAAATCCATACCGGTGAAAAATTTGCGTTCCCATTGGATACCTTTTCCCTTCATACCAAAATTTCATTATATGACGTAGTACCTAATTTGTACTAAACCGGTCCTTTCCTGGTTGTTTAACCTTTCCTTTTATTTATTTTGAGCGATCCCTTGCATCTGCCAGGTGGTCGTCCTTTGTCAGCGCCCTGTCAAAATTGTCACTTTTCTTTTAGATGGCAGGTGGTTAATTTACTTTGATTTTTCAGCATCCAAGGTTTTTAATGGCATCCTTGATGTAAATGCCATATTTTTTTATATTAATATGTTAGTGAATAGTGGCTGTTTTATTTCAGTGTTGGTCTTTGTTATGGCAATTGTTATTTATGGTCATTCTTGTTAGATCAATTTGCATGCTACATGTGAGTCACTTGCATTTTGTTTTTGACATTTCTTCATAATAATAATAATAATAATATTTTATGATTTTTTAGAACAATAATACTTTTAAACTACAATAGTTTTCTGTTAGTAATTATAAGATTGAAATTTAAAATCACAAATTAAAAATTAATAATTAAAAATTGTACTCAACAATACCAATTCTTCATGCCTAATGTGCCCTGATGAAGGTCCCAACCTAGGACCGAAATATTGGCTAAATGAATATAGTATAAACATCCGTTGATGCCCCTTTTTGCCGAGTTCCCCAACTAGTTTCATAACTTAGGATTATATATATATATATATATATATATATATATATATATATATATATATATATATATGGTATACACTCCATTGTCGGCCTCCCCTAAGTACATGCATCTTCTTCGATCTTAGGCCTTGTTTATTCGGTTTGTGGGCATCCTCTAGTTCTTTTTTCATTCCAGTTTATTACTCTATAGGTCCATCGATTACCAAACAGTCCAGCGATGTGACCCGCCAAGCTCCACTTCAATTTGCTCACTCTCCAAGCTATATCAGTTATCTTGGACCTTCTTAGAATGTCTTCATTAGTTAGCCTATCCCTGAATGATATACCCAACATTCTCCTTTCCATCACTCGTTGAAATACTGATAGACGATTTAAAATTTCTCGATTCAGGGCCCATGTTTCTGTCCCTTATGTCAATACACATTCGTCAAATGTGTTCGCTTTTAGTGTGTTTGGAACATTGCATGTTCCGCAGTGTGCCAAACATTACTATTTTTTGACCATTGATATATATATATATATATATATATATATATATATATATATATATATATATATATATATATATATATATATATATATATATGAATCCGTTCTTGTGATTTTCGCGTTTTCAATGTTCAGTATTGCTTCTTTATCGCAGTTGTTGTCATTTGTCATGAACATGGCTCATGACAAAGTTCGTTCACTATTTCTTCCAATTCTTCTTTGCTGCACAAGTACGTCCGCGAATCGCAAATGATTGAATTGCTATCCTCTTGTATTTATACCCTTACTTATCCTTGGGAGTTGTTTGAACAGATCTTCTAGCGCTTACGTAAACAATTTTAGCGAGATAGTGTCTCTTTGATGTACACCTCTTTTCATTTGTGCCTTTTTGGTGTTTTCTTTCAGTACAATCTGAAATATTGCATTTTTATACATAGTTTAAATTATACATATACATACATACATACATATATATATATATATATATATATATATATATATATATTATATATATATATATATATATATATATATATATATATATATATATATATATATATATATATATATATATATATATATATATATATATATATATATATATGTATGTATATGTTAATGGGACTCTCTGACTGATACTGATATATCTGATCTACAACGTGATATTGACTTCCCTCCAGAAATTTTCAAATCGATATCTCATTTTATTCGGTTTTTTTGCAGTAACAATCAGATAACCTTCAAAAATATATTTTTAATAATTTAGGATCTATTAAGTGTAAAAAATTTAAACTCGTTCGATTTCTTGAGGCATTTTCTTAAACGAAGGAGGAAAATTACTTTAAATTTAATAAAATAAATACTATTAATTTCCTTAAACAAACAATGTTTCGATATATTAGTATAATTCACAAAGTGAAAAATACAATTCATACTTTTTATACGGCGCATTCTTCAATTTGTCAATCATTTTGCATCGTAAGTCTTGGAAGAACCGACAACCGACCCTATCAAAAAGTGAGGTTATATTATAACATAAAAGTAGAAATTTTCCTTACCCTGCGTTATCATGCAATCACGTACTCAACAACATATTGGAAACTTTCCGTACACGAAAATATAAGCTGTATTATCCGCTTGAAGTCTGGAGAATTACTTTATTTTGTGTGTTGTATTGATCAGTTTTGCAAACTGGCGGCAGACATTGCGGCGTTGAAATGGTAAAACAGCTGACTGTCGTTCGAGTCGACCGAACAGATACGATTCGAAGGCCGCGCTTTTGTTGACGATCGGGTCGTTCCCGCCAAGATCGAAGTTGGCCTCGCTTTCGGTTTATGAATTATAATTAGAAAGCGGTTATTTTACTGAAGCAGTAGTGTTTTAAGAATGGCAACTAACTCGAATTCCTTGTCTAAGGTTTTAAGATGCTTTAAATTTAGATAAAGTTTAAATCATTTAAGAACCGAAAAATACGGAGAAGGGTTCACTTAAGGTTAAGTATTTTGCCATAATTATTTCGAGAGTTGTTTTTGTCTCCCATCAAAGCTACGCTTTCATTTTTAAATGAAACATTTGACGAATTCCTCGTCCAATAAACATGAGTCCTTAGCAATATATTTTTATAGAACTGCTTTATAATTAATAAAAAACTGTAAGAAAGTCATGTACCGTGTACGCGATAAACCTATCCAATTTTTATTCATGTTGAAGAGCTTTCTTCATTAGAGGAAACATTCGACGGGTCGCGTATTTAAAAAAAAGTGAAGTAGTAGCTCAGACTTGGCAAAAGTAAAAAGAACCCTCGATGTGACTGTTCTAAAATATGTTCCTTTATTTCATCTTTCACCTCCGCACGCATTTTCTCACATTTCAAGGTCCACAAATCAATACAGTATCCGCTAATCTGTCTGTCGATATGTCGGTCTGTTGGCGCAATAATCCTCAAAGAAAATGAAATATCGGTTTCAAATTTAGTATACAGAGAGTACTTGAAGTAGAAAAAAAATTCGTAAGTTTTGAGCGATATCACTTCAAAGAAGGGAGGTGAAAGGGGCGAAAGTCGTTATACAGTGTGTCTAAAAAATTTATACAAATGGAGAAAAAGTTTATCTTACATATTACAAAAAAAAAATTGTTTTTGATAAAAAGTTCTGCATCACATGGAAATCCATAATCAAGCATCAAAAGTTTAAAATATTTGATGGTATGCAGGGAAAATAAAAAATAATGACTTATAATGAAGAGTAAAGTGTGTTTAAATTTAAATACAGAGCAAAATATTAATTGAAAATGTTATTAGGAACTAAAAAATTATGCTCACGTTTACACGTAAACACGTCTGTAATTGTCAGATTACACAGGCCAACAAAAAAAATATTTGTAAAAACTTTTTAAACCTATACATCTAAGTGTTATGTATTTTTGGGTGCTGAAACCGTATCTAGTATCAATTTTTTTGTATCACCCACAGCAGGGGTGCTCAAACGGTCGATCGCGAGTGCTTTTTGAGTCGATCTCGAGAAAAAAATTCGGATATAGAACTATTCACAGATTTTGTTTTAGGTAACTAACACCAAATGTAATGAATAAACTACTAAAATTTATTCGATCCACAATTAGGCCAGAATAACCCCCTCATCACTTTCTTTTATCGTAATAACCCCCTGCTAGCGGCAAAAGGCGCCTTTATCAAAGGAACGCGCGGTACTTGTCAAAGAAAAGCCGCGTTTTTGATTCCCGCCGATTTTTCTAGAAACTTCGGGCGGCGTGTTTGACGGGAACATTCGAGACTTCGTTCGCGCCGATATAAATGTTGCGCCTGCAGGAATAGGAGTCAGTCTGAGTTGTAACTTGAAGGCGATACATCGATACAAAGTTTATTAATAAATAGTCCAAAATGAGTGCGGCCAAGGAAAGTAAAACTTATCATTTTAATAACGATTGGGAGGAAGAATTTTTCTTTTGTATGGTAAAGGATAAGTGCATTTGTCTCATTTGCTGTGCGTCAGTTGCAATACCTAAGCGTGGGAACTTAGAGAGGCATCATAAAACGGTTCATAAAAACTATGAAAAGGATTTTCCGTCACAAAGTGAATTAAGAAAACGAAAAAATACGTGATTTGATAACTTGTTTGAAAAAAGAACAAACCATGTTCACAAGACCAGCCAAACAATCAAAAGCTCGCGTCACTTAAAATATCTCATATATTGGCGAAACACAAGAAACTATTTGATGATGGATTGGTTGTGAAGGAAGCATTTATTGAAGAGAGTGAGACTTTATTTGGAGATTTTAAAAATAAAACAGAGATTATGTCTGCTATTAGAGAACTTCAGTTATCTCGTCCGACTGTCACAAGGCATGTTGAAGTCATGAGTCAGGACATGGCAGATAAACTAAAACATGATATCATGGAATGTACATACTTTTTCTTTACAGTTCGACGAATCCACCGATATGGCAGACACTGCCCAGCTGTGTATTTTTATTTGAATGGTATTCAATGACATGTCGGCTAAGGATGAGTTTTTAATAATGATTCCTCTGAAAGGAAAGACCCGTGGCGAAGATATATATGATGTTTTCTTGAATTTTGTAACAAACTACAAGCTACCAATATATAAACTAGTGTGCATTACAACCGATGGAGCACCACCAATGACTGGAAACAAAAACGGTTTTTGTGGAATTGTGTCAAGCTAATGATGATTTTCCTTCATTTTTCTCCTTCCATTGCATTATACATCAACAAGTTTTGTGTTCAAAAGTTCTAAACCTGGAGGACATTATGGGCATTGCAATAAAAATTGTGAATTCTATCCGCGCTCGTAGTTTGCAACGACGGCTCTTTAAAATTGCAGTTGGAAGATAGTGAGTCAGCTGAACACACTGATTTAGTTCTTCACACGGACGTCAGGTGGTTGAGTCGTGGAAAATTCCTAGAAAGGTTTCAAGAATTATTGCCCGAAATAACAGCTTTTCTGGACGAAAGAGGTGATGACACTCAGATGCTGAAAAACGGAAAATGGCTGACTGATTTGGCATTTTTGACAGACATGACAATGCATTTAAACACCATTAATTTGGAGCTTCAAGGTAAAGGAAAAAACTATTATTGAGATGATTAGCGCAATAAACGCATCAAAAGTAAATTGTAACTTATGATAGATCAACTGAAAAGAAAGGATCTGAAAAATTTTCCGTCTTTGAAAGCAAGGATTCCTCAGTTAAATTATGATATTTATGAGGCAGAATTATCAAATATTTTGGCCCAATTTGAAATACATTTTTATGATTTCAGTAAATTGGCAAATATCGCATCATTTATGAGTTATCCTTTTTCGTGTAAAAACATTGAGGAATTAGCTACCGAAATAGCAAGTCAGTTTAACATGGACTCATGTTCTGTTGAAAATGAGTTAGTGCAGATTATATCAGATATACATCTCAAAGCCACAGCATCTGATACAAAATTCTGGTGTTTTATATCTGAAGATAAATATCCGAATCTAAGGCAAATCGCCATTCAACTGACGGCAATGTTTAGGTCAACTTACTTGTGCGAGTCTGCATTTTCCGAAATAGAGATAATTAAGTCAAAATATCGCAATCGACTAACTGACGAACATATGTCATGATGCTTGCGATTAGCACTCGGTAATTACGTACCATCTTATGAAAAGTATGCCGAGGACATGCAGTGCTACGCTTCAACATCCAAAGTCACTCTTTAGTTAAGTTTAGACACTAGAACTCGTTTGTTTTGTAAGAACCAATAAACTCACAATTTTGAATAATTACGAGTTTTTTCATTGACATTTTAGAGCAGACCTACACTTACCTTGACTAAAAAAATGCATATTGTGCGGAAAACTAATATCTATGCCACGATACACCCTACCTAGACGACAATCCTGCATCACACTTATTTGCAGCCTCTCAGGGTCGATCGATCGTAGTCTAACAATATTGAGGTAAATCGCCAGCAGTTCAAGTCTGAGCACCCCTGACCCACAGTTTTCTTACAATATGACATCGATTAAATTTCAAAATAGGGAAAATTTGATACATTAAAAAATAACAACTTAAACCGTACTTTTATGTGATTAGACTACAATTTTTACTCACTTTTACTCACGATAACATATTTCACTTCAATGCGAATATTTGAGGTGCTTATTTTTTTGTATTTCATTTCTCTTTTCTCTGTGAAGTTTCTTGTATAGCTTTTTCTCCGATGTTATGCATTTTGTTGTTTTCTATGAAGTGACCAACAGTAATCACCCGTCATGTTGATATTCCACTGTTCCTGGTACCATTTCTCCATCTCTTTTATGTCCTGATGGAACTGTTCTCCCTGCTCTTCACTCACATCGCCTAAGTTTTTAGAGAAAAAGTCAAGATAGTTGTACAAGAAGTGGACTTTAAGGCTCATTAGACAACCCAGATTTTTGAACTTGTCTATCATATTAGCTATGATAAGTTCATAGCTAGGGTCTTTCACATTGCCCAAAAACTTAGTCACAACTTCTTTAAATGTTGCCCAAGCCTCCTTTTACTTTGTAAACATCCTTGCTTCAAGGTTGGAATCGGACATTATTTTACGAATATCAGTCCCAACAAAAACACCTTCTTTCAATTTGGCTTCTGATAAATGAGGAAATCGTTTACACAAATATTTAAAACATTCATCATCTTTAGGCAAGGCTTTCAGAAATTGTTTCATTAAGTCTAACTTGATGTGTAGTGGTGGTAGCAGAATCTTCTTTGGGTCTACTAAAGTTTTATGCAAAATGTTCTTCTCGCCAGGTGTTAAAGTTTTTCTTACCGGCCATTGTTTTGTGGACCAATGTTGCTCTGCTATCCCACTCACATATAAACATGGAAACTTTGTAAATCCCTTTTATTGACCAAGGATCATGGAGACAACTTTTAAATCTCCACATAGCATCCAATCGTGAGCTAGATTGTTAATTTTCTATAAAAGCATGTTAGGATTTTCGTAAATTTCCTTCATATGGACTGAATGAGCAACAGGCAGTGCAGCATAAGTATTTGTGTAACAGAAGACCTTTTAAACTAGTTCGTTCATTAGACTACCAATATCATGGCAGTAAACCAAATCCTCTTCCTGCTTGAAAAACTGAGCAAACTGTTGATCTCTTGTTCTATAATGGTAAATAGATGTTCCAGATTCCAATAAATGTTTTTCTTTCAGCCTAGAACCAAGCAATTTTCCTTTTCCTTAGTCAAACCCCAATCTCTCATTAAATCATTTAACTCAGCTTGTGTAGACAACTGTGGTTTTAAATTTTCTAGAGAACATTGAATCTCATCATCATTCGGTCGACTTTTATTAAAATCGGGACTGGACTGTAAAACGTCATCAATGGACTGAGATGGCTCAGGGACAGGAGGTCCCGGTCAATGTCCTACCGGCCGATTAGCTGAAGTATAGTTAGGATAGACAATTACTTTCTTATTTTTGGACTTATCTCCAGAAGCATCAACGCTGCAAAAATAATAATCATTTGAATGATTTTCTTGCTCTCTCCGCACCATGGGTACTGCAAATCTAAAAGCTTTCTTTTCTTTCTTATGCCATTTCCTAAGATTCTCGACACAAACATAACATACTTTGTGAGGAGCCCAACATTTTTCTTGATTACTGATTTCTACACCAAAATATGTGAAGAATACTTTTTTTACAAAGTCCGTAATGTTTCTTTGATGTTTTTTAACTACAAACTCACTACATATATAACGAAAAAGTGTTGGGAGAGTTTTTACAACCAGGATTAGCCATACTTTGAGTGTGAATTTAAAGCACATGGGTTAACAACACTGCAATGCGAGGTTATATTAACTGGAAGAAAACAAACAGCTGTGACATTTACCGGAACTGCCAACCTGATAACATTTGATTTTACTGCCAACTTAATAACATTCGAATGATAAAAATTAAACTTTTCACATTTTTACATATTAAAATGTGAAAAATTGGTGGATGATGCGACTTTTTTTATTATTATTTTCGGACTCAGCACACCAAAAACCATAGGAATCAGATAAAATTATTTAAAAAGTTTTTTCATCGTTGGCCTGTGTTATTTATTGAATAAAGGAAAGCGAAATTAATTAAAAACTAGTGCACGGATTTTGAATTTATGTTAAAAATTTGATAACCTTTTCATCTGCTTTGCAACAATTACATCCATAATAAATTTGTGCTAATATCATTTTATGTTGGAATTGCAACATTACTTAATTACTACGTACATAACATAATAACTAAACATATGGATTAATTCTAACTTTACTGCACAAGTTCTTCAATGTATCCACCGTCCCTTTCTAAACAAGTGATTGTGCTTCGAGATAAATTTTACTACATGTCTAATTACGTCAGGAGTTATAGCTTCACATGATTCCCTAATGACTCTCTCAAGATGATCAACATCTTGAAGTGGCCTTTTAAGATAAACCTTTTCTTTTAAGTAGTCCCATAAAAAAAAGTCTAGAGGGGTGATGTCCGGAGATCTTGGGGGCCAAGTAAACTGCACATGCCTCCCTATTACTCTACCGTTAAAAATGTGGAGAAGATAATCTTGAACATTTCTCGTACTGTGACATGATGCACCATCATGTTGGTACCATAACTGACGTTAGCTTTGAACTTTATTGACAGTTGTTAGATATTTCCAAAGATAATAATTACTAACGTGATTACTGGAGTTTTTTCGAATTTTTAATTAAATGTAAGCATAATTTTTTAGTTTCTATTAACATTTTCAATTAATATTTTGCTCTGTATTTAAATTTAAACACTCTTTACTCTTCATTATAAATCATTATTTTTTATTTTCCCTGTATAGCATCAAATATTTTAAACTTTTGATGCTTGATTATGAATTTCCATGTGATGCAGAACTTTTCGTCAAGAATAAATTTGTTTATAATATATAAGATAAACTTTTCGGGACACACCGTGTAGTTCATAGTCTTAATAGTAATATAGTAATTTTGTACTGGTTTTTCGCTATATATGTATTTAAACAGTAGCAAATGAAGCGGCCACTGGCCGTGAATAACGACTTAGCATATCAGGCTTCCGTGTTAATGTATCATCGCTGTAGAACGCTAGATATTGCGTGGTCTATATCTAACAGATGAGACTCAATATATCGCATCGCATGCTAGATTAGTACTTTTATCGTAACGGCTCTCGGGAGTGGTGGCGCTTCCATAGTGCAGTCAAGGATGCCCGATATTGTCTTCAGACAGCGTATCATAAAATGTATTTTGATGAAGCTAGACACCAAAAAGGCTTCTGGCGCTGATGGAATACCTACCATAGTTCTCAAAAACTGTGCGAAGGAACTAACACCAGTTTTCTGTAGACTTTTCAACCTATTCTACAGAAAGGGAATATTTCCTTCCTGCTGGAAATGTGCCACAGTTCAGCCGATACCTAAAAAAGGCAAGAAGACCTTGCCAAATAACTACCGACCAATCGCACTGCTTTCAATAATATCGAAAATCATGGAAAAGGCTATCAATCAGCATTTTCTAAAATATCTTGAAGGATTCAACATTATTAGCGATCACCAATATGGCTTTCGTAAAAATAGATCAACAGCAGATCTTCTGACTTATGTAATACATGTTTGGAACAATGCAATTGAACACTTTGGAGAATCTCGAGCGGTTGCTCTTGACATATCCAAGTCATTCGACCGTGTTTGGCACGACGGGCTGTTGGCTAAGCTACGTTCTTATGGTATGTCTGAAAAGTTCTGTTTGTGGCTCTCATGTTTCCTCAGAGAGCGTTCTTTACGAGTAGCAGTCGACGGATTTCTTTCTAACACCTTCACTATCAACGCCGGTGTACCCCAAGGCTCCATACTGTCTCCTACTCTCTTTCTCATTTATATAAACGATCTGCTGGAAAAGACCGAGAATCCAATCTACAGCTTTGCAGATGACAGTACACTTATCTCTTCATTCACTTTGAACGCTCGGACATCGGCTATTCAGAGGAATATCCGCAGACAGTAGGAAGTCATTCAACTTAACAAAGACCTGGAAGAAATTCTGTCTTGGGGTGACAGTAACCAAGTGGAATTTAACGCTACAAAAACCCAGGCGGCAGTTTTTTCTAAAAAAGTTAACGTTGCTGAACCCGACATAGTTATGTCGGGGCACTCCATTCCTCTAACATCGTCGCTCAATTTGTTGGGCGTTAATTTGGGAGCAAATATGTCCTGGCATGAACATATTGCAGGCATAGCAAGGAGAGCTTCTCAAAAGTTGGGAATATTATTTCGAATCAGAAAGCTTTACACTCCACAACAACTGTTAATTCTTTACAAAGTTCAAATTCGTCCAACTATGGAATATTGCTCCGATGTTTGTAGCTCCGCTCCTAAACATACACTGCATTTATTGGATTCTATTCAGAGAAGAGCTGTTCGTCTGATTGGAGACCCGGAACTGACCGGCGACCTTGATTCGCTGGAACATCGAAGAACGGTTGGCGACTTGAGAAAAATTCCACAAGTATTTTCATGGAAAGGGTTCGAAGGATGTGGCCCGCTTAATTCCTCCCAGGGCGGTGCTGTTAGAAGTACACGTCGCGCTAATACTTCACATCCGTATGAGGTTCAGCTTGTTACTCCTCGTACAACGCTTTTCAAGCAGACTTTTATATGGAGAACATCATCCCTTTGGAATAATTTGCCCAGGACTGTGTTTCCCACCGAGTACAATTTACAGCGATTCAAGAACAACATGAATCGCTTTCTCCGCACACGTGTCGCTCCTGTAGCGCTTTAGGGACTTCTCTGTAGCACGTATGCTAGATCCATAAAAAAAAAACCGTATTTATTATTACAATCGACACACAAGCTACCAAACAGTTTAAGTTGACGCAATCATCTTTCCTAATTTGACGTTTTGAATTAGATACTGACATCGTTTAATGATTTCAAATTGACAGTAGCAAAATAGTCAGAAGTGTTCGTAAACCTACACTAATGAAAAATTGTATAAAAATTACAATTATTGCCTATAAATTATCTACATAAGTATAAAGTTTAGAAAATCAATTACAATATCTTGGCCACAGTTCATCTATGAATAATAAACAATTTCATAAATGTGACATTATGCCTTATCTGAATTTCCCTAGATTACTCTAGCAGGGTTATCACGAAAACGTTATTTTAATTTATCGCCGCTCTGGCAAGATACCATTATGTTTTGCTTGGAACTCCTGGCTGTACATTTAGAATAACCATAACTAATATTACAGTCTGTCAAGTAAGAACGTGGCTGCTCCTATTCTTGAGAAAATGTGTTTTGAGAACATTTTTGCCAACAGTGTATTCTTTGATGTGCTAAAAACGGTGTAATTACCTTAGTGAGTTGTCCAGTCACCTCGTACATAAATAGTCGCCTAACATCTTCGAGGCAATCTGTCGACGAGATTTTTTTGCTTTCTCTCTCCAAATTTTTCGAATCTCACAAGACAACTAAGGCAAAGTCCTCGGAGTCTGAGCTTTGTCTTTACAAGGGACCAAACGTTTTCAATAGGGTTGACGACTAGCGATGGTGAGGGCCACTTTACTATCTTATCGTGGGCCCAAGCAAGCCGCTACGCAGAGTGGTTTTCGCCCAGTAAAGGTTTCTCCAACGTGCTTCAGAATTTGACATCATGAGCGTGAAGATGTTGTCTCATGGAACACATTCAAATCCGATTTTCTTAGTTTTTGCCGCTCCTTGACGCCGCGTCAATTTGGGGTCACGTGAAAACAAAGACACGATTCATTTTTCAACTTTCGGAGTGACTCTACCTACCGAGCCACGTTTTGGCAAGTCGTTGACATTTTTTGTCTCGTTAAAATGATTTACCCACTTCTTCACAAACGATACCGACTTTTTAATATATTTAGCGGTCGCGGAATGTGTCATTTTAGGCCTCTTTGGATGGGAGCAAAGGAAGGCTGCCTCGAATGAACGCGCAAACAAGTGACTCATTTTCCGTGATTTCGACGAAAGTTCGGAATCGACTGATACGAACAAAGGTTTCCTCTACTGATTTTTTATTGAATCACATCCACCTAAAATGAACTATCGCTGACACGTTTTTACTTGACAAACTGTAGGGGAGTTGCTCTTAAGATGACATAGTCAGATAAGAAGACATAACATCAATATCCTCTTAAATATTTGCGCTTATGGTGTAACTAAGACATTTTAGAGACAGCCCATAGATGTCGCTAGTATTGAAGTAAGTGAACGCGGATTGCGATGTAGTAAATGTTTTCATTATTTTTAAATCAAATAAAAAACCGGTCAAGTGCAAGTTGAACTTGCGCAATCAATTGATTGCGTCTGAATTAAAAATTTTTGTTATGGAGGTATAAAATGATCAGTGACTTCATAAAACACACCCCAAATGAGTTTTCAACAAAATTTGTTTCCGATCTTTACTGAAAACTAAAGACCTTGAAATTTTTATTTTTTTTTATATACCAGAGAAATTATTAAAGGTAATGCACTCGTGATAATTTTCGTTCAAGCTACACCCCGTGGAGAATATTCCAGAATTTTTTCAAAATTTTTGGATGAGTATTTTTCAAGATAGAGGGGAGGGACAGCGATTTTTCGCGATTATTTCAAAATAATACAAAGAAAAGTGTGCGCATGTGAGACATTATATATATTTTTGAACTCGTGTTTTTACAAGCTTTCATTTGACACCCCACTCGATGACCTAGTAAAAAAAATTTTCTTTCACTTCTGATTTCACCCCCCAAAAACTAACCCCTTAAGCTAGAATTTAATTTTCAAAACTACACGGCTCTGATAAGTCCGCCAGTTTCTATATTAGTACCAGATTTCAACTTTCTACATCAAATAGTTTCGGAGAAAATCGAGTGGGACAGACGGACAGACAGATACCGAAGTAATCTTATAAGTGTTCCTTACGGAACACTAAAAAAAGAACTGATCACGTTTTTATCTGTTGGTGAAAATACATTTAAGGTAAGAATTTACTATTTGAATTTATTTAATATGAAATCTAAGCTTATTATATGGCAAAAATATTGAAAAAAGAATATTCTAACCTAAAAATTTTTGTCACAACAAATAAATTACATTTTCATTCACTATTGGGTAAAATCACATCTTACCCATATAAAATCGGATATAAAATAATATTTTTTGTGTATTCTGTAAAATGCCTGGAAATTACAAACGTACCTCGACATGGAAGAGTTGGTCACAGGAAGACTTGACTAAGGCTATTGAAGCTGTAAAGGAGAATAGGATGGGTTGGCTTTTAGCATCTAAATATTTCAGTGTCCCACAAGCAACGCTTCGTCGCCATTATTATAGTGTTCCAGAAAACCTTGGTCGCTTTACACCAACCTTCAACGCAGATATGGAAAAACAACTAGTGGATCATGTGCTCGAGTTTGAAAGGCGACATTTTGGATTTAATACAACCGAAATAAAAAAATTAGCTTGTGAATTTGTGGAAAGATTGGGGCTAGATCACAGATTTGATAAAAATAAACAAATGGCTGGCTGGGATTAGCTGAAAGGGTTTAGAGCACGCAATCCTAACATCTCACTAAGAGCTCCAGAGCCAACGTCGGCTGCAAGAGCCGACTTTACAATCCTCAAGTAATGAAGTTTTTTTTTTCTCTCTTAGATAAGACAGTGATCATGGGATTCAGGCACATAGAATTTACAATATTGACGAGTCTGGACTTAACACTGTTCAAAAGCCCCCAAAAGTATTTGCATCCAAAGAAAAAAAGCAAGTTGGTGCTGTGATTGGTGCCGAACGTGGTGAACATGTCACAGTTGTTGCCTGTGCGAATGCCATTGCTAACTTTGTTCCACCTGCATTAATTATACTAAGAAAAAATTACATGACCGAATATTTTGAGGGTGTTCCACCAGGCCCTTTGGAGCTGTGCTATCTCTCTGGATATATAATCGGTGGCCTATTTTTGAAGTGGATGCGCTATTTTGTGACTGCCACCGTAACAAACAAGGTGCTGCTAATCTTTGACGGTCATTCCAGCTACAAAAATCTGGAAGCATTCGAATTTGCCAATGCCAACGGCGTAATAATGCTATATCTTGCTCTGCATTGAACTCACCGAATGCAGCCGACTGATTTATCATTTTTTGGTCCACTACAGGCATATTATGACCGCGAGATGGCTACCTGGATGAAAAACCATCCTGGCAGAACCGTAAGTCTATACTAAGTTGCTCAAATTTTTGGAGGAGCTTACGAAAATGCAGCTTCAGTCAGGAATATTACTAGTGGTTTTGAGAAAAGCGGAATTTATCCTTTCAATCCACATATTTTTCCAGATGACATGTTTTTACCCAGCGAACTTACCGAACACGAATTGAATAACGACGACGGACCGGTTGCCAGTAGTTCATCTCGGCCTCAGCTAGATCACGACACAAAATCTATTGACGCTGACGAAGAGATAGACTGATTTATCATTTTTTGGTCTACTACAGGCATATTATGACCGCGAGATGGCTACCTGGATGAAAAACCATTCTGGCAGAACCGTAAGTCTATACTAAGTTGCTCAAATTTTTGGAGGAGCTTAGGAAAATGCAGCTTCAGTCAGGAATATTACTAGTGGTTTTGAGAAAAGCGGAATTTATCCTTTCAATTCATATATTTTTCCAGATGACATGTTTTTACCCAGCGAAGTTACCGAAAACGAATTGAATAACGACGACGGACCGGTTGCCAGTAGTTCATCTCGGCCTCAGCTAGATCACGATACAAAATTTATTGACGCTGGCGAAGAGATAGACGTTGCAGCTGCTAACTCTCTGGAGCAAATAGATTTTGCAGCAGGTGTCACGTCTTAAAAAGTTGGAAGTCCACCATCATCCCCTACAATTTTGACAGCAAATGTTGTCGCGCATATTTTATCACAAGGTCATGTACTTAAAGAAATGTCACCACTACCGAAAGCTGCCTCTACAGGAAAATCAAGAATAAGCAGAAAAGTCGGTGGATCGCGGCCAGTCCGTTTATGAATGAAATTAAAGGTCGAGAGTAGCAGAAAAAAGAAAAAAGAAAAGTCCTTAAATATTCAAAAGCAGACGAAGCGTGTTATTTTGGACGATGATGGGGAGCTCGAGGATCTTTACGCCAATGAGGACGAAGAGGAAAGTGATACAGCTTGCATTTATTGCAACGAATTATTTAGCCAATCTAGGCCAAAACAACATTGGGTGAAGTGTCCATGTTCCAATTGGTGTCATACACTATGCGCAGGCATACCTGCAAGAATGAAACAGTTTAACTGCGAATTATGCTCAGAAAATTAATATTGTGTAAGATGTCATCTTACACACGTCGACCTAAGTGTGATTTGTGTTTTCTTACTTTTTTATTTGTATACTTATTATTCTAAAACTGAAACTAGTTCTTTACTTAAGAAACGTTTATGAATATACTTACTTATTTACTTACTTAATCCGTAGCCATGATACTTCTCGGTGTAGGTTGGTATGAGTAGGTTGGGTTAGATTGGGGTCTTCCATATTTCTCTCCATCTTTCTCTATTTCGGGCTAGCCTTATTGCCTCTCCCCACCTCACTCCCCTCTTCTCTATTGCTCCCCTCATTTCCTCCCTCTATATTCTTCGTGGTCTTCCTCGACTTCGTTTTCTATTCTCTCTTACTTCATAAACTCTTCTTACCAGTCTTTCCTGTTCCATTCTTTGTACATATCCAAACCACCTCAACTGACTTTCTTCTATTTTCTCCTGTATCGGCTTCATCTCCAGAGTTTTCCGTATATTAACGTTTCTTATACTATCCAGTCTTGTCTTTCCTTCAATCTTTCTAAGGAGTCTCATTTCAATGCTTTGTATCTTACTTCTGTGACTTTGTGTTGTTGTCCACACTTCAGATCCATATGTAATTATTGGTGTCGCCACCCTTTTGAAGATTTACAGTTTTGTTGATTTTGGTATTTCTTTTTTTCCTAGGAATGTTTTCTTGATACTATTAAAGAGTTTCCCCGCTGCCTCTGTCTTCGCTCTAATTTCCTCATCCAACCTTCCATCCCTCGTTACTATCGCACCCAAATATTTGAAACTCTCCACCTGCTGTGTCTTTTCTTTTCTTAGGTATATTTTATGCGTTTTGTTCTCCTTGCTTCGTTTTTTTCACGTTTATGTGTTTCAAGCTTTCGTTATACACCTTTAGATTTTCGTTCAGGTTTTTTCATTTTTTGCGATTAGTACCATATCGTCATCGTATGTTATCTCTGTTATTCCAACTCTCTCCATGTTTCGGAACCCTACCCAATATTTCTATGTTTGCCTTTTTGCTGTTTTTATGGCCTCGTCTATCACTACCGAGAACAGCAGTGGACTCAGTATACACTCTTGTCTGACGCCTTTACATGTTTCGAAACTCTGACTTTTCATGTCTTACTCTAACATAATTTGTTGTTTGTCTATATAGACATTTTATTCCA
Organism: Pachyrhynchus sulphureomaculatus; assembly: GCA_019049505.1. Lineage (NCBI taxonomy): Eukaryota > Metazoa > Arthropoda > Insecta > Coleoptera > Curculionidae > Pachyrhynchus > Pachyrhynchus sulphureomaculatus. The sequence goes on along the minus strand of CM032456.1, from coordinate 181,253,553 downwards.
TTTATTGTCTTTTCATTAATTCCTCTATCCTCCAGGGTTCTTCAGTTGTCTTCTCTGTCTATTGTGTCGAAAGCCTTTTCCAGGTCTATGAAACATAGGTGTACTTCTCCTGCTTCTCTTAGAGGACTTTTTCGCTCACTTGTCTGATTATGAAGTTAGCATCTGTCACCCCTCTGTTTGATCTAAAACCAAACTGTGTGTCTTCTAGTGTTTCCTCCAATCTTTCTCTCAGCCTTTTCTCCATCACTCGTGCGTATAATGTTCCTACTACGCTGAATAGTGTAATTCCTCGAAAGTTATTACAGTCTCTTGTATCTCCCTTTTTGTGTATGGGTACTATGATTCCCACTTGCCATTCTTTTGGCGCGGTTCCTTCCATGTATATTTTGTTCATCAATATTTGCAATATTCTTACCATTTCTTCGTTTCCGGCTTTTATCATTTCCACTGTTATGTTGTCCTGTCCTGGCGCTTTGCCTGCTTTCATTTTGCTTATTGCCGCTTTGATTTCTTCTTTGGTTGCTTTTTTATTTGTTGTGTTATATCTCTCCCTTCTAAAAGGTTCTTGAAGTACTGCCTCCATCTTTCCATGATTTTTTATTCTTCCGTTAATATTGTCCCTTGTTCATCCTTTACATTTCTTCGTATGGTTTCTTTGTGTTTTTTGTGATTTCTCATCACTCCATAGAACAGTTTTTTGATTTTCACTATACGCCTTCTTCATTTTTTCTCCAAACTCTATCCACATTGCTCTCTTTCCATCTTTTACCAGGTCATTAACCACCTTCCTTTCACTTTTATATTCTTCGTAATTCTGTTGCGTCTTCTTGCTTAGGTGGTTCTTCCATTTTCTTCTTTTTACTTTAATTGCTTTCTTTATTTTTTCATTCCACCACTGTGTCTTTTTGTATTCTTTCTTTACAATCCTTGCGGTCCCACACACCCCTTCGGCTACTTTTAGTATTGCCTCCTTTATCTTCGTCCATATATTTTCTATTGTTCTTCGCCCCCGTTATGCCTTGCATGTCTTGTTGTATCTGCCTTCGGTATTTGTCTCTAAGTTTCCGTCTTTTCAGTCTATAGCATCTTATCTTTCTATTTTTTACTTTTCTTCTCTTCTCTTCCTTCATTTCCACTCTTTCTTTTTGCCACTTCATAACCACTAAATAGTGGTCACTACCAATTTCTGCTTCTCTCCTGACTTTTATGTCTCTCACCTTTTTCCATATATCTTTGGTTACCAAGAAGTAATTGACTTTCCTTTTCTGCTTGCGATTTCTCTTGTATATTTATGAATATACGCTAGATTCTAAACTCACGTGACGTTATTTATTTTAAATATTTATCTTGAAAGGAAAAGTATGTCATCTTAATCACAATTCCCGTAAGTCGTAAAACTAAACTATCTAAATTAATGATCTACCTTAGAAGACATAAAATTCGTTAATATGCTTCATAATCTCTTTTTAGAGTACTATTCTAAATTACTCGAACTGTTTAAAGTAATTAAAATAATTGGGACTAAATTCGACGTCCGGACTCTGAAGGAGCCAATAATCCGATCGTTCATCAAAAGCACTTTTGTCAAGTTTACTGCCATGGATCGTTTATTAAATTAAATCCGGTCCTAATCTGAGTGTCCGGGTTCACTCTGGTTATGTAAATTAAAACGATTAAACCGTCCCCCTGAAACATGTCTTAATAACGCTCCTCTTGCGCCCGAAGCAGATTTTAACAGCGTTTTACACTATAATTGGATTGTATGCTCGCCTTCATATCGGTGGAAGTGTTATAATTGCATAACTCATAAGGTCGGACATATTTCATAATATTGAATTATTGGTTCATCTTCCTGGTTTCTCATGTATCATATTTAATTAATTTTAGAGGAGACGCTTTATACTTCTAAAGGGCCTGCATAAAATGACATTTGAGGAAGCGACCACAACTTTTACTATGTTTTTAAAATGTGTTCCGGGTATAATCGTACAATGTTTTTATTCCGCACAAAAAAGTGACAGTGACCAGAACCCTCATCTATAATCTATAATATATATATATATATATATATATATATATATATATATATATATATATATATATATATATATATATATATATATATACATATATATATATATATATATATATATATATATATATATATATATATATATATATATATATATATATATATATATATATATATATATATATATATATATATATATATATACATATATATATATATATATATATATATATATATATATATATATATATATATATATATATATATATATATATATATATATATATATATATATATATATATATATATATATATATATATATATATATATATATATATATATATATATATATAATGCAACGTCTCTTTGTCTGTCCGCTTATCACTGGAGAACCACTTATTCGATTTACGTGTTTTTTTTTTTTTAACATATATATGTTCTCTGGCCAGGTTATTGGCTATATTTTATTACATTAGGAATAAGCAGTGACGATAACAATGAATCAAGTCGAAAAAAAGTTTGCCGTTAGCGCGTTCTCTTGCAATACACTGCCTAAACCATTAAATATGGAACAATATCATGTATCAAAGAATATTTATATTATACATAAAATGAAACGTGTCTCTGTCTGTCCGTTAGTGCGCTTATCACTCGAGAACTACTTATCCGATTTACGAGTTTTTTTTTTAAACTTAAATATGTTCTCTGGCCAGGTTATAGGATATATTTTACTCCGTTAGGTAACATAAGGAATAAGCAATGTCGATAATAGTGAATCAAGTAGGAAAAAAGTTTGTCGTTAGCACGTTCTCTTGCAATACACTGCCTAAACCATTAAATATGGAACAATACCATGTAGCAAAGAATATTTATATTATATATAAAACGAAACGTCTCTCTGTCTGTCTGTCTGTCTGTTAGTGCGCTTATCACTCGAGAATCACTTATCCGATTTACATGTTTTTTTTTTAACTCATACATTTATTCTCTGGACAGGTTATCTATAATCTTCTATAATATATATAAAATGCAACGAGTCACTGTCTGTCTATCCGTTAGTGCGCTTATCACTGGAGAACCACTTATCGAATTAGGTGCTTTTTTTAAAAAATATACATATGTTCCCTGGCCATGTTATAGGATATATTTTATTATGTTAGGTAACATAAAGAATAAGCAGTGACGATAACAATGAATCAAGTTCGGAAAAAAGTTTGCCGCTAGCGCGTTCTCTTGCAATACACTGCCTAAACCACTAAATATGGAACAATATCATGTAGCACAGAATATAATATAAACAAAATGTAACGTCTCTCTGTGTATCTGTCTGTCCGTTAGTGCGCTTATCACTGGAGAACCGACTTATTCGATTTACGTGTTTTTTTTTTTTTAATTCATACATTTGTTCTCTGGTCAGGTAATCTATAATCTTCTACCTATAATCTATATAAAATGCAACGTTCCTCTGTCTGTCTGTCTGTTCGTTAGTGCGCTGATCACTCGAGAACCACTTTTCCGATTTAGGTGCTTTTTTTTAAGACATACATATGTTCTTTGGCCAGTTTATAGGATATATTTTATTACGTTAGGTAACATAAGGAGTAAGCAGTGTCGATCATAGTGAATCAAATCGGAAAAAAGTTTGCTGCTGGCGCGTTCTCTTGAAAATACACTGCCTAAACTATTAAGTATGGAAGAATATCAAGTGAGCAACATCTCTGTTTGTCTGTCTGTCCGTTATTGCGCTTGAGAGAGTGACTTGAGAATCATTTATTCGACTTTTCGTTTTTTTTTTAATTCATACGTGGACAAGTTATCTATAATCTTCTATTATATATATATATATATATATATATATATATATATATATATATATATATATATATAATGTAACGTCTCTCTGTCTGTCTCTCTATTTGTCCGTTAGTGCGCTTATCACTCGAGAACCACTTATCCGAATTACGTTTTTTTTTTTAATTCATACATATTTTCTCTGGCCAGGTTATATAATAATAATAATGATCTATATAATATGTATAAAACGCAACGTCTCTCTGTCTGTCTGTCTGTCCGTTAGTGTGCTTATCATTCGAGAACCACTTATCCGATTTATGTTTTTTTTTTTTTTTTAATTCTTAACTTAATATATATCAAAAAAAAATTATAATATATAAAACGCGACGTCTCTCTGTCTGTCTGTCCGTTAGTGCACTTATCCAATTTACGTGTTTTTTTTTTTATAAAATACATATCGTCCCTACCATGTCAAACTATCGAATACGAAAATGGGTAGTTTTCAGGAGAGCAAAAAAACCACTTTAATAGTGAAGACAAAATTAGCACATTGCCAAAATTGCAAAGTTTAATACTTTTCCTACACATTTTTTAAACCTTTTTAGGATATTATCAAGATTTAGTCGGTTTAATCTTTTTTTACGTTAAATTAGTTTTTTCACATTCTATAGTTTGACATGGTAGGGACGATATGTTCTCTGGCCAGGTTATAGGATATATTTTATTACGTTAGGTAACATAAGTAATAAGCAGTGACGATAGTAGTGAATCAAGTCCACGCGAGCGGAGCCTCGGTTACGGTTAGTAAATTATATATTTAAGCGAGAGAAATGAAGGTAAGCAAAGACAAATAATACCGTCTAGAACGTTATAAGGTAGCAGGAACCTATTAGTCAGAACTGTCTAAATTTTACGAGAGGGTTAAATGCAAAAAGTTGAATTTGCTTTGGAATATTTAATAGATGTAGAATGTAGCAGACAGAAAACACCGATAAAACGAATATAAAATCTCATAAAATTAGAGGAATGATACCAGCACTACTCTCAAGAACTTCTCGAAAATAAAGAGCAATAGAACGCAGTCACCAATCAATTACCATATTTAGAGCCAACATATAAATAAAACAGAAGAGAAGGAAAGGAATGGAATTACTTATAGTTTATTAAAATTTGCATTTTATTTTATTAAATTATTCTATTATTTTATTTATATTTTTATTTAGGTTAATAATTGACAATAACTTTATGTTTTTAAATTGATCGTATTAAATAATATACACATCATGTCATGTTGTATCGTCTCTTTACACACAAATAGATAATTTGTGCTTTAACCCATCTGATTATCAGTGGATAAAAATGTATCTTTCATCATTTCTGCTGTTGAATGAAACTGATTTTTCTTTTGTCCCCTCAGAATTTTTGTAAATTACAATTATATCATGTTTGTATGTCAAAAAGATACTACTTTAGTTAGGTTTAGTAAATATTCCTCAGTTATTTATTTATCACCCTTGGGCGTTAAACTTCAAGAAATTTCTTTCGACGTTCTGACAATTCTCTAAATACAATTTGCTGCAAAATAAAAATCTTTAACTTCTATTTTAGTTTTAATAGGTCTTCGATTTTTGTCAGTTTGTCCCGCCAGAATATTCTAAAGGTTGAACGATTCACTAAACGGTTGAAATTAGAACATAAAAACGATCCGAATAGAAACATGTTTTGTATCCTAATACCAAGTCATGTTCTCGAATTCAAGTGAGCCATGGTGCGGAAAAGTACTCGTTTTCCAATAAATCATAATTTTATATAACTACATTTTACATTATAAATGACATTTATCAGTAAAATATAGCAATGTAGCAGTTCAATTAAAAAATAAAATTAGCAGCGGTTTTCTCTTAGTTTTTATAAAATCAATTAGTTAATGACTTAAAAAAATAAAATCCAGAAATTTTATTGCTGAAAACCAATCGTGACAAATTTTATGATTCATTAAAAACTTAAACTACCCTTTGATGCATACCATAGTCTTTTATTTTATAGAATACATATATAATTTTTAATTAATAAACAAAGTTTCATGTTTCGGTCAAAACAAAACAAAATTAGTAATATATTGGTGATTCTATATAATGTATGTAGGTAAAGAATAAAGAACAATAGACCTAAACAACCAATAGAGCCGATTGTAATTCATTTCAATGAACGTGATAATATGAGTAATGATTAGAGTGATTTGAGCGGTAAAGTAAAATGTGCCCAAATAAAAATTTGGTATATTGAATTTTATTCTAATCTCTTCGTGTGATAATAACCTTTACACACTTTTGCTAAATACATACATCAGATCCTTATCAATCCGGTCTTTTATATCGTTCTTCACCTTCTGGTTCTCAGTTTCCATCCTCTTCGATCTTCCCAATCTCTGAGTCTTAGATTTCTCTCTGACATTGCCGTCTGAAACATCTCCAAATCATGTCGCTCTTGGTCCCCTCTTCTCCTCCTTTCGCTTGGTACCCACTTTAGAACTATCTTGGGATTCGGTGTTCTTCGATTCTTTCCACGTGTTCGTACCATATAAGTTACCGTTGTTGAATTTCCTCAATAATCGAAGTTTTTTACTTTCATTACATCCCTTTCGCTCATTTCTAACTCTATCGATTTCTGGCTCCTCCAGCCGATCTTCCCCAGTAATCCATTTTGAGTGCCATTAGTTTCTGTTTCAATCGTTTCGTCAATTACCAAGTTTCACAAACGTATAACATGATGCTTTTAAATACTGCATTATAAATGATGTGCTTCCTCTGTAATTTCTTCGACCATAGAACAGAGTTTAGTTATCTTATGACCGCCTTTCCTTTACTTATTCTACTCTTCACTTCTTTTTCCTTTCCACCGTCTTTACTTATATCAGTTTCGATATATATACATATATATATATATATATATATATATATATATATATATATATATATATATATATATATATATATTACATATATATATATATATATATATATATATATATATATATATATATATATACTCTTCACAAGCATCTATGACCTCACCGGTATTTAGAGTAAAGCTTCCCCGTTTTCCTCCTATACACAAATATTTGGTTTTCTTCCAGTTAACTGTTAAACCCCAGAGTTTATAATCTTCAAACAGTTTTCTTGTCACAAATTCAAGATTTCCCTTGTCCTGAACAATAACCACCTGAACGCTGGTACAATGTAGAGTGTACCACGTTGTTTCGTCGTTTAGCTGTATTCCCATTGCTCTTCGCCAACTCTCTAATGCCACATTCGGATAAATTTTAAATAATGTAGGAGACAGACAGCAACCTGTCTCACACCCTTTGTTACAGAAAAATTTTCGGAGAGAATGCTTCCCAACTCTATTCGGGAACGTGACTGGTCGTACAGCTATTTTACTGTGGCGATTGCTGTACTGTTAATGGTTGATCGTTCTAATATTTGTCATAGTTTTTTCATTGGAACGATATCATACGCTTTGATTAGGTCCACAAAAAGTAGATGGAGCTCCCCGTTAGTTGATGTCTTTTTTTCGTTTAAGTGAATTTCACTAAATATATTGTCTACACACGATCTACTAGCTCTAAAACCAGATTGTTGTCCAATCTCATGGGGGCTATATTCACCTCAATTATATTTCTTAAATTTTTTCCGTAGATCGACTGAGGGTGCTCGTTACTGACATACATTTATAGTTTTGACAGCCAGTTCTATCTCCCTTTATGTGGGTTGGTGTTATCCATGCTTGTTTCCAAATCTTAAGTATTTTCTTTCCATTTATATATCCTTCGAATTTGTGTATCAGCATTATTATTAACTTCCTAATATATATATATATATATATATATATATATATATATTATATATATATATATATATATATATATATATATATATATATACATAATATATAATATATATATATATAGATATATTAACTTGTTTCCATATATGCTCTGTTAAGTCAAATATGCAGTAGGGACAAATTCCTTACAAAGACGCCTCGAGAGTTAGATATCGTGAAATTTGTCGATATGTTGTTCTTTATTAAAGCAATTTGTGGTTATTGAGCATAAAGAATATTTTTTAATTTTACCAGTTTTATAATTTCAATATGTTATCTTTTAAAATAACCGGTCAAGTGCAAGGCGAACTTGCGCAATTAGTGTTCCGTATGTTGATTGCTTTTAAAATAAAAAATGTTGTAACGGAAATATAAAATGATCAGTGACTTCACAAAACACACCCCAAATGAGTTTTCAATAAAGTTTATTTCCAATCGTTACTGAAAATTGATGACCTTGAAATTTCTGTTTTTTTTTTATATACCAGATAAATTATTACAGGTAATTATTAGAGATAATGCACTCGTGATAATTTTCGTTCAATCTACACACCGTGGAGAATATTCCAGAATTTTTTCAAAATTTTTTGATAAGTACTTTTCGAGATAAGGCGGGTGGACAGCGATTTTTCGCGATTTTTTAAAAATAATACAAAGAAAAGTGCGCGCAAGTATTACATTATATATATATTTTTTACTCGTGTTTTCACAAGCTTTCATTTGACACCACACTCGATTACCTAGTAAAAAATATTTTTTTCACTTTCGATTTCACCCCCCCAAAGTCAAATTTTAACTTTCAAAACTACATGGCTCTGATGGCATTCCTATATTATTACCAAATTTCAACTTTCTATGATAAATAGTTTCGGAGAAAATCTGGTGTGACAGACGGACAGACAGACAGACACCGAAGTGATCTTATAAGTGTTCCGTACGGAACACTAAAAATAATTATTTCGATTTCCTACGATTTGAAATAGATTCTCCTAATTTGTCGTGAATACTATAAGACGTTATTTATTTCAGTCAACGATTTTTTTTCGGAATATTTGACAACTTTTAACTATACTCGTTTTCATTCCAACAAGAAAAATTATATTTTTTTTCCCTGTAAACGAATATTAAAATATTATAATTAAATAAATTACTATTTCCCAATGGGTTACTAAAAGATACTAAGACGACACTGGAGTTTTTAAAAGGTCTGGAGTAGTCGATGCACACCTGAACAGTTTATGGAAGTTTTGTTTTTTTCCTCTTTTTTTTTGTTGGTGTATTTGGTATGTTGGTATGTTTTGCGTACGTCCTGTACTTTGTAAATTAAAATGATGTGCGCCCCTGAGACAACTCTTTTCTGTATCCCTTTAAAATATATCTTCTCTATGGCCCAAAGTATATTTTAATTACATT
>CM032456.1:180897893-181244328 GCA_019049505.1 Pachyrhynchus sulphureomaculatus | reverse complement strand
CGAGTGCAGTTAAACATTACCTCATTTTTAAGACATTAAAGTGTAAGTAAAAATGAAACTGTTTTATTTTCGATTTTTTACCGTACATATACATAAAATAAGTAAGCTAATTGTTCTATTCTTTATTTTAATAAAATACCTATGTACGTAATAGCATATCGTATAAATGCTTTTAAGTCAATCTGCAATGTTGTATTCATTCTAAACTTCTATTTTATAAAAAAATTCGGATTAACCGAAAATTCGATTATCTGAAATCACTTTGGTCCATATTATTACGGATAATTGAGATTCTACTGTGTATATATATATATATATATATATATATATATATATATATATATATATATATAATACCATCTCTTAAATCCCTCTACCATAACTTTATTCAAATATATATCTTACTGCAAATAATTATACTAAAAAAATGTCCACTATTTCAAACAAAATCAGGAAAATGCTCATAATGCTATTAAAACTATAGTTTATTTACTACTCAGTATATATCACCACTACACCAAACACATTATTTTTGCACTCGACGCGCGTTTCGCTACCCATGTTAGCTTCATCAGGAGCGATGATTGACTAAAGGTAAACTACATATCTACCCTATTTATACTTAGCCTAACCCTAGAATTACTCAAGCGGAACTAATGACATAGACAAGGCCCTCAGTTCCGGTCAAGTAACCAGTAGAGGGAACTATAAGGAATAGGCCCTCTGTCTTTATTTAAACTACTTTTACATTTTATGATTTCCATACTTTCGTATGCGTTCAACAATCTCCTATCAGATACATTTTTTATTAATCTTAGATTATCTAATGTTACAGTATGATCAGCTTCAAGGGCATGTTCGGCAATGCTAGACTGTTCTGTTCTATTGTATCTTAAGTGTGCTAAATGTTCTTTAAATCGTGTTTTAATTGACCTTTTAGTTTGCCCAACATACTTTTTGTCACAATCATTACAACTAATTTCATAAATTCCACTTTTCTCACAATTGGGAATCTTATCTTTGGGATTTCCTAAGATATTCCTCAGATTGTCTGATGACTTATAGACTAAGGTGAGGCCTACCTTATTAAATACCTTATTGAGTCCCTTGCTATATTTCGGATTATATGGTATGGAGACATACTTGGTGTTATTTTCTTCGCGTGTAAAAAAGGTGGAATTCTGAATATTAGACCTAAATTGATGTCTATTTATTAGCTTATTTACTAAGTTATCGTCATAACCATTAACTCTAGTTATATTTCTAATACGATTCCTTTCTTTATTAAAGTTTACTCTATTCAGAGGGAAAGTGACCAAACGATGAACTAAAAAATGTATTGAGGCTAATTTATGTTGTTTGCAATGAAATGAATCATTAGGAATATATCTATCTGTTATTGTGTCCTTCCTATAGATATCAAATTCTAATCTATTATTATTTTTAATAATTAAAATATCTAGAAAAGGCAATTGTCCTTTGTTCTCAATTTCGTACGTGAATTTAATTGAATCATACCGGCTATTTAATTTAGAAACAAAATCATCAATATTTGCTTTCTTTGTATCAATAGTGTAGACATAAATTTAGGTCTAATATTCAGAATTCCACCTTTTTTACACGCGAAGAAAATAACACCAAGTATGTCTCCATACCATATAATCCGAAATATAGCAAGGGACTCAATAAGGTATTTAATAAGGTAGGCCTCACCTTAGTCTATAAGTCATCAGACAATCTGAGGAATATCTTAGGAAATTCCAAAGATAAGATTCCCAATTGTGAGAAAAGTGGAATTTATGAAATTAGTTGTAATGATTGTGACAAAAAGTATGTTGGGCAAACTAAAAGGTCAATTAAAACACGATTTAAAGAACATTTAGCACACTTAAGATACAATAGAACAGAAAAGTCTAGCATTGCCGAACATGCCCTTGAAGCTGATCATACTGTAACATTAGATAATCTAAGATTAATAAAAAATGTATCTGATAGGAGATTGTTGAACGCATACGAAAGTATGGAAATCATAAAATGTAAAAGTAGTTTAAATAAAGACAGAGGGCCTATTCCTTATAGTTCCCTCTACTGGTTACTTGACCGGAACTGAGGGCCTTGTCTATGTCATTAGTTCCGCTTGAGTAATTCTAGGGTTAGGCTAAGTATAAATAGGGTAGATATGTAGTTTACCTTTAGTCAATCATCGCTCCTGATGAAGCTAACATGGTTAGCGAAACGCGCGTCGAGTGCAAAAATAATGTGTTTGGTGTAGTGGTGATATATACTGAGTAGTGTCATTGTGCCAAAGATTCCACATTCCCAACTTAGTATAGTTTATTTAAAGATTCCTGTCCCTTTTATTCGCTTCTTTGATAGAATTAAAAATAGTGAAAAAATGATTTTCAGATTCTTCGACGCCAAAAACCTGAAGAAGGACGGATAACATAGTACATACGAAGAGAATATTCGCCACCTCATACATCCTTTTAACCCCTTCTATATCTTATACATAATTACTAAAGAATAAATATTATCTCTACTTCAAATTATAATATTTGATATGAATATTACTTTCGTCGAGTTATGATGCCGATAACCGAATGCGAAACTAATTTAAAACTTGAATAAAAAAAAAAATTTCAGAAGGTAAGTTTTTACATGAACGCAATACTTCTCTTTAGTAAAAACATATATCAGTACTAATGACACTCAAAAGAAATTTGTACTTACTTATTATTAGTATTAGTTCCAGGCCTATTTTGACTTAACTCTACAATACCCTTTCTGGTGGCTGACTAACTACCATGTTTCCCATGTGATTAATTAATTTTAATTTGATTAATTGCTTAGGCTGTGCAACGTTACTACATGGCGCCGGATATGATCTCAAATGGACCTCGAGGTGTTCCTGGATTATAAGGGATAAGCTTTATAATGACTTTAATGTTTTTAGGGTTGTCACTTATTATGTGCCAAACTTACATTAAAACTTGATAAGAACAAAAATAAGTGGGGAAAAGTTGTTATTTTAGAACAGGGTAAGCCAACAGTTATTTAAATAATATGCAATTTTAAAACAAACCGTGAAAAGCTCTGTTTTTTTGGAAGACTTACCTTATTAAAACAAAACTTTCCGCTTTTGGTATTTGAAAAACGTTAAAGAGCCATTCTTTTGTGTCCAAAAGACAATATTCAGTTAAAATGAAAATACGCTGTTATTCAAATAAATGAAACCAGTTTTTAAACTTATGAATTTATCCATTAATAGTCTTAATTTTCTCTTTGTCCTTCTCGTAATAAGTGTATCAAAAAGTGACAAGCATAGAGAATTTAATTACGGAATTTAAAAACTTGGCTTTATGCTAGTAAGTAGCTTACATTTTCAAATGTAGTTTGTTTGTTAGTCAAATTTTAGCACTAGTTTATGCTACAATTAATCCATGTGGCTTGCTTAATAGAGCAGAACTGACTTCTTTAGATGATGCTACCATCGATATGATAATTGATTGAAAAATTTCTAACCTAACTGAAAAAACACGTTTTTCCAGGCCAAAAACTTATTTTTCTACATAATCACTGTTTAACTTAAAATGCTTGGTTTAACGTTTCTGCAGTCCTTTTAATCTATCACAATAATATTTCTATTCAAACCATAAAATAATCCTTAAGAGAACGAAAATTCCTTCCCTGACAACCAAATTTCGTCACTTAGTCAGACAAAGCCAAATCTGGAAAATACGGTAGATGAAAAATTAATTCGCACTTAAGTTCGTATTATTTCTCCACTGAAACTGCTGATCTAGAATACGTTATATTCCAGTGGTAAAGGGCGATGTTTCGTTTCAGGAGTGTAGTGATGACCTCGGGTGTCATCGATAGCAATAGAACGTCGAAGAAAATTATTCTCATTATCCTATAGCATTTATGGTAAGACGATTGTGAAATATTTAACCGTTCTTATTTTTGATCAACAGTAAGTAAACACGGTACTTAACGCACGCTCGGCGTTTTTATACCAAGTATCTCATACAAAATATGTGCCCGTTCATATGAAATATCAACAGTCTCTTGTATATCTTCTAAAGCTAATCGACAGTTGCTGGTTACAATTTGGTGAACATAGTTAACCACCTTCTTCATCATGGTGGTATTTGGTCGCCTAGAGCCCATTGAGTACGTTGGAGTCGACAAAGACTATTTTTTGTAAGGATCATGGTTTCTAGTCCATACGTATTTATTGGAAGTATGCAGCTCTGGTACACTTCTTTTTTTAAGATCATGGGGATATGTCTGTTTTTTAAAATGAATCCCAGTTTTTGAAATACAGTCCAGATGAGACCAATTCGCCTTGGTATTTCCGCTGCTTGATTGTCCTTATCCAATCTAATCTTATGTCTCATATATATAAATATATATATATATATATATATATATATATATATATATATAAATATATATATATATATATATATATATATATATATATATATATATGTATGTATAATAATATATATATATATATATATATATATATATATATATATATATATATGTATGTATAATATATATATATATATATATATATATATATATATTATATATATATATATATATATATGTATGTATAATATATATATATATATATATATATATATATATATATATATATATATATATATATATATGTATATATATATATATATATATATATATATATATATATATATATATATATATATATATTCTCTTCCACTCTCTCGATCTCTTCCACGCCGATCTTAATTGTTGTGTGTTGTGGATTTAGAAGTTTTGTGTTCTTGATGTTCATCTCGAGTTCTACTTTCTGTGAAGCTTGATTAAGTTGTTCTATCATGATTTTGCGTTCTTCTAGATCTTCGCTAATTAGTACTACATCATCTGCGAATCGCAAGTGATTTAAATATATGCCATCGATTTTAATTCCCTTCTCTTCCCACTCAAGACTTTTAAATACATACATCCATCAACAATTTTGATGACATTGTGTCGCCCTGTCTAACACCTATCTTGATATTCATGGGTTCTGTTTTTCGATCTTCATCTAATTTAACCGTTAATCTCGCATTTTCATATATGAATTTTAGGAATTCGGTATATCCTGAATCTATTTTGGCATGAGCTAAGGACTTCATAACTGCCCAATATTCCAGGATAATCGATCAAAGCTAGGTGTATCTTAATATTATATTCGTTTTTTTCTATTAAAAGGTCTGTCTATGATCTGTTGTTCCAAATTCCTTACCAAAAGCCCGCCGTTGGACTAGTTGGTAGTCGTTAAGTAAAAAGCTTGTACAAATGGAATAACAAGCTGATGGAGCGATAGTTCTCAAGGTTTTCGTGATCACCTTTCTTGCATAAAAGTATAACCCCTCTGTTTTGCCAATATACAGGGTGGTCCAAATTAGACAATTTTAAAGGTAAACCCCTTTATCTAAAGGAGATAGATGAAAACTGATGTCAGTGTCTGAGGTTCAATTTTTATGATAAACTCAATGATAAAAACCGCATATCGATATCTAGTACCGTTTCAGATATACAGGCTGTTTTTCAAAAATCTGCATTTTGGAAGAATGTTTGAAAATTTTTAATTTCCGTAAAAACATTCTCAAAGCACTTTTTCACGTGGATTTCAACAGTGTAAGTGATATTTTTTTACAACTAATATTTTAATAGTTATTAACGCAAAAATATATTTAAATGGGGCACCCTATATATTTTTCCTTATCCGAATAGAGCTTTAAATTACCATTCTAAAACTATAGCACACTTAATATTTTGCTTAAATCTACTTCAAAATATAAAGGTTTTCAGTTTTTACCCTAGTTTTAAATGCACGTTTTGTGAAGTAGGCTTTGGACGGAGCGGCAATATCAACTGTTTACCGATAGCAGTCAAATCGTAAAAAAAATTCCCAGAAGTAACTCAGAGAATCATAACTACAATGAAATTTACTAAATGCTATAGTACTTTAAACTGTGTAGAAAATAAAAGAAAACAACAAAAAAACAATTTATTCCGAGGAGCAAACTAAAACAAAACAATTTTCTATAAGAGATGTTCGAAATGTCGACCAGTTTCATTTACACATAGGCGGCACCTTTTCTGGACACTTCTTACCGAGTTGATTAGTTCAAGAGGAGTGAGAGCTGCGAAACTTTGTATCACCGCGACTTCTAACAGAGATAGAAGTCCATGGGTGTTAAATCCGGTGATCTTGCCTGCCAACGGTTCGGAGATTGGTTGGCTATCCAATTATTGTCGAAATTGGTCGATAAAAAATTACTGATAACTGCAGCGTTATGAGGAGGTGCTCCGTCATGTTGAAAAAAAATATATTTGTAAGGTCCATTAACAGCAGTTCATCAACCAGTGGTGCTATTTGCTACCTTAAAATTTCTAAATATCTCTGGGAGGTGAGTGTTCTCTCATAAATAAATGGACCTGTAACCCTGCCTCTAAAAATTCCTGCCCACACATTAAATGTGCCTTGATTTGTTTGCTCCACAACTAAATGAGGATTTTCTTGTGCCCACGTATAAGAATTGTAACGGTTAAAAATACCTGCATTGCTTAAATAAGTTTCGTCTGTCCAAATGCAATTTAATAAAAAAATTCGGAAGATGGTTAGAATTCTCCAGAAACCATTGGGAAAAATCCATGCACCGTTGAAAATTTCCGTCTCTAAGGCGATGAACTTTTCTTGTCCTATATGGCCTGAATTTGTGCTTCTTTAAAGTACGACATCGTTAGTTCTTGTTAGTCCAGTGGATTCTTTTAACTGTCGAGTTGAAGTGTTGGGATTATTTCTGATAGTTCCTAAAACTATTATTTCTTCTAACTCCTTATCCCTGTTTGATGCATAATTCTTGATTCGTTTCTTTTCAAACTGGCCACTATTAACTAGCTTATGTCACAATCGAGCGAATATACCCTTGAAGGGTTGACGTCTCTCTGGATACCGTTCGTGGTACAAATTACTTGCCGATTCCGAATTTTCTCCGGTTTGTATGAAATACACTCTCATATCCTATTTTTTCGTAATTTTCAAACTTCATTGCAATTTATTTGACAATTCAATAACTGATCCTGAAGTAAAATTTGACGACTACGAGTAAACAATTGAATTAAACCATATGGCCGCTCCGTCCAAAGCTTATTTCACAATATGTGCATTTAAAACTGAAAACCGTTATATTTTAAAGTAGATTTAAGTAAGATATAAAGTGTGCTAGATTTTTAGAATGGTAATTTGAAGCTCTATTTGGATAAGGATACACTGTATCCCATTTAAAAAATATATTTCTGCGTTAATAACTATTAAAATATTAGTTGTAAAAAAATGTAATACTGTTGAAATCCACAGGAAAAAGTGCTTTGAGAATATTTTTACAGAAATCAAAAATTTTCAATAGGAAAAGAATTACATTTTGTCAAAATGCAGATTTTTGAAAACCACCCTGTATATCTGAAACGGTACTAGATATCGATATATGGTTTTCACCATTGAGTTTATTATAAAAATTGAACCTCAGACACCGGCATCAGTTTCTCCTTTAGATAAAGAGGTTTACCTTTAAAAGTGTCCAATTTGGACCACCCTGTACAGGTATTCATTGCCCTTCAGTACATTTGTTGGGTAATATCCGTATCACCTCAAAAAGTTCATTTTCTCCCATTTCATTTCAGATGTTATTTTATCTTCACCTGGAGATTTCTTATTTTTCATCTGTTTTAAAGCAGTTTCCAATTCACTTCGGCTTATCTCAGGAATTTCTTCCGAGCGAACGTTAAAAATATATTTTTGCTTCTGATTTGGATTTGGTATTGTCGAGAAATAGAGTTTTGTGTAGAATTCCCTTAGTTCATCCATTATTTCCTTCCTTTCAGTTATTATTTTGCCTGTTTTAATTTCAATAGTTTCATGTTTTTGTTTTCTTCAATGGTGTTAATTAAAGTTTATATTGTATTTTCTAACGTCTTTCATTATTTCTTTTTTTATGGCTTTATTCATTTTTTAGTGTTCCGTACGGAACACTTATAAGATCACTTCGGTGTCTGACTGTCTGTCTGTCACACCCGATTTTCTCCGAAACTATTTGACATAGAAAGGTGAAATTTGGTAATAATATAGGAATTGATGGCCTCATTAGAGCCATGTAGTTTTGAGAATTAAATTTTGACTTAAGGGGTTAGTTTTGGGGGGTGAAGTCGGAAGTGAAAAAAAAAATTTTTTTACTAGGTCATCGAGTATGGTGTCAAATGAAAGCTTGTGAAAACACGAGTAAAAAATATATATATAATATTATACTTGCGCGCACTTTTCTTTGTATTATTTTTAAAAATTCGCGAAAAATCGCTGTCCCGGGCCTAATCTCGAAAAGTACTTATCAAAAAAATTTCGAAAAAATTCTGGAATATTCTCCACGGGGTGTAGATTGAACGAAAATTATCACGAGTGCATTACCTTTAATAATTTATATGGTATATAAAAAAAACAAAAATTTCAAGGTCATCAGATTTCAGTAAAGATTGGAAACAAACTTTGTTGAAAACTCATTTGGGGTGTGTTTTGTGAAGTCACTGATCCTTTTATACCAACGTAACATAAATTTTGACTTAAGGGGTTCGTTTTGAGGGGTGAAATCGGAAGTGAAAAAAATTTTTTTTTTACTAGATCATCGAGTGTGGTGTCAAATAAAAGCTTGTGAAAACACGAGTAAAAAATATATATATAATGTAATACTTGCGCACACTTTTCTTCGTATTACTTTTAAAAAGTCGCTGTCCCCTACCTTATCTCGAAAAGTACTGATAAAAAAATTTTGAAAAAATTCTGGAATATTCTCCACGGGGTATAGATTTAACGAAAATTATCACGAGTGCATTACCTTTAATAATTTATTTGGTATATAAAAAAAAATAAAAAAATTCAAGGTCACCAGTTTTCAGTAAAGATTGAAAACAAACTTTGTTGAAAACTCATTTGGGGTGTGTTTTGTGAAGTCACTGATCATTTTATACCACCCTAACAAAAATTTTTATTCTAAAAACAATCAACGTACGGAACACTAATTGTGCAAGTTCAACTTGCACTTGACCGGTTTTTTTTTGATACTTATATGTACCTTTAGATTTTCTTTCTTCTATGATTTTAATTGTTTCGGGAGAGAATTTGTTCACTTTCTGCTTTTATTAGGACATTTTCTTAATTGTCACATGACCAAAAACTTTTAGTTCTTTACTTTTACAACCTTTTCCTTAATGTAACAAGTAATCTATTTTATTGTAAAATTTTTTATTTAAATTAATTTTTTGCTTCTAAAAAATAATAAACAACATAAAACCACAATCTACCCTTATTTCTTATTCGAAGGATTACGTTTCAAGTATCTATTGAAATATGCCAAAACTGTTAACCCAAAACGTGTTGATTTATTTATGATGTCGGCATTAAGGGATTTACCTCCATTAAATTAATTAAACTACCGTATATAAACACATTTAATCTTAAGAAAAGTTCCTACCATTAGAAATCTACACAATAATACATAATTCAACAAAGGTCTTGTTGAATTGCAAATATGAAACAGATAAAGCACGTTCGTTGTGAGGTATATATTTTTAACACTTCCAACTTTATGTTGTCCCAAATAGTAAAAAATCTAATCTTTAACGTGTTTAGCTCTATAGTAATACGAGGATTGTATGATAAAGACCTGGCCTTGACAAGAAAAAAACATTTTTAGGCCCTTTTCTCATATTCGGAAATAGGAAATAATCGCTGGGGGCTAAATCTGGCAAAAATGGTGGATGCGGTAGCAATTTGTATCTTAACTCATAAAATTTTGCCATGGCTATGACACAAGTGTGGACGCGTGCATTGTCTTGAAAGAGAATTTTTTTCTTCGCCAAATGCGGACGTTTTTCTTTCACGGCATGGTTAAAGTTACCCAATAAGTTGGCCTAATACTCTCCATTAATTGTTTTACCTTTTTCAATGTACCAGGTGTACAAGTATAAAATGCGGATTTTTTTTCTAAAAAAACATGTTAAATTCGGAAGAATGATAAAAAGTGCTTTATTCAAAGTATGCTTCATCGCTTGTTATACATTTTTCCCATCTTTCGGGCAATTTATGAATACCACGCCAGTAAAAATCTTCCCCTTTTGCTGCGAACCATTCATCGAGCCATTTTTTTACATCTTCGTACGAACCAAAGCGGTGCTCAGCAAGTGCGTGACCCATCGATGCAGACAAGTGGTAATCGGAAGGAGCCAAGTCTGGCGAGTAAGCCGCATGGGGTAGAACTTCCCAGCTGAGTGCTTCCAACGTGTCGCGAACTGGTTTTGCCGTAGGTGATGGAGCATTGTCATGAAGAAAAATGACTTTGTGTTGTCTCTTTCGGTATTCTGGCTTTTTTTCAAGAAGCGAACGGTTCAAATCGGTCAATTGTTGTTGGTAACTGTATAGTATTAACCGTTTCCCCAGGTTTTAACAGCTCATAATAGACCACGCCCCTCTGGTCCCACCAAACACAGAGTTCGCCACGGAAAGCCCGCTGATCTCTGGTCTGCTGTGATGAATCTACGTTTCGTCAACAGTTATGAATCGACTCCAAATATCATGTCTATTGCGTTGACTCACGTGCGTTTTTATTGTCAATATAGCAATAACGATACCTATTTTGCGGAAAGCTTTCTCATATCCAAATGATTTGTTAAAATGTTTTGCATCAGTTCAGTTAAGATGCTCACAGTCTCAATAATCTTATGTATTTTCACTGTCCGATCATTTATCACTATATCGTGGATTTTCTCAATCATTTCTGAAGTAGTGACCTCATTTGGACGACTTAAACGCTCTTTATTAAAGATACTTGTAAGTCCACGTTTGAACTAAGCTGTCCAATATTTTAGGGTTGATAACGACGAGGTGCAGTGTCCCCATAAACTTCGCTGCGTTCCGCTTTTATCTCGTCATTTGTTTTCTTTTTCAAAAACAATTATTTTATCACTGCTCAATGTACAATTTTTTCCATTGTTGTAAAATCACAAAAGTTGTTCTATTTAAATGGCCACCACTCACAAATCACTCAGTGACTTGAAAATTTGACAGGATTCGTGTGTTTACGAAAAATATAATTTTTTTAAATAGTAGTAACGCCATCTCTGACCGAGGCCAGGTACTTTTCATACAACCCTCGTATATGGTAACGAAAAGTAACAATGTAGTATTTATGAACCTGGATTATGAAAGTATGCGAAAAGACATGTTGTGTATTGTAATATCTCCCTTGACATATTAATAACTAGCCGGGCCCGCGGCTCCGCTCGCGTGGACTTGAGTCACTACTATCCTCACTGCTTATTCCTTATGTTACCCAACGTAATAAAATATCTCCCATTATTTCCCCTTATCTCCCATTATTTCTCCTTATCTCCCATTATCTCACCAAAACTCCCATTATCTAGATTTATTTCTGCTTATCTCCCATTATTTCTCCTTATCTCCTATTATTTATACTTATCTCTCATAACTCACTCCCATTATCGAGGCTTATCTCGACTTATCTCCCATTATTTCTCCTTATCTCCCATTATGTCACCTTATCTCCCATTATCTAGGCTTATATCGAATTATATAGAACATATGTATAAATTTATAAAAACACGTAAATCGGATAAGTGGTTCTCGAGTGATAAGCGCACTAACGGACAGACAGACAGAGAGACGTTGCATTTTATATATATTATATTCCTTGCTACATGATATTGTTCCATATTTAATGCTTTAGGCAGTGTATTGCAAGAGAACGCGTTAGCGGCAAACTTTTCTCCGACTTGATTCACTATTATCGTCACTGCTTATTCCTTATGTCACCTAACGTAATAAAATATATCCTATAACCTGGCCAGAGAACATACGTATGTTTAAAAAAAAAGCACGTAAATCGGATAAATGGTTCTCCAGTGATAAGCGCGCAAACGGACAAACAGACAGAAAGACGTTGCATTTTATATATATTATAGATATCCTTTGCTACATGATATTGTTCCATATTTAGTGGCTTAGGCAGTGTATTGCAAGAGAACGCGCTAGCGGCAAACTTTTTTCCGATTTGATTCACTATTATCGTCACTGCTTATTCCTCATGTTACCTAACGTAATAAAATATAGTCTATAACCTGGCCAGAGAACATATGTATATTTAAAAAAAAAGCACGTAAATCGGATAAGTGGTTCTCCAGTCATAAGCGCACTAACGGACGAACAGACAGACAGACAGAAGGAGAGACGTTGCATTTGCATATAACCTGGCCAAAGAATACATGTATGAATTTAAAAAAGACACGTAAATCGGATAAGTGGTTCTCGCATGATAAACGCACTAATGGACAGACAGACAGAGAGAGAGACATTGCATTTTATATATATTATAGATTATAGATATTCTCTGCTACATAATATTGTTCCATATTTAATGGTTTAGATTGTGTATTGCAAGAGAACGCGCTAGTGGCAAACTTTTTTCCGACTTCATTCACTATTATCGTCACTGCTCATTCCTTATGCTACCTATCGTAATGAAATATAGCCTATAACCTGGCCGGAGTACATATGTATGTTTTAAAAAAAAAAGTACGAAAATCGGATGAGTGGTTCTCCAGTGATAAGCGCACTAACGGACATACAGACAGATAGACAGTATAGACAGACAGACAGACAGAGGTACGTTGCATTTTATATATATTATAGATGTAATAAAATGTATATCTATAACCTGGTCAGAGAACATATGTAACACATGGGCTGAAAAGTCCCGGGCCTAACAAAGAAAACACGGTTTTTTTGGTTCAAAATTAGCTTTATTCATCAACGTAATCTCCATCAAGAGCAACGCAATCATTCCAGCGCCGCTCTAACATTTCAATACCACTTTTGTAGAACGATTTATCTTTTGCCTCAAAATAGGCCTCAGTTTCAGCGATAACCTCTTCATTCGTGCGAAATTTCTTACCGGCGAGCATTTTTTTCAGGTCTGCGAACAGCCAGTAGTCGCTGGGAGCCAAATCTGGCGAATCCGGTGGATGTGGGAGCAATTCGAATTTCAATTCATGTAGTTTTGCCATTGTTTTGATTGACTTGTGACACGGTGCGTTGTCTTGATGAAACAAAATTCTTTTCTTTGCCATATGCGGTCGTTTCTTTGCAATTTCGGCCTTCAAACGCTCCAATAACGCTATATAATATTCACTGTTGATGGTATTTCCTTTCTCAAGATAGTCGATGAATATTACACCACGCACATCCCAAAATACCGAGGCCATAACCTTTCCAGCCGATTGTTGTGCTTTCGGGCGCTTTGGACGAGGTTCACCAGTTGCTGTCCACTCAGATGACGATCGTTTTTTGATTCCGGAGTGAAGTGATGGATCCATGTTTCATCCATTGTCACATATCGACGCAAAAATTCCGGTTTGTTACGTTTAAAACATGGCCAAACACTGCTCAGAATCATCAACACGTTCTTGTTTTTGATCAACAGTGAGCAAACGCGGCATCCACTTTGAACAGAGCTTTCTCATAGTCAAATGCTCATGCAATATAAAGCCAACACGTTCTTTTGATATCTTTACGATGTCAGCTAACTCACGCAACTTCACTTTTCGATCATTCAAAACGATTTTATGGATTTTTTTTGATGTTTTCTGGTGTTACCGCCTCATTTGGACGTCCACTGCGTTCTGCATCATCGGTGTCTCTACGACCACGTTCGAAGTCAGCAAACCAACGTTTTATTGTTGTTTCTGATGGAGCGGAGTCCCCATAACACTTTTCAAGCCATTGCTTCGCTTGAACGGTATTTTTTCCCATCAAGAAGCAGTGTAAAATTAAAACACGAAATTGTTTTTGATCCATTGTTTTGAAAATAACAAAAGTAGCGTCACTCTTAGCACAATAACTCACAAACTAATGAATAGAATATCATGAAATTTTAACAGCTGTCTTTTGAAGGTTAGTATTAACTGAAAAAAAGGTGACTGCAATAAAACTAGCGCCATCTATGTGTTAGGCCCGGGACTTTTCAGCCCATGTGTTATGAATTTAAAAAATCACGTAAATCGGATAAGTGGTTCTCGAGGGATAAACGCACTAACGGACAGACAGACAGACAGAGAAACGTTGCATTTTATATAGATTATTATTATTATATTATATAACCTGGCCAAAGAATATATGTATGAATTTAAAAAAAGACACGTAAATCGGATAAGTGGCTCTCTCGTGATAAACGCACTAATGGACAGACAGACAGACAGAGAGACATTGCATTTTATATATATTGTAGATTATAGATTATAGATATTCTCTGCTACATAATATTGTTCCATAATTAACGGTTTAGGCTGTGTATTGCAAAGGAACGCGCTAGCGGCAAACTTTTTTCCGACTTTACTCACTATTTTACGTCACTGCTCATTCCTTATGCTACCTATCGTAATAAAATATAGCCTATAACCTGGTCAGAGAACATATGTATGTTTTAAAAAAAAAAGTACGTAAATCGGATAAGTGGTTCTCCAGTGATAAGGTCACTAACGGACAGACAGACAGACAGACAGACAGACAGAGAGACGTTGCATTTTATATATATTATAGATGGGTATTAAAAACTAAAAACTGTAGTGTGTCCCAAAAAGTTTCATATAAATGGAGAAAAAGTTTATTTTACATATTATAAAAAAATGTATTCTTAATAGAAAGTTCTGCATCACGTGGAAATCCGTAACCAAACATTAAAAGTTTAAAATTTGTGATGGTATACAGGAAAAATAAAAAATAATGATTTATAATGAAGAGAAAAGTGTGTTTAAATTTATTTATTTATTTATTAACGGCGTTGCGCCAATTTACACAATTATAAACATAATTAAAACAACTAAACATAATAAAAATCATAAACATATACAGAAACCTACATCATAAGATCATTAAAACTAGTTTTACTGCAAGCAAATATCTCAACTTTTTAACAAACAATTTAAAACTATCAATGGCGCCGTGAATCCTGAGATCGAACTGATTGAAATGCCTCATTATTCTGGACATGGGTCCATAATAGCCATAATTAGCCGCATGAAAGGGAATACCAAACAGGTCTCTGCCTCTAGTGCGACGAGAAACATTAAATGTTAACTTGTCCAAGAGATAGCCCATTTATTAACTTAAAAGCCAGAAGCAGGTCACAATGGAGTCTTCTAATCTCCAGGGTCGAAATACCCAAAATGCCTCTAAGCTTGTGGTGGTCTATATGGTAACCATCTGGGGGTATGGCCAATTTAAAAGCACAAGTCCGCAGAAACCGGCGCTGCACCGCCTCAATCGCTTCTATATATACATTGTAATGAGGAGACCATACCACAGCGGCATACTTAAGCCCCGATCTCAAAATTGAACAATACAACAGTTTAAATGTAGAGCAAGAAAAGTCCCTACAGTATCTCGTGATGAACCCCAGATTTTTATAACCTTTCTAAACAATTGACAAAATATGCCTATTAAGAGTAAGTTTCTGGTCAAGAAAAACTCCCAGATCATTAATTTCACTAACATGCCTCAGCTTACTGCTATTAATGTTATACTCAAAAGTAAAGTTCTGTCTAGCTCTACCAAAACTAATGCTAACACACGTCTTAATATTCAAGTTCAACTCATTCAGGGTACTCCATCTATAGAGGCCATGAACATCCTCGCCAAATTTAAATTCAGAGCTAAATATTAATTCAAAATGTTAATAGGAACTAAAAAATTATGTTTACGTTTAGCTTTGTGGCCTTCCTAGTTAAAAATTGGAAAAAATTCTAGTAATTCTAGTAAACATGTCAGTAATTGTCGGATTATTTGTTGAATAAAGGAAAACGAAATTAATTAGGAACTAGTAGATTGATTTTGATTGTATCATATTTTTGTTAAAAATTTGATAAAATTTTTATCTGCTTTGCAACAATTATATCCATAATAAATTTGTGCTAATATCATTTAATTTTGACATTGCAACATTGCTTAATTACTTAATTACTACGTACATAAGGAAGGCTACAAATCTAAACGTGAACATAATTTTTTAGTTCTTATTAACATTTTCAATTAATATTAAATATTTAAATTTAAAAACACCTTCATTATAAAACATTATTTTTTATTTTCCCTGTATACCGTCAAATATTTTAAATTTTTGATGCTTTGATTATGGATTTCCATGTGATGCATAACTTTTTATCAATAATAAATTTTTTTGTATAAAACTTTTTGGGACACGCTATATTGCTCAATAATTCATCTATGTATATCCGTTGAACAACAGTACCTTGTGTAGTGAAAATTATTCATACTCTAAAAAATAAGAAATCTACAAATGGAGACAACATACTCATTACACTACAAAAATAAATTTCATGGCTTAATTAATCATTTTTCTCATGTCATTGATTTTTCTATTTAACACCTTGGCATTTTGCATGTCCTTATAATGTTGTTACTTATCTTTCTGTCCATTAGGGTCCCACTATTTTATGCACTACTTTTGTTTCCGTTGGTTCGACTATTCGTTTTAGTTACGTTAAGACTTATTGGTCTTGCCGATATAAATGCAAAATTTCAATTCAATTTTTCCATATTTATTTTGCCATGTTGTATCGTTTAAGTGTGCCGCTATTTTCTTCACCTTTGCAACTTAGTTTCTCACTTGTGTGTTCATATCGCCGGAACTCAATATACCTATGCCGAGATATGTAAACTCTTTTCCTTGTATAATTTTTTCGTCAACAACTATCTTACATTTTAATTAAGGTGTTTTGGATGTTGAAATGACTTTGTTTTTGTTGACGATGTTATCGTTTCAAACTTCTTTACAGTTTTATTTTTGTAAGGTAAACTTTGACGATGGTCTTGGCTAAAAATAGTCAAATATGATTTGAAATATACTATTTAATTTTTTCTAAACCTACCTTATCTTAGGTTGCTTAGAGTTAAATATTTCTTACTTGCTAATCTCTAGCAACCTTAGGTCTGGTTACTAGTTAGTGAGGAAGTTGGGATGCTTGTTAGCTAAAATTATAAAGCAAATTAAATGAAAAGGTGGATTGGAAAGCAGGTAAATTTCTACGAAATTGTGGGAAATTTTGTTAAGCGGTATGACTGTTGGTAACCGTGATTCTTATAGCTGTTATGTTCAAAGTTTAAAACAGATACAACTCGTAGTT
The DNA here is from genome assembly GCA_019049505.1 of Pachyrhynchus sulphureomaculatus. Classification (NCBI taxonomy): domain Eukaryota; kingdom Metazoa; phylum Arthropoda; class Insecta; order Coleoptera; family Curculionidae; genus Pachyrhynchus; species Pachyrhynchus sulphureomaculatus. Next base: position 181,227,024 of record CM032456.1, on the reverse strand, counting down.
GTTTGTTGGCAGCTATCATAAGTCATCAGTATTCACGTTCAGTAGAAATGGATAAAACCGAGCATCGTGCAGTGATAAAATATTTTTATTTTAAATAGAGGACTGCGACCCAGATAGAAACTGAACTGAAGATTGCTTAGGTGGTAGGCATGGGTACATAATATCCTTATTGAAATTCCAAAAATGAAAAAGCTGAATGCGTAATAAGTTTTGGTGTCGTTTCTGACTGTAGACGGATCGTGAATCCACCGTTATAACCCGGAGACAAAACCGCGTTCAAAACAGTGAATTGGTGAAGGTGAAAATACACCGAAAAAAGCGGAAACAGTTTTATTGCCGGAGAGATGGAAACTGTTTTTTAGGACTCACAGGATATCATCATGATTAACTATTTGGAAGAGGGTAAAAAAGTTTTTGGTTCTTATTACGCATCGTTATTGGCCCGTTTGCATAGTGAGTTGAACTAGAAACAACCAAGATTATCACGCGAAAAAGAGCTCCCTCCTTAGAATAATGCACCTGCTCCCATATTGACCATACAATAGCAAAAGTGTACAAGTTGGGCTTCAAAATAGTTCCCCACCCATCCCATTCCCCAAATTTCGCCCAAGTGACTTTTTTATTTTCTAACCTCAAAAATTAGCTTGGAAAAAGAATTTTTTGTCGAATGAAGAGGTTATCTGTGCTGTAAACGAGTATATGCACAGTTCGAAAGAGTTTTAATTTCTGAAGGATTAAAAAAATTGGAATCTCGCTGGACAATATTTAATATGTAGGCTGAAATTTTTTTGGTCTGACACATAGATGTCGTTTGTATCGCTCTTTAAGGAGACTATATTGATGAATAAGGTCGACTTTTCAGCCTACGTGTTATTTAGCTCAATGGAGATTATGTTGAGAAATAAATTTTCGTTTTCACCAAACAACGTTATTTACAAGGCTTTTCAATCCACACCTAGTAACATAATATGAATTATTATTATTTATAATTATAGACTATCATCCTCATCTGAAATCATTCACAATCACAGCGATAAGCCCCCTCATTATCTCCTCTCTCCGCTTATATGGCTTTTAGCATCTTCCAGCTGAAGTGTTTAAGTCAGTAAAAGAAATTCCAAAATCTCTTGAGAGAAGAAGTGTTTGTAGTATGTCTGAGGGGGCGCAGGTAATTTCCACACCACTAATCCGTTTATGACCTAAACATATTTAAGGCATTGTAATTGCAGAAGTAAATTCCACATCGAGTACTTTCGGGTCAAGGATGAGGGTTGATAAATGGGTGGTGGTACGCACCGGCCTGTTCAATTAAATCATTACTAAACCCTTCTACATATTAGTTTAGTACATATTATTAATTTGTGATTATTACTTGGTTGTGCGTATATTTTTTAAAGTGTTGCTAATATGGAAGCAAAGTTAATAAAAAGTAATCGAGGAAAGCAAATGTTATGTGTGAATTACTACACTTACTTTCGACAAAAGGTGCTAAAATGTGGAGAAACATTTTGGAGCTGTTCAAAAAAAGATTGCAAATCAAAAGTCTTCACCGTTGGGCCCGAGAATTTAGTTACCAGAAGTAAAGGACTCCATACACATGAAGCCGACACCAAGAAGCTGAATCGGCAAATAATTAGTAATTCCTGCAAAAGAAAAGCCGGAGAGCATATGAGTGAAAGGCCATCTAAAATTATCTGACAAGAACTACAAAACACGCTGCCTGAGACAGTAACAGAAAAAGATGTCGAATATATTAGAAAAAACATTTATAACCATAGACGAAAATTTTTGCCAGGACGTAATCCAAGAAGTGCTGAAGAGGTGCATAGTGTTTTAGAGACATTTGAAATCAAAACTGGCAAGGGTGAAAATCTTCTATATGTATATCAATGAACTCGAAAGTGGCATTATTGTTTTTTCTTGTACTACAAATGTCAATATGTTGTGTTAAATATCCAATATATATATATGGACGGCACCTTTTCATACTGCACTAAATATTTTACACAGTTATTTACAGTGCATGGTTTTGCAAACGGTCATTACATTCCATTATTATTTTGCTTATTGCGTAATAAGAGAGCTGAAACATATAAAAAACCTCTTCACGTTATTAAAATGTAAGATTTATTCAACAGATACACTGTATTTCAATCCAGAGAAAATTACTATTGACTTCGAAAAATCTATTCATAAGGCAGTATCTGAAGTTTGGCCAAATGCTAAAGTGTTAGGATGTAGATTTCATTTACACCAATCTTGGTTTCACAAGATACAAAATCTAGGTCTAGCTAAAGAATATTGCGACAAAAATTCTGAAATTGGTCGTTGGTTAAAGTATTGTTTCGGCTTGTCCTATTTAACACCCGAAGAATTAGGTGACAATTTTGCATAGGATTTATATTCTATAAAACCTGAGGATGAACGTTTAAATAAATTTTGTGATTACCTACTAGAACCGTATATAGAGGAAGGAGCCGATTTTCCAGTTGAAATATGGGCAGAATCAAGTCTATCTTTAACTCAAACGACTAACTGTTGTGAGTCCTTCCATTCCCATTTAAATAATTCTTTTTATTCTACACATCCGTCTCTGTATACTTTTATCGATAGGCTGAAAGAATTTCAGATTAACGTATATATAAAAATACAAAGTGTCGACGAGTCTAAAATAAGTAATAATCAAAAATTAAAACATTTAAAAAATCTTTATGAACAAAGACAATTAGGAAATATTAATCATTTCCATTTTTTATAATGTGTCTCCTATTTTTCTCAACCTGTTTTGTAAATATATATAAAAATAGATACGTATAGGTTTTTAGCATTATCTAGTATGTGTAAGGAAATTTGTCCAATTGTATTTTACGTATTTAGCAAAAACTTCATGTTTTATCAATATTATTTTACTATGAAATAAAAACATATATTTTTGCAAATATGTAAAAAATTTTCAATAAAAACTGATTTAAAAGGAATCCGCCCAATTTTATTTAGATGAATAAAGCATAATTATATTTGCTTGGTGTGGAAATTACCTGTAAGATTTAAGCACCCTTATAAGGTTAGTGTGGAATTTACCTGTTGTATTAAGAGCGCAGGTAGTCTTGGTGTGAAATTTACTAACGCCGGTCTGAGGTCAGTAATAAGTTATTTATTGTATTCATGTACATCGATGTCTAGCAGGTTTTAAGGTCTTATTTTAGTTCATGTGTTTGTTTGGATAATAATCAGTTTATATTTACTGTACTAAGTATAGTTTCTGTGGAGTTGTTGATATTTATTTTGACTTTCGTTGTATTCTGTGAGAAATAGGTTGGCTTCCAGAAACATTGCGTAATAAGTAATTCTTTATTATTTTTTTTCCTTGATCTAGCTTTTGCTTGATGTTCCTGCAAACAGCTTCGGAGCTTTTAATAGCAGCCCTTAGATTAATTTAAGTGGCAAGAATCAATTCTGAATCAGATATCCGTTCCCTTAATTGTTCTGTTTGTTACGAATTAGTCTGATCGCTATTTTCTTCGAAATTTTTTAAAGTTTTCCCATTTTTTATTTTTTTTTTAGCATAACATAGTATTTTCATTTCTTGATCTTCCACTTTATTACCTATTTACTGCTTACTGTATTACCTCATTGAAAAATAGTGGGCTCGGAGGCCACCTTGGCAAATACCTCTTTCTACTGGTGTTGGCTCTATGAGTTCGCCTTTTATATAAATACGATTTCGGTTTTTAAGTAAATTCACTGATGGGCAGAAAATCGACTCAAACGATTTTCCTTCATTTAACACCAATCCTTGAATTTAATATTCACACAGTGATATTATTTTTGGTATCATTAGAATGTTGATTTTCTACTCTTTCCAATAATACCAAAAAGATTTGGATTTGCAAAAAGTTTTACTGATAAGAACGGTTTTACTCAATAGAACCGTGTTTGCTCGCTCAGCAATGTACTCATGGTGCGCTATTCATTCCTATAAAAACACTTGCAACTGCATTTTCGTACCATTTCTCTATGGGAACTGGAACGGTCAACATATCTGCTATACTTGCTCACTAATTATGTCATCGGAAAATGGATACCACCCCTGAAGAAACGATACAAGTGCTATTGCAAGAATGGCATAGCCATCGTGTAGTCGCTGCGCGCTGAGCCATTCAGCTGTCTCCAGAGTCTACAGACGTTACAAAGAGACTGACACCTTTACACGGAAGAAAATGTGCCTTAGAGTGAGACTACCTCTTTATTGTCAACACAATTCTAAGGAATCGTCATTTGACCGCCGCCGGCATTGAGGTCCATCAGGAGCTCCAACAAGTTCATGATCGGGCTGGACAGTCAGAAGAAGCCTTAAAGAAGCTAACCTAATTCCGAAGAGACCAGCTTACGCACCCAAATTGACAGCAGCTCATCGACAAGTACGACTCAGATTTGCTCCAGAACATATCCACTGGACCTTAGAGCAATGATGCTTCATTTTATTCTCCGACGAATCCCGAGTGTGCCGCCTACATGGTAATGATGGAAGCTTATAGGTGCCTGGGGAGCGCTATGGGCAGTGTTGCATTACTGAAACGGTCGCCTACAGAGGAGGTTCCATCATCCTACTGGATGCGAAAACCGATTTGGTTTTCGTGACTACTGAGACTCGTAGCGGTGAATTAACTACTCATCGGTACATCAAGGAGATTCTACAGGAACACGTCGTTCCTTACGCTGGGTTTGTTGGCAATAGCTTCGTACTAATGCACGACAATGCGAGGCCACATGCTGTTGCATCGGTGTGGCAATACCTGGCGGAAGTGGGAATACTCACATTAGACTGGCCTGCACGGAGTCCTGACCTCAATCCAATTGAGTACATGTGAGATGAGCTCAAAAGAAGAGTTCGAGCCAGAAATTCGCTGAGGGACTTAAAGATTACGATAGCGGAAGAGTGGGGAAGAATCCCATGGACAGTGGTGAAAAAGCTCACTCCCTCCATGAAAAACCGGCTAGAAGCAGTAATAAGAACTAGGGAGGGGTGTAATAAAAAATACTGATTTTGGTTTTTATCAATAAATTTAATTGTTAAAGTTAAAATTTGTTTAATTTTTCCTTTCTCTTACCCCTATTTTCAATCCTTGTTTCCCCTTTTAACCATTTTAATTAGTAAAAAACATGAGGTATGCTATGGAATTTGGTATCATTAGAAAGAGAATAGAATGGGCTTTCAAATGATACTAAAATTCGTAAAAATATACGAACTTTAAATTCTAAGATCCGTGTTAAATGAGGCCAAATAGTTTCAGTCGATTGTTTGCTCACCAGTATATTTAAGTTTAACGACGTGCGGTTTGTCTCGTTCGTCAAGGGAATGTACTACCTTTGTAGTTTGTTCAGTAGCTTTTTCTATGGTAATGCTACATAAAACCGCAGGCCTGTTATATTTTATTGATTTTTTGGTAATAATAGCCTCAATGTAAAACGACACTAGTCGAAACCCCTTTTGTTTCTCAGTCACTGAGACGTGTTCATGATTTTGCAATTATTTTTGTTGTGAGTGTTAGAGTTATTTTTAGTGTTCCGTATCAAAATTGAAAAACGGATCACTTATGAAATTACTTAGGTGTCTATCTCTCTGTCTGTCACAGCTGATTTGCTCCAAAACTATTTGATATAGAAAGTTGAAATTTCTCTCAAATACAGTCTGTCAAATTACAGCGTGACCGCTTGTATTCTTGAAAAAATGTGTTTCGGAACATTTTTGGTCATTAATGTATTCCTTGGTGTGCTAACAACGGCGCAATCACCTTAGTAAGTTGTCCAATCGCCTCCTGCATCAATAATAGCCTGGAATCTTCGAGGCATACTGTCAACGAAATTTTTTGCATACTCGGCAAATTTTCCGAATCTCGCGAGACAACTGAGTCAATGCCCTCAGAGTCTTTCCCCTGACCTTTCTCTTTACAAAGGGACCAAACGTTTTCAATAGAGTTGGCATCCGGCAATCGTTAGGGCCACTCTGATCTTATCATAGGTCCAAGTGAGCCGCTCCGCAACGTGATTTTCGCCCAACAAAGATTTCTTCAACATGCTTTGGAATTTGACATCATGAGCACGAAGATGTGGTCGAATGGTCTCATGGGACACATTCAAACCCGATTTTCTTAATTTTGCCGCTCCTTGATGCAACATCAATTTCGGGTCCCGTGAAAATAAAAAAACGATTCATTTGTCGACTTTCGGAGTGACTTTGCCTACCGAGCCACGTTTTGGCAAATCGATTTTTTCGTCTCGTTAAAATGATTTACCTACTTCTTCACAAAGGGCACCTACTTTTTAATATGTTTAGCAGCCGCGGAATACGGCTATTTTAGGCCCCTTTGGATGGAAACAAAGAAAGCTTTTACTAAAAGGTTCCCTCTACCGATTTTTTATTGAATCGCTAGAATCGCATCTACCAAAAATGAAACATCGAGGTTCTTACTTGACAGACTGTATAGGAATTGATGGCCTTATCACAGCCGTGTAGTTTTGAAAGTTAATTTTTGACTTAAGGGATTACGTTTGAGGGGTAAAATAGGAAGTGAATAAAAAATTTAAGGTTATCGAGTGTGGTGTCAAATGCAACAAGACAAAAATAATGTGTCTCTTATTTGTCGGTTTGGCTTTTACCAAATTTCATTAAAATAGGTCACGAGATTTATTCAGTTTTCCTATTAAAACTGGCAATGAAATGTGTATATACAGGGTGTCCCAGTATTTCGTGTACATAGAGTTACTGTGGATTTCTGAGATGAAAATATGACCATTTAACCCAACTTACCTTAGTCCAAAAAATTCGTATTTTTGAGATACAAGGTATCAAAGTAATACTTTTATTTTAGTTTTTCGCAAGTAACTTTCTTAATTATTGTACTATTTGTATAAGATTCAGTGCTAAGGGGTTTTCTGAAGTGAAAAATCGAAATCAGCTCAAGGTTTTGTTGTAAATTGTAGGGGGCGCCACTCATTGCACTGGGTATACTTTTAAATTGTCATAACTTTTTTATACCCCTCTGTATGATATTTTAATTAAATATTCGTATTCTCCGCCTTCTCCTGTGTAAAAAAGCTCTCTTGATAAATGTTGCTTCGAGCAACAGTTTCTGAGATAGTGGGATGTTTGTTTCAGTTTATTAATTCCATTGTCAAATTCGCAAATGGGTTCCTTGACACGTTTCTGCACATTATATAGTTACTTGGCAACGCTCAAAAATCACTCTAGTAATGATGTAAGATATTATATATTCTATGACTTAACTGGCTTGTAGTAATACTGACAGAAGTAATTTTTGACAGATATCAAACAAGTTTTACGAATACAAATCAGAATTAATCCCTTCTCAAGCTCAACAGTGTTTTAAATCTAGATTATTATGCAGTACACTTTCGGTGAGCAAACTGATATGATTTTAGTGTTTAGTTTTTGTAACGGGAACGTTCACAAAAGTGCTCGCATATATCACGAAAGATTTCCGCATCGTCGGACTCCTAACCATTATACTTTTGCCAATATTGAGAGGCGACTTCAAGAAATTATACAATTTAAGCCGATTAGAAATAATGCTGGGCGGCCTTCACAAGCTAGAGCACCTTGAAATTGTACACCATAATCCTGGAATCAGCACTCGTTTAATTGAACGTCAAACGGGAATATCAAAAAGTACAACTAACCGGATCATTAGACATTATTCGCCCCATTCGTATACAGTACGCCCAGGAACTCTTACCTCCAGATCTTGAATGTTCCGGCTTTTCACACTAAAATCCTGTTTACAGACGAAGCATGCTTCACTCGACGTGGTATAACAAATATGCATAATAATCACGTTTACGCTGAAGAAAATCTACATGCTGTGCAACAAAGACAGTTAACTATCGCGAACTATTTCATCGGGCCGTTTAGATTACCAGATCGGCTTGATGGTGACATTTACTTGAATTTCATTCGTGAAACTATTCCTGAATTATTGGAAAACTTATCCGTGTTTTTCATGCACGATGGTGAACCACCCCTTTTTGCGCGTAATGTGAGAATTTTTTTGAACCAAAGTTACCCAGATAAATGGATCGGGAGAGATGAAGATGCTCCTATTCACTGGCCACCTCGTTCCCCAGACCTAAATCCATGCAATTTTTTCCTTTGAGGTGCATTGCAATCGAAAGTTTATCAAGTTCAAATCGACAACATTGGGCAATTGTGGAATAGGATTCAAAATGCTGCTAACGTTTTACGAGATGAAGACATTTTAAAAAGAGTACATTTAAATTTCCTACGACGTATTAATTTATGCATTAACAAAGGTGGCTGCCATATTGAACATTTATTGTAAAACCAATACCTTTTCAGTTGAGCGATTAAATTTTTTCGAATTTATCAATTTGTGGGTAATCTGTTATGCCCTTAGCCAGTTGATTTTTACATTCTTACTGTTGTTGGCCCATTGGTCTTTAAATTTATTAATGCTGTTAGCCTGTTTGCCTTTAAGCATGCTCCAGATTTCAAAGACTATTCTTTTGGACCTCTCCTAAGCCTGGATGAAGTGCGAAGGATCTCATTTGCAAATTTGAAAATGGAATTTAAACATGGAAACAAACAGCTCATTATCTCAGAAACTGTTGCTCGGAGCAACATTTACCAAGAAAGCTCGTTTAGACAGGAGAGGGCGGAAAATACGTATATTTAATTAGAAATATCATACAGAGTGGTATAAAAAAGTTATGACAATTTAAACGTATGCACAGTGCAATAAGTGGCGCCCCCTACAATTTACAACAAAACTCTGAACTGATTTCGATTTTTCACCTCGAAAAACCCGTTAACACCGAATCTTGTACAAAAATACAATTATTAAGAAAGCTTCTCAAGAAAAACGAAAATAAAAGTATAATTTTGACACCCTGTATCTCAAAAATTACGAATTTTTGGACTAAGGTAAGTTGGGTTAAATGGTCATATCTTCATCCTAGAAATTCATAGTAATTCTATGTACTCGGAATACTGGGACACCCTGTACATACACTTTAATAGAAGATTCTCATAAAATGGTCAATATTTAATTGTATATGGCCATAAAGTGCAACCAACGAACTCCGCCTGCCAGTTTAAAGGCGTAAAATCTAACCCAAAAATCTTTCTATGCAATGTAGTTTCTAATCCCATTTTCTTACTTACATAGAACGACCCAATTCATCATTGCCTTCCTTATACTATTATACACTATCTACCTCGTTTGTTACTTGAAGTAGAAAATTCCAATACGTCGGGAAAGGCGAGCCTTTGACCTGACTGTGTTTCACTTCGTTTAACCAACGGACTGCAAATTCCCATTTACCTACTTTCGAGAAGGGAGATAATTTATCGCGTGGAAAGCCTAAACCGCCCCAAAATAGATTGATCGATCCCTTTTCCAGGATGTTGCGGCATCTGTTTGGCCTGGTAAAACTTTTATCGGATAAAAGTAATTTGAAAGTTGGCCAATTGAGAATGAGCGAGCTGCTTTTAAAACTTTTTTGTTGGTGTCATTTACAAGTCGTCTGCTGCACACACCTATTGCAAATACATATGTCACCGTTTAGTTTTTCTTTTATCTCCTTTTTATTTCGCCAATTCCTGTGTAAAGTTTTTTTAGGTATAATGAGACAGTACACATCAATTTATCCACAAACCAATTTTTAGGAATAGCATGGTCAAATAACAGTTAAGTATAAATTTTTACCTCCGAAATAGAAAAGTGTATTAAATGCTCTATTTTATTGAGAAAATAGGTACATGGTATCAATATTTTTAAGGGTAAACACCACTATAGACATCAAAAAAAAGGTGTACTTTAAGAATTTTTTTGCGAAGACCTATACAAGATATCAACTTGCGATTAAAAAATTTTTATTATACAGGGTGAGTCAACGATAGTGTAAAGTTCATTATCTCATTTATTTCGGGAATGACGAAAAAATGTTAAATACAATAGTTTTAGGGAATGTTAAGGTGCACAATTTAAAATTATTTTTGAGTATACAGGGTACGTCAAAAAAATGTGGCCGATATAACATATATTTTTTTAAACGCAACATCCTATTTTCTAACTTATTCTTAAATTTTGCGTAAAATTTTATAACATTTTTATTAATAATGTTATATACCTAAACCTAGTAGTTTTTCTAATATTTAAATTTTTTTTAAAAAATACTAGTTTTCAGTTTTGTAAAAAATTGCCAGTAGCGCCATTTTTTCTGAAGGTGTAATACTTATAATTGGTACGAGTGTTCCATAGAGGTGAAAAAAAGATATATGTAAAGAAATTTGAGCTAGATGTTACAAGGTGTTCAAAATAAATTTATACATTTCGACTATTTTAAAGTGAAAAATCTCAAATTTTTTAAATGGCACACCCTGTATATTATTAGTTTTTCTGATAGATTTTATAAAACCCTCCAATTTTTATTAAGTATATCATATACCTATTTCTAATAGTTTTCGATTTATTTTGAATTTTTCTATTTTTACCCTTGTTTTTAATACACGTTATAACATCACAGTTGCCAAGACAAAACAAAAATGTAGGCATTGTCAAATTTCGACATGTTTATTAAGCAAGTAAAAATAGTTTAATTAGTTATAGTAAGTGACGTATAAAGTAAATAGTTATGGATTTTCTTAAAAATGAATTAATTGATATAGTTTACATACTGGGCGAGGCGGGAAAAAAAATTGTCTTTTGGCAGTAATGCTTTACGGAGTGAAGTACTCTAATAGACATATACCATCTAGAAAATCTTAATGGAGCGGTTTGATAGTAGTGGTAGCGTTGAGTATACGAAACGAAAGTAGTAAACCAGAATGCTACCAATGAGGAAAAATAAATGGAGATTTTACTTCATGTTGAAGATAATCCCCAGGTCAGCAGCCGTCAACTAGCTGACTTATCTGACACATCCCAATCTACGGCTAATCGCATCACGAGAAAATACAAGTATTATCCCTTTCATATGGAACTACACCAAGAACTTCATGGCCGTGATTTTGAAAGACGAGTAAACTTTTGTGCCACCATGAATTAAGCAGTAGAAAGGATCCAAATCTTTTATCCAAATTAATGTTTTCTGATAAAACTACTTTTCGCAGTAATGGAGCAGTTAATAGCCATATTATTCAACTGTTAATCCATTTTGGGTTCGGGAAGTTCAAAACCAAAACCATTGGTCGCTTAATATATGGTATGGAATATTAAATTTTCGAATTATTGGCCCATATTTTTTCCGCGAACCGCTTAACGGGCCTAGATATCTTAATTTTTTGCAAAACGATCTACCCCAGCTCTTGAAGAAGTTGATAATTTTGACAGGGAACAAATGTGGATTCGATAAGACGGAGCTCTTGCTCATTACCACCGGGAAGCTCGAAAGTTTTTAAACGATTGTTACCACAAAAATGGATCGGTAGGGATGGATTCATTCAGTGGCCCCCTCGATCATGTGACTTAACACCTTTAGATTTCTTTTTGTGGGGCTACATTAAAGAGTATGTTTATATGAATCCCCCCACAACACCAGTAGATATGGAAAATAGGATACGGAATGCGTGCAGGACAATAACGCCCTTTATGCTAAGGAAAGTGAAGGAAAATGTAGTAAAACTATTAAACGTGTGTATTCAAGTAGATGGGAATATTTATGAACATTTATTACGTCATCATAATCAATCATTAGATAAGTTAAATTACATTAAAATTATTCTTAACTATTTGTTTATGTTTTCACAATAGCGTAAGTGTATTAAAAACAAGGGTAAAAATTGAAAAATTCAAATTAAATCGAAAACTATTACAGATATAATAAAAGTTGGAGGGTTTTGTAAAATCTAAAATAATAATATACAGGGTGTGCCATTTAAAAAATTTGACATTTTTCAATTTAAACTAGTCGAAATGTATAAATTTATTTTGAACACCCTATAGCATCTAACTCAAATTTCTTTACATATATCTTTTTTTCATCTTTATATATGCTCGTGCCAATTATGAGTATTCCACCTTCAGAAATAATGGCCTACTGGCAATTTTTAACAAAACAGAAAACTAGTATTTTTAAAAAAAAAAAAATTAAATATTAGAAAAACTGCTAGGTTTAGGTATACAACATTATTAACAAAAAAATTATAAAATTTTACGCAGAATTTAAAAATAAATTAGAAAATAGGAAGTTCCGTTTAAAAAGATATATGTTATATCGGCCACACTTTTTTGAAATAGCCTGTATACTCAAAAATAATTTTAAACTGTGCACCTTAACATTCTCTAAAACTATTGTATTTAACATTTTTTCGTTATTCCCGAAACAAATGAGATAATGAACTTTCTATCGTTGACTCACCCTGTACTGCCGGTATTATCATATGGCACTGAAACGTGGGCTATAAATAAAAGTATAATAAATAAACTCCAAGTAACCCAAAGAGCAATGGAGGAGAGAATGCTAAATATTAGACTCCAAGATCGTATTCCTAACATCGAGATACGACGAAGTTCAAAAATGATGTAATAAAACGAATATGTATATTAAGGTGAAATTGGGCCGGGTATATCACAAGGCTGAATAATAACAGATGGACACGCCATATAGTTGAATGGAGGCCTAGAAAACACAAAAGATGCAGAGGTAGTTCCCAGATAAGATGGACGGATGACATAAAAATATTAGGAGGCCACGATTGGATGCAAAAAGCATTTATTGAGAAAATAGGTACATGGTAGTAAAATTTTTAATTTTAAAACAAATTTTTAAATTCACAATTTTTTAGCATTTTTATGTAAAAATTTACTTAATCTTTGGTGGAAACCACTAAAATTAACAGACTATTAACGATGAGTACTCTACGAGATCCCGAAGCAAACTAAATAATTGAAAGAATAAAGCATTTGATTGATTCCAAGAATTTGGTATTACAATGGAATTTATTGTTTTGATTACTTTATTTGATGTGCCAACTCAGAGAAATAAACATAAGTGCGGTAAAGAAATAAAAGACATCTAGTTTTTAAGAAAGGAGGGAGGTGGCAAATACTTCTACAAAGTAAAAAAAATACTACAAATTCTTATTAGTGTCAGTACTGTTACATCATATTCAAAATTTATTCTCTGTGCCTATTCTTGCTACTTACTTTTTAGTAATATTAATATAATTTTAAAAAAAATTGTTAAATAATAATATAATTTCACGTACACAAAATCTCTAAAAATCAAGTTTAAGTGCTTACCTATTTTCAGTAGGAAGAATTTATGGTCTTCAGAAATTAATAAAACACTCTTTCTTGTAGGATTTATCTTCGCCTTCAAAATAGGCTTCAGTTTCGGCGATAACTTCTTCATTGGAGCCAAATTTCTTTCCCGCGAGCATTTTTTTAGGTCTGCGAGTAGATAATAGTCGCTAGGGGCCTAATCTAGAGACTACGGTGGATGAGGAAGCAGTTCGAACTTCAATTCATGCAATTTTGCCATCATAACCATTGACTTGTGACACGGTGCATTGTCTTGATGAAAGAGCATTTTTTTCTTGTCCATTTGGGGCCGTTTTTTGCGATTTCTGCCTTCAAATGCTCCAATAACTTTATATAATATTCGCTATTGATGTTTTTTCCCTTCTCAACATAGTCGATGACAATTATTCCATGCGCGTCCCAAAATTCAGTTACCAAAACCTTCCTAGCCGACTGCTGTGTCTTTGGTCGCTTCAGGCGGGTTTCACGGGCTGATGTCCATTCAGCTGACTGCCAATTTGATTCCGGTGTGTAGTAGTGGATCCATGGTTCATCCATTGTTACATATCGCATGAGAAAATCCTTTTTATTGCGCTTAAACAGGTCCGAACAGCACTTAGAATCATCAACACGTTATTGTCTTTGGTCCACTGTGAGCAAACGCGGTACCCATTTCGAACAGAGCTTTCTCATGCTCAAATGTTCATGCCAAATATGACCAACACGTTCTTTTAATATCTTTAGGGTGTCAACGCAATTTCACTTTACGGTCATCCAAAATAATTTTTTGTTTTTTTTTTTATGTTTCCTGTCTAACCACCTCATTTGGGAACCAGTGCGTTCTGCATCATTTGTGTCTATACGACTGCCTTTAAATTCAGCATGCCAGTAAATGTTGAGTGATTTTTCAGGGAGTCCCCGTAACACTTATCAAACCATTGCTTTGCATGAACGGTATTTTTTCCCGTCAAAAAACTGTGTTCAATCAACACACGAAATTCGATTTTTTCCTTTATTTTGCAAATATAAAAAGTAGCGTCACTAAAACCATTGTAACTTGTAAATTAATCGTCGAAATGTCATGAAAGTTTGACACGTATCGTTTGAAGGTTGGTACTTCCTAAAAATCATAAGGATTTTTTGAAAATGCGTCAGACCAAAAACTTTTCAGCCTACCTGTTTACTTAGATATTAGCTATGATATTTCTTCTATGGAATGAAATAAAGTGTTGAAATTTAGTATGTTTAAATACTGTTAAAATCTGTTAAGTCCTATAACAATAACAATTATTTACGTTTTTCCCAAAACATCAAAAATCAAGTTACTGGAAAGTTCTTCTTCAATAAACATAATCAAATGTCATACATATTTGTAAATAATGCATCATAACAGCTTCAGTAAATATCAGAAAATTCGCAGTTGAGTTGAAAATCTAATATTTACCAAAATATATACATATTAAGCTTAATCTTTTATTCATTCAATAAAATTGTATTATATTGTATTTATTATTTCTATGTAAATATTTGAAATAAAATTTAAATATTATTTCATGGCGTTAGCATTGTGACTCTGAAGAGCCAAATGGCAAGTGAAAGGAAGAAAGAACATGTTTTCCGAATAATTTGATTTTCGCAACGGTCATGAATAATTCAACTTACGCCGAAACCTTCTGTGCTACTATATACAAGTTTCGTATTTTAATGGATGGTCAAAATGGATTTCAAAGACAGACAATAATATAGTGATGGAAACAATCTCGCATTTACCTTGTCCTGCATATTTATTACCACGTTTATCAAGCCATGCTTGAGCAAGGTCAGGATTTATTTAATTAAAATGGTGAGCTCAGCTCATGTTTTATACAGGATTTATTCTATCATGGGAATGGATTAAAGATCAAATTGTCAGAATGGTGATTTACAATTGTTTGAGCCAATATATACACTTTTTTATTACATTTATGTCGGCTTTAGAGCCAAGGAAACCTTGGAAAGCCATTGATAAAAACCTGCCAAGTGCAAGTCGGACTTGCGCAATTAGTGTTCCATACGGCGATTGCTTTTAAAATAAATAGAAAAAGTTCTTGACATGTATATGTCTTAAGGTCCAATATCTATTTTCACGCAAGTGAAAAACGAATATTTACTACCTAAATATTTGTTTAATTATAAACAAATCAAATAAAATTATTTGGATTCTAGAGGAACGACGTGAGGTACTGAAAATATATTTATCTCCACCATACTCTCGGGAAACTTTCTCGGTATTGTCAAAGCACATAGTTTCTTTTATACCAGATAAATTGTCAAACGTAATGCACTCATGATAATTTTCGTTCAGTCTACACTTCATGAAGAAAACAAAATCAGTACTTTTCGAGGGAGGCTGAGGGTACAGAGACTTTTTTTAAAATAAAACAAAGAAAAGTGCGCGCAAGTATTATATATATATATATTTGGACTCGTGTTTTCACAAGCTTTCATTTGATAGCCCACTTGATGAGCTGGTTATTTTTTCTTCACTTCCAGTTTCACCCCATATGCCAGACATATTATCAAATGTATTGCACTGGTGATAATTTTTGCTCAATCTACAGTTTATGAAGAATATTCCAGAATTTTTTCAAAATTTTTTGATCAGTACTTTTCGACATAGGATGGAGGACAAATATTTTTTTAAAATAATACAAAGAAAAGTGTGTCCCAGTATTATAATATATGTATATATTTTTGAGATGGTTTTTCACAAGCTTGCATTTGACACCACAAATTTAACTTTCAAAACTACACGGCTCTGATTGGGCCATCAATACTTATATTTTCTGTCAAATAGTTTCGGGAAAAATCGAGTTTGACAGACGGACTCCGAAGTGATCCAACAAGTGTTCCGTACAGAACACTAATAATCCTAATATATTACAGAGATATTACAAGTAACAAGCTTAAAAGGAGCTTTATTGAAGCAAACATAAAATATAGAGTAATATGTTTTCCTAATAATGATAATAATTCCTTAAAAAAATATTATAAAATATTTTTAAATTAAATCAATTATATTATACTTATAATAAAACAACCGTCATTATTTTCGTAACGAAGTCAAGTAATCTGAAATATGAAAATGATCCGGTAATTCTACTACAACATTGCTTAAACTTTTTTGAGAATTATTATTTTAATTACTTTTCAATCTCTCGAAACATCACGGGACATGCGTTTCATTGTATCACGAATTACCAGCCGAGGTTCGATAGAGAGAACAAAAAAAATCAGTACCAAATCGCCATATTCGCGTAATAAAACAGTATGATACCAGTCGGCTGATGTCATCCCAATATTATCAGCATTCTTGCCCTGTAATAAAGACTGCCTTTGGTAGAGGGCAGATATACAGTATGCGTATAGTATACGTACATATTCAACTTCGTATTGTTAGAAAATACTAAAGTATGAAATAAAACCGTATTTGCTGGAGGTTAGGTTTCGATAGCATTTCTCGACAATATATTGTTGGTGGGAGAATTCTTGGACCACAAAAGGCTGATGATGGAGACAGTGTCCTTGTCGTTCTCGAATAGGATATATAGATACAGAGTCGTACTGGACGGATTGAGAATCGTCACAAATAAAAGTATGAGAAGCTATGGTTTTTTGGGAGCAGACGTTGTCAAACTAGAGTTACTTTCTGATGCTGCGCCCAACATTTCACGAGATATGTTTAGAAATATTTACTCTTTTAGATTAGAGTACTGGATGCATTCGAATAAGCATAATTGACGTATTTATAACGGACGATAATAATCATTTTCCACGTAACATGCCGACCACAAACTCAATATCTATTAATGTTGTTAAGGGTATGCAAATTTCGAATGATTACATAACACACATTTTTGTTATCCAATGTATATAGGAGGAAATAGAAGCACAGAGTCATGGAGAATAATTAAAGCATTAAGGACCAACAATAGAGAGAAGATGTATATAGAGTATATCCCAGAAAGCGAGTGGAAAGAATATTATAAGAATCTGCTAACAGAAGACAGACATGAATTCCAGAAAGAGAACCCTGAAGATCAACAGAATAAGGAAAAAAAGAGATAGAACTAAGCTATGAAGAAGTAAAGAAGACAACAAAAACAATAAATCTGCAGGGCCTGGGGGTGTGGTAAATGACATGATTAAGTATGGGTCTAATAAATTACATCGAATGCTGAGAAACATGTTCCACAGAGCGATAAATGGAGAAAAAATACCAGAGGAATCGTCAAAAGCCTATATAGTATCTATATTTAAAAAGGGAGACCGCAGAAAATGCACAAACTATAGAGGCCTAAGCATAATATCGAGTATGGGACGTTCGTATGTAAAAATTATTAAAATTATCATAGAAGAGAATATAAAAGGAAAAATTGGAGAAGACCAAGCAGGCTTTACGGCCGGAAAATCATGTATAGACCACATATACACCCTAAAACAAACAATGGAAAAAAAAACTGGCAAAGAATAGTTCATCTAGCCTTCATAGACATAAGAAAGGCCTATGACTCAGTACCAAGACAAAGATTATGGAACGCAATGAAAGAAATAGGCATTGACAAAGAACTTATATAAGCAGTAAAAGCTCTCTACGAAAACAACACAGTGAACATAAAAATAGGACATAAAATAGGGAAGAGACTCCAAACATCAAAAGGCCTATTACAAGGATGCTCTACATCCCCAACGCTATTCAAAATATACCTCGAACAAACATTAAAAAAATGGAAGCAAAAATGTAGTGGAATGGGAGTCCCAATACGAGAAGCTTACTTATATACTCTAAGTTTCGCAGACGACCAAGTAATCATAGCACAAGATGAGCAAGACCTCAGTTATATGGTAAGAAAACTGAAAGAAGAGTACACTAAAGCAGGATTAGCAATAAACTTTGATAAAACGGAATATCTAACAACAAAGGAGGGAAACGTGGAGAATCTAGAAGTCGATAACGAAACAATAAACAAAGGACCGATAGCTTTAAATATTTAGGAACCACATCATTTCAAAAAACGCAACATCAGAAGAAGAGATTAAAGCTAGATTGGGACAAACGCGGACATGCACAAGACAATTAAATTCCATCCTGTGGGACAAGCACAATACAAAGAGAAACAAAACACACATATACAAATCAATAATACAAAGCATAATGACATACGGGTCAGAAACATGGACGATCAACAAAAGAAATAAATCTAAAATTAACGCAGTAGAGATGGAGAATTGGAGAAGATGTTGTAGAGTGACACGTATGGAGAGAATAACAAATGAAGAAATAAGAAGCAGAATGAACATCAAAGAGAACGCAATAAACACCATTGAAGAAAAACGATTAAAATGGTATGGACACATAAGACGGAGCGAAGATAATAGGGGGATAAAGAAAATAACGGAGTGGAGCCCTATAGGGAGAAGAAAAAGAGGAAGACTCAGACGATCATGGAGAGACGATGTGGACGAGGCTATGGAGGACAGGGGTCTAACAGATGGAGACTGGGAAGATAGAAACGGACGGAATCAAAGGCTGAGAAGGAAGACAGCGACAGCTGTAGAAAATCCTTTATCTATATATATATATATATATATATATATATATATATATATATATATATATATACGTTGTCAAACTGGAGTTACTTTCTGGTGCTGCGCCCACGATTTCACGAGATATGTTTAAAAATATTTACTCTTTGAGATTAGAGTACTGGGTGCGCTCGAATAAGCATAATTGACGTATTTATAACGGACGATAATAATCATTTTCCACGTAACATGCCGACCACAAACTCAATATCTATTAATGTTGTTAAGGGTATGCAAATTTCGAATGCTTACATAACATACATTTTTGTTATCCAATGTTCTCACAAGGGTTGAAGATTGAACGAATATTGGAATTTTTTAAGTAATTTCACTATTTTGCCTATAGTACCTTGTATGTAAGATCATATATATATATATATATATATATATATATATATATATATATATATATATATATATATATATATATATATATCTATAATATATATAAAATGCAACGTCTCTCTGTCTGTCTGTCCGTTAGTGCGCTTATCACTGGAGAACCACTTATCCGATTTACGTACTTTTTTTTTAAAACATACATATGTTCTCTGGCCAGGTTATAGGCTATATTTTATTACGATAGGTAGCATAAGGAATGAGCAGTGACGTAAAATAGTGAATGAAGTCGGAAAAAAGTTTGCCGCTAGCGCGTTCGTTTGCAATACACAGCCTAAACCATTAAATATGGAACAATATTATATAACAGAGAATATCTATAATCTATAATATATATAAAATGCAATGTCTCTCTGTCTGTCTGTCTGTCCATTAGTGCGTTTATCACGCGAGAACCATTTATCCGATTTACCTGTCTTTTTTTAAATTCATACATATATTCTTTGGCCAGGTTATATAATAATAATAATAATAATAATCTATATCTATAATATATATAAAATGTAACGTGTCTCTGTCTGTCTGTCTGTCCGTTAGTGCGCTTATCACTCGAGAACCACTTATCTGATTTACGTGTTTTTATAAATTTATACATATATATAATTTGATATAAGCCTAGATAATGGGAGATAATGTGAGATAATGGGAGATAAGAAGAAATAATGGGGGATAAGTCGAGATAAGCCTCGATAATGGGATATAAGGTGAGACAATGGGAAATAAGTATAATGGGAGATAAGGAGAAATAATGGGAGATAAGCAGAGATAAGTCTAGATAATGAGAATTATGGTGAGATAATGGGAGATAAGGAGAAATAGTGGGAGATAAGGAGAAATATTGTGAGATAAGTCGAGATAAGCCTAGATAATGGGAAATAACGTGAGATAATGGGAGATAAGGAGAAATAATGGGAGATAAGGAGAAATAATGGGAGATAAGTAGAAATAATGGGAGATAAGGAGAAATAATGGGAAATAAGCAGAGATAAGCCTAGATAATGGAAATTATGTAGAGATAATGGGGATAAGGAGAAATATTGGGAGATAAGGGGAAATAATGGGAGATATTTTATTACGTTAGGTAACATAAGGAATAAACAGTGACGATAGTAGTGAACCATGTACACGCGAGCGGAGCCGCGGGCCCGGCTAGTATATATATTTATATATATATATATATATATATATATATATATATATATATATATATATATATATATATATATATATAAGGTCACCTTGTGGATAACAATGGTTGACTACGAAAAAGCATTTGATTCGGTAGAGATATTCTTAACGCTTTAAGTAACAGCAGATTAGACGAAAAATACACAACTCTTCTCGAGTACATATATAAAAATGCCACATCACAAATAATGCTTGAAGAAAAAGCCAATAAAATCAAAATTAAAAGAGAAATTCGACAAGGCAACTCGGTATCCACAAAGCTGTTCACGTTAACTCTAGAAGCCATGTTCAAATCGTTAAAGTGGGAAAATAAAGGAATACTAATGGACGATGCATGATAAAATCACTTAAGGTTCGCAGATGATGTCACTCTGATCGCCAACACAAAAGAAGAATTACAAGAAGTGCTGATGGAATTAAATAACAAGTCTCTTAAAATAGGTTTAAAAATAAACTTCCCTAGAACCAAATACTTAAACAACGAAAATGGAGATAACAGCCAAGAACTATTAATAAAAGGTGAAAGAATAGGAAGGGTACAAATATTTCTATATTTAGGACAAAAAAATCGAAATATCAAAAAATAATTTAAAAACTGACTTGAATAGAAGAGTCTCGTCAGCTTGGTCTGCGTTCGGAAGGTTACAATCTACATTTAAATTGGACATCCCGAATACATTAAAGGCCAGAGTACTATATCAATATGTACTGCCGGTAATAACATATGGCACTGAAACGTGGGCTTTAAATAAAAGTATAATAAATAAAATCCAGGTAACCCAAAGAGCAATGGAGAGGGGAGTGCTAAATATTAGGCTCTAAGATCGTATTTCTAACATCGAGATACGAAGAAGATTAAAAGTGACAGATGCAATACAACGAATATGTATATTAAGGTGGCATTGGGCGGGGCATATCGCAAGGATGAATGGTAACAGATGGACACGCCATATAGTTGAATGGAGGCTTAGAGCACATAAAATATGCTGAGGTACACCACAAACAAAATAGACAGACGACATAAAAAAATTTGCGGGATACGAATGGTTCCAAAAACCAAACAACAGAACTCATTGGAGGTAACTTGGGGAGGCTTACATCCGACTAAGGGTGGAATGAGCTAATGATAAGCCAGTATCTACCCATCCATTTATCTGTCTCTGATGAGACGGCATGTTTATTATATATTAATATAGCTCTACACACCAGTCCCTTGATAGCAATTTTTGAGAAGGACGATGGCGTGAGTTAGCTTTCTGTTAAGATGTTGTACCAGTATCACTAAGAGTAAAATATCACGTAACTCTAAGCAGCACAAACCCTATATACAAACGCACAAACAAGGCTTTAAAGAATTGACACAAGCAACTCGTAGTGACTTAAATACCAATGTCCGTAAGCTATCAAAACTATGGTACATCTAATTTTGTCTTTCGTTCTGAAATTCAATACTTTAAAAACCTTAGTTAGAATCACCAGTGTACAAACAGAGAAGATTTTACCAGAAATCACTCTGAAGCTAACCGACGCTCAGAAATCCATCTTGTCAATAGGCCAGAACATCTCAAACAAGGAAATAATCTCCGATTAGAAAACTACCGCTGAAACAGCCCAGGCATTATTCGATATGAAAGAGCCAAAATTATGAAACACGCCCAAACACCAAGATAAAACTTCATAGCAGGTGAAAAAGTACCTGAAAAGAGCTTATCAACAATGAATCAATACTGGCTATTTCAGATAAGGGATGCACAATAGAAATCAATTGAAAATACAAATATAAGGAAAAGATCGTTGAAGTACTAAGTGACAATACTCATAGAATTGTTCAATCTGAGCCAATTGGTAACATCGAGAGACGATTTATAAACTTAATTGACACTTCTGGTTTATCTTTATTAGAAAAAATAAATCCCTCAAGCCGGTCAAATCGAAGACCTCCTTGATTCTACGAGTGTCTGTAAGTTCATAAAATTAATGTACCACTTCGATCAAGAGTTAGTGCTAGACATACAATTTAGGCAAATATCTTGCAAATCTTTTAATACCACCAAAACCATTGTCAGTAGTAGGCTGACCCTCGTCCGGGTTCAGGATAAGTGGAAGATAGAGATAGAGAGAGAATACTATCTGCCAAATATATGGTTCGGATCTCATAATAAACTATACGCCCGATATGGCTGACATTACCCCAACGGTAAATTAGGTTGTCAAGTGGGATTTCTCTGATCTATTTAATCACCTATAAGCCTTCTCAAACCGTATCATATGCGTTTATGAGCATCTTTAGTTTTCTTTATTTCTTCCGACAACACTTTATATAAAAAAGTATTAACTAAAATAAAACAAATATTAACTTTATTATGTACCCCAATTAGGCAAAATGACGTACTGTTTTGGCAAAACTCGTAAAAGTTTGGTTTAATAATTCCTTAAAACTGTCATCGTAAAAATTCTCACTGACTACGTATAATCTGACTTATTATATTTGTATGCAAATAATAAAAATATTATTCAAATTTTATTCTGCCGCGTTAACAGAACAGCTCTTAAGGTCCAAATGGTAAACAAAAAAGGAAAGAATATATTTTTCGAATAATTTGGTTTTCACAACTCTCATAAATAATTCAGTTTATGTCGAAGACTCTTGTATACCAATTTACAAATTCCACATTACTGATACTAGGGGATTCAAAAGTTAAAAGATCTTTTTCTGGTTCGCTTTAATTACTTCTTCTTATTGTTTTATTAAATTAGGAGAGTTTATTTACGGGAGTAGAAAACTACCGGCAGTTGATGCAATTAATTACGTGCTCAAGCCTCTTATTCATTCAACTTAGAAATTGCAGCCTAACTAAAACATGCAGTTAACAAAGAACCCGTCGGAATTGAGTACGGCAAATCAACAGAGAAAAACAATAAACATAAGCTGTCTGACTCTAAGCAAAACTGAAATAATAAAAGCAATAAAATTATTAAAAACCAATAAGACAGTAGGGCCGACTAACATTAGTCGGAGCTTTTTGAAGCAGATGCGGAAATAACAACGAAACTAATATATCCACTCATAAAGGAAGCATGCAAAGAGCAGCAAATTTCCAGACCAATTGAAACAGGGTACCATCATCAAACTTCTCAAGAAAGGGGATCTTACCCTCTGTCAGAACTGCAGAGCAATCACACTTCTTAACTCCATCCACAAAATAATGGCACAAATCATACAAACCCGCTTGGCAACAGCTATAGAACCCATACTCAAAAAGAAACAAGCGGGTTTTAGACTTAATCACTCCTGCATAGACAACATCAATACCATCAGAATCATCGCTGAACAATCTATCGAATGGCACTCACCACTTTACCACCACACAACCACAAGACGGTGGAAATCTAAGAACGTGAAGCAAAAATATGTGGACTTTCAATAAATGTGGCTAAAACTAAGTCCATTTGAATTAACACCAATCTAAATACACCATTCAGTATCTTTGAATCTGACACAGAGGACGTGGAAGTATTCATATACCTGGGCGGTATTCTCAACAAAGAAGAAGGTGCCACAGCAGACATACATAATCGAATTAAAAAAGCTCAGCAAGCCTTTGGCCAATTGAAAATTAAATGGGCATCAAAATCAATCAACATAGACACCAAGCTG
Organism: Pachyrhynchus sulphureomaculatus; assembly: GCA_019049505.1. Classification (NCBI taxonomy): domain Eukaryota; kingdom Metazoa; phylum Arthropoda; class Insecta; order Coleoptera; family Curculionidae; genus Pachyrhynchus; species Pachyrhynchus sulphureomaculatus. Next base: position 181,202,868 of record CM032456.1, on the reverse strand, counting down.
CGGATAATGAACAACGATGTTAAATCTGTGATATTATATGGGTTTTAAACCTGGAAAGTGTAAAAAACCGTAACAGACAAAACCTTCAGTAATAAATGAAGCTATTGTTCGTACATTATGCCCGAACCCCATTCTTAATAAAGATCTCTGGGATCTCACACAAAAGGAAACACACCGGGATCTATTACTATGCAAATGGGGATGGATAGGTCACACTTTGCGAAAATCCAATGACGATATAACGAAAAGCTCCCTAGACTGGAATTCATAAGAGCACAGAAAATACGGACGCCCAATACAAACATGGAGAAAATCTATCATAGAAGAACTGAGAAGAGCTAACATTACATCGGCAGAAGTAAAGACAATAGCAGCCAATAGAATACATTGGAGAGTCTTTACAAAAAGCCTATGCTTCACTTGTGTGTGTAATCTGTTAAATACTCAACATGTTGCCCATTCTATTTAATGTATTTCCAAAATATGTTTTTATCTTTCTATGACTGCAATATAAATTCCTTGTCTTTGATCATTTAAAATTGTGACCTCCTAAATAATTTCATCCCTTAGACGATTTACTGACAAGCTTCTTTTATATTTTAATTTATTCTTTAAATTGTGTCATAAAAAGGTTGCCAATACAGTTAAACCTTAGCTATTTGATGGTTATCTTAATCTTCCAATTCTGTCAGTACATACAGGGAAAGTTTACCCCCGACACTGTCACTCGCAAAATTACGGATTGGACTAGTTTCCAACAACAGCTTCACAATACTGATCCAATCCCAAGGATCAACACCCCTCAGGAACTGGATGCTGCGGTTGACAAGTTAACCGCAGACATTCAGCAGGCTTTTTCCCATGCCACTGTCACTCGAACTTTTCCAGCAAAGATGCAGGGCAAACTTCCCGCCCACATCAAGGAACTAATCCGAGAGAAAAAATCGCATCCGGCGGAGAGCTACAAGGACCGGCGACCCTAACATCAAAAGGCTCGCAAATCAACATATTGAAATAGTCAGAGAGGCCCTATATCAATTTCATAATGATAGATGGAACTCCAAACTTGAAGACTTAAACCCTGACACCACATCCGTCTGGAGGATGGCGAGAGCCGTCTCCAATGACGGACCTAGCTAAATTCCCTCCTTACGTCACGAGAATGGCACCGCATCTTCCCCTCTAGAGAAGGCAGGTCTATTCGCAGAAATGCTCGAGGACAGGTTTCAACCAAACCCTCACACTCACTCACGATTCGGCAGAGATGCGGTGGTGGCCCAAACCATTCGCATCTTCAATCAAACCCCACTTCCTCCCGTGCGGATCTTTACGACTCCGCAAATAGTCAAGTCCATCATTCAGACCCGCTCAATTAAGAAAGCCCCAGGCCATGATAAAATCTCTGCCAAATCTCTGAAGGAGCTTCCTCCTAAGCAGATCTCAGAGATCACCAACATCATCAATGGCATTTTCCGACTCAGTTATTTTCCCACGACTTGGAAGAAAGCCGAAATTGTGATGATTCGGAAGCCTGGCTCTCCTTCCCACGAGGCTGACAGCTACCGGCCAATTAGCCTAATATCAACATTGGGCAAAGTGGCCGAGAGGGTTATCCTTGAGGAAATCAGAGACAAAAGCACCGAACTCAACATCATCCCTGATGAACAATTCGGCTTTCAACCAAAGCATGGTACCATTCATCACACCACAAAACTGGCACAGTGCATCTCCAGCGGTTTCAACCGCGGTTTCCGGGTTGGCGCTGTTTTCCTTGACATCTCCAAAGCATTCGATAAAGTCTGGCACGAAGGCTTAATCCTTAAGCTACTCTTCTCACCTAACAACTCTGGTTCAATCATTCCTCTCCGATAGGACTTTCCAAGTCCGTGTCGAAAAATCCCTGTCCGAGGTAAAGAGTATAAGGGCCGGAGTCCCACAAGGCTCCGCCTTATCCCCGCACCTCTTCAATATCTTCTCGTCCGATATCCCTAAGGATCGATTCACCAACCTCCAATTGTACGCTGACGACACGGCCATTACCGCTTCAGCAGCGAGAATTGATCACATCACGGCCCGACTTCAACGTCATCTAACGCGCCTCTCTGACTGGTTTGACCGGTGGAGGATTAAGGTCAATCCAGCCAAGACCCAGGCCATAATCTTTGGAAAAGGCTTCCGCATACCCCCTCCTCAACTCTCACTGAATGGAACCAGGCTCTGATGGGCCAACAACATCAAGTACCTGGGCCTTCTATACGACAAACGGCTCGTATGGAAGGACCGAGTGCCTATGGTCATGCGCAAGGGAAATCAGCTTCTAGGGAAGCTGTATCCGCTCCTGAATCATCGTAGTAAGTTATCAACTAACATCAAGTTGCTAATTTACAAATCGATAATCAGGGCCGGACTTACGTACGCCTGTCAGGCCTGGTGCCAGATGTCCAAAACTCATCGGACCAAGGTCCAGACAGTCCAAAATAAAGCCCTCCGTATCATAGCAGGAGCTCCCTGGTTCGTCCGCAACAATCAGTTGCACAGGGAGTTTGAAATGCCCACGATAAAAGAATTCACGCGTAATGCCCAGCTTCGCTTCCTTGAGAAAGCAGCGGTCCATCCTAACCCCGAGATAGCAAACACTTTCAGAGGCAACGTAAATGTCGGCAATCGATACCTACGACCAACGGACATTCTTTCACTAGACTAACTAACACTAGATTCAACATGGACTACCCTTGATTAATTAAGGCCGTAGTTTAGTTGAGCAACTCCTTCAGTTTTAAAAAGTGTAAACAACACACACGACTAACACAATTATAACACCATACCCCCGGAAAATGGGGAACTAGGTTAAGTTAGCATTAAGTTAGGTTAGATCCACATATTAGAAAATTAACCTTAGAGTTAGCATACATCAAATATCTAGACATTGACAAACCAGAATTGTAAAAGGAGTAGAGGGTTTTCCCAGCTCACAAGGAGTTTTAGTGGGTATGCCAACCCTTCAGGTCGGTGAGCCCCACATACCTGGAGCACTTTGGGGCACCCTTACGGTGACGCAGACTGCTCCAGAAATCCATAAAGCGGATTTCTCCCTGTATAAAAAAAAAAGGGAAAGTTTCATTTACAAAATCGTTTTCTTCGAGAATATTGAATGATAGAATACTACGCTACTACCAGTCTATGTCCCTATTATTATGTGGTATCAAATTTTCAGTAATTTTTGTTATTATTTTCAATTATATAAAAACAACACTATGTTTTAATTTCCAATATATTTAAAGTCACTTGACAATTGTTTCACCATACAATGGCTTCTTCAGAAGTAAATAAGAAAGAAAAATATTTGGTGGTTAAATAAACTATCCTTAACCACCAAATATTTTTCTTTTTCTTATTTACTTCTGAAGAAGCCATTGTATGGTGAAACAATTGTCAAGTGACTTTAAATATATTGGAAATTAAAACATAGTTTTGTTTTTATATAATTTTATCATGAATTTCCAACAAGTATCGGCTAACACAATCAAAGATATTATTTTCAAGTATATTGCCACATTGAAATTTCTTTTACTCGTAACACCGATATATAATGGGTAAAACTCTGAGCACACCTAGAGGGCAAATAAGGGAACAATGCGAGATACAAGATATTATAAAAATAGTCAGGTGAAAAGAATGGAAGAACCACGTGAAAATACTGGACGACAACAGACTCCCCAAAATCGGTAGAGACTAAAAACCGAATACTAGAAGGCCACAAGGAAGACTACCAAAACTTCTTCTTCCTATTCTTCTTCTTTCTTATATGGTGTGTCATATATGGTAAGTAGATATAGTGCGTGTTTTATCCCCATTAGGCCTCTTCCGATGTGGACGTCCAGCATTCCTCCCACCTTCTCGGAGGTCTATCCCTAGTTCTTCTACCGCAAAGTTTATTGAGTTTGATCCTTTTTACCAGTCTGTTGTGGTCCATCCGATCTACGTGTTTATTCCATTGTTTCTTTCCAGTTCTGGTCCATCTGCATGTTTCTTGGATCTTACTTAGTTCTTGTAAATTTTTGTTGCGAATTTTGTCGTGGATAGTTTTGCCACGTATGTGCCTAATCACCTTCCTTTCTGTTGTCCTCAGCATTTGTACTATTTTATATGTGTCAACTCTTGTTTCTACAGCATATGTAAGGATTGGTCTCACTGTTGTCTTGTATATTCTTATTTTGCTTTCCACTGTGAGGTATTTATTTTTCCACACTTTACCCGGCAAGCAACCTGCTATTAGTGATGCCGCCATAGACTGTTGTTTTACTTCCCTATTTAAGTCTCCGTAGCTTGTCATCATTGTTCCCAGGTATTTAAAATTATTAACCTGTTCAATAATACTTCTTTGGATCTCCAGCTGGCATCTTAATTTTTTTTTCTCTCTTCCTAATTGAAGGCAAGAAAGATCTTCTGAAGGTTGTCCTCAGAATCGGAGATGAGGACTCCATCATCGGCGTAGCAGATTTGTATCCTCTAGTTTTTGGAGGATTCTCCACTATTCTGTCCATGACAAGGTTGAAGATAAAGGGACTAACTACTAAAACGCTAGGCATAAAGATGGATATCATCATTAGCGGAATCACCACCAAAACACCAATGAAAGCTTTCAAGGAACCAACAGGCATTGCCTATTACAACACGAAGAAGAAGAAGAAGTTTATTTTATAAAATAATGGTCCTGTTACTCCCTTATTCAATATAATGCACTGAACCTGAACAGATTGACGGCCGGATTGTTTTATTTTCCTTATAGCTCGAGAATTTTCGTTAACCCAAAAGTGAACAAAACTTCGACTGCTAGTAAAAATGACTCATCTGCCTAAACAGTATTATTAAATAATCGCGCCTCTTCTTCTATATCTTTATCATTAACTCCTGACGAAAGCTTAAACGTAATTTTTCGTTTTTTTCACTTACTCGTAAATATATAAATGGTAAAACTTTATATAGGTGATAACCATGCGTATGTAAAGTATGTTTAACCCTATCATAAAACGTATTTTAATGAAGCTAGGCACCAAAAAAGCTTCTGGCGCTGACGAAATACCTGCCTTAATTCTCAAAAACTGTGCCAGAGAACTAACACCAGACTTTTTGACCTATCCTACGGAAAAGGAATATTTCCTTCCTGCTGGAAATGTGCCATAATTCAGCCGATACCTAAAAAAGGCAAGAAGACCTTGCGAAATAACCACCGACCAGTCGCATTGCTTTCAATAATATCGAAAGTCATGGAAAAGGCTATCAATCATCATCTTCTAAAATATCTTGAAGGATTCAACATTATTAGCGACCACCAATATGGCTTTCGTAAACATAGATCAACAGGAGATCTTCTGACTTATGTCACACATGTTTGGAACAACGCAATTGAACACCTTGGAGAATCTCGAGCGGTTGCTCTTGATATTTCGAAGGCATACGACCGTGTTTGGCAGGATGGATTGTCAGCTAAGCTACGCTCTTCTGGTATGTCTGAAAAGTTCTGTTTGTGGCTGTCATGTTTCCTCAGAGAGCGTTCTTTACTTGTGGCAGTCGACGGGTTTCTTTCTAAAACCCTTCACTATCAACGCCAGTGTACCCCAAAGTTCTATACTGTCTCCTACTCTCTTTCTCATTTAATTAAAGATCTGCTGGAAAAGACTGGGAATCCAATCTATAACTTTGCAGATGACAGTACGTTTATCTCTTCATTCACTTTGAGTGCTCAGATATCCGCAGACAGTATGAAGTCATTCAACTTAATAAAAACCTGGAAGAAATTCTATCTTGGGATGACACTAAGTGGAGTTTAACGCTACAAAAACTATGGCGACAGTTTTTTCTAAAAAAGTTAACGTTGCGGAACCCGACATAGTTATGTCGGGTCACTCCATTCCTCTAACGTAATTTTTCATTTTCCTCACTTACTGGTAAATATATAAATGGTAAGACTTTATGTAGGTGATAATCATGCTTATGTAAAGTATGTTTAACCCTGCGATATTTTTTCGCCAAGATTTTCTACAGCAACTGGTACAGAACCTTCTAGATATTCAAAAATTAAAAAAAAAAAGGTAATATTGGTTTGCATCTAGTTTTATATTGCCTTAAAAATGCCAAAATGCTTCATTTCCATAGTTTTCCTGTCTTTCTGCAGGCCGGTTCTTTCAGTTAAATGTTGTTTCAGTCAAAATGCGGTTACATGTTTCTGTCTGTCTCTTGGTATAATTACTACCGAGATATTGCTTTTAAATTTATCACGCGTATAACACTTAACATAACAATGGAACCAGTCATTTTTGGATGACGTCACTTCAAAGGAAGGGGATAAAAAAAGGTGGGGACGATAAATTTTGCAAGTTTTTAAAAACATCATTAGAATTTTTCCTGGTTTTTGACTAATATAATAAACAATTTTTAAGCATAATTATTAATGGTTAAACAGTTAAGACGTTAAAGGGGTAGGGAGAACCTGCAGGTAAAATATCTACACATCTTTTTTTCACAAACGCGTTTAAATTAAACTCGTTAATCAATTGCTTTGTCAACTTTATTACAACAACACCAAGTTTACAGCCATCAATTTGAACAGGTTAAAGATCATAAAATGTAAACCAGGGCTTACTAATTCATTTCAGTTTATTAATATGCATGGAGCGTTCAAATTCGGGACAAAGGGATAACCTTCGAAAATCCTAAATTTGCTGCTAATTGCTAAAGGAAAGCGGTCCCCACATTAAAATAAATCTCTTTGTTTATTCTCCAGTTTTGTTACCTTTTGAGAAAGTCCCTGTTTAGGTTCCCTGGGGATACGCCTAGCTGTTGTAGTTTTAATCTACGGTGTGATTGACCCAGATAACAACAATAAACTATTAATACCAGTATGCTTCATTTCGTCTTTAAGAACGACTATATTGAGTGACGCTTAAAATTAAATATACTTTAGCTATAAACCAAAATACTACTCAGTATATAGCACTACAAATCTGCTAAATGGAAAGATCTCATGTAATATTTTCTAATTTTCTCTTGGTAAGACGTTTGTTTTCGATCCGATGACCCATCTGGCTGCACCAAGGAGGTTTTCGATGTTATTTTGGCTGGTATGCAAGCTTACATCCGTTTTTCGAAGAAATATCCTTCGAACGGCAATCCTTGGTTTGACCGAAAAAGCAAAGAAGCTGTTGCCTCTAAATACCTCGCCTACCGACAATGGCGTGAAAATTCTAACGCCATAGCACCTTTGTTCGTGCCCGAAATAGATGCAAAGATATTATCGACGAAACCAAGGAGGAACACAATCAACGAATTAGAAGCAAACTTCTCGCTTGTCCCAACAATTCCAGATCCTTTTAGTTAGTCACTAAGGCAGTTAGTCAAAATTTCACCAAATCCACTATACCACCACTCACACGGCCAGATAATTCTATTGCAGCAACACCTGTTGAGAAAGTGAACTTGTTGGCTGAACTCTTTGCTTCACATTCTACTGTCGATTTCCAAGGAAAAACACCACCAACTATTTCCATAGTGCAATCAAGGATGCCCGATATTGACTTCAGACAGCGTATCATAAAACGTATTTTAATGACACCAAAAAAGCTTCTGGCGCTGACAGAATACCTGCCTTAGTTCTAAAAAACTGTGGCAGGAAATTAACACCAGTTTTCTGTAGACTTTCTGACCTATCCTACAGAAAAGCAATATTTCCTTCCTGCTGGAAATGTGCCACAATTCAGCCGATACCTAAAAAAGGCAAGAAGACCTTGCCAAATAATTATCGACCCGTCACATTGCTTTCAGTAATATCGAAAGTCATGGAAAAAGCTATCAATCATCATCTTCTAAAATATCTTGAAGGATTCAACATTATTAGCGACCACCAATATGGCTTTTGTAAACATAGATCAACAGGAGATCTTCTGACTTATATCACACATGTTTGGAACAACGCAATTGAACATGGAGAATCTCGAGCGGTTACTCTTGATATTTCCAAGGCATTCGACCGTGTTTGGCAGGATGGATTGTTGGCTAAGCTATGCTCTTCTGGTATGTCTGAAAAGTTCTGTTTGTGGCTCTCATGTTTCCTCAGAGAGCGTTCTTTCCGAGTAGCAGTAGACGGATTTCTTTCTAACACCTTCACTATCAACGCCAGTGTACCCCAAAGCTCCATACTGTCTCCTACCCTCTTTCACATTTACATTAACGATTTGCTGGAAAAGACCGGGAATCCAATCTACAACTTTGCAGATGACAGTACGTTTATCTCTTCATTCACTTTGAATGCTCGGATATCCGCAGACAGCATGAAGTCATTCAAGTTAATAAAGACCTGGAAGAAATTCTATCTTGGGATGACAGTAACCAAGTGGAGTTTAACGCAACAAAAACTCAGGCGTCACTCAATTTGTTGGGCGTTGATTTGGGAGCAAATATGTCCTGGCATGAACATGTTGCAAGCATAGCAAAGAGGGCTTCTCCAAATTTGGGAATATTATTTCGAACCAGAAAGCTTTACACTCCACAACAACTGTTAATTCTTTACAAGGCTCAAATTCGACCAACTATGGAATACTGCTCCCATGTTTGGGGCTCTGCTTCCAAACATACACTGCGTTTGTATTGGATTCTATTCAGAGAAGGGCTGTTCGTCTAATTGGAGACCCGGAACTGATCGGCGGCCTTGATTTGTTGGAACATCGAAGAACGGTTGGCGGCTTGAGTCTATTCTACAAGTACTTTTATGGAAAGTGTTTGAAGGATGTGGCTCGCTTAATTGCTCCCAGAGCGGTGCATGTTAGAAATACACGTCGCGCTAATACTTCACGTCCGTATAAGGTTCAGCTTGTTACTCCTCGTACAATACTTTTCAAGCAGTCTTTTATATGGAGAACATTATCCCTTTGGAATAATTTGCCCAGGACTGTGTTTCCCACCGAGTATAATTTACAGTTATTCAAGACCAACGTGAATCGTTTTTTCCGCACACATGTCGCTCCTGTGGCGTTTTAGGGATTTCCCTGCAGCACGTATGCTGGATCCATTAAAAAAAAACACTTTATTTTTGCGCTCGGCGCACGTTTCGCTAACCATGTTAGCTTCATCAGGAACGATGAATGACAATCGTCACTCCTGATGAAGCTAACATGGTTAACGAGATACACGTCGAGTACAAAAATAAAGTGTTTGATATAATAGTGATATATACTGAATAGTATAAACCAAAATATCATATTAATGTATCTATTCTAGCAATCAGCCACAATTAAATCGTAGCGGTAATTTCTTTGATCTAAAAGAAACGCAAAATAGATCTATGTTTTGACGTATATACCATAACAATCAAGGTGATGATTTGAATTTAATGTTCTAATTTCGAGGAATAAAAATCCTATGGTAATCGTACACATAAGGTCGAAAAGTCACTTTCTTTTGATACGAAATAATTCCTCAAGTCATAATCTCTCATCTAGCTAAAACCCGGAAGCTTTAATTACTTTAAATTTATTGCATTGCAAGTTTTGGAATAGGTTTTTAAATTAATTAAATATTTACAAAGGTAATCTAACAAATAAAGGAATACTAATGGACGTTGAACGATTAAATCACTTGAGGTTCGCACATGATATGACTTTGATAGCCAACACAAAAGATGAATTACAAGAAATGCTGATGGAATTAAATAACAAGTGTCGAGAAATAGATCTAAAAATAAACTTCATCAAAACTAAATATTTAAACAACGAAAGTAGAGATAACAGCGAGGAACTATTAATAGAAAGTGAAAGAACAGAAAAGGTACAAACGTTCATATATTTGGAACAAAAAATCGAAATTTTAAAAATTAGTTTAAAGGCTGACTTGGATAGAAGCAGGGCCCGCTCTAGGGGCGGGCAATCCGGACATTTGTCCGGGGCGCCAAAATTTGGGGGCGGCATTTTGGTGTGTACACTATAAGAAAAGTTTCCTGGTATCAAATCAGTTTGATTTGACTCAAGTGCTTCGTGGGGTTGGATATGGCGAAATACACGTAAGCATTCTACTAAGTGCACAGCGGGTTTGAAAAAGATTGTTGAGTCAAGAATCATTCTTTTGAATAAATACTGTAATAGTATTGGATCAATTTTTCGTGGTTCAATCTAAAGAATTTATTTTTTATATTATATTGAAATTAAAAATTAAACTAAATTAGATAAATTTGTCTCAAATAAATATGCTATTATAATAAAAAAAACCGGTCAAGTGCAAGTTGAACTTGCACAATTAGTGTTCCGTACGTTGATTGTTTTTAAAATAAAAAATTTTGTTAGGGTGGTATAAAATGATCAGTGACTTCACAAAACACACCTCAAAGGAGTTTTCAACAAAGGTTGTTTCCAATCTTTACTGAAAACTGGTGACCTTGAAATTTTGTTTTTTTTTTTATATACCAAATAAATTATTAAAGGTAATGCACTCGTGATAATTTTCGTTCAATCTATACCCGGTGGAGAATATTCAAGAATTTTTTCAAAATTTTTTGATCAGTACTTTTCGAGATAAGGTAGGGGACAGCGATTTTTTTAAAAGTAATACGAAGAAAAGTGTGCGCAAGTATTACATTATATACGAGTATATATATATATATATATATATATATATATATATATATATATGTATGTATATATATATATATATATATATATATATATATATATATATATATATATATATATATATATATATATATATATATATATATATATATATATATATATATATATATATATATATATATATATGTATATATATGTATATATATATATATATATATATATATATATATATATATATATATATATATATATATATATATATATTTACTCGTGTTTTCACAAGCTTTCATTGGACATCACACTCGATGACCTAGTAAAAAAAAAATGTTTTTTACTTCCGATTTTACCCCTCAAAACTAACCCCTTAAGTCAAAATTTATGTTACGGTGGTATAAAATGATCAGTGACTTCACAAAACACACCCCAAATACGTTTTTAACAAAGTTTGTTTCCAATCTTTACTGAAATCTGATGACCTTGAAATTTTTGTTTTTTTTTATATACCATATAAATTATTAAAGGTAATGCACTCGTGATAATTTTCGTTCAATCTACACCCCGTGGAGAATATTCCAGAATTTTTTTCGAAATTTTTTGATAAGTACTTTTCGAGATAAGGCTCGGGACAGCGATTTTTCGCGAATTTTTAAAAATAATACAAAGAAAAGTGCGCGCAAGTATAATATTATGTATATATTTTTTACTCGTGTTTTCACAAGCTTTCATTTGACACCACACTCGATGACCTAGTAAAAAAATTTTTTTTTCGCTTCCGACTTCACCCCCCAAAACTAACCCCTTAAGTCCAAATTTAATTCTCAAAACTACATGGCTCTGATGAGGCCATCAATTCCTATATTATTACCAAACTTCACCTTTCTATGTCAAATAGTTTCGGAGAAAATCGGGTGTGACAGACAGACAGACAGACAGACAGACAGACAGACAGACAGACAGACAGACACGATGTGATCTTATACGGAACACTAAAAATACTGAAATAATTCTGTATATCTTCAAATTAAAAGAAATATGTTTCAATGATGCGTACTAATAATTTACTGAAAACAAATGTTTATTGTTTCAAAAATATATCTGTTTATTTCAAAATAATTTCATTTAAATTCAATGCATTTATTATGTTATGTAAAGTTAGGAACTTCGATTATCTTTAATAATATTAAAAAAAATAATTAATTATCTCAAGATTCTTTCATATTTTTTGATGATTAATGTCAGATTTGACATTACTACGTGTGTGAGAGTCTTCGATCAGATTCGTCCTTTGTCAAAATTATTATTGATGCAAAAGAACTTGCTACCGAAATTGACGTGGAGGCTAATTTTAAATCAATTACAGCACGACACCGCGTAAGGAGAATAAAAAGGAGCTTCTCATACGAGGCATCAGATGAACCGATCGAAGATCCAATTTGGATTCCAAAAGAAAAATATAAAATAGATTTTTATTATTTTACAATCTATCGAGCACTAAATGCACTAGATGCTAGATTTGAACAACTTAGTAATCATAGTAATTATTTTCAGTTCTTATATAATATATACGATTTAAATACCATGTCCAAAGAAATACTACTAAAACACTGTAAAAATTTAGAATATATTTTAACTGATGGTGATTCTGTTGACATAAATGGGATAGAATTAGCAGAGGAAATTTCAGCAGTATTTACGCTTTTGGGCAAAAAAGAAAGCGTACGCAATGTACTGAGAATTACGAAGTTAAATTTGTATGGCAAACAAGGGTACCACCTGCCTAATGGTAAGTAGTCACCGCAGCCTATGAACGCTTGCAACACATTATGTATTCTAAGGGGCGGCAATTTGTCTTTTTGCCCGGGGCGACGTAACCGCTAGAGCGCTGATAGAAGAGTCTTGTTAGCTTGGTCTGCGTTCGTAAGATTACAATCTATATTCAAATTAGACATCCCAAATACAATAAAAGCCGATCAGTATGTACTGCCGGTATTAACATATGGCACTAAAACGTGGGCTTTAAATAAAAGTATAATAAATAAACTCCAGGTAACCCAAAGAGCAATGGAGAGAACAATACTAAATATTGGACCTCAAGATCGTATTCCTAACATCGAGATACAAAGAAGATCAAAAGTAACAGAGATGTAATGCAACGAATATGTATATTAATTGGGCAGGGCATATCGCAAGGCTGAATGATAACAGATGGACACGTCGTATAGTATGACAGACGACATAAAAAGATTAGCAGGACACGATTGGATGTAAAAGGCAAACAACAAAGCTCATTGGAGACAAACTGGGGAGGCTTACATCTGACTATGGATGGAATAAACTAATGATGATGAATCCAAAAAATAACAACAATTATTGTACTCAGTATATATCACCACTACACCAAACACTTTATTTTTTTTGCACTCGACGCGCGTTTCGCTAACCATGTTAGCTTCATCAGGAGCGATGATTGACAGTCAATCATCGCTCCTGATGAAGCTAACATGGTTAGCGAAACGCGCGTCGAGTGCAAAAATAAAGTGTTTGGTGTAGTGGTGATATATACTGAGTAGTGTCATTGTGCCAAAGATTCCACATTCCCAACTTAACAATTATTGTGTATGTTTTATGGTCATGAAAACTTGTTATAGCTATTATAACTGCGAGCCGAAATAAGACAAAATATTTTCGCGATTGGTCTAGATTCTGGTATTTGCTGCTAGATATAGATGACTTTTTCCTTTTTGTGCGATAATTATTCATGGCGAGCTTTTTAAGCTAAAATCATATTTTCCACTTGATTGATCCAAAATTTCTCTTTTTACCCCATTATTATTCATTTTAGCTTGATAAAAGAAAGCAGGCGGATATTCTAAAAATGTACTCAATTTAATCTGCTGGTGAACTTTCTGACTGACTAATCCAAATAAACCTTTTTTGACAAATGTACGGTTTAATTCAATTTTATACTTCAACGAATTTTTTCCATTTCAGTTCTCTCTTTCGCATTCTTTAATGAGAGACGCGTCACTTGTGATTGATTTTATTATTTTGTACAATAAATAAATTTTCAAACTTCTTTTAGCCACGAATAAAATTTGTTGTAAATTTGTTGAAATTTAATTTTGAGGGTGTTAAACTGATAGAATAATTCGGTGATAACCTTTTCTTTATTAATTTAGTAGAAACCAGATGTCTGCCATTCTCAAATAGTGAAGTTAGAGTAATAACGTTTTAAAATTTAAGAAGAGCAAAAAGTCACAAAGTGCTAAGTCAAGTCAATACGGTGAATCTTTTAACATACTACTGCTCATCAAATGATTTAATACCAATGATAGTTTGGCCAGTTTATCATAAAATGTAAACCAAGCTTACCAGGTGTACAAGTATGAAATGCGGATTTTTTTTTTCTAAAAAAACAAGTTAAATTCGGAACAATGATAAAAAGTGCTTTATTCAAAGTATGCTCCATCGCTTGTTATACATTTTTCCCATCTTTCGGGCAATTTGTGAATACCACGCCAGTAAAAATCTTCCCCTTTTGCGGCGAGCCATTCATCGAGCCATTTTTTCACATCTTCGTACAAACCAAAGCGCTGCTCAGCAAGTGCGTGACCCATCCATGCAAACAAGTGGTAATCGGAAGGAGCCAAATCTGGTGAGTAAGCCGCATGGGGTAGAACTTCCCAGCTAAGTGGTTCCAACGTGTCGCGAACTGGTTTTGCCGTATGTGATGGAGCATTGTCATGAAGAAAAATGACTTTGTGTTGCCTCTTTCGGTATTCTGGCCTTTTTCCAAGCAGCGAACGGTTCAGATCGGTCAATTGTTGTTGGTAACTTTTAGTATTAACCGTTTCCCCAGATTTTAACACCTCATAATAGACCTCGCCCCTCTGGTTCCACCAAACACAGAGCATCGTCTTTCTGCCAAAGCGATTCTGTCTTGCGGTCGATGTGGATGGTGCGCCTGGGTCTACCCATGATTTTTTGCGCTTGGGATTCTCAAAATAAATCCACTTTTCATCCCCTGTAACTATACGATGCAGAAACGACTTACTTTTGTACCGAGCGAGCAAAATGTTACACGTGTTCCTGCGCTTTTCCATTTGCCTATCGTTCAACTCATGTGGTACCCATCTACCGGTCTTCTGAATCTTTCCCATCTCTCGTAGCCGATTGGAAACAGCTTGTTGACTAACGCCCAATTGCTCGGCGAGTTGTTTTTGTGTTTGCGAATCATCTTCGTCCAACAATGCTTGCAATTCCACATCTTCGTATTTTTTTGGCGGTTTTCCACGTTCCTTGTCTGCAACATCGAAGTCACCACTTTTGAAACTCCGAAACTAACGTTCACACGTATCTTGCGATGGAGCATGTTCACCGTAAGCTTCTCGATTATCTCGATATGATTCAACAGCAGTTTTCTTCAAATTCAGTTTTCTTCAATTTCAGTTTTCTTCAAATGAAAACAAAAAATTAATGCTGTCCGCGAATGCTCTTTGTTCGGTATAAATTTCGACATATTGAACACAACAACACAACACTATACACACACTTTTCCAATTTATCACTCGTGCGTGTCTGACACTTGTTGATGACACATCAAAATGGCGCAGTGTCAAATCTGTATAGCACAAACTGCATTGGTGCACCATCTGTTGTCTGAAATCCGCATTTCATACTTGTACACCTGGTATTAATTCATTTCAGTTTATTCATATGCATGGAATGTTCAAATTCAGGACAAAGCGATACCCTTCGAAAATCCTAAATTTGCTGCTAATTGTTAAAGGAAAGTAATCCCCGCATTAGAATAAATCTCTTTATTTATTCTCCAGTTGAAGCAAATGAGCGATGAATAATACCTGTGCTACCATAGAAAGCCATCAACAATATTTGAACTTCTGATGGAAATGCTCATGTTTTTTTTAGCTTCCACGTTACACTTTTATATTTCATTAGCGAGTCATGTCTCGTCACCAGTGTTAGTTGATGCCACGAAGTCTGGATTGTCTCTAAAGGCTTAAAGGATTTCCCTAGAACTTTGTAATCTCAATAACTTTTGATTTTCATTTATGGTATGTTTTGCATTTGAATTGTTTCATTTCAAAAAAGAACTACCCTTGACACTGTGGACTTTAGCTTACAATATGCATATATTTGCATAAGCTAGACACCAAAAAAGCTTCTGGCGGTGTTGAAATACCTGCCCTAGTACTCAAAAGATGCCCGAACAAACTAACAACAATTTTTTGTACACTTTTCAACCTAACCTACAGAAAAGGAATATTTTCTTCCTGCTAGAAATGCGCTCCAGTTCAGCCGATAAATAAAAAAGACAAGAAAACCTTTCCAAACAACTAACGACCAGTCGCGCTTCAATATTCTCGCTGTTTTTAATAATATCGAAAGAGCATCAATCAGTATCTTTTGTTTGAAATATTGGATATGGAGCAATTTGGAAAATCTCGAACTGTTGCACTTGATATAACACGTAGGCTGAAAAGTTTTTGGTCTAGCTACTTAAAATAATTTTTTTTTTTTTGCAAAGTTTTCATCAATTCTTTGCTTTACTTTATTCATCAATATAGTCTCCTTCAAGGGCGATACAACGCTTTTCTAACAGTTCTATACCTTTTTTGTAGAAGGATTTGTCTTTGCTTTCAAAATAGGCCTCAGTTTTAGCGATCACTTCTTCATTGGAGAGCATTTTTTTGAGGTCTGCGAATAGATAATAGTCGCTGGGGGCCAAATCTGGAGAATACGGTGGATATAGAAGCAATTCGAACTTCAATTCATGCAATTTTGCCATCATAACCATTGACTTGTGACACGGTGCATTGTCTTGATGAAAGAGCACTTTTTTCTTTTTTATTTGAGGCCGTGTCTTGGCGATTTGCACGATTATTTTAAATAGCAACCACCGCTAGGTGATAATCTTTCCCACTAGATATCTGGGGGCACGGTACTGCCCCCACCAAGTCTAGCAGAAAGCACAACCGTACCATCCTTTTCTCGAAGCCACTCACGGCACTTTCGACCCCCTGTAACTTCGTTGTGGATAAAGCTAGAAGCCTGAATTTTCAGTGACCAAGAGGACGTACTATACTAGCTATATTCCTAAATTACCTACTATTTATACCTTATAGTTTACGAACTATCGCCAGTCGAAGTTCTTTAATTTTGTCACTGACACACTCACCGATCATCAAAATTCTAAGGTACTTCTAGCAGACACACAAACTTTAAATTTTGAATGTAGTTAGTATTTAGCCTATAAAGGAAGGAAAAACTGAACCATCCCGAAATTTCAGTCCCGTTTTCTAAACTGAATTGTACAGTCACTTAAGCCAAAAAAAGGGGTCAACCTCGGAATGAGAGATAATAAGCTGTAAACTTGTATAAACCTTTATTTTGGCATTCTAAAAGTTGTCTCAAAAGTCTCGTGTCCGCTTCTTAAGATATTCAAGGTCAAAGGTCACAAAAATCGGTTTTTTGCAAATATCTCGCTTCCTACGGTTTCAATGATATTTGCATCTATTATAAAAATTGTAGAGCACAAATTTTTTTACAAATTTTGTTTTAAATATTTTTTTATACGCTTAACCGTTTTTGAGATAGAACGCGGAGAGCGCGCAGCGCTCAGCCATACATAGCATGATGCAAGGTCAACCGTGAGTCCCGGTAAATAATACAACGTATAAAGTTAATTAATCCCTAAAAAATCCATAATTATGAATAATTTGTATTATTTATTAATTAATATATTATATTTAATAATATTTTTCATTTATCCAATATATTCGGTTAATAATACTTACCTACTTCGTGTGATTAAAAAATTGTTAAGTGAAATACTTTAGGTATATTTTAATTATAAAAAAGTATGAAGATGATGCTTCCATGACAGCAGGGCTAGAAGAGAATATAGTTATTAAATAGGAGCAAAAGTCATGTTAAAACGAAATATTGACGTGAGTCTTGGCTTAGTCAACAGTTCTATCGGTATAGTACAAGGAGTAAAAGTTGATCCTGAAAATACAAATAAAATAAAAAAAAATACATATTACATTTAATAATGAACATTTGTACGAGCTTGGTCCAGTCAAAACTAAATTTGAAATTATTAATAGAGCTTATGTTCATCGCGAACTGTTTCTGATATGTATAGCCTATGCTATTACCATACACAAAAATCAGGGGCTAAGTCTAAACAGTGTACTGATGGCCATCGGCTCTTCAGTATTCACATGCGGTCAAGCATATGTGGCACTTTCGAGAGTGACAAGTCTGGGCAGATTACATCTAATTAATGTTGACTTCGGTAGAATCAAAGCTCAGGAGTCCGCAATCGTTGAACATAATCGACTTAGAAGCACTTATCGTCCAGATTTGTCAAAAATTGTTACATCATAGCCTTTGAGAAAAACTAATAAAGACAGGGAGTGGGCTTTAAGAAAATCCATAGCTGACGTACAAGAAATATTACCCGAGAAGAAAAAAAAAGAGGACTACCTACAAAAAGAAATGAGATCCCATCAAAAACATAAAATGTAAAAAAATGGCAAGTCTCGTAACGCAGTCCTTCCACCACAAAAAGTTGTGAGATCTCATGTAAAACCAAGTCAGTTATTTTAGTTAGTATCTATGGAAGCACATATTCAACAACTTGGTCATAAATTGTTATCTATTTAGTTACCTACCAACATTTATAGTGATCGTATCAATATTATTTCAATCAATCTTTATTTCTATAATAAATATAGTGACTTGGCAATCGCCCGGCAACAGAATTACATAAGAATAATCTACGATTTCGATTTCTAAGTAAATGTAAACAGTGCACTTAAGAATAAAGTATTTTAAATAGTAGATTATTCTTATGTGATTATGTTGCCGTACGATTGCCAAGTCATATTTATTATAGAAGTAAAGATGTCTAATATTGATACGATCGCTATAAATGTTGGCAGGTAACTAAATAGACAACAATTTATGACAAAGTTGTTGAATAGGTGCTTCCATAGATACTAACTAAAATAACTGACTTGGTTTTGCATGAGATCTCACAACTTTTTGTGGTGGAAGGACTGCGTTGCGAGACTTGGCATTTTTTTACATTTTATGTTTTTGATGGGATACTCTCTTTCTAATTTACATCTATTAGAAAGGACCAAGAATCTAATCTACAGCTTTACAAATGACAGTATGCTTATTTATTTTTTTACTTTCAGTCACGGTCAAACATCAGCTACTCATGCGAATTTACACAGATAGCAGGAAGTTGTTCAACTTAACCAATACCTGGAAGAAATTCTATCTTGGGGTGATAGTAACCAAGTCACGTTTAAGGCTAAAAAACCCAGGCGGCACTTTTTTTCTAAGAAAGGTAACGTTGCTGAACCCGACATAGTTACGTCGGGACACTCCATTCCCCTAGCATCATCACTCAATTTGCTGGACGTTAATTTGTGAGAAAATATGTCTTGGCATGAAAATGTTGCATGCATAGCAAAGAGAGCTTTTCAGTAGCTGGAAATATTATTTCAAACTAGAAAGAAGAAAACTTGACTGGAGACCTAGAACTCACCAGTAACTTTGATTCTTTGAAACATTGAAGAACAACTGGCTACTTGAATATATTCTACAAGTATTTTCATGGAAAGTTCTATGGATGAGGCCTGCCTAATTTCCCCAGAGGGGTTCTGGCCTGTCAACTTCGCCCGCACATTGAGGCGCTACTTGTGGCGTTCCCCTTTCATAATTTCTGAGAATGAATTGAATGGGTATTAATATTAAAAGAACTAACGAAATTAAACATGCACTAGCTCAGTTTTTTGGAAATAGTCTCTATAGTTGTTTAAAATTTTTGGTTGTACAAATTTTGGGCACCATTCATTTTAAAATAAAAAGGATCTGACTTCAGTTAAAAAAATGAAAAAACACTGAAGGGTTATGTAGTTGTTAAGGAAAATTTTGATATGGTACAACCCTTTTGTCCTGAAAAGTAAAATAGGTGGTACAGTGAAACACTAGCCTTTTTTATACGCTTAACCGTTTTTGAGATAGAACGCGGAGAGCGCGCAGCGCTCAGCCATACATAGCATGATGCAAGGTCAACCGTGAGTCCCGGTAAATAATACGTCGTATAAAGTTAATTAACCCCTAAAAAATCCATAATTAAGAATAATTTGTATTATTTATTAATTAATATATTATATTTAATAATATTTTTCATTTATCCAATATCTTCGGTTAATAATACTTACCTACTTCGTGTAATTAAAAAATTGTTAAGTGAAATACTTTAAGTATATTTTAATGATATAAATTTTGGGCACCATTCATTTTAAAATAAAAAGTATCTAACTTCAGTTAAAAAAATGAAAAAAAACACTGAAGGGTTATGTAGTTGTTAAGGAAAATTTTGATATGGTACAACCCTTTTGTCCTGAAAAGTAAAATAGGTGGTACAGTGAAACACTAGCCTTAAATAAGAAAAAAAGGTTTATTAATGACTTAACTAAACGTTCTAACTTTTGCGGTTCTGTTATTACAAAAAACCTTAGCCTAATAAGTGGTATTGCTAAATAAAGTCCTTAAATCAGGATTTTTACTTTTAAAACATTGCTACACCCGATATTGAAGATTGGTGAGGTTCACTTCACGAGTTATCAGTTCAGTTCGATATTAAACACACTTATCTGCGGGAAAAAAGGTCTACTGATGGATATTTTGGTGACTTACGGTTTTCCTACGAGCTTCTAGGCCTGTCCCGGAGGAATGTTCAAACACAGATGTCTCCCCCTTGGTTACTTCAGTTCCCTAAGCTTTTCTTTGGCCCTTAAAGGTCTGGGAATAAACCGGATTCAAAGAAAAAGGCCTTAAATTGAGCACTAAAACCGTTTTCACACTACTCCATCACTAATATCAGTACGGCTACATGATGGAAAAAAGCCCACTACGGCTACAGGTTGAAAAAAAACCTACTACGGCTTCATGTCGAAAAAAACCACTACGGCTCCATGTTGGAAAAAGCCACGTACTCGACTTGGCTCTATGATGGAAAAAAGCCATGATCTATGTCATCCAGACCCTTAAATATTTCTGTCCCTTCCGCATAAATCACGTCTTTAAGATGGCTACTTCCCAGATACAAATGTTCAGCCAATCGACGCATTAGAAACGAATTAAATAAATCCGGTAGAAAACCCGTAATGCACACTGTAATATAAACGGCTTAGAAATTCGAGTGAACTACACTGCTTAAAAGTTAGTAAACACTGCTTGATATAAAAATGGAAAAAAAGTGTAAATTATAAGGAGAAAACAGTAACATAACATGACCTTAAATTCTAGAAAAAAATGAATGTTACAGGATGCATACTAGGAATAGATATCGCCTAATACTTTACATCATTATGAGGTTCAACTTATCACTCCTCGTACAACCCTTTTCAAGAAGTCTTTAATATGGAGATCCTCATCCCTTTGGAATGATTTGCTCAGGACTGTTTACCACCGAGCCGAATTTACCACGATTCAAAACCAACGTCAATTGTTTTTTTGAACATAAGTCCCTTTAGGGATTATCCTACAGCACGTAAGCTATGCTCGTAAAAAAATCTGGGGTTAGAAAAATATGTTCATTCTATTTTTCGGGGAATACTCATATTTAACGTCGAAAACCACCACACACAGTATTAAAAGATATTTTAAATTTAAATTCCATACCCCATCGAGCTTTTGCCTCATCCGCACAAGGTTTTTTTTAACAGCGTTGGGTTTAATCCAATTTTATGCGTGAGTGATTTTTTCATTTTGAATTTTCCACTTTTTCACATTTTTTAATGAGTGACGCCTTTAATAATAAAACCATTTCATTGCACAAAGTAGGTCACCCAAACGTGATACTTAGCTTTTGAACGGTATATAACGTTAGGCCTAATACGATAACCTTGTTTCATTCTAATTTATAAATATACACTGAACTTCAACAATACACCCAGCATTTTGTATTTAATTCTTTGTTATTTTATTTTTTTGACTTATATGGTTTATCACAACAATGTGTTTAAATTCCAAATATCCAATGGTGTTAACAGTATTTCAATCATATCATATATATATATATATATATATATATATATATATATATATATATATATATCTATTGTCATCATCATCATTAGCTCATTCCATCCATAGTTGGATGTAAGCCTCTCCAGTTTGTCTCCAATGAGCTTTTTTGTTTGCTTTTTGCATCCAATCGTGTCCTGCTAATGTTTTTATATAGTCCGTCCATCTTGTTTGTGGTCTACCTCTGCATCTTTTGTGTTCTCTAGGTCTCCATTCAACTATACGGCGTGTCCATCTGTTATCATTCTGCCTTACGATATGCCCCGCCCAATTCCACCTTAATATACATATTTGTTGCACTACATCTGTCACTTTTGATCTTCTCGATGTTAGGAATACGATCTTGGAGTGGCCTTTATTGTATTTGGGATGTCTAATTTGAATGTAGATTGTAACCTTCCGAACACAGACCAAGAAGAAAAATGACTTTGTGTTGCCTCTTTCGGTATTCTGGCCTTTTTTCAAGCAGCGAACGGTTCAAATCGGTCAATTGTTATTAGTAACGTTGAGTATTAACCGTTTTCCCAGGTTTTAACAGCTCATAATAGACCACGCCCCTCTGGTCCCACCAAACACAGAGCATCGTCTTTCTGCCAAAGCGATTAGGTCTTGCGGTCGATGTAGATGGTGCGCTTGGATCTACACATGATTTTTTGCGCTTGGGATTCTCAAAATAAATCCACTTTTCATCTCCTGTAACTACACGATGCAAAAACAACTTCCTTTTGTACCGAGCGAGCAAAATGTCACACGTGTTTTTGCGCTTTTCCATTTGCCTGTCGTTCAACTCATGTGGTACCCATCTACCGGTCTTCTGAATCTTTCCCATCAACAACAGCTTGTTGACTAACGCCCAATTGCTCGGCGAGTTGTTTTTGTGTTTGCGAATCATATTCGTCCAACATTGCTTGCAATTCCACATCTTCGTATTTTTTTGGTGGTTTTCCACGTTCCTTGTCTGCAAGATCGAAGTCACCACTTCTGAAATGCCGAAACCATCGTTCACACGTATCTTGCGATGGAGCATGTTCACCATAAGCTTTTCGAAGTAATCGGTATTATTCAACAGCAGTTTTCTTCAAATGAAAAATTAATGCTGTCCGCGAATGCTCTTTGTTCGGTATAAATTTCGACATATTGAACACAACAACACAACACTATGCACACCCTTTTCCAATTTATCACTCGTGCGCATCTGAGACTTGTTGATGACACAACAAAATGGCGCAGTGTCAAATCTTTATAGCACAATCTGCATTGGTGCACCATCTGTTGTCTGAAATCCACATTTCATACTTGTACACTTGGTATATATAGAGTCCCTGGCCAAATTATTAGACGCACTGCAAGATTTCATGTAAAATATTAATTACCGAGTGATATTGTACCGTTTTATTATTTTAAATTGATTTGTTTTTTATTTTTATATTATCCAATCAATTACCTATTTATTTAACATAAATAAAACAGCATTAATTTAGAAAAGCATAAGTTTATTAAGTTTTAAAGAAAAGTGAAATTAATGTTAGTAAAAGTCAATATTTAGTTGAGCCACCTTTAGCCGCTATCAAAGCTTTAATTCTGCGCGGCATGCTATCAATGCAAGATTGTACTGTCTCCTGCATTTGAGGATGATGATTCCATACATGAATAATCTTTTCTAGCTGGGTTTTGTTGGTAATCACATCTTTAGCCACTTCTCTTTTCATCAGCTCCCACACATTTTCAATGGGGCCAATCCAACAGAGGGATATTTTTTTTCTGCCAAAAAAGCTTTAACAGACCGAGCAGTGTGGCAGGGAGCTCCATCTTGCATGAAAGTGAATGGTTCCCCATTTGGAAACCATTCTCTGAGCTGCGGAATTAACCGATTTTGTAATACTTCTTTGTACTGATCTTGCCTCATTATTCCTTTGACGACGTACAGACGTCCAGTGCCCTTGCCGCTGATGACTGACCAAATCATCCCTTTGGTGGGATGTTTAACCGTCGGGACGACACAATCAGGATGAAACTTTTCTCCATGACGACGACGCACATACTGAGCTTTATTCTGCAAAATTTCGAAGGTGCTTTCGTCACTGAAGCAGACCTGTCAAAAATAGGAAAAAATATATAAACTTCCATGTTTATTTGCTTTATTTAACTGAAAATGATAATAATGTATCAATTATTGATTAAATTGCTGTATCTTACCGATCTCCAGAAGTCCACATCTTTGTCTTGCCATTGTTTGGCCCACTTCAGACGCTTTGCTTTCATTGCAGCTGTTAACTTGGGCTTCCTGGCGGGGCGACAGGCCTTAAAATCTAATTCTTTCAATTTTCTTCGAACAGTGCGCTCAGAAGCATTTACGCTAGCATCCTGGAGTTGTGATTTTATTACCTTTGTGGTAGCAAATCTGTTTTCTACACAAATTTTCTTCAAACATCTCTCTAACCGTAGAGTGAAAATTGGTTTTCTACCGCATCTTTTCTTTCTTTTCGGGCTTAATTCCTTCCCTGACTCAATTTTCTTTTTTATGCGTCATACACTAGCTTCAGAAACCTCCAATCTTCGTGATATTTCTCGGTTTGTAAATGTTTTCGCAATCACAAGGGCCTTCACTTCAGCTTTTTTACGTGGTGAAAGATCGCCTTTTCTACCCATAATGAAAATAGTCCAATTACTTTTTTAAAACACTGCATACAAAATAAACTAATAACTGAGTAGTATAAAACTGTTAAACAAACAATCACAGTCCATAAAGCCACAGAAACACGTCCGTACCTGGCTCGATTACGATCGCGACTGATACAGGTTT
Source organism: Pachyrhynchus sulphureomaculatus (assembly GCA_019049505.1). NCBI lineage: Eukaryota > Metazoa > Arthropoda > Insecta > Coleoptera > Curculionidae > Pachyrhynchus > Pachyrhynchus sulphureomaculatus. Next base: position 181,178,313 of record CM032456.1, on the reverse strand, counting down.
GTACTTGTTTACGTTCATGTATCACTTTGTCAACACAGTGTTGCCATATGTTAAAAATAAATACAAATATGTAGTCTACAACAATTCTTTTAAATAAAAATCAATAATATTGTAGTTTAAATATACCCTTATTGCATACAAACTCTTAAGAAACATAAAATTACTAAAAAAAATACAGTGCGTCTAATAATTTGGCCAGGGACTGTATATATATATATATATATATATATATATATATATATATATATATATATATATATTATAAGATATTTTTGAGTAACTATAGAACGACATGACTTAAACTACAATCAATATTAACTTTTCAATTTCCACATCAATCGTATCCTCGTTTGGCAATTATATGCAGATTTTTTCATTTAACTTTTCGTCACGCTGTATACATACACATGAGTAAGTAAAATTCTTATTTTACAGAGACAATTAAACTTAAAAAATTTGTCTAATGAAAATAAAACAGCTCTTTAAAATAAATATGTTTTGCAAGTAATAAAATGAATGCATTCATTTTTTCATAGTATTTTGACATGCAGACCCAAAAGCATATGAATAGGTAAGATTCTTATTTTAGTCTTTGCACTTACGATGTTTTCTTTAGTCATTTCTGGTAAGCACTTTTTTAAAATTTGTCAGAAATTTAAAATAATCTAAGTGATAAATTATTTACTTTGAACTCGCTAAAGTGGGTGGAAAATTTTTGTATCCGCCCCCTGTCATGAGTTCTTATTTCGAAGATTACTCTTATATCGCCGAATTATTACAGATGGCTACAACTATTATTTTTCTGAATTCTATAGATGGAATGGAATAAGGCTGAAGAGAGATTTGTAACCTGGCTATCTAGCGGGATCTAGTAAGAACTAAACTGCTGTCATAGTCTTTGGGGCCCGGCGATGATGTTAGACTAGAAGATATCCATATTTTGATACATGCTTTATTTATTATTACCATAAAGCTTCACATTCACACACTTAAATTCATAATACCATATATATATAGTACTAGCTTGCATTCGCGGTTCATGAAATCTGATTTTGCTAGTATATGTTTCGGTCTTATTTATGTATTCTACCTCGTACTTAAGTAGCTACCATCACTTTAATGTTACACATAAATACCACTTATAATGTAACAAAATAATACACCTATGAGCAAAAAAATCGACTCAAACGATTTTGCTTCATTTAACACCGAACCTTGAATTTAATATTCAAACAGTAGTATTATTTTTGGTATCATTAGAATGCTGATTTTTTACTCTTTCCAATAATATCAAAAATATTTGGATTTCCAAAGAGTTCTACTGATTAAAATGGCTTTACTCAATAGAACCGTTTTTGCTCGCTCAGCAACGTATTCGTTGCGCGCAATTTATCCCTATAAAAACACATGCAACTGCATTTTCCTATCATTCCTTTATCGGAACTTGAACCGTCAACATCGCTGCTATAACTGCTCACTAAATACGTCATCGGAAAATGGATACCACCCCGGAAGAAACGGCACAAGTCATTGCCCTATTGCATGAAGGACATAGCCAATGTGTAGTCGCTGCGCAACTGCATTTGAGCCAGTAACTTACCAGAAAATTCTAGAATTATCTCATTTGACGTACAAAACTTATTTCCTAGTATCCCACCATATGAAGTCATATAATTAGTAGATAGACTCTTAATCAAGAATGAAGTAAGCGAATTTATCAAACGGGATATTTTAGATTTACTTACGACGTGCTGAGATCAAAACTATTTTGAATTCAACGATAACTTTTATACATCTAAAGAAGGTCTAATAATGGGTAATCCTTTAAGCCCTTTACTAGCGGAAATTTTGATGGATCATTTAAAACTAAAAATTCATCGAAACGCGGTAAGCAAAAATATTGTTTACTGGCATAGATATGTTGATGATATAATTTCCTGTTTCACGGGAATAGATAGACAATCTTCCTTAACTTCCTAAATAATTTGCATCCTAACATTAAATTCACCTTAGAATTAGAATCCAATAACTCTATAAATCTCTTAGACATATCTATATCAAAAGTGAACAATAAACACGATTTCTAACAAACTTTTACATACTGACAGTCATACACAATAGTTCATCCCACCCTTATACTCACAAAATGGCAGCTTTTAACTCTTTCATACATAGACTGTTAGATATTCCTATGACTAAAACTAATTTTAAGAAAGAATTCAACATAATCAAGCAAATACAAGTTAATAATGGTTATGACCCTAGCATTAATATCTTGAATAAAAAATCGTTTAAACAAGCAATCTCTCTAATTTATCCCACCATTAATGACTAAAAAGGAAATTTTAACACACTCACGTACACAGGGAAAATAACTAGAACAATTTCAAATCATTTAACAAAAAAGAACAATAAAATAGCATTTAAAACCAGTAATACCTTAGGGAATATAATTTTGAATAACAAAACCAAATCTAATAAATCCATAAAATCAGGCCTTTATTTATTAAATTGTGGATCTTGTACTAAAATCTACGTAGGACGAACGGGTAGATTTTTTGAAACTCGCATTAAAGAACATAAACATAGGTATTTAAAAAACAAGAACAATTCACATTACGCAACCCATATAATAAACGAATCCCATAATTTTGATGATACATTCAAAATCCTGCATGTAGAAAATAAATATAAAAATTAAATATGCTTGAATGTCTTCAAATTAACAAACGGAAAAACTCCAATCTATTATTAAACGAACAGGTAGACTTAAACCATTCATCCTTACTTAATCTTTATTAGTTCTCTGAAATATTACCACAGATTTGCATCTTTAAAATTACTTTGTCAGTAAATAAGATAATAAAACAATTAACATAATCTTATGTAATTATTATTTTTTTTTTTTTATGGGTCTAGCACACGTGCTACAGGGAAGTCCCTAAAGCGCTATAAGAGCGACACGTGTGCGGAGAAAGCGATTCACGTTGTTCTTAAATCGCTGTAAGTTGTACTCGGTGTTAAACACAGTCCTGGGCAAATTATTCCAAAGGGATGATGTTCTCCATATAAATGACTGCTTGAAAAGGGTTGTGCGAGGAGTAACAAGCTGAACCTCATACGGATGTGAAGTATAGCGTGACGTGTACTTCTAACATGCACCGCTCTGGGAGGAATTAAACGGGCCACATCCTTCGAACACTTTCCATGAAAATACTTGTAGAATAGGCTCAAGTCGCCAACCGTTCTTCGATGTTCCAGCGAATCAAGGTCACCTGTCAGTTCCAGGTTTCGAATCAGACGAACACCTCTTCTCTGAATAGAATCCAACAAATGCAGTGTATGTTTAGGAGCGGAACCCCAAACATGGGAGCAGTATTCCATAGTTGGTCGAATGGTGAAGTGTAAAGCTTTCTGGTTTGAAATAATATTCCCAACTTCTGAGAAGCTCTCCTTGCTATGCCTGCAACATGTTCATGCCAGGACATATTTGCTCCCAAATTAACGTCCAACAAATTGAGAGAATGGAGTGCCCCGACATAACTATGTCGGGTTCAGCAACGTTAACTTTTTAGAAAAAACTGCCGCCTGGGTTTTTGTAGCGTTAAATTCCACTTGGTTACTGTCACCCCAAGATGGAATTTCTTCCAGGTCTTTGTTAAGTTGAATGACTTCCTGCTGTCTGCGGATATTCGTCTGAGTAGCCGATGTCCGAGCGTGAATGAAGAGATAAGTGTACTGTCATCTGCAAAGCTGTAGATTGGATTCTGGGCCTTTTCCAGCAGATCGTTAATATAAATGAGAAAGAGAGTAGGAGACAGTATGGAGTCTTGGGGTACACCGGCGTTGATAGTGAAGGTGTTAGAAAGAAATCCGTCGACTGCCACTCGCAAAGAACGCTCTCTGAGGAAACATGAGAGCCACAAACAGAACTTTTCAGACATACCATAAGAACGTAGCTTAGCCAACAGCCCATCGTGCCAAACACGGTCAAATGCCTTGGATATTTCAAGAGCAACCGAGAGACGAAGGAAATATCTCTTTCTGTAAGATAGGTTGAAGAGTCGACAGAAAACTGGTGTTAGTTCCCTCGCACAGTTTTTGAGAACTATGGCAGGTATTCCGTCAGCACCAGAAGCCTTTTTGGTGCCTAGCTTCATCAAAATACGTTTTATGATACGCTGCCTGAAGACAATATCGGGCATCCTCGAGTGCACTATGGGAATATTAGGTGGTGTTTTTCCTTGGAAATCGACAGTAGAATGTGAAGCAAAGAGTTCAGCCAACAAGTTCACTTTCTCAACAGGTGTCGTTGTAATAGAATTATCTGGCCGTGTGAGTGGTGGTATGGTGGATTTGGTGAAATTTTGACTAACTGCCTTAGCGACTGACCAAAAAGACCTGGAATTGTCGGAACAAGCGAGTTTAAGGATAGTTTTAAGTACTATATAACCAGTATTATTACCAAATATTTTTCTTTCTAATTCACTTCTCAAGAAGCCATTGTATACAATTGTCAACTCATTTTAAATATATTGGAAATTAAAACATAGTGTTATTTTTATATAATTTTGAAGCTCAAACTATTTAGTTTGAGTCGATTTTTTTGGTCACCAGTATATATTTTAATGCCAATAGTATTGGATCCATCCAACAACATTTTTGTCAATACACAAAGTAACTTTTTTATCTTTAATGCGGGTTGCTCTTTAATAAAAAAATAAATTCATTTACTGATTTTGCGACAACATGTTGACCCATTATTATAAACGCCCAGTATATGGTTATTAATATTGGCAACACTACATGCACTGTTCTATACCACTCATAGACGTTAAACTTCTCGCCTTGTAAAAAAAAATTATTTCATAAACATAATGGTTCGTTATTGTAAAACATCTTGTATATGTGTTCTATGATTAATAAAAACTTATAAACTGATATAGATTATTTACTCAAATGACCATTACTCAACAGGAAGTAAAACGCCCTAAAGGCATAAGAGCGTCAAACACGCCTGTTTTATTTGCACATAACCATAGGATTTTCAGTAAAATGTAGAGCTAATTTTTCAGATCCTCTTCAGCCTTAGAAATAGGTAGATAACAACCAAATTCCCGAATATGGTCCATTACAACCCGTTTTTACGGTCTTTTATTCTTATCGTCGTATAAAACGTCCAATTCATATCTTATCTTGATGATCACTTACCGGGAAAACGGTCTGCCAATAACATCCGTACAAACGAATTTTTCTTGTCCACTGGGTAATTTGATTTTATACGCTATTTTTTGTTAAGTGTTGTTAAATTTTGTGGAGAAATATTAGTCTAAAACGTTTGCTCTTATTTGTGAAAATAGGATCTTATACAATTAATGAAGTAAGAGATATGAGTAATAACATTTTACAATGAAGTTTATTATACGTAATTCTCAGTTAATAAAAAATATTGCAAGCCTACATATTACCTCTTTAAAACTGAATCCAAAGCAGCTAAATGTATGGCTTTCATAAGCAAAGATCAACAGGAAATCTACTTATGTAGCACATGTTTGGAACAACGCAATTGAACACTTTGGAGAATCCCGAGCGGTAGCACTTAATATATCTAGGGTATTCGACGTGTTTAGCAGGATGGATTGTTAGCTAAACTACGCTCTTATGGTATGTCTGAAAAGTTCTGTTTGTAGCTCTCGTGTTTCCTCAGAGAGTGTTCTTTCCGAGTGGCAGTCGACGGATTTCTTTCTAACACCTTCACTTTCAACACCGCAAAGTGGGAAATAAGTGGAAAAAACTCTAAATTTAAAAAACTTTTAAAAATTGTTATTGTTAATTTTGATTGTAGTTTAAATCTCAAAGTTTCTTACCTCAACAAGCTTTTTTCCAATAGCGTTCACAGAAGAATAAAAACAACACCCAAAGTAGCCCGAATCAGAGATCACTGCTTACACACGATTTTTATATGGAAATGTTCTTTAGAGATAGTAAACTGTAGATTGTTTATAACGTTTTTGCTTGATAAAAAAAAAACATAATATGTAGACAATTTAGTGTGGCTTGTTTTTATATAGGAATACCCTTCTCGAAAAGTGTGCAGTTTTCAAGTTATAAGCGAAAAACTGAAAAAACGCATTTTGTGACAGTTTTTTGAATTTTACTTAAAACGCACAAGTTTGCGAGGTGGTAAGGTTGAGGTTCAGATTCAGCAACCCAAGAAACATTAAAAAACAGTTAAGAAAAACGGTGATATTCGATGGCGTTCTTTGCGGGAAATCGAACCTTATAATACCTACTATCTAAGCAAGCAAAGTTAAGTTCTTTGGAGGCCAGTGGAGCTGCATTACAAAACTCAAGGAAAACTATCACCATTCTCCCATTTCATGGAAGTAAAAAATCGGTAATATAATATATACGGTAATGTACGCATGTCTGCTGTAACATATTATAGCTTAATTTTGACGAGTTCCGTGAAGAATAAAAACTATTTAAAAATGTGATAAGCAATTTAGAGTTCACTATCTCTAAAGAACATTTCCATACAAAAATCGTGTGTAAGCAGTAACTTCTGGTTCCACCTAAACAAAATGTCTGGTTTTGAAATAGTATTCTTATTATATGGCTGGTTTGAAAAGTCCGTGCAAAGTCCGAGAGATGGCACCACCGGCGCGTATCGAGGTCATGTTTAGTTAGTAGCATCTCTTGAATGAATGCACACCAAGTTTCAGCCATATTGGTCTATTTCTTTGTGTTTGGCATTCGTGTGAATCAAGGAAGTCGAGTGATTTTCAAGAAATGGACGAAAAAGAATTTCGTGTGGTGATTAAACATTACTTTATGAAAGGCAAAACGCCTCAGGAGATTAAAGAGAAGCTTGATAAACATTATGGTGACTCTGCACCTTCGATTAGAACAGTTTATAAGTGGTTTCAAAATTTTCGGACTGGCCATATGGGCACAAGTGACGCTAAATGTTCTGGACGGCCTGTGGAGGTTACGACTCCAGAAATCATTGATCAAATCCATGATATGGTGATGGATGACAGAAGAGTTAAGGTGCGTGAGATTGCTAGTGCTGTGGGCATCTCGACTGAACGGGTACATAATATTTTGCATAAACATTTGGACATGAGAAAGCTATCCGCCAGATGGGTGCCGCGATTGCTCACGCTTGACCAAAAACGGAATCGTGTGAAGTGTTGCAAGGATGGTTTGCAGCTGTTCCAGAAGAATCCGGAGGACTTTAAGCGTCGTTTCGTCACTGTGGATGAAACATGGATACATTACTATACTCCTGAGACCAAACAACAATCTAAACAATGGGTTACCAAGGGGGAATCTGCACCAAAAAAGTCGAAGACCGTTCCTTCGGCCGGAAAGGTTATGGCGACTGTCTTTTGGGATTCGCAAGGGATAATCCTCATCGACTATCTGGAAAAGGGTAAAACTGTTACAGGTGAATATTATTCATCGTTATTGGACCGTTTGAAAACCGAGCTGCAAGAAAAACGCCCGCGATTGGCCCACAAGAAAGTCCATTTCCATCACGACAACGCACCAGCACACACCTCAGCAGTTGTGGTCGCAAAATTAATGGAAATAGGATTCCAACTCGTTTCACATCCCCCCTATTCTCCAGACTTGGCTCCCTCGAACTACTATTTGTTCCTCAATTTGAAGAAATGGCTGGCGGGACAAAGATTTTATTCAAACGAGGAGGTGATTGCAGACACTAATGGATATTTTGCAGACTTGGACAAGTCCTATTATTCGGAAGGGATCAACAAACTAGAACATCGTTGGACGAAGTGTATAGGCCTAAAAGGAGACTATGTCGAAAAATAAAAAAGGTTTACCCCAAACACATAAGTAGTTTTTTTATTTTTGCACAGACTTTTCAAACCAGCCTCGTACATTAGTACATCCTAGTAACACTAAAATACTTCGACTAAGCACGAAAATACATTAACGATTGCACTAATTTTGAAATTATTCAGAAAAATCACGCTTTATGGGTAATAACATGAAATAAATTGTAAACATAATAATGAATTAAATAATAGGCGAAGCAAAAAAAGCGAGGTTACAGAATGGAACAAAATTAAAATACTGTCTTACGCTGACCACGCATCATAGCAGACAATGAAGACCATCTACAAAGGCAACTCCACACATTTACCACAGCAGCAAAAACATACAACATGAACATCTCTGTGAAAAAAATAAAACGCATGATAATAAGTAGAGAACCTCGAAGATGCAAACGGAAAGTGGACAGCAGGAGCATCGAACAGGTGGTGACTTTCACATACCTTGGAATTGACATAACAAGCAATAGGAATATACCAGCAGACGTAAAAAGACAGGCAATAAAAGCAACGAAAGTCAGTGGTTGCTTAAGAGAATCCATATCAAATGAGAGTATACAAAACAACTGTGGGACTGATCATAACGTACGCGGCAGAAACTCCAGCAGATAATAAAAGAACAAGGCAGATAATAAGTAATGTAGAAATGAAAACTTTAAGGCCGATAATAAGTAATGTAGAAATGAAAAAAAAAATAAGAATATACGGGAGGAATGTAACATTCAGGGTATCACTAAATGGATAAAGACTAGGAAAAGAAACTGGGATAATCACGTGAATAGAAGGCGCGTGACAGGCTAACATCCGCAAAAATAACAAACCGTACCGTGCAAGACCGCCGGGAAGACTAAAGAAGAGATGGAAAAATAACTGACTAACAATAACAACAACAGTAACGAAATAAGAGGCAGACAAGCAGGAGTAATCCTAGTCATGCGAAAAATAACAAGAATATTTAAGTAAGGATGTATACTGATCGGTTATTAGGTTGTTAACATTTTTAAATTCATGTTTAAAACCAACCATATATTTTTAAAACCTCACTCTTCAGTAGCAATTTTCGATTGAAATGAAATATTGTTAAAATTTACCTAATAAAAAAAGCAACAGTTTCTAACCACATAATGTCGATAGTTTCAACGCTATGTTAATATTTGAAATTATTTTCTGTGTAACCGACCCGGAACGTTACTTTACATTATGTGCCTTTTAATTTCCTGTCTATTACTAGGCCTTCACATTTTAACGTGCCTGTCATAATTTTCCGTTACCTTCACCTTAGAATGGATTATACCCCCTGTAAATACAATTTCACCATTAACCCACAAACCTAACGATAAATTATTCTTTTGTTTAATAGATCACCTATTTTATACAATGAGAATCTTAAAGAGCATTTGGACGTAATCGCCGATAAGTTCTATTTCTCCAACTTTTTACATTATTGAGAAGTTTGAGACTCAAATTTTGTATTAGAAACATATTGACACGATTTACTTTCCCTAATATTATGTACATAAGATTCATCTAAATTCTGTATAGTTTTCTATTTTTAGTGTTCCGTACGGAACACTTATGGGATCGTTTCGGTGTTCCTGTCTCACATCCGATTTTCTTCGAAACTATTTCACATAGAAAGTTGACATTTGGCACAAATGTAGGAATTGACGGCACAATCAGAGCCCTCTAGTTTTGAAAGTTAAATTTTGATTTAATGGTTAGCTTGTAGGGGGAAGTGAAAAAAAAAATCTAAGGTCATCGGGTAGGGTGTCAAATGAAAGCTTTTGAAACTACCAGTTCAAAAATATTTATGATGTAACCCTCGCGTAAACATTTCTTCATATTATTTTTATATAACCGGCCACGTGCAAGTCGGCCTTGCGCAATTAGTGTTCCGTACGTTGATTGCTTTTAAAATAAGAATTTTTGTTACGGAGGTATAAAATGATCAATGACCTCACAAAACACACCCAAATGAGTTTTCAACAAAGTTTTTTCCCAACTTCACTGAAAACTGATGTTCTTAAAATTTTATTTTTTTTATATATCAGATTCATTATTAAAGGTAATGCACTCGTGATAATTTTCGTTTAATATACACCCTGTGGAGAATATTCCAGAATTTTTTCAAAATTTTTGGATTAGTACTTTTCGAGATAAGGGGGCAGCGATTTTTCGCAATTTTTGAAAAATACCAAAGTATGAAATGCGAATGGTGCACCAATGCAGTTTGTGCTATAAAGGTTTGACACTGCGCCATTTTGTTGTATCAGCAACAAGTGTCATACGCGCATGGAAAAGTGTGTATGTCGAAATTTATACCGAACACCATTCGCAGACAGCATTAATTTTTTGTTTTCATTTGAAGAAAACTGCTGTTGAATCATACCGATTACTTCGAGAAGCTTATGGTAAACATGCTCCATTGCAAGATACGTATGAACGATGGTTTCTGCGTTTCAAAAGTGGTTACTTCGATGTTGCAAGCAAGGAACGTGGAAAATTGCCAAAAAAATACGAAGAATTGCAAGTATTGTTGGACGAAGATGATTCGCAAGCACAAAAACAAATCGCCGAGCAATTGGGCGTTAGTCAACAAGCTGTTTCCAATCGTCTACGAGAGATGGGAAAGATTCAGAAGACCGGTAGATGGGTACCATATGAGTTGAACGACAGGCAAATGGAAAAGCGCAAAAACACGTGTGACATTTTGCTCGCTCGGTACAAAAGGAAGTCGTTTTTGCATCGGATAGTTACAGGAGATGAAAAGTGGATTTATTTTGAGAATCCCAAACGCAAAAAATCATAGGTAGACCCAGGCGCACCATCCACATCGACCGCAAGACCGAATCGTTTTGGCAGAAAGACGATGCTCTTTATTTGGTGGGACCAGAGGGGCGTGGTCTATTATGAGCTGTTAATACCTGGGGAAACGGTTAATACTAAACGTTACCGACAACAATTGACTGATTTGAACCGTTCGCTGCTTGAAAAAAGGTCAGAATACCGAAAGAGGCAACACAAAGTCATTTTTCTTCATGGCAATGCTCCTTCACATACGGCAAAACTAGTTCGCGACACGTTGGAAGCACTCAGCTGGGAAGTTCTACCCCATGCGGCTTACTCACCAGACTTGGATCCTTCCGATTACCACTTGTTTGCATCGATGGGTCACGCACTTGCTAAACAGCGCTTTGGTTCGTACGAAGATGTGAAAAAGTGGCTCGATGAATGGTTCGCAGCAAAAGGGGAAGATTTTTACTGGCGTGGTATTTACAAATTGCCCCAAAGATGGGAAAAATGTATAAGAAGTGATGGAGCATACTTTGAATAAAGCACTTTTTATTATTCTTCCGAATTTAACATGTTTTTTTAGAAAAAAAATCCGCATTTCATACTTGTACACCTACCTACAAAGAAAAATGTGCGCAAGTATTACGTTATATATGTTTTTGCAAGCTTTCATTTGACACCCCGCTCGACGATCTGGTAATTTTTTTTTATTCACTTCCGATTTCACCCCCCAAACTAACCCCTTAAATCAAAATTTAACTTTCAAAACTGCACCACTCTGATAAGGTCATCAGTTCCTATATTAGTGCCAAATTTCAACTTTCTATGTCCACGAGTTTCTGACAAAATCGGGTGTGACGGACGGACGGACAAACAGCGAAGTGATCTTATAAGTGTTCCGTACGAAACATTAAAAATGGCCGAAAATCGCTATCCTCCTCTATCTCGAAAAGTCTTGATGAAACAATTTTGAAATAATTCTAAAATATTCTCCATAATGTGTAGATTGAGCGAAAATTATCACCAGATCATTACAGGTGTGTATTAAAATTATTTATCTTGACTATATGGTGAAAGCTTTTTGTCGTAAGTTGTGAATTTAACTGGAACTAACAGCTACAAAACATCAATCCATATTCGATTCAATCAGTAATATACTCATACACTTTTCATTACATTACTCTATTTGGCCAATCACAGATAAAATAAATACGAATGAGGGCTTGTGACTAACGGATAGGTACCGATACAAAATAATTTTATTTTATTTGTTTATAATTAAACAAATATTCAGGTAGTAAATATTTGTTTTAAACTTTTACTACTAGATTCAAGATTAAGCTAGATTTATATATTGGCTATTAGCTCGCTAAGAAGCTATAACTATTATACATTATTGACTAAGATAAAACGGGAAAATATACACATTGGATCTTAAGATATATAGAAGTTTTGCAAGAAGTAAAACACTACTTAAATTTCCACTAAATCTTTTATTTGTAACACCATGATATGTTTCGCTGTACGACAGCTTCTTCAGATGACATGGGTTTGTTACAAAAAAAAATGAGAATTCTCACTCTTATGAACCCACAAACACCTAAACTATATTCACCAATTAAACTTCACAAAACGGGTTACCCTATAAGGCCAGTAGTATCTTTCGTGTCAGCCCCATCTTATAAACTATCAAAACGTCTTTTTCAAATACTCATAGAAAAACACTAAATTTAAAGCTAAATTTGCAATAAAAAAATTCACAACAACTAGTTGAAAACATCAAACATTTAAAGTTACCTGACAATTCAAAATTAATCTCTTTCGATGTTCAAAATCTTTTTCCAAGCATACCAAGTAGGGAAACTATATTACTAATTAAAAAACTTCTTTCTGAAATCAATGTTAACCCAGTAATAAAACAAGACATCTTAAATTGCTTAAAACTTTGTCTAGAACAAAATTATTTTGAATTTAATAACGACCTATACAGCAGCCTAGACGATCTCCTAATGGGCAATCCACTTAGTCCTCTTTTGGCGGAAATATTTATGAATAACATAGAAAACCAAATAAGCAAACACCCACTGTTTAAAAATTTGTATACTGGCATAGATATGTTGATGATATCTTATGTTGTTTTACAGGAAGTGATAGACAATTTGCCACATTTCCAAATTTTTTGAATAAATATACACAAAAATATAAAATTCACAAGTGAAGTTGAAATCAAGAATAGTTTAAACTTCCTTGACCTAACAATAAATAGACATAATAACAAACACATTTTTTCTATTTACCATAAACTATCACATACTGATATAATTATCCATAATACCTCTTGTCATCCACCAAGTCACAAACTTGCAGTTTTCCATAATATGATTCACAGACTAATAAATATTCCTCTGGACCAAGACGGTTTTCAAAAAGAACTTAATATTATAAAACAATTAGCAGTAAATAATGACTATTCACCCTCCATAATAGATAATATTCACAAGAAAAAATTTTACAAAAAAGCGATTAGTACAGTTTTTCCGAGTAATTAAGATATATACATATCAGGGACCTAATTAAGTTAACCTACGAAAGAATTTTATTTTATTTTAAAAGAAATCACCGTACGGAACACTTTTTGCGCAAGTCCACTTGCACTTGGTGGGTTTTTTTTAACTATAGTGATGTTTCATTTTCATTTGTGATGACGGCCCGTAGGTCCGTGGCGTAGTATTTGCTTGCAGTACAGACGGTCTCGAGTTCCAATCCCGGCAAGCCAATATACCTATTTATTAGTTTATTTCAGTATATTTGGCCTTGCCACGTACATAGGTAGTAGGTGTTTGCCAAAATAAAATAACATCCATGGCAGCACACGCGTTCTCTAAAAGCTGCTGTGGAATATAACGATGTATGTTTCGGCACTTAGACAACGTTGACGGATATTATGACATCTTCGACGAACGATATCCTTATGATATGAAAAAAAATAAAATCCCTACTCAAGCGGGGAGATGAGCGATGAAGAAAATTAACTAGTTCGCTCATGTTAATAATACGGTTGACAATAATGATTGTTACTCATTATTTTGAATTTTCTAAACATTTTGTCATCACTTTTTGCTTAAAATATATTATAATCCTTTTGAATATGTTTTCACGGTTAACCACCTCACCCAATGATAAATTATTCTTTTGTTTAATGGAGCACATATTTTATGTGAAAAGAACAGTAAGAAAAGCCGTCCACGCATAAAATTACTTAAGACCGTACATTTATCAGTCCAAAGCCTTTGGAACAAGAAAATCATTTCCGACAACTCAGAATAATATTCTAAAAGTAAGACCGTAATAGGCCATTCTTTAAGATATTACCGCTCAAATGATTTAGTAGGTGAAGTGAAGCGGGTTGAGATTACGCTTTTTCCTTTAATAATGCTATATTATTATCATTTTGCTAAAAAATATGGTTTTACTTGATATATATTTTTTAAAGTAACATTAAAAATGTTATTTCTGCTTTATAAACCTACAGTCAAGTTTATTTATTTTTATAGATGGCAGTAAAGATAGCAAAAGAGGACGTTTTTTATTTACCGATAAGTAGTTTCATCCGATTCGAATTTCTGCGCGATTAAAATTAAGGCAGTTGACACATCTATGACGTTTGTAGATGACACACAACATCAATCCATTGACGGAACAAGACACGGCATGGCATTAAGAGTATATTTCTGAGTTACATTTACTGATCAATTTAACATAGTTATTATCGTAGGTTAACCTAATTCTTAAAGACAAAGTTCGAGTTTATTTTTCACTTAATAGATAAAGTATTATATAAATAAAACTAGCCGTGCCCGTGGCTCCGCTCGCGGGACTTGATTCACTATTACCGTTACTGCTGATTCCTTATATTACCTAATGTAATAAAATATATTCTATAGCTTGACCAAAGAACATATGTATGAATAAGAAAAAAAAACTCGTAAATCGGATAAGTGGTTCTCGAGTCTTAAGCGCAGTAACGAACAGACAAGCAGACAGAGAGACGTTACGTTTTATATATATTACATAGAATATTATTATTATTATATAACCTGACCAGAGAACATATGCATGAATTACAAAAAAAAAAAACATAAATCGTGTAAGTGGTTCTCGAGTGATAAGCGCACTAACGGACAGACAGACAGACAGAGAGACGTTGTATTTTATATATATTATATTCTTTACTAGATGATATTGTTCCATATTTAATGGTTAAGGCAGCGTATTGCAAGAGAACGCGCTAGCGGCAAACATTTTTCCGATTTGATTCACTATTATCATCACTCCTTATTCCTTATGTTAACTAACGTAATAAAATATATCCTATAACCTGGCCAGAGAATATATGTATGTTTAAAAAAAAACACATAAATCGGATAAGTGGTTTTTGAGTGGTAAGCTCACTAACGGACAGACAGACAGACAGAGAGTCATTGCATTATATATATATATATATATATATATATATATATGTATATATATATATATATATATATATATATATATATATATATATATATATATATATATATATATATATATATATATATATATATATATATATATATATATATATATATATATATATATATATATATATATATTATAGATAACCTGGCCAGAGAATATGTCTGTAAATTAAAAAAGGCATACGTAATCGGATAAGTGGTGTCATAAGCGCACTAACGAACAAGCAGACAGACAGAGAGACGCTGAATCTTATATATATATTATACAGATTATTAGTATTATTATTAATATATAACTTAGCCAAAGAACATATGTATGAATTAAAAAAAAAAACACGTATATTGGATAAGTGGTTCTCGAGTCATAAGCGCACTAATGGACAGACGGGCAGATAGAGAGAAGTTGCATTTTATACATATTATATTCTTTGCTACATGATATTGTTCCATATTTAATGGTTTTGGGCGTGTACTGCAAGAGAACGCGCTAGCGGCAAATTTTTTTCCGACTTGATTCAGTATTATCGTCACTGCTTATTCCTTATGTTACCTAACGTAATAAAACATAGCCTATAACCTGGCCAGAGAACATATATATGCTTTAAAAAAAAAAACCACGTAAATCGGATAAGTGGTTCTCCAGTGAAAAACACACTAACGGACAGACAGACGTTGCATTTGATATATATTATAGATAAACTAAAATATAAATAATAGCATTAAGTAGTTTTAAGCTTAAAAAAAATTATAAACTATTCTAATAAATATGTAATATATACCACATTTAACCTAATTGTTAAAAATACCTATATTGTTCAGTAGTAGGTCAATAGTTAGTCAGTCATCAAATTCAAATGCCGAACCTGTAAAAATCACTTGAAATATTGCAGCGACCTCTTCGGGGCGAAGAGAGGAAACCATGAATTTTCATATTACTGCGCACTCATTATTACTAAACCACATCGCACAGAATTCCGTTTGATTGGCATTAACAATAGGTTGGTTATCTATATATATATATATATATATATATATATATATATATATATATATATATATATATATATATATATATATATATATATATATGCGACACAGTGTCATGAATTCAAGATTTTCTTATAATTGCTGAACATTTAATAATAACTGATTTCAACAATCTTTATCATTTTTAAATTGGTGTTTTTGCTGAGAATAAATTTACTTACCGTTAAAGGTAAAAGAAGTTTTAGAATAAAAGGGAAGATACCATCAGCGAAACCAGTTAGACCCTGAGTAATTGCTGTAGGATCTAAAAGCTTCTCGCTATACAATTGTTTTATAAGAAAATATAAAAATCCTGAGTTAAGGAGCCATGCAGAAAAAATAGCAGTTTATAGGATTTTGGTACAGTTTTTTTTTTATGGGTCGAGCACACGTGCTGCAGGGAAGTCCCTAAAGCGCTCCAGGAGCGGCATGTGTGCGGAAAAAGCTATTCACGTTGTTCTTGAATCGCTAGATCGCTATCGATTGAATATAAATAAAGATGAATTATACTGCCCAAATCATTACTGTAAGTCGCATACACATACTAGCATTCTTATCAATTTAAAACCCTAATTAATAAATTAGACCACTTTTAAATTTAGAGCTTTTTGTGGAAACAGTTGTCTCCCGTTCCGTACGGAACACTTATGGGATCACTTCAGTATCCGTCTGTCACACCCGATTTTTTCCGAAACTATTTGACATATAAAGTTGAAATTTGGCACAAATATAGGAATTGATGGGCTAATTAGAGCCGTGTAGTTTTAAAAGTAAAATTTTAACTTAAGGGGATAGCTTGTAGGGGGAAGTGAAAAAAAATCTAAGGTGATCGAGTGTGGTGTCAAATGAACGCTTGTGAAAACACGAGTTCAAAAATATATATGATGTAATACTTGGGTACACTTTTTTTGTATTATTTAAAAAAAAAAAAAAATCTGTACTGATCAAGAAATTTTGAAAAAATTCTGGAATATTCTTCATAAAGTGTAGATTAAGCAAAAATTATCACTGGTACATTACGTTTGTTAATTTATCTGATATATGGGGAGTGAAATTGGCAGTGAAAAAAAAAATTACAAGGTTATCGAGGGGATGTCAAATGAAAGCTTGAGAAAACACAAGTTCAAAAATATAGATGATGTAATACTTGCTCACGCTTTTCTTTATATAAATCCATGTTCTCTCCCTTATGTCGAAAAGTACTGATCAAAAAATGTTGAAAAAATTCTGGAATATTCTCAATAAAGTGTAGATTGAGCGAAAATTATCACGAGTGCATTACGTTATATGGTATAAAAAAAAAACTAATTGACCCACAAAATGGTGAAGGTGAATATAACCAAGACAAAAAACTACTGCTTTGAGAATTTGGCGACCAACTGATAGGTACCGAGATAAAATAATTCTATTTTATTTGTTTATAATTAAAAAAATACTTAGATACTAAATATTCGTTTTCCACTTTTATTAATAAATTCTAGATTGAGTTACATTGATTTATTGACTATTGGGTAGGTAAGATGCTATAACAATTATACATTATTGTCTAAAAAAAACGTGAAAATATATATTGGATCTTAAGATGTCAGGTCCTAATTAACTTATCCTAGGTGAGGATTTTATTTTATTTTAAAAGCAAACACGGTAGGAACACTAATTGCGCAAGTCCAACTTGCACTTGACCGGTTTTTTTAACTTCCCTTGCTAAAGGAACGCATTGTATTTGTGAAAAAATTACACTCCGAGATTTTTGTACTTGTTCGCGTTTAGGGGTCCCTAGATCACTTGAACTTGAAGAATCTAAAAATTCTTTTATTTTCTTATTATCTTTAAGTATTTTGGGTTAAATATATGTAACGTTAAAGAGACGGGGAAGTAGTTAAAGGGACTCTCCGTTTATATTGTGTTATACATCTTTTTGCGGGATTCTCATCCAAAGGAATCCCAAATTTGTATTTTTTTTATTATTTTCAATTTTAAGAGTGCTTTGCATGTAACTTTTATATAAAAGGTTTACGATGTGGTGGTAGATCTCAATATTTTGTGATTGATGTCTCACCATAAGGTATTATTTTCTTTTTTTAAAATATAAGGTTCCATGTATATTATACAACTTATACAGGGTACCCCATATGTAAGAAATAATGATTCCACTGCATTTCTGTTTCAGTGTATCAAAAAATGTTTAAATAAAAGTTATAGGGTGCTATACAACGCACATGCTGACGTTGACAATAAAATGTTTTGAACTGTCAGTTCGAAGAAATTAAGCGTTTTTTTAAATGGAAAGAACTGTATATTATTTTATTTTTGAGTCCTACTAAAAATTCTAGACATTATTTGTCAAACATACCATATGTCTAAATTGAATTGTTTTAAAATTATTAATATTTGAAATTAAGGAAATCAAATTAAAAAAATTTGGCTTGTGTCAAACATTTACTGCCAGGTAACGACTTAACGCGTCAAGAAATGATTTATTGACGAAAACGTTTATTGCTGCATTTTATGAAATTGCAATTTGAGCGTAATATTATAATGGTATATTTAACAGAAACTGAAAGAATCACTTTGTTAATGATGGTTTGTTACGGAGACTGTAGGAGAACACAACAGGAGATGTGTGTGACCTTTTTAACGCAGAATATCCGAATCGAGAACCTATTACCCAATCCGTAGTTAGCAAAGCATTAAAACGATTTAGACAATCAGATCATATTAAGGATCGTTCTAAATCTTGACCTTCAAAAGTTAAAACAAGCCATGATAAAAAGTTAGATGTTTTATTGGAAATTACAGAAAGTCCTCATACAGCCACTCGTCAGCTTTGCCTACACCACAACATAAGTAAAGGTACCTTAAGTCCTATAATGAATGAAGAAAAATCACATCCATACAAACCTATTCTATTGCAAAAATTATCTGAAAATGACTACGATAGACGCGTTGAATTTCGCGAGGTCATGATCAATAATGATCATAACCTAATTCATAATATTGTTTTTCTGAGGAGGCCACATTTTGTCTTAACGGAAGAGTTAACAGGCATAACTGCCGGTACTGGTCTACTGAGAATCCCCATTGGATAATCGACAGACATTCTCAAAGACCACAAAAGATAAACGTGTGGGCAGGGATTTGTGGACGTCATATCATTGGTTCCTTTTTTATCGATGGAAATCTTACAGGACAGCGGTATTTACAGCTACTCCAAGAGCAAGTTATTCCAACTTGTGTAGGTCTTTTTCCCGATGAAAATAATTTGGATACCTCTAACAGGAATCTGAGGTATCAACAGGACGGAGCACCTCCTCACTATGAAATCAATGTTCGTAGATATTTGGATGTGATTTATCCTAATCGATGGATAGGCAGAAGAGGTGCTGTAGAATAGCTGTAGAATGCTGTCCCGACCTTACGCCACTCGATTTCTGTTTATGGGGTCATTTGAAAACCAAAGTTTACCGAAGTCGACCTGAAACTGTAGAAAATTTTACAACAAAGAATTCAATATGAAGTAGCACAGATCACCCCGGATTCTCTGCAAAACTCTATTCAGACTGTTTATTATAGATTGGGTCATTGCATTGCTGTTAACGGTAGGCATTTTGAGCAATTGTTACCTTAAAAATAAACCTAGAGTATTTATTAACAGTTTCTTTGGCTTTTTTTTTATTTTAAATTTCAAATAAAAATAATTCTAAAACAGTTCAATTTAGACATATGGTATGTTAGACAAATAATATCTAAAATTTTTAGTAGGACTCAAAAATAAAATAATAAACAGGGTTTTCCATTTAAAAAATTAAGATGACGTAATTCTTCGACCTGATAGTTCAAAACATTTTATTGTCACGACAGCATGTGCGCCGTAAAATACTCTATTACTTTTATTTAAATATTTTTTTGATACACTGATTAATAAATCCTGTGGAATCATCATTCCATACATATGGGGCACCCTGTATTTGCAAGCGTAGTACTGGGTAAAAAACGTCACCAATTTTTCAACAGATAATATGTAGAGATATAAAATGTCACGTTTGATAAACGTTACATTAAATTTTTTTATCCCAAAAATATTGCGTCACTAATATCACTTCGATAACATTGTGCAATGATTTCGTTCATTTAACATCACGCTAGGAGCTTTTAAGTAATATTCTAGCTTTAAAAAGTATATTTTTATGGCATTACCATGCTCTTTTAAGCTACAAATTCCAGAGTTATTTAGAAGCCTCTTAAATTTTATCTCCTGTCTTTAATCTTTCTATTACCTTCACAAAAAATTACGGTAATGTTTTCGCTGTTGCTACAAGGGAAAGTAATAAATCTTTTCTATACAAAAGTTCTTATCTCAGTATGCTCCATTTCGCCTAATCTTAAATCATCACGCCAATATCGTAAAGAATGACAGACGATGATAGTGTCTTTATGTTTGGAATTATTTGTACTAAAACCAGTAGGCTTTTGTCCTATGGAATATATTAAAGGACAACGAATAAAACAATTTTGAAGCCAGTAATAGCTTTTTCTAATATTATTATTTTCAAGTAGCTTATAAACCACTATAGTATTTTTTTTTATGGGTCTAGCAGGTGCTGCAGGGAAATCCCTAAAGCGCTACAGGAGCGACATGTGTGCGGAAAAAAAGCGATTCACGTTGGTTTTGAATCGCTGTAAATTGTACTCGGGGGGAGAAACAGTCCTGGGCAAATTATTCCAAAGGGATGAGGTTCTCCATATAAAAGTTTGGAACTTTAACAGTTCCAAACCAAACCAAAATGTTTGGAACAACGCAATTGAACACTTTGGAGAATCTCGAGCGGTTGCTCTTGACATATCCAAGGCATTTGACCGTGTTTGGCACGATGGGCTGTTGGCTAAGCTACGTTCTTATGGTATGTCTGAAAAGTTCTGTTTGTGGCTCTCATGTTTCCTCAGAGAGCGTTCTTTACGAGTGGCGGTTGACGGATTTCTTTCTAACACCTTCACTATCAACGCCGGTGTGCCCCAAGGTTCCATACTGTCTCCTACTCTCTTCCTCATTTATATTAACGATCTGCTGGAAAAGACCGAGAATCCAATCTACAGCTTTGCAGATGACAGTACACTTATCTCTTCGTACACTTTGAACGCTCGGACATCGACTACTCAGACGAATATCCGCAGACAGCAGGAAGTCATTCAACTTAACAAAGACCTGGAAGAAATTCTATCTTGGGGTGACAGTAACCAAGTGGAATTTAACGCTACAAAAACCCAGGCGGCAGTTTTTTCTAAAAAAGTTAACGTTGCAGAACCCGACATAGTTATGTCGGGGCACTCCATCCCTCTAACATCGTCACTCAATCTGTTAGGCGTTAATTTGGGAGCAAATATGTCCTGGCATGAACATGTTGCAGGCATAGCAAGAAGAGCTTCTCAAAAGTTGGGAATATTGTTTCGAACCAGAAAGCTTTACACTCCACAACAACTGTTAATTCTTTACAAAGCTCAAATTCGACCAACTATGGAATATTGCTCCCATGTTTGGAGCTCCGCTCCCAAACATACACTGCATTTGTTGGATTCTATCCAGAGAAGAGCTGTTCGTCTGATTGGACACCCGGAACTGACCGACGGCCTTGATTCGCTGGAACATCGAAGAACGGTTGGCGACTTGAGCCTATTCTACAAGTACTTTCATGGAAAGTGTTCGAAAGATGTGGCCCGTTTAATTCCTCCCAGAGCGGTGCATATTAGAAGTACACGTCGCGCTAATGCTTCACATCCGTATGAGGTTCAGCTTGTTACTCCTCGTACAACGCTTTTCAAGCAGTCTTTTATATGGAGAACATCATACCTTTGGAATGGTTTACCCAGGACTGTGTTTCGCATCGAGTACAATCTACAGCGATTCAAGAACAACGTGAATCGCTTTCTCCGCACACGTGTCGCTCCTGTAGCGCTTTAGGGACTTCCCTGTAGCACGCGTGCTAGACCCATAAAAAAAAAAAAAAAGACTGTTTGAAAAGGGTTGTACGAGAAGTAACAAGCTGAACCTCATACGGATGTGAAATATTAGCGCGACGTGTATTTCTAGCATGCACCGCTCTGGGAGGAATTAAATGGGCTACATCCATCGAACACTTTCCACGAGTTGAACCTCATACGGATATGAAATATTAGCGCAACGTGTATTTCTAGCATGTACTGCTCTGGGGGGAATTAACCCATGAAAATACTTGTAGAATAGACTTAAATCGCCAACCTTTCTTCGATGTTCTAACGAATCAAGGCCACCGGTCAGTTTCGGGTCTCCAATGAGGCGAACAGTTCTTCTCTGAATAGAATCTAACAAATACAGCGTCTGTTTGGGAGCAGAGCCCCAAACATGAGAGCAGTATCCGAAATAATATTCCCAGCTTTCGAGAAGCTCTCTTTGCTATGCTTGCAACATGTTCATGCCAAGACATATTTGCTCCCAAATTATCGCCCAGCAAATTAAATGATGATGTTAGAGGAATGGAGTGCCCCGACATAACTATGTCGGGTTCAGCAACGTTAACTTTTTTAGAAAAAACTGCCTACTGGGTTTTTGTAGCGTTAAATTCCACTTGGTTACCGTCACCCCAAGAAATAATTTCTTCCAGGTCTTTGTTAAGTTGAATGACTTCCTGCTGTCTGCGGATATTCGTCTGAGTAGTCGATGTCCGAGCGTTCAAAGTGAACGAAGAGATAAGCGTACTGTCAGCAGATCCTTAATATAAATATGAGACAGAGTAGGAGAGAGTATGGAGCCCTGGAGCACACCGGCGTTGATAGTGAAGGTGTTAGAAAGAAATCCATCTACTGCCACTCGGAAAGAACGCTCTCTGAGGAAAATGAGAGCCACAAACAGAACTTTTCATACAACCCAAAAGAGCGTAGCTTAGCCAACAATCCATCGTGCCAAACACGGTCGAATGCCTTGGATATATTAAGAGCAACCGCTCGAGATTCTCTGTTCAGTTTCGTTGTTCCAAACATGTGTTACATAAGTCAGAAGATCTTCTGTTGATCTATGTTTACGAAAGCCATATTGGTGGTCGCTAATAATGTTGAATCCTTCAAGATATTTTAGAAGATCCTGATTGATAGCCTTTTCCATGACTTTCGATATTATTGAAAGCAGGGCGATTGGTCGGTAGTTATTTGGCAAGGTCTTCTTGCCTTTTTAGGTATCGGCTGAACTGTGGCACATTTCCAGCAGGAAGGAAATATTCCCTTTCTGTAGGATAGATTAAAAAATCTTCAGAAAACTAGCGTTAGTTCCCTCGCACAGTTTTTGAGAGGTGTTACAATTTATGGCGTTATGATTTTCACGCCATTATCGGCAGGCAAGATGTTTAGAAGCAACAGCTTCTTTGCATTTTCGGTCGAACCAAGGCTTGCCGTTGGAAGGGGGAAGGGAAGAAGGGTGGGGTTTCATTTGCATGTAAATATAATGGCCAATCTCACATCACAGTACATAGATGTTTAAAGAGGAAGCAGAAAATTGATTAATATGTCAATGTTCGACATTTTGACACGTTGCACCAACATTTTTATTATACCGAAAAAAAAAAAGAAATATATATATATTTATATATATATATATATATATATATATATATATATATATATATATATATATATATATATATATATATATATATACTTAGTTATTTCTGAAAACAAGAATATACAGTAAAAATTTTTACTTTTGCTTTTAAGTGTTGAGTTTATTGCTTGTTTTGCCGAGTGGGTTAGTTCATTTAATATCCCTATTTGTATTTAGGTCGGCTAGAATCTTCAAGAAAATATAGTGGAAATGGGAAATGAAAGTATAAAAAGGAACATGTACAAGTTCACTGTACAATTGTTTACTTTTTTCGGTAATTAGTGAAAATACAGTTCGGAATAGAAATAATAAAATCTCCTTGTTACAAGACCAGATAGTTTTTTGCAGCACCTTAAAAATTCATTTCCAGAATTGTTGGTGTAGAACCTAGAAACATCAGTAAAAAGGCAATCGAATATTAGAACAATACATGAACATAGACATAATATTTTTTAGCTTTAAGTATAATATAATTTGTGCCCATGTGATTCAAGATTAAAATAAGCTAGCAAAGGAATGCAGTCTCATCGTATGTGCCCATTATAAAATAGTAACAAGGTTCGGGTGCTCGTGCGGAATTTATGGTTTGCCTCGCCCGTAGGTTGAAGGGCTGTATTAGGGGGGTGGCTCCTTCTTCTCTGGGGTAACGTGAACGATCGCGGTGTTGTGTACAGTGATGGAAGCTGGTACGTTTGGTGTTATTAAACATTTCCATGCTTGTGGGATTATTTTTTGTTTACGGTTTCGGATTTCTCGATTTCGATGGCTTCTCGGATGATCCTTGTCTTATAATGTTATTCTGTGGCTATTTGCTTGCAACTGTTAAAGTCGATAGCTGATGTTGGAAGAGAGCTGATGTAGTTTGTTGATTTCGGAAGCTGAGTTCGACTCTTGCGAATATTCTTCCAATGAAATTATAAATTCACATGGATTCACTTTCATATACAACAGTAAAATTACTATTTATTTTGTTAACTGATACTAAATATATCTTTGTAAAGATTTACAAATGCGTTATTGCGATAGTACAACTACTTTTTCAAATGCTTAACTAATAAATTTATTGAAAATGTCTAATCTAAAAAGTTATCGTGCCTGTTTCGTACCATTTTGTATGAATATTACAAAAACAACTCCCGAAAAAATGTTTTTAAATGTGCCACAAGTTGTTAAACGTCGAAATCAATGGTTCCAAGCAGCACGACGCATTGATCCTAAAATAACATCAAATTTTTTCTATTTAAATGTAATAATGTATTTAATAATCATTCATATAAATATAATATATAGTTAAATCATAGAGATTTTTAACGAGACGAACTCCAAATCAGAACCAACAAAAATCGTGATAATACTGAAGTTTCAATAAATAATTTTAAATGGTTTGATAATAAATTTGTATACTGTTATCAAATGATTTTTGTTTTATTTAGTGTCATCTCTTAACGGACAATTCGTCCAGCCCTGAAATATTGAAGTGGTTCATGCTATTTCACTAATGAAAAATGATAAAACCCCTGGTCCGGATAACATGTTCTCAGAGACATTCTGTATGTAAACTCAGTAATGGTAATTTAATAAAGCTTGTAACACTCTTTACCAACATTTATGATCCTGGGAAAATACCGAAGGATTGGCTGTGTTCTACATTTATTTCCCTGCCAAAAACAGCCAACTCTAAACAATGTATGGAATATCGCTTAATTAGTCTCATGTGCCTATACAAGATATGCGAAGCCATCGTCAGTCTCTAAATGCTGGTTCAGAATTGTTTAGATCAGAGACAGGATGTACTCATTTCCTTCACAGATTATGCGTAGGCATTCGACAACATTAAACATGGCCTCCTCATGAAATAGCTACAAGAACTAGGGCTAAATTCTAAAGATATAAAAATCATTACCAACCTATATTGAAATCAATCAGCAGACGTAAGACTTCAAAATGATTATACAACGGAAGATTTTAAAATAAGAAAGGGAGTTAGACAGAGTTGTGTTTTGTCACCCATGCTATGTAATTTATATGTCGAAAGAGCCTTCGTTGAGGCAGTGTCGGAGAGTGATCTGGGTATCAAAATAAACGGTATTCCGATAAACAACATCAGATATGCAGATGACACTGCCATTCTGGCAGATAGCGCAGATGCTCTTCAAGCATTATTGAAGGCTATGCACAAGGCAGGAGAAAACATTGGATTAAGCATAAACATAATAATAATAATCATTTATTAGTTCCAAGAATAACAATAGTTATAAACACAAAATGGTATGGAACATTGTACAAAGAACAAAAAGATAAAAGGACATTCACAAAATACATACATATGTTCATGACAAAAACAAAAGGCTCAGAAGACATCATTAAAGACAGTCAACGGAAGATGAAAAGCATCCTTCACAAGTAGCAATAAAATTAACATTTTTATTCATAAGTTAAGTCTGTCTGAATCACTAAAGAAACTGTCTATAGTATAATAAGCTTTTGATAATAAAAACTTCCGTATCGTTGTTTTGGCTCTTACTTGCGGTAATTTTCGAACGCTCTTTGGGAAACTATTAAATATTTTAACGGAAGAATATTGTACACCTCTTTGGATATAACTAAAATTACACTTCTCAATTACAAGATCTGTTTTATATCTAGTTTCATAATTATGTCTGTTTTGCGCATTTTCAAAGGATCCTTGTTAATACGAACAAACATAAAGGAGTCCAATATATACATACTAGTTAAAGTTAAAAGGGATTTACTGACAAATACATTCCTACAACTTTCACGACAATGCATCTTAAAAGTAGCTCTGATACATTTTTTTTGTAATTTAAAAATTTTGTCTCCTTGGGGAGAATTTCCCCAAAAAATCAAACCATACCTAAACCTGGACTGCACGTAAACATAATAGGCCGTCAAGGCAGCATCAACGCCCACATTATTTGATAAGATTCTCAGTGCATAACAATATTTGGAGACACTAGCCGCGACATCCTCTACATGCTGTCTCCAATCAAGTTTAGCATCAATATTGATGCCCAGCAGAGATAGATGCTGAGATGTTTAAATATCGCTACCCTTGTAAGAAAACGTGAGAAAATGATCAACCCTTCTGCCAAAAACCAGACACTGTGTTTTTGAAACATTCAGTAGAAGGTCAAGGGTTGTAAAATAACGATCTAGAATTTCACAGGCTCTCCCCACATCAGCGACTATCCCTTGTGGAGTGTCACCACTAAAGATCAGGGTTGTGTCGTCCGCATATAAAACTGTAAACTTTCCTGTAATGTTTGGCAATTCGTTTGTATAACAACCGGCCTAAAATAGATCCCTGAGGTACACCCCTCGTAACAGCGACCCTCTCTGAAAGAAAAGACCTGCCATAATTATCAGTCTCCATCAATTGCTGAGTACGATTATTCAAGTAGGAGGCGATTAACTTTAATGCATAAACAAAACAAAATTCATGGTCATCAGTAGAAATCCAATTCAAAACGCCCGAATTCATATAAATAGCCAGAATAACTTTCATCAAGTTACGCAAATTCCTTTGTAATAAAAACCTTAACCTACAACTCAGGTATCGGATGGTTAAGTGCTATGTTTGGTCCGTTTTGCTGTATGGGCATTGAAAGTGTCGTCTATTCACAAACTGGAGGCATTTGAATACTGAGAGTATCTTGAGCTAATAGAGGGAGAAATGAGGAGGTGATCGAGAGAGCCAATCTGGAACATCGCGAATTATTCGAAAACATAAAAAGGAGATAGATTTCATACTTGGGTCGTATTATTCGTAGGGAACATAGCTTTCAACGCCTGATACTTCAGGGTAAAATTCAAGGCAAAAGGGGAATGGGACGAAAAAGACTATCATGGCTGCGCAATATTCGTCACTGGACAGGAATAAGTGATTTTCGGTCTCTCCAAAATGCGGCTTGGAACAGACTCATCTGATGAGAGAAGTTTGGTACAGACGCCTACGCAGGAATCTGCACGGCACCTTAAGGAGAAGAAGTGTCATTTTTGAGAATATCTGCGAGCATAAAAATATCCACAGCAGGTATAATATCAGAATTCGCCCTTATGAACCCTTTATCACATATTACTGAATTAAATTAGGTACTAACAATAATTTTTTCGCACTAAACTTTAATCATTTTGACAGTATATACCTAGGTAGAAGCTCTTAACAGTACTTACGTGAAAATACTTTAACATAAAGACGTCACAAACATGACAGTCAATCGTG
This sequence comes from Pachyrhynchus sulphureomaculatus, assembly GCA_019049505.1. NCBI lineage: Eukaryota > Metazoa > Arthropoda > Insecta > Coleoptera > Curculionidae > Pachyrhynchus > Pachyrhynchus sulphureomaculatus. The sequence continues at coordinate 181,150,245 of CM032456.1, read as the reverse complement.
GCGCTTTCGTAGTCCCGTGTTTTTTTTTTTTTAAATATTATAAATTTGAATTTATTTATATTTAATTGTAAACAATTTTTAAAAAGTGATAAAGTTTTAAAATAAAGTAAAAAAATTGTGAATTATTTTTTATTCAAAAACCCAATTTATATATTAATTATATTTTTGTTGCCACTGTTCTACTCATCATAAACTTTACTACGCTCTAAATTATAATAGTAACAAGCCCAATGTAGCAAAATACTGTTATTTCGTATAAAAAGTTGCTAAATAAACATTGAACTTTAATGGTCCAATCATTTTCTGCTTAAAATTTTAGGTGTAAAAACATAAAAAATAACTCTATAAATTCCTTCTCTTCCTCTCCCGATCTAAATTATATCTCGAATGAAAATTATGGCAATGTTTTCATTGTTACGGGAGCGAGGTGTAATAAATCCTTTTTGCCGAAATGAATGAAAATTCTAATCTCGGTATGCCTCATTTTGCCTAATCTTAAATCATCGCACCAATATAGTAAAGGATGAAGAAAGGTGTGTTCTCTTTTTCTGATCGATATTTCCGCTCGGAATGGAATCAAAGACGTAAACGATAAATTAGATATATTGTGATGGAATTAAAAATTTCTACGATTTAATTATTCACTAAGAGAGATGTAATAAGTTAAAATTTTAGAAAATAAGTCATATATGTGTGTTATTCGACCTATAGGCTTTATTAAAATATCAACTTATACCAGCGGCTTTACCCGTAATGATATGTACGCATCTTGTACATGAAAGAGTTGATTGATTGGTCCGTTAGTTTGTGACAGTACATTATTTATTTATTATCAACGGTAACACCATTTCTACAAACAACATCGACAATATACAAGAGAAAAAAACAATGTGAACGAACAATATAATTAAAGCTAAATCTAAAACTAATGGGTCAGAATGCAGGCTATAACAATCTAAATTAATCCTTTTAAAGGTAAACAGCACTTGACATATAATACCAATGGGAAACTACCCGAAAATTAAAGAAACTCTATAGCGAGGTCAGTTGCTTGACCATATTTTTGAATCGGTGTACTGGGCCATCAATTGGCAAATTATATTTATCAAAATTATGCTGCATTCTACAGATTGGACTATGCAAGCTATAGTTTCTGATGACATTAGCTGGGTAAAATAACGACCTGGCGCGGGTACGATGTACGGTATGAAAAGATAATTTACTAAGTAAGTACGTACAGTCAATATACCCATTTAGTAGCTTAAATAAGAAATGTAGTTCAGCTTGCATTCGTCTGTCCTGAAGACTGCACATATTTAACAATCTTTGTACCAGGTCATAGTTGGTATGTCCCTCAGTTAAAGGAATTTTCAGTTTAAAAGAACAGATACGTAAGAATTTTTTTTGGACACTCTCCAACTGATTAAGATGGACATTATAAAAAGGAGACTACACCGGGCTTGAATACTCCAAAATCAGTCGAACGTACGTGCAGTACAATAACTTAAACACAATACATGAAAAATCGGCACTAAATCTATCAATAAAATCCAAACACTTGCCGGCTCGCTGCACCACACTCATTTGATGGCCGATGAAAGATAAAGAACAATCAAACATCACACCGAGATCCCTAATCTCATGTACCCGTTTTAAAATGGTTGTATTTATACCATAATCAAACTGCATAGGACTTTTTAATCTGGAAAATGATATACAGGAGCATTTATCATTATTCAGCCTTAAGCCGTTTAAAGTTGCCCATTGAAAAAATATGTCAACATCCGCTTGCAAACCAAGACTGTCCACAGAACTGGAAATAATTTTGAATAATTTCAGATCATCGGCAAACATGAGAAAGGAAGTATTGGTGAGGAAATCCCTCAAGTCATTTACAAATAAGAGAAACAAAAGGGGGCCGCAGTGAGAGCCCTGGGGTATGCCCGAGGGCACTATACTTAGGTTAGAGATATAATTATTTATTCTTACACTTTGCTGATGGCCCATTAAAAAACTCTCCAGCCAACGAAGAATGTGAATGCCGAACCCAAGCGACCCAAGTTTGCTCAACAATAACCGATAGTTCACTTTGTCGAAGGCCTTGGAGAAGTCAATATATATGGTATCAACCTGACAGCCCCTCTCAAATGCGCCCAACAGGTAATCCTTATATGTCAGAAGATTAGATACACAGGAGCGAGAACGCTGAATACTGTTCATTCATGATTACCCGCTTACAGTGCCAAGAAAGACAAGAAATGGTCAATAAGTCAAAAAGCTTTAGTATGGTCGACTGTATGCAGATATCCCTATAATTAGGCACGTCGCTACGATCACCAGATTTAAAAATTGGGGTTATATAGGAAGTTTTCCAATAATCAGAAAATACTTCCAAATCCAATGAGAGATTAAACAGGAAGTGAAGTGGTTTGCTTAAGGTGCAGACACATTTCTTTAATAATAGAGGCGGGACACCATCAGGCCCGCTTGAGGTTTTAGGCCCGAGCGACATCAGTTCATTAAAAACATCAATCAAACTAATAATCACGTTATTTAATGTTGTCAATTCAGTAAGGCTCGAGTAGTAGTCCGGTATTTCCAAAGGGGCATCATCATACACACTCGAGAAGTATTTAGCAAATCTGTCTGTAAATTTCTATGGATTCTAAGAAAGAACACCCTAAAGTATCAAAACTAAATTTCTTAGAGTCTATAGACATTTGCAGACGTTCAAAGACTCCTAATATAAATTTACTAAATAGTCAAGTAGACGTCGGAAATTCCGTCCTTTATCAACTTTTATAGCATCTAAGATCATTCTTTCATTATATAAAAATAAATACAAAAAATCTGTTTTATTCTTAGTTAAGTATTTTGAAAATATATTTGTACTGCGAAATCGCGATAACACATTTGTAAATTTTTACAGAAATATATTTAGGGTCAGTTAACAAAGTAATTAAGTAAATTTATTGTTAAAATGTACTGTCACAAAGAAACGGACCAATCAATCAACTCTTTTTCGTTAATTTCTGTCATGTCCATAGTAAGACGCTGCGTCATCATCTAAGTGGTAGTACCTTTAAATTTATAATCGATAGTTACATTGATACCTAGTATAGCAGAATTTATCGATATGTTTGTTATTATCGATACGAAGCATGAAACATAACGAGCAATACCACACAAGACATGAAGCATTCAACATAAGTTTTATTAAATGAGAAATCGTGGTTGTTGGGACAGGACCGGGACCATTTGGAGTAATCTTCAGACGTTTCTCCTACGATTGAACAAGGCATCTTTAAGTATCTACTCTCTGAGATTAATACTGAATAATTATTCAGCATTCTAATTTCGAAGAGCGAAACACTTGATATGAAAATTAAACTCATAGTTTTTGAGCAATACAGCTTAAGGTGCAGAGGATGAAAGGGATGAAGATAGATAAATTTTGTATTTTTATAATTTTTTATTAGCAAAAATAGTAGGTAGTTTCGGGTAAAAGATAATTTTATTTACATTATGAAATATAATTTAGTTTCACAAGTCTCTCATCGAAAATCGATGAACTCTTGGGTAGTGTATTTGATTTTTCCACATGAAGCTTGTTTAAACAGGAATTACCTTCCCCTCTTAATACTGACAAACTATACACTTTCTTGGTCCAGGAACGTGACGGCATCTATTATTAAACGCGTTAAACCATTATTTAAATTGGACAATGAGAGCAAATGGAAGTATGCTAGTGGCCGTATATTTTTATCTCCTTTTAGGATTCAGTTTTGTGACAGGCACTTCTCAGAGAGTTGAAGTGGTAAAATTTTATAACAGAAATAAAAAAAATACGTTCGATTTTTGTTTTCTCTAGATCTTACATACTTTAATTTACTTATCTTATCTAATTTTTTAAAGAAACTATCTTGAGACTGCTTCAGCTGACACATCAAAGAAGAAAATCCAGCAGAGCGTAAGTTGATGCAGACTCTAAGTGGGTAAACTCATTAAAATGAAGCCACAAACCATAAACCGCTTTGAATTGTGCACCCTTTTGAGACGTTTATCATAAAGAAAATCTAGACAATACAATAACGTACATTCTTCGTTAAGGTAGGTAGGTATATTTCTTTGATAATATAAATTTATATGTAGAGACTAAAAGAAACATACAAAAAATATATGTTCTTTATTTCTTCCTAAAAATAACACAAATTAGAGCTTGAAAATGTATACAAGATATTATAGCTTTCTAAATGTACTTTGTATAAATAATGATATAGTGATAAAGATAATGTTAAATACAATGTAAATAACACTAGTTTACAAGATTTTTGTTCATGAAATAAAACATATATGTTTTGTTTAAGTGTCCTCAACTTAGAAAAAATATTTAAATATATTCAAATTTTGAGATATATAAGAAATATTTTAGAAAAAAAAAAATTTAAAGCACGAATAAACAATTAAAAAGATAAGTTTTAACTCTTTTTTTGTAAATACTTCTATCTATATCTCTTAGAACAGACCAACAGTAGTCTCCTAGCATGTTCGGGTCCCAAAAACCTTGATAATTTTGCTCAAATAATTTTAAATCCTGATAAAACCGCTCGCCCTGCTCATCACTCATATTTCCAAGGTTTTCCGGAAGAAAATCCAGATGGGAATACAAAAAATGAATTTTGAGTGTGAATTTTCGCACCCATCAGTTCCTAATTCTGCAATAAATTTGCAACGATTCCTTGATACTTGTAATTTTTCTATTAAAAAATAACCGGTCAAGTGCAAGTCGGACAGACAGACGGACAGACACTGAAGTGTTCCGTACGGAACACCAAAAAATAAACGAAAATGTTAATTTTTAGTAATTACAGCGCTCCAAAGTGGATATAGTGAGTTTTGCAGCAACAATTGGAATATTGATAGTTTCGCAGTGCCTCGTGTGGCATTAGCATTTTTTTAACGATACAACCCAATTAATCCAACCCTTTCCTGGTCACTAGTTATTAATTAATTACAAATCAATTATTTTTTTATGATGATTATTAGTAATAAAACATTTTTACAAATAAGGTAAAAAAATTAAGTATGTTAAAAAAAATAAAATTAAAAAAAAAAGCTTATTTAGACTCATGAAGAACAATTCTTCTCATGACCTTCACAATATTCATCAACTTCACTTGTATCATCTCCAACAAGATAAATAAAACTCGCACTCTTCTTGTTTACCCCATTCGTTTCCAAAATGTTTGCATAACAGTTGTTTAAGATCATTCAGTTTTGCTGGTTTCACAAGGGTTCCACGGGGAATTATTTCTGGCAGCTGATTGGTTGACAACCTCATGTCTCGCTTTGTAACAAACTTATACTGACCCATGTCTGTGTTGTAGAAGTAAGATAGTGGGGATTTTTTGAATATGAAGCGCTTAGCTTCACTGACCTTGAAATGCCAGTCGCCATATTTCTTGAAGTAGACTGTGTTCAAGCTTAAAAGCCGCGTTGCGTTCGGAGAAAAGTGAATGATATTCTGAGGGTTGGATAATAACTGGCAGACGTCTCACCTTTTTTTCTATCGAAGCAAGAACTCGTGCAGGTGGTAGAAATAAGTGGCCAGTGACTGAAAAAATGGGTTCAATGGAATTGATGTGGTTTGCTGCTCTTCTAAATCGGCATACTCATTAAGATGGAATTTTTATTCTAGCCTCCACGTCCATCAGCACAGAGTTTTATTTTTTGTAAACAAAGCCAAATCTAATTGTGTCAGGAGGTAAAAAAAAACTGCTGACGAAATTTCGTTAGAACTCTTTCTGTGCTCATACTCCATCCATGGGTAGCAAAAAACACTGGCAGGTGTAACAGTTCTTCCAGAAGACTCAACCACGATGGTCAAATTGTACACGTACAGCTCCCTGCTGTACGTGTACACTGGTCCTGTACCTTGGACAAAACGAGGTTTTTTTTGGCAATCAAATAACAGTGTTATTGAGCCATCTTTTTCTTCTTTTAATTTTCTAAAAAAGACTTTAGCTCTCATTTTGTATGTTAAGTATTTTATCATAATGTCATTTTTAGTGTTCCGTACGGAACACTTATAAGATCACTTCGATGTCTGTCCGTCTGTCATTGATGGCCTCATCAGAGCCATGTAGTTTTGAAAGTTAAATTTTGACTTAAGGGGTTAGTTTTGGGGGGGGAAATCGGAAGCGAAAAAAAAATTTTTTTACTAGGTAATCGAGTGTGGTGTCAAATGTAAGCTTGTGAAAACACGAGTAAAATATATATATATATATATATATATATATATATATATATATATATATGTAATGTAATACTTGCGCGTACTTGTCTTTGTATTATTTTTAAAAAATCGCGAAAAATCACTGTCCACCCGCCTTATCTCGAAAAGTACTTATCAAAAAATTTGGAAAAAATTCTGGAATATTCTCCACGGGGTGTAGATTTAACGAAAATTATCACGAGTGCATTACCTGTAATAATTTGTCTGGTATATAAAAAAAAAACAGAAATTTCAAGGTCATCAATTTTCAGTAAAGATTGGAATTAAACTTTGTTGAAAACTCATTTGGGGTGTGTTTTGTGAAGTCACTGATCATTTTATACTTCCGTTACAACATTTTTTATTTTAAAGCAATCAACGTACGGAACACTAAGTTCAACTTGCACTTGACCGGTTATTTATTTTCTTAGCATTTTGTTCTCTTTTTATTTTTGATTTTAATTCTATGCTTGTTAAGCAGGCGTCAGTTACTGGCGATCCAAAGCCAATATTGTATTCTAGTTCAAAATTTTTTCTATAAAATGTTCTTTTGACTATCATTTCAGGCTCTTGAAGGTTATTGTGCATGCGCTAAAGTTTCTGCTGATTTAAGTCGCCTAATATATACTGCCTTTGAACCGACTTGCCACTAGAACAGTGACTTTCAACACATGATATATTTTCAATGAAGCTTTTGACTGCTGGTTTTTTTCTTACATAGACTTCAGTAATCCTTGCCCCTCCCCTTGTCTCAGCAGGCAATGTTCCAGTTCTTAGGAATTTCGTAGCTAGAAGCTTGACTCGATATGGTGAAATTTGCAAAATTTTCATAAATGTGTGCTGACATACACGAATTATAAACTTTCGGGTTCCATATTTTCTAACAAAAAACTGAGTGCTGATAGTTTTTGAAGAAACAACTTTCTTAACTGGTCGTCCTCTTTTCATTTCTTAGGATTGGATGTATTTTAAAATGGAAACATCTTGCGGAACTTTATCTCAATGGGAATAAAACTGAAATTTTTTTATATCTTTCATAATCAAAGTCATGCACTTAAACGCTGATGCTTTGCTCTTCTTAGGGGAGACCTTTTGGAGAATGTCTAAAACATAAAAAAGTACCCGCGTTTTTGGTAAAACAATATTCAGAACCGTGTATTACATAGGTAATGTAAATAGAGAAACGAGCTAGGTAGGTACGTACAGTCCCTGGCCAAATTATTAGACGCACTGTATTTTTTTTAGTAATTTTATGTTTCTTAAGAGTTTTTATGCAATAATGGTATATTTAAACTATAATATTATTGATTTTTATTTAAAAGAATTGTTGTAGACTACATATTTGTATTTATTTTTATCATATGGCAACACTGTGTTGACAAAGTGATACATGAACGTAAATAAATACAAACCTGTATCAGTCGCGATCGGAATCGAGTCAGGTACAGACGTGTTTCTGTGGCTTTATGGACTGTGATTGTTTGTTTAACAGTTTTATACTACTCAGTTATTAGTTTATTTTGTATGCAGTATTTTAAAAAAGTATTTGGACTATTTTCATTATGGGTAGAAAAGGCGATCTTTCACCACGTAAAAAAGCTGAAGTGAAGGCCCTTGTGATTGCGAAAACATTTACAAACCGAGAAATATCACGAAGATTGGAGGTTTCTGAAGCTAGTGTACGGCGCATAAAAAAGAAAATTGAGTCAGGAAAGGAATTAAGCCCGAAAAGAAAGAAAAGATGCGGTAGAAAACCAATTTTCACTCCACCGTCAGAGAGATGTTTGAAGAAAATTTGTGTAGAAAACAGATTTGCTACCACAAAGGTAATAAAATCACAACTCCAGGATGCTAGCGTAAATGCTTCTGAGCGCACTGTTCGAAGAAAATTGAAAGAATTAGATTTTAAGGCCTGTCGCCCCGTCAGGAAGCCCAAGTTAACAGCTGCAATGAAAGCAAAGCGCCTGAAGTGGGCCAAACAATGGCAAGACAAAGATGTGGACTTCTGGAGATTGGTAAGATACAGCAATTTAATCAATAATTGATACATTATTATCATTTTCAGTTAAAAAAAAAGCAAATAAACATGGAAGTTTATATATTTTTCCTATTTTTGACAGGTCTGCTTCAGTGACGAAAGCACATTCGAAATTTTGCAGAATAAAGCTCAGTATGTGCGTCGTCGTCATGGAGAAAAGTTTCATCCTGATTGTGTCGTCCCGACGGTTAAACATCCCACCAAAGTGATGATTTGGTCAGTCATCAGCGGCAAGGGCACTGGACGTCTGTACGTCGTCAAAGGAATAATGAGGCAAGATCAGTACAAAGAAGTATTACAAAATCGGTTGATTCCGCAGCTCAGAGAATGGTTTCCAAATGGGGAACCATTCACTTTCATGCAAGATGGAGCTCCCTGCCACACTGCTCGGTCTGTTAAAGCTTTTTTGGCAGAAAAAAATATCCCTCTGTTGGATTGGCCCTGATATGAACCCCATTGAAAATGTGTGGGAGCTGATGAAAAGAGAAGTGGCTAAAGATGTGATTACCAACAAAACCCAGCTCCTAGAAAAGATTATTCATGTGTGGAATCATCATCCTCAAATGCAGGAGACAGTACAATCTTGCATTGATAGCATGCCGCGCAGAATTAAAGCTTTGATAGCGGCTAAAGGTGGCTCAACTAAATATTGACTTTTACTAACATTAATTTCACTTTTCTTTAAAACTTAATAAACTTATGCTTTTCTAAATTAATGCTGTTTTATTTATGTCAAATAAATAGATAATTGATTGGATAATATAAAAATAAAAAACAAATCAATTTAAAATAATAAAACGGTACAATATCACTCGGTAATTAATATTTTACATGAAATCTTGCAGTGCGTCTAATAATTTGGCCAGGGACTGTACACTTATTGAGTAGACCACGGTGTTTAAAAGTAGAAGAGCAATAAGGATATTATAAAAAGAATATCATCCTTTAGTAGTATTAAATTTGTAAGAAGCAAAAGCACACAAAATTGTTTTTAACTGAATTATTGATAACAACTGAAAATAGTCTTACCTCTGAACTTTTTCAAGAGACCGTTTCCATTTGGATAGATCCTTTGGGGATTTTCTCACCTTTCCAGGTTCAGCTGGCTTCACAAAGCTTTCCATTAATAAACGTGTTATTTTCTTATTTATATATTTAAATAAATCACTTAAAAAAAAAATAATTACGCAAAACTAAACGTTCAAAAAAACTGAACAAACAAGCATAACTTTCCTAACCACAATATGGCCTTCACCGGTCATATGATCATTTCTAGCAATCTCATTGGTTCTAAGGATATAGTTCAGTACATGGTGAGTCAAGGATAGAGTAAAGTTCATTATCTCATTTGTTTCGGGAATGACGAAAAAATGTTAAATACAATAGTTCTAGGAAATGTTAAGGTGCACAGTTTAAAATTAATTTTGAGTATACAGGGTACTACAAAAAAGTGTGGCAGATATAACATATGTTTTTTTAAATGGAACATCCTATTTTCTAATTTATTTTTAATTCTGCGAAAAATTTTATAACCTTTTTACTAATAATGTTATATAACTGAACCTAGTAGTTTTTCTAATACGAGGCTGGTTTGAAAAGTCCGTGCAAAGTCCGAGAGATGGCACCACCGGCGCGTATCGAGGTCATGTTTAGTTAGTAGCATCTCTTGAATGAACGCACACCAAGTTTCAGCCATATTGGTCTATTTCTTTGTGTTTGGCATTCGTGTGAATCAAGGAAGTCGAGTGATTTTCAAGAAATGGACGAAAAAGAATTTCGTGTGGTGATTAAACATTACTTTATGAAAGGCAAAACGCCTCAGGAGACTAAAGAGAAGCTTGATAAACATTATGGTGACTCTGCACCTTCGATTAGAACAGTTTATAAGTGGTTTCAAAATTTTCGGACTGGCCATATGGGCATAAGTGACGCTGAACGTTCTGGACGGCCTGTGGAGGTTACGACTCCAGAAATCATTGATCAAATCCACGATATGGTGATGGATGACAGAAGAGTTAAGGTGCGTGAGATTGCTAGTGCTGTGGGCATCTCGACTGAACGGGTACATAATATTTTGCATAAACATTTGGACATGAGAAAGCTATCCGCAAGATAGGTGCCGCGATTGCTCACGCTTGACCAAAAACGGAATCGTGTGAAGTGTTGCAAGGATGGTTGGCAGCTGTTCCAGAAGAATCCGGAGAACTTTAAGCGTCGTTTCGTCACTGTGGATGAAACATGGATACATTACTATACTCCTGAGACCAAACAACAATCTAAACAATGGGTTACCAAGGGGGAATCTGCACCAAAAAAGGCGAAGACCGTTCCTTCGGCCGGAAAGGTTATGGCGACTGTCTTTTGGGATTCGCAAGGGATAATCCTCATCGACTATCTGGAAAAGGGTAAAACTCTTACAGGTTAATATTATTCATCGTTATTGGACCGTTTGAAAACCGAGCTGCAAGAAAAACGCCCGCGATTGGCCCACAAGAAAGTCCTTTTCCATCACGACAACGCACCAGCACACACCTCAGCAGTTGTGGTCGCAAAATTAATGGAAATAGGATTCCAACTCGTTTCACATCCCCCCTATTCTCCAGACTTGGCTCCCTCGGACTACTATTTGTTCCCCAATTTGAAGAAATGGCTGGCGGGACAAAGATTTTACTCAAACGAGGAGGTGATTGCAGACACTAATGGATATTTTGCAGACTTCGACAAATCCTATTATTCGGAAGGGATCAACAAAATAGAACATCGTTGGACGAAGTGTATAAGCCTAAAAGGAGACTATGTTATGAAAAATAAAAAAGGTTTACCCCAAACACATAAGTAGTTTTTATTTTTGCACGGACTTTTCAAACCAGCCTCGTATTTACTAGTTTTCAGTTTTGTAAAAAATTACCAGTAGCGCCATTATTTCTGAAGAGGGAATACTCATAATTGCTACGAGTGTTCTATAGAGATGAAAAAAGAAGTAATGTAAAGAAATTTGAGTTAGATGCTACAGGGTGTTCAAAATAAATTTATGCATTTCGACTATTATAAATTGAAAAATCTCAAATAGTTTTCGATTTATTTTGAATTTTTCAATTTTTACCCTTGTTTTTAATACACTTACGAGATTGTGAAAACATCAACAAATAGTTTATAATAATTTTAATATAATTCAACTTATCTAATGATTAATTATTATGACGTAATAAATCTTCAAAAATATGCCCGTCTACTTGAATACACAAGTTTGGTCGTTTTACTATATTTTCCTTCACGTTCCTTAGCGTTATTGTCCTGCACGCATCCCGTATCCTATTTTCCATATCTACTGGTGTTGTAGGGGGATTCACATAAACAGAATCTTTAATGAATGTAGCCCCACAAAAAGAAGACTAAAGGTGTTAAGTCACATGATCGAGGGGGCCACTGAATGAATCCATCCATACCGATCCATTTTTGTGGGTAACGATCGTTTTTGTTGAATCCACATTTGTTCCCTTTCAAAGTTATCAACTTCTTCAAGAAGCTGGGGTAATTCGTTTTGCAAAAAATTTAGATAAGCGGTTCGCGGAAAAAATATGGACCAATAATTCGAAAATTTAATATTCCATAGCATACATTAAGCGGTTTTGAACTTCCCGGACCCAAAATGGATTAACTGTTGAATAATAATGCATGTTATGGCTGTTAACTGCACCATTACTACGAAAGGTAGCTTCATCAGAAAGCATTATTTTGGATAAAAAATTTGGATCGGCCTCTATTGCTCCATTCATGTGGTACAAAAGTCCACTCGTCGTTCAAAATCACGGTCTTGAAGTTCTTGGTGTAGTTCCATATGAAAGGGATGATACTTGTATTTTCTCGTGGTGCGGTTACCCGTAGAATGGGATGTGTCAGATAAGTCAGCTAGTTGACGGCTGCTGACCTGGGGATTATCTTCATCATGAAGTAAAATCTCCATTTCTTTTTCCTCATTGATAGCATTCTGGTTTACTACTTTCCGTTTCGTATCGACCACTACCATCAAACCGTTCCATTAAGCACTGAAAAGATTTTGTAGATGGTATACGTCTAGATGGTATAGCGTAAGTGTATTAAAAACAAGGGTAAAAACTGAAAAATTCAAAATAAATCGAAAACTATTAGAAATAGGTATATGACATACTTAATAAAAGTTGGAGGGTTTTTGTAAAATCTATCAGGATGTGCCATTTAAAAAATTTGAGATTTTTCAATCTAAAATAGTCGAAATGCAACTCAAATTTCTTTACATATATCTTTTTATTTATCTCTATAGAACTCTCGTACCAATTATGAGTATTCCACCTTCAGAAACAATGGCGCTACTGGCAATTTTTTACAAAACCGAAATCTAGTATTTTTTAAAAAAAATTGAGATATTAGAAAAACTACTAAGTTTAGGTATATAACATTATTAATAAAAAAATATACAATTTTACGCAGAATTTAAAAATAAATTAGAAAATAAGATGTTCCATTTAAAAAAAAAAACATATGTTATATCGGCCACATTTTTTTGAAGTATCCTGTATAGTCAAAAATAATTGTGCACCTTAACATTCCCTAAAACTATTGTATTTAACATTTTTTCGTCATTCCCGAAACAAATGAGATAATGAACTTTACTCTATCGTTGACTCACCCTGTACAGTGAAATATAGGGAGTTTTTGCAGTGACACGTGTATTTTAAGCACATTTTTAACAGGGATAAAACGACACAACTTACTATATATCACCACTACACCAAACACTCGACGCGCGTTTCGGTAACCATGTTAGCTTCTTCAGGAGCGATGATTGACTAAGTTGTAGTCAATCATCGCTTCTGATGAAGCTAACATGGTTAGCGAAATGCGCGTCGATTGCAAAAATAAAGTGTTTGGTGTAGTGGTGATATATACTTAGTAGTGCCATTATGCCAAAGATTCTACATTCACAACATAGGGATAAATGAGTTTTGGGGACGTCAACAATATGTTGTTTTATTCGAGATCCTGGATATCATCAGAATCCGCCGTCATCTTTTATATAAAAAATGAATGTGAGTTTTGCAATGCTAGGCCTTATATGTACGAACAATATCGGCAGTAAATCTGAGCAAAGAGTAAATAATACAATTTTATCACAATATGTTTAATTACATTTATAGAAATTCATCAGTACGACATGGACCATATCTAACAATATGATAGCTATATTGGTTGGTTGGCTAGTTGGTTGTAGGTGGGGTAGGCGATTGTGCCTGTTTCTACTCTGTAACCTCTTAGCTTATTGTACTTCGCTCTCTTGGTTATACGAGAGTAGTCTTCTCAAAAAACTTTCTTGCAAGCCCATCATGAGTAAATTTATCGCCACAATACAGGTCTTCGAACAGTTTATGTCTGTTTCAAGTTAAAGCCGCACATTCATATGGTATGTTCACAGAGGTTTCTTCCTCTTTACCATACAGCCTGCATATTGTGGGACCATTGTGGATACTCATTTGCCGCAAATGTTTCCTTAGGTGACAGGGGCCGGTAGTCAGTCCCACCATTACTTTGGTCTAGGTTCTTATTAAACAAACGACGTCAGTTTCTTTGAGGGGCCACCAATTATATCCCTAGTAGGTCTTTGGCCATACGTTTCGAGCCAACAATCTAGATGTTGCTGTTATGATCATCTGTTGATTATCGTCTTTACCACCTGTTTTCGTATACCAAGATAGCCATATTACATTTAATAGAATGTTGGTCTTGAATCCCTGCAGATTGTATTTGGTGGGCAGCATAGTTTTGTAGGAGAAGCGACACGCTGAAGCTGATGCAGACATGATGTGTTTGTAGTATTCATCTTTCTGGGAGGAATTTAGCAGGCTACACCATTCCATGAAAGTACTTATAAAATACATTAAAGTCACCAATTTTTTTATATTTCAAAAGAATGAAGGTTTTTAGTGAGTTCAAGGTCCACAATCAAGCGAGTAATCCTCTTCTGGATAGCAGAATTTGTGTGGGTGCAGATCGCTAAAGACCGGAGCAGTGTTCCACCAATATTGAGCTTTGTACAGGGTTGAAACCCGTTGTGGAGTATGCAGTTTTCTAATATGAAATAATATTCTCAATTCTTGAAAAAGTCTCTTTGCTATACATACAAAATAATTATGTCACGACATATTTGCTCCCAAGTTAACGCCTAACAACTTGAATGACGGTGCAAGTGAAATAGAATGCTGCCTTAAATTCCACTTGGTTTCTGTGACCTCAAGCCCGAATATTTTTCAGATTTTTGTTAATTTTCTGCTGTTTTCGCATATTTACATGGGCAGCCGTTCTTCGATGTTCCAGCGAATCAAGGCCGCCGGTCAGTTCCGGGTCTCCAATCAGACGAACAGCTCTTCTCTGCACAGAATCCAACAAATGCAGTGTATGTTTGGGAGCGGAGCCCCAAATATGGGAGCAGTATTCCATAGTTGGTCGAATTTGATCTTTGTAAAGAATTAACAGTTGTTGTGGAGTGTACTAATGCCCAACAAATTGAGCGACGATGCTAGGGGAATGGAGTGCCCCGACATAATTATGTCGGGTTCAGCAACGTTAACTTTTTTATTAAAAACTGCCGCCTGGGTTTTTGTAACGTTAAATTCCACTTGGTTATTGTCACCCCAAGTTAGAATTTCTTCCAGGTCTTTGTTAAGTTGAACGACCTCCTGCTGTCTGCGGATATTCGCCTGAGCAGCCGATGTCCGAGCGTTCAAAGTGAATGAAGAGACAAGCGTAATGTCGTCTGCAAAGCTGTAGATTAGATTCCCGATCTTTCCCAGCAGATCGTTAATGTAAATGAGAAAGAGAGTAGGAGACAGTGTGGAGCCTTGGGGCACACCGGCGTTGATTATGAAGAAATCCGTCGACGGCCACTCGTAAAGAACGCTCTCTGAGGAAACAGAGCTACGAACAGAATTTTTCAGACATACCACAAGACCGTAGCTTCGCCAACAGTCCATCGTGCCAAACACGGTCGAATGCCTTGGATATGTCAAAAGTAACCGCTCGAGATTCTCCAAAGTGTTCAATTGCGTTGTTCCAAACATGTGCATTTTAGAAGATGCTGATTGATAACCTTTTCCATGACTTTCGATATTATTGCAGCGCGACAGGTCGGTAGTTATTTGGCAAGATCTTCTTGCCTTTTTTAGGTATCGGCTGAACCGTGGAACATTTCCAGCAGGACGGATAGGTTGAAAAGTCTACAGAAAATTGGTGTTAGTTCCCTTGCACAGTTTTTGAGAACTATGGCAGGTATTCCGTCAGCGCCCGAAGTCTTTTTGGTGTCTAGCTTCGCCTGACACTTTTACTAAAATGCGTCTTAGAAAAAGCTTCCCTCTACCGATTTTTTGTTGAATCGCTAAAAGCATCTATCAAAAATGAATTATCGCGGACACATTCTTACTTGACAGACCGTAGACTAAATTTTTATTATTTTCGTGACTGTAAAGGGTTGTGAAAGTAAGAAACAGTTTGAAGTTCTTGGATAAACACAGCGACACGGGAGGAAATCCATCCACTGTCACAAGTAAAAAACCATCTATGAGAAATGAGTCTATGACTTTCGAATAAACAAAGTTTTTCAGACATATTATACGAGCGAAAATATTTCAATAATCCATTATATTAAACACTGTCAAATATATACTCAGAAATGATTTAAATTAACTATATTAATTTTATTTGCTACAGCCGCAATTCCGATAAATTTTATTTTAAATTGCAGGTAATTAACCTTCAAAGGAAAATAATTTGAAATTAAAATTTCGCAATAATAATTTCTAGAAATTAAATTCTAACATAATTTATGGCTCAGTATTTCTTGGCCCATTTATTTCAAATGCCTTTAAAATTTTATAAATATATTTTCCTAAAAGAACCTATCAAAGCGTAACTCTTTCGGAATTATAATTTTAAAAAAGAAAAATTGGTAAAGCGATTTACCGAGATACTTCCCCTAGCATGTTCTAAAATAAATACTGAATTTAAGTTTCTCACATTAAACAATAACTCCATCCAAGCACTACAATATTTTAAATCAAACGAACTTCATAATGAGATACCAATCCCTAAAAGGTTAAGAGTGGAAGAGTCCTGTAAAAATTTGAAATAAACAAAAAATAACATAATTTTCAAATTCTCTGAATCCAAAAACCCTGAAATAGTTTCATTTAATATATTATACACAACCTCCATTTACACTATACTATCAATGGAATTTTAAGAACCAGTTTAAAAATCGATTGCCGGTGGTAGAGATTTTCACAAAAAAAATAGTTTCACACAAGGGAACTTCACAAACTTCTTTTAACACAAAAAAATCTTTCTAGGAGGCTTAAAATTCGTGCGTATCTGGGAAAAATTATCAAAATACGAAAGTATATAAAATTTACCGACCCCTTTGACCCCATCCCTTAAAATGATATGGATTTTTTACTTCATATATTATATACGAAAAATTTTAAATCGATATATTATTTCGTTCAAGAGTTATCGTGCCATTAAACCAAAGCACCAATAGGCCGACAGAAATTGAAAACAAGTTTTTTTTAATCTCGAGACTATGGAACCTGAAGAAATTCAATACCTCCCGTCGCGAGGAAAGTAATACACCTTTATTTTTTATGTCGTTTGGTAACAATGGCTGTTACTCTGTAAAAATACAATAAAAAATAGTGTCAGCATAAGGTCCCCTTATCTCTGTTTCTAGTTTTCTTTTTAAATTTGAAAACTTATTTTTCAAAAACACACAAATTCAAAAATAAAACTTTATTTCTTTCAATCTATATTCAAACTTGTTTTTAAAACTAAGGATTTGCTTAAACTAACTATCTTAGAGGTATGTATTTGCGAAAAACCGAATTTTTTCATTTTATTTTCGTTTTTTTTTTAGGCTTAGCGTACACTTTAAAACAGCAAACTTTTTTTATCGTATTCTACGTCCAAAAAAACTACCTGTATGACAAAATGCAGCCTTTTAATGAGAGCTTTTCGTCAAGATTTGACTCTGATGGATGATGATAGCCCCAGATATGCCAGAAATCGCCCCAGGCATGCCAAAAAAATTGCCTCAGCTATGCCAGAAATCACCTCAGGCATTCAAAAAATCGCCCTAGGCATGCCAGAAATCGTCCCAGGCATGCCAAAAATCGGCCCAGGCATGCCAGTAATTGCCCCAGGCATGTCAGAAATCGCCCCAGGCATGCCAACAATCGCCCCAGGCATGCCAGAAATCGCCCCAGACATGAAAAAAATCGCCCCAAGCGGAGTGGCAATTCAAATGTAGTTTAAACAGTATATGATATAATTATTTTGAGTTTAAGAGAAATGCCTAGAAGAAAATATTATTTTAGCACAACGGTCTCCTTTAGTAATACTGGTAAATCCGATTATATAATAAATGTATATATATATATATATATATATATATATATATATATATATATATATATGTATATATATATATATATATATATATATATATATATATATATAGTGTGTCCCAAAAAGTTTTATACAAATAGAAAAAAAATTATCTTAAATATTACAAAAAAATTTATTCTTGATAAAAAGTTCTGCATCACATAGAAATCCATAAGCAAAAGTTTAAAATATTTGATGGGGTACAGAGAAAATAAAAAATAATAATTTATAATGAAGAATAAAGTGTGTTTAAATACAGAGCAAAATATTAATTGAAAATGTTATTAGAAGCTAAAAAATTATGCTCACTTTTAAATTTGTGACCTTCCTAGTTAATAATAAAGTTTAATTAATTTCGTTTTCCTTTATTCAATAAATAATCAGAACAATTACTATCTGCTGTACTATACTATACTATACTATAGATTTTATGTATATATATATATATATATATATATATATATATATATATATATATATATATATATATATATATATATATATATATACATATATATATATATATATATATATATATATATATATATATATATATATATACATATATATATATATATATATATATATATATATATATATATATATATATATATATATATATACACTAAATATTATGCTCCAAAAAAGAACGGATTTTTTTAACAGTGTTAATAGCCATTTCAGAAGTATCATACGTGCTGAAGGAAAGGGCTACAGCAGCGACGCATGTGCAGAAGCAGCGATTCGGTGGGAAACACAGTCCTGAACAAATCTTTTCAAAGGGATGAGGTTCTCCATATAAAAAACGGCTTAAAGAGGTTTGCACATGGAATGACAAATCGAACCTCAAGCGGATGTGATATATTAGTGCGACGTGTATTCTTGACATGTAGCTTTGCCTGCGAAGGAATTAAGCGGGCCACATTCTTCGAACACTTATCGTAAAAGTACTTGTAGAATAGACTCAAGTCACCAACCATTCTTCGTTCTTCCAAGGGATGAAGGTTGCTGGTGAATTTTTGGGTCTCCAATCAAGCGAACAGCTCTCTTCTGAATAGAATGCAACAAATGTAGTGTATATTTGGAAGCAGAACTTTACACATGGGAGCAGTATTCCATGAAAGGTCAAATTTGAGCTTTATTAACAGTTGTTATGGAGTGTAGTTCGAAATAATATTATCAGCTTTTTAGACGCTCTCTTCGCTATACAAGCAACAAGTTGATACTAAGATATATTTGCTCCCAAGTTAACGCCCATCAAATTGAATAGGGGTGCTACAGAAATGGAGTATCTCGACATAACTATGTCAGGTTCCGGAACGATAACTTTTTTAGAACAAAAGGCCTCATATGTTTTTGTAGTGTTAAATTCTACTTAGATACTGTAACCCCAAGATAGAATATATTCCAGCCATCTGCGGATATTTGCATGAGTAACTGATAGTTAAGCTTTCAAAACAAATGAAGAAATAAGTGGACTATTATCTGCAAAGCTGTGGATTGGATTCCTGGTCTCTTTCAGCAGATGGTTAATGTAAATTAGAAAGAGGGTGGGAGACAATATGGAGCCTTGAGGCTCACCAGCGTTGATAATGGAAGTATTAAAAAGAAACCCGTCAACTGTCACACTTAAGCAATGCTCTCTGAGGAAATCTAAGAGCCATCGACAAATCTGCTTAGACATATCATAAAAGTGTAGCTTAGTCAACAATCCATCATGCCAAACACGGTCAAGTGCCTTGGATATATCAGGTGTAATCATTTGAGATTCACCAGAATTTTCAATTACGTTATTAATATTAATATATTGAAGATATGTTGTTTTTACTTCTTATCACCACATACACAGTAAACAAAACAATCAAGGTCGTCGCGCAACGCTTGTTTAGCTTCATACAAATTTCACAAAATTATTCTTATAAACTTATAAATTCTTTTTTTTTAAATTATTGTCTTAATTTTAGGATTACACTCTCCTTTATTTCTAGTCCCTCTCGTTTGCAATCGACCAAATCAATTAAATATTTCAGTATATCGAAACACTACCGTAATAATGCTCGTTGAACGAGTTGACCACTGCCGGGCGTTCGATGCACGTGTGTACACTTCGCGATCCGTAACTCAAAGCCCAAGTATTCGAGAAAGCCCAAGTATTTGAGAAGGTTGCAACACCAATACTTTTATATGGAGGAGAAACATGGACAATGACAGAACGACAGAAAGGAAAGATAACGGCTACAGAAATGAGATTCATAAGGAAAATAGAGGACAAAACAAGGATGAACAGGGTTAGGAATATACAACTCAGAAAGAATTTGAACCTGAAAACGATGGTAGAAAAGGTTGAAGAAGCACAACTGAGATGGTATGGTCACGTCAAAAGGATGCCTGAACAAAGAGTAGTTAGACAAGTGTTTGAAGCCAAAGTGAGTAAGAAAAGAACAAGAGGTCGACCTAGAAAGGCATAGTTGGGGGATGTTAGAGAGGCAGTAGCCAGAAGAGGATTAGAATGGGAACACGCAAGACGAGACACAGGATAAAAAGAGGTGGAAGGAAATATGGAAAAGACAAATATAGAATAACTCAACTCCACGGGCCTTACATCCCTAAAAGGGTAGAAAGGCATAAAGATTAAGTAAATAAGTATATTGAAGATATTTTGTTGATCTTTCCTTATAAAAGCCACACCTATTGATGGTCGCAAATATGATTGAATATTTGTAGATATTTAAGAAGATGCTGAATGATAGCCTTTTCTTGCAAGATGGAACTTCTACAAAGTTTTAAACGATGTCCTAATTCAAAAACACACTGTGTAATAATTTAAATAATTTTAAGGATATTATGTGGCTTCTTGCATTATACTTATCGGTATTTGTTATAACTGGAAATAAGTAGACATATATATTAACATTTCTTTTAGTGAGTATCTTTACGTAAGTTATATTATCTATTGAATAAAATTAAACAATTTTTGCCAGCTTAAAACTCTAAATAAAGTTAAAAAGTCTGATCCTCCACATTGTATATACATATCTTGGTTTAGTTATCTACTTGTGCTCTCACTTAGAAGTTTATTTTTCTACAAAAGCGTTGCTTTTGCTGGCACATTAAAGAAACAAATTCGGCAAAGCATAAGTTAATGCAGACTATTAGATAGTGGGGTAAACTTTGAAGCCACAAAATCGCTTTGAATTGCACCCTTTTCAGACGTTTAGGATATTCAAGGCAAACCAACACAATGAATAAGTTTTTAAGATAGCGATACAATCTTCATTAAGGTCGGTTGTACGGTCTTGAAACATTCGGCAGGATAATTTAACTGGGTTTACTCCTATCGCAGAATTAAGATCCTTTGTAGCTGTACAGGTCAAACGAGTTTAATTGTTTAAAATTTTTATGTTGAAAGTAACTCACTAACTATTTTTGGTATTAAATGGGTAGAGTTTGTATAAGTCTTAAATAAAATTTAGTATGATTAATAGGGATCTCTCTAACTTAGTAAAAAGTTCAGAGTAATTTGTAATCCATCACACCAGCCTCTTGGCTTGTGGAATGGGGACCGCGAGGACCCAGAAAACCTGTCGGAAGATCACAAGCTCGTTGAACAGATGATATTAAACATTTGATATGCTCTGATTAGATGAGACAAGGTCAATTAAACAATTGGTAGACACTGATTAGATGCGACAAGCTCAAGACAGACAACATTGGAGAAGCCTGTGTTAGGCCTACATCTGACCATGGATAAACCGCTGTGGACGATGATAATAATGATGATGAATTTCTAATACTAAGCACATATGATTTTTCTGCAATATAAATATAAATACGGATACAGGAAGGGTATCAGATATCAAAAATTGTTGGCAGTTTCAGATCCAGAATTCACCTTTAAAAACTACCGCTACTAGTTCATCTATCAAGCGATTCGTTAAATAAACTCCTGGACAAAATTAACGCAACAATCTGAAAATTAATTTATCTTTTTCTTATGTCAGTTTTAAGGTTTATCGAGTATTTGAATAGTAGGCTATGCATATTTTGTTTCGTTGTTCATGACAGAAATCAAAACAATTCGTTTAGATTTACAGTTTTAAAGAATTTTTTAGAAGATAAAAAATTTTCTGTAATAATGCGATAGATTTTCTTTAAAAGTAAGCTTATAAATTGTTCCCTTTTTCAAAGTAATACGTTTTTGTGGTAGACTGTTTTATTTTTGTCCCCGAAGAATTAGAAAAATGAATCGAACAAGGAATTTAACTGAACACGAGGTAGTGCGAGCCTCAGTTTTATTGGACGAGGGATATTGTCAGAGTTATGTTGCCAATTTGTTAGGCAAAATCGTTCCACAATAAGTCGTATGGTAAGAAGCTTGAATGAAGTAGGAACTTATTCTAGAAGGCTAGGGCAAGGGCGAAAACGATGCACTAGCGACCTAGATGAACGTTTTATAAGACAATATGCTTTAAGAAACAGGACTGTCACTAGTTCTATAATAAGAAACGAACTTGAAGCTGTTCGCAATGTCACAATTTCTTCTAAAACAGTTAGAAGACGGTTAAATGAAGCTGGATTAAACAGTAGGAGACCAGCCACTGCGCCCTTGCTTACTAGAGAACAGAGTTGCCAGGTTACGTTTTGCTCGAAATCACGAAAACTGGTCTGTGGATGATTGGAAACAAGTTTTCTTCACAGATGAAACTAGGGTTAGTCTAAAACATCCAGTTGGTCGTGAGCGAGTATGGCGAAGACCAGGAGAGAGGTTTCCTCCTTGCAATATCTCTGCAAGGATTCCATTCGGCGGTGGCTCTGTTATGTTCTGGAGTGGCATCTGCTTTGATGCTCGCACAGAGCTGGTTCCTGTCCGTACGAGATCCATGAATGCTAACTACTATCTTGAGAATATTGTAATAGAACATGTGATGCCTTTCGGTCATTTTGTGGGGAGGGAGGTACTCGATTATCTTAATCAAGTTGATATACCGATTATGCAATGGCCACCAAAAAGCCCGGATCTGAATCCGATAGAACATGTATGGGATCACCTTAAGAAAAATGTGAAACGTCATATATCTGCACCTAGAAACCTGAGGGAACTTGAAAATGCAGTTATCACAGAATGGGAGCAAATTCCTCAAGATTTTATCCAAAATTTAATTAGAAGCATGCCTAGGCACATAAACGTTGTCATCCGAAGTAGAGTAGGCAACACACGCTACTAGTGTCCCAGTTACATCATTAATTTTGCTACTGGTGTCCCAGTTAATTTTTTTCATTATTACATAATTTCAACGATTTTGTTATTAGGTCTTAAGAATAATTTTAATTCGAATCTTATAGAGAAAGTTGGTAGTTAATTTACTTTTAAAATATCCGAATAAGTTTTTTCTAACTTTTAGTGTAACCAATGTTCATAAAAAATTATTAAAATTAATTCATTATAGAGATTTGTATGATTTCATATATTGTTGCGTCAATTTTGTCCAGGAGTGTATATGATTTCTTACGAACGCAGTGGAAATTATAAACTCAATTATTCGTCACATAAATATTCAATGCAAAAAAATTACTTAAATTATTGCTTTCACCTTCCCAGCACGGATATGTAAATATCATATGTAGACTATGTTGGAAATGCACTGCAGTTCAGCTGTTACCCAAAAAAGGCAAGGAGACCTTGCAAAAAAACTACCGACTAGTCGCATTGCTTTTAATAATACAGAAAGTTATGGAGAAGGCTATAAATCAGCATATCTAGAAGGATTTAGGATTATTAGCTATTATCAATATAGCTTTCGCAAACAAAGATCAACAGGAGATCTTCTAACTTATGTAACATATATTTGGAACAACTCAATTGAACATTTTTGAAAATCTCCAACAGTTGCACTTAATATATCGAAGGCATTCGATTGAGTTTCGGATGAAGGATTGTTGACTAAATTACGCTCTTATGGCATGTATGAAGGTTTTTCGGATTTTCTCAGAAAGCGTTCTTTAGTTGGGTGTTAAATAAATAAATAAATAAATTAACATTTATTCCCTTTTTTGACTGATGCAGATGCACAATATAGTACAAAGACATAGTATAGGATACGTCAAAGATAATTAAAAATACATTTAACATATAAACATACTAGCCGTGCCCGCGGCTCCGCTCGCGTGGACTTGATTCACTACTATGGCCACTGCTCATTCCTTATGTTACCTAACGTAATAAAATATCTGCCCTTATTTCCCCTTATCTCCTATTATTTCTCCTTATCTCCCATTATCTCTACATAATTTCCATTATCTAAGCTTATCTCTGCTCATCTCCCATTATTTCTCCTTATCTCCCATTATCTCACCTTATCTCCCATTATCTAGGTTTATCTCGACTTATCTCGCAATATTTCTCCTTATCTCCCATTTTTTTCCTTATCTCCCATTATTTCTCCTTATCTCCCATTATCTCACCATAACTCCCATTACCTAGACTTATCTCTCCTTATTTCCCATTATCTCTCCTTATCTCCCATTATTTATACTTATCCCCAATTATCTCACCTTATCTCCCATTATCTAGGCTTATCTCGACTTATCTCGCAATATTTTTCCTTATCTCCCATTATTTCTCCTTATCTCCCATTATCTCACCATAACTCCCATTACTTAGACTTATCTCTGCTTATCTCTCATTATTTCTCCTTATCTCCCATTATCTCTACATAATTTCCATTATCTAGGCTTATCTCTGCTCATCTCCCATTATTTCTCCTTATCTCCCATTATCTCACCATAACTTACATTACCTAGACTTATCTCTGCTTATCTCCCATTATTTATACTTATCTCCCATTATCTCACCTTATCTCCCATTATCTAGGCTTATATCGAATTATATAGAACATATCATATGTATGTAAATTTATAAAAACACGTAAATCGAATAAGTGGTTCTCAAGTGATAAGCGCACTAACGGACAGACAGACAGAGAGACGTTGCATTATATATATATATATATATATATATATATATATATATATATATATATATATATTGTATTCTTTGCAACATGATATTGTTCCATATTTAATGGTTTAGGCAGTATATTGTAAGAGAACACGCCAACGGTAGCCTTTCTTCCGACTTGATTCACTATTATCGTCACTGCTTATTCTTTATGTTACCTAACGCAATATAATATATCCTATAACCTGGCCAGAGAACATATGTATGTTTTAAAAAAAAAGTACATAACGCACTAACGGACAGACAGACAGAGAGACGTTGCATTTTATATATATTATATATAGATAACCTGACCAGAGAACATATGAATGTTTTAAAAAAAGCACGTAAATCAGATAAGTGGTTCTCCAATGATAAGCGCTCTAACGGACAGACAGACAGACAGAGAGACGCTGCATTTTATATATATTATAGATATAGATTATTATTATTATTATTATTATATAACCTGGCTAAAGAATATATGTATGAATTTAAAAAAGACACATAAATTGGATAAGTGGTTCTCGCGTAATAAACGCACTAATGGACAGACAGACAGACAGAGAGACATTGCATTTTATATATATTATAGATTATAGATTAAAGATATTCTCTGCTACATAATATTGTTCCATATTTAATGGTTTAGGCTGTATATTGTAAGGGAACGCGCTAGCAGCAAACTTTTTTCCGACTTCACTCACTATTATTGTCACTGCTCATTCCTTATGCTACCTATCGTAATAAAATATAGCCTATAACCTGGCCAGAGAACATAAGTATGTTTTAAAAAAAAAAGGACGTAAATCGGATAAGTGGTTCTCCAGTGATAAGGTCACTAACGGACAGACAAACAGACAGACAGACAGAGAGACGTTGCATTTTATATATATTATAGATAAAAGAAAAAAAGAAACAATAATCATTACATTATTCACATCTGGGTACCAACAATCTTAACCTATATAAAGAACTCATTCAATGAGTAATGTGCTCTAGGTACCCAGTATCGTCTTAACTCTGATTTAAATTTATTTAGAGATGAGATTCCCCTTATTTTTTTTTGGAAGTTTATTGTATATCCGAATCAACATACATTGCGGACCATTATTAGTAGCTGACAACGCACATAGGCGCTTGTGAAGTTCGTCTGCTTACCGAGTGCTGTAAGAATGAGCGGACCGTGAATTTTTCAATATATCTTTTAACATACACAGCGCTGCAAAAAGTATATATTCCATAGCAAGTCAAAATATTATAATTAATGAATAGATTCCTACAAGATGTCCTTGGTGGGGCTTTAACCATAATTTTCAATATATTTTTTTGACAAACAAATAACTATTGAATATGTGCAGCATTACCCCAACCTAGAATTCCATAAGATAGTCTAGAATAAACTTGGCCATAGTATAAAGTAAGAAGTGTAGTGTCTTTGACTATTGGTCTCACTTGTCTAAAGAGATATGCTAATGAATTTATTTTTTTAAATATTTCTGATATATGTGCTTCCCATGTTAGTTTGTAGTCTAATTTTACTCCTAACAAGTTTATTTGGTCTCTTTGAGCTAAAGACAATTTATTTGGGAATTGAATAAGTAAGCTCTCATACAGGATTACAGGCTTAGGGATAAACTGTACTATTTTGGAGTTAGTGAAATTTAATTTTAAATCATTGTTATATGACCACTGGCAGACTCCATTAACAATTCTCTGCGTGGCAGATTGAATCTCCCCTTTTTTAGAACTTACAGTGAAGTTAGAGTCGTCCGCGTACAGTACGGGACAGACGTTACTATTAAAATTACTGTTTGCTTTTGATGGAAGATCAGTGTTCATTATAATGAAGAAAATGGGAGATAGAAGACTCCCCTGGGGAAGTCCCCTAGTATTTATGATCTCCCTAGATTTTGTACCATCTGACAACTTTACTATTAGATACGTAAGATTTTACCCATTCTAAGGCCACTCCCCTTATTCCAACTTTCTCAAGTTTATGAAATGAAATATTATGGTCGACCAGGTCAAAAGCGCGACTATAGTCAAAAAAAGCTCCCACTGTTTCGCATTTTTCATCCAAGGAATTCAGAATCATATTTACAGTGTCAAAAAGTGCAGATTCGGTACTTCTATTGAGGACAAATCCATGCTGTGAGCTAGATAATATTTTATTATCTTTATAAAGATAAGGTAATAATATAGTTTGAAATGATTTTTCAAAAACCTTACTTAATTGATTTTGTACAGCCACTGGTCTGTAGCTTGATAAGTCGTGGCGATCACCCTTATCTTTATAGACTGGTGTTATTTTCGACTTTTTAAGCTTCGTCGGAAAACTACCCGACTGCAGTGAAAAATTCACCAAGTACAGAAGAGGCTGTTGTATAACTTTGAAGCATCGTTTAATTAAGAAACCAGGAATTTCATCAACTCCCTGTGATTTCTCTGCCCCAAGCGACATAACGACCCGTAAGAGATCGTCTTCATTATGATTTCGTAGAAATATACTATTGCCAATGGATTTGTTTTTTTATAAATGGGCTTACAGTTATTACTTGTTCCCGTCTCAACAAAAAAAATATTAAATAAGTTCGCTACTATTAGGGAGTCATTACATATTTTACCATTTGCATCCTTTAAATTAGGAATAGTTTTATTATTCTGACGTTTTTTAAGGTGAATGTTAGTCACTTCCCAGGCTGCTCTTGATTTATTAGTTGCATTGGATATTTTATTTTCATAGTAATTCTTTCTTGCATCTGTTATTATTTTTTTGTAAGTTTTTTTAGCTTCCAGATATTTTTTATGAAAACTATGTGAATTTTTAAATTTATCAAGAATATGAAATTGTTTCATATAATTTGATAGATAACGAATATCGGGTGTTACCCATCTCTTTTCATATTTGTTCTTAACAAGTTTTTCCTTGCACCCAACCTCAAAGGGGGCAAATATGTCCTGGCATGAACAAGTCGCAGGCATAGGAAGGAAAGCTTCTCAAAAGTTGGGAATATTATTTCGAACCAGAAAGCTTTACCCTCCACAACAACGGTTAATTCTTCACAAAGCTCAAATTCGACCAACAATGGAAAATTGCTCCCATGTTTGGGGCTCCACTCCCAAACATACATTGCATTTGTTGGATTCTATTCAAAGAAGAGCTGTTCGTCTGACTGGAGACCCGGAACTGACCGGCGGCCTTGATTCGCTAGAACATCGAAGAACGGTTAACGACTTGAGCTTATTCTACAAGTATTTTCATGGAAAGTGTTCGAAGGATGTAGCCCGTTTAATTCCTCCCAGAGCGATGCGTGTTAAAAATACACGTCGCGCTAATACTTCACATCCATATGAGGTTCAGCTTGTTACTCCTCGTACAACGCTTTTCAAGCAGTCTTTTATATGGAGAACATCATCCCTTTGGAACAATTAGCCCAGGACTGTGTTTCCCATCGAGTACAATTTACCGCGATTCAAGAACAACGTGAATCGCTTTTTCCGCACACGTGTCACTCCTGTAACGCTTTAGGGACTTCTCTGCAGCACGTGTGTTAGAAAAATGAATGAATGTAAACGGATTTCTTCCTTATACCTTCACTATCAACGTGGGTGTGCCCCTGTACTCCATACTGTCTCCTACCCTCTTTCTCATTTACAATAGCGATCTGCTGGAAAGGACCAGAAATCCAATCTACAGCTTTGCAGATGACAGTACGCTTATTTCTTCATTGAATTTGAACAATTCAACATCGGCTACTTATGCAAATATCCACAGACAACTCGTTTAACTTAACAAAGACCTGGAAGGAATTCTATCTTGGAGTGACAGTAACCAAGTAGAATTTAATGCTACAAAAATCCAGGTGACAGTGTCAATTACGTGAATCTATTTTTCCGCACACGCGTCGCTCCTGTAGAGCTTTAGGGATTTTTATGTAGTACGTGTGCTACGTGTACAAAAAAAATATCTATTTCAGCATTAAAATTACCAAAAAAAAAACTAATTTAAAAAAGAAAACTTTATATTACCTCGTAAAGTTAAAATAGTAGCAGGCGTCCTTCACCACACTTAAAATTCAGGTTATGAAAATGTTTCCTACGGGAACAATTCTTCGAACTTTATATTACTGTTACTATACCTGCGAGTCAAACGTGTTAAAACTCAATTTTCCGGAGAGTAACAATGTTACGGAGAATTGCAAAAAACACTACGGTTAATATGGCCCAATAAAATGTCAGTTCTACATATAATGAATTTTTAAATCAACGAAAACTTTATTAATGCAAATTTACCTATTTGCAAAAACGTACACCGAATTTCAAAGCTTTCAAATTTTAAGAAAGGGAATGACCTAGATATTATCATACGTATAAAAAGCAGCTAGAACTATTAAACAAGGAGAGAAATATGAAATCCCAGTAGTTACCCTTGAGCCATCTTCTTAAAAGTCTTGCTTAACATAGCGTTCTTTTTCTTTACTCACTACAATTTTTTCTTTACTCACTACAATTTTTATGAATGACAAAGATAACTGATGAGAGAGGAAAAAATTATCGATTTAAAAAAATATACAATTACTTTATGATCATGTTCACAAATTAAATTAAAAGATCTATCTTAATAAGGACTACTTCTTACTTTTATTGAATTAAAAATAGGAACGGGTATTAGTCATGACTAGAGACCGGATTATATGCAACATAAAAATCTTGAAATATGCATGCAAATATGCATGAAAAATGCTTAAAATATGCATGAAAAGGATCAAAATATGCAATATTAAATAATAATAAAAGTGGTAATTTTTAGTTTTTTATTTCAAAATCAGCATAAAATTAACAAGTTATCGACGATGTTTAAATTTAATTAACAATTATTTAACATTTTTTTTAAAATATTATAGAGAATTATTTTATTATTATTATAGAGATATGTGAACAAAACAACCTTACAATATTAAACGGACACTACCAGCATAGGGATATTCATAAATATACGTGGAGACAAACAACAAGAGATTTAAAAAGTATTATCGACTATATGATAATACGTCAGAGATCTAGATTAAACTTCCTAGATGTAAGAGTCCAAAGAGGGGCTTCATGTGGCAGCGACCACTACCTCGTGAAAGGAAAGATAATCTCACGAACAACACGGGAAAGCAAACTGGAAGATACAAGTACACAGCACACAACAAGTGAAGCAACAATAAGATATAATACAGACAGCTTACAAAATGAAAGTATCAGAAATCTATACAAGATTAGACTGGACCAAAAGATACAACGGACGGGATTTCTTAATATAGAAGAAGAATATAAGAATATAAAGGAATGCCTACACGTAGCCGCACTGGAAGCATTAGGGTACCAAGAGAAAAAGGGAAAAAAAACAGCAAAAACCATATTGGTGGGATGAAGAAATTAAATACGAAATTGAAGAAAAACGGAAAAGCTATCATAAATATTTAAGTTCAAAGGGCACAAACGACAAAGTAAAATACAAAGAATCCCAAGCTAGAGTACGCAAAATGATTAGTGACAAAAAGAACAACCAATGGGAAAAGACATGCTCAAGACTCAACACTTACATAGGAGGAAGAAAAAGCACAGAAAGCTGGAGACTTCTTAAAAATATGAGAGCAGAACGGAAAAGAAAAATCTTCTCACCAATAACACCAGAAAAATGGAACCAATATTTTACAAATATGCTAACAGAAGATAGACCAGAGTTCAAAAGTACCCAACATGGAAACCCAAATATAGTTATACGAGGATCCCCAATAAGGATAACAACATCAGAAGTTAAAGAAGTATGTAAAACGCTAAAAAATCGTAGAGCTCCAGGACCAGGAAACATCCCACGAGAGATAGTAAAATACGGAACCGAAAAGCTATTTAGCGCTTTGAGGAACTTATTCCAAAGATGTACCCGAGGAATGGAAAATATCATACATATCAACAATTCATAAGAAAGGAGACAAAAATAATTGCAATAACTATAGGGGAATAACGGTTACAGGATCTATTAGCAGAATATACGGAAAAATACTTAAAAATAGAATAGAAACGGAATACGCGGACGTAGAAGCTGAAGAACAGGCATTTGATCAGGAAGTCCATGTCTTGTTTGTTGATCTAAAAAAGGCCTACGACAGCGTGACTCTAATGAGATTGTGGGAAACACTACAACAGAGTAATGTAAGCACCGAAATAATTAAAGCCGTAAAATCCTTATACCAAGACGCAAGAAGTAGTGTGAAAACCAAATATGGTATAACAACAGGGTTCCCGGTCACAAAGGGTCTTAAACAGGGCTGCTGTATATCCCCAACGCTAATAAAAATCTATTTGGAGAGTGCACTGAAGAACTGGAAAAGGAAATGCAGCAGTATGGGATTACCACTGGATGACGATACTACATTGTACACGCTATCATTCGCAGATGACCAGGTAGTAGTCGCTCAGGACATCGATGA
This sequence comes from Pachyrhynchus sulphureomaculatus, assembly GCA_019049505.1. Classification (NCBI taxonomy): domain Eukaryota; kingdom Metazoa; phylum Arthropoda; class Insecta; order Coleoptera; family Curculionidae; genus Pachyrhynchus; species Pachyrhynchus sulphureomaculatus. The sequence goes on along the minus strand of CM032456.1, from coordinate 181,118,986 downwards.
TATGGAATACATGACACGAAAACTTATGGATGAATATCGAAAATGGGGCCTTGAAGTCAATATTAAAAAGACCGAGTACATGTGCGTCGGAGGATAACAGCAGGACTTAAAACTGGCCACAGGACACACCATCAAACACTCTGCCAGTTATAAGTATTTGGGAAGGAGAATATCTAGGGACGGAACACTGGAAGAAGCAATATTCGAGAGGAATATCCAAGGAAGAAAAGCGATTGCAATGCTTCATAGTATACTATGGGACAAAAACATAACCATTGAAAATAAGAATAGAATTTACAACTCGATAGTGAAAAATATAAATAACTTACAGCTCCCAGGTGTGGCCATTAAAGGAAAGAACAGAAAAAATACTAAAAGTTACAGAAATGGATTTCTGGAGACGAGCAGCCAGAAAATCCAGAAAAGACCGGATACCAAATGACACGATAAGGCGAGCTTCAGAAATAAAGCACGATATAGTGGACGAAATCAGAACCCAACAGTTGGTATGGTACGGACATGTACAGAGAATGTCACAAGACCGACTGCCTAAAAAGATTTTAAATTGGAACCCTCATGGAAAAAGAAAGCGAGGAAGACCACGCCAAAGCTGGAGAGCAGGAATCAACAAGGAAGTACTAGAGAGAGATCTGGAGAAGGAGGGATGGAGAAGAAACAGAGAGGAGTGGAAATTAGGCATCGGAAGATGGAAGACGTTATAAAACCGATTGATTATATATATATATATATATATATATATATATATATATATATAAAATTATTTAACATTTGTATTCTTGTACACGTAAACAATAAGGTATTGTTTCAAATGTTGGGTAGTAAGATTGTGTCTTCGATCACTTAAAATATTTTTATAAATGGAAAAAGACCGTCCCATTAATAAAACTATCAATTTGACACAAAGGATCAAAACCTGGGTGATTGCACAAAATGTTTTCAAATTTTTCTTTAACTCTACGCGGGAATACATCTGGCAATGTGCAGTTTATTTGACGGATTTTATTCATTAACTGAATTGATTCGGTCAACGCCAAACCTCGAGTTTCAAGCGTTTTAATACCCGCAGGTTTATGGGAAAAGTGAGTGCTAATCAAAGCTATGTTTTTTTAATATCAGAATCGTTAAGGGCTTCCTTGGATTGACGAACTGCCATAGCCTCTGCACTATCGAAGTCATTTACTACACGTTTGATGGCCTCGAAATGTTCATTGTAAAATAGTACAGCTTCCCTCCATGTTCCCCATCGAGTTACCACTGGTTCGGAAGGTAAAGGCACATTTGGCAGTTTTTTCTTTATAGGCGTTATTGCGAGCAGGTGCCTTAAGAAACACTTGCTTTGCTGATGAAATCAGTTTATTTACATTTCCAAACGTGGATCGTACTTCTTCAGCGAGTCGATGGACTCCGTGAGCAAAGCATGTCACATGAATTCAATTTGGATAAAATACTTAGAGGACTTTGACTTCCTTGATCATATAGGGAGTAGCATCTGAGAGAAATATATACACTCTTTCAACTGCAGAAGATTCAGGAAATATTTTTTTAATACCTCATTCACAAATCTGGCGATCGTAGAATGATTTGTGGCCACCAAATAGGAAGAAGAAGGCTCTAATCTTAATGCACCCACAATTAAATTCGCAATATAGCGACCACAACCATCGGTAGTTTCATCAGCTGAAATCCAAATAATTTCATCCTTAAGTTCATTACGTATTTCTTCCAGAACATGTTGGTAAATTGTTGGTATGTAATTTTTACGCAGTATTGATTCGTCTGGTATTTTTTGATTCAAGCAATATTTTCGCAGAAAATCTTTGAATGTAGGATTTGTAAGTTGTGGAGAGGAATATTATTTGCAAACAATGCTTCACATAAATCCATGCTAAAGTGGTTTTTTTTTGTTTGCCTATAGAAGTGGAATCACTGCTACTTGCTGTGTTATAAGTTGTTGTAGTGGGCCTTCTTTTTCAATCCTGCGATATGAAGACTTGTCTTGACATGCTGGCCAATTTGAAACTTTTTTGTGCACGAAACATTTTTCTCGCAAACTCGACAATATAAAACATTTCCGTCGCATGTACATGTTCCAGGATAATCAGCTACCCACGAAGGGACACTTTTTTTTGCGGGTAGCCTGGTACACGTTAAACTTTAACACAACACGTTAAAAATTGCAAAAAGACTACACTGATGCAAGCGCGTCAACAATAATGTTAAAACTGATATCTTGTTTTAAAATAAAAATTCGTCTTCGAGAAAATTGTTTATTTGATCCACGCTCAAACAAATATTCTTAGAAACTAACTACTTATCACTTAATATTCCGACCAAGAAACAAAGGAATAAAATACCGTCGTAATTTTGGGTATTCCCTTGGCACTATAACCTAATTGATGTTTAGACTATTGCAGGTAATGTTCCGGCGATAAGATCGGTTGCACACGGCGACATTAACAATACCCTGAGCAATTCAGTTGCCTAGTAATACCGAGAAATATTGTAAATATAGGGAAAATATGCATCATTACTAGATTTTGGGTAAAATATGCAATAATCGGTGAGAATGGTCTAAATATGCAAATGCATATGAAAATATGCAAATGCATATGAAAATACGCAAATGCATATGAAAATATGCAAATGCATATAATCCGGTCTCTAGTCAGTCAATGAATAGTAACTGTATGCTACATATAGTTGTCTGGTGACAGTCCTTTGGGTCGATACAGCTAAAAGTCATGTAGCTTAGTTTTTGTATATTTCTTCTTCTTCTTACCTCGCTATCTCAACACAAAAAAAATTAACGGTACATATAGCTAAACGAACTTTACTGCTCGAAAAATATCACCCGAAGCACATCCAAACTACCTTCGGCCAAGAATTTGTGCGAACCCTTTATTTTGCCTTCAATAATTAGACGTATCATATGGTATATGCCCGAAGTATTGAGTTTTTCTTATTTTTATAGTTAGTAATTTTTTCGCTTTGTTCATTCTTACTTCTGTGTTTTTTATTTACTGTACCGAGGATATGAGCAGAAGAGGTCTATAAATGTACATTTCAGATACTTCCAGTCGTTTTTTCTAAGCGAGGGTCAAGGGTCTAGGACTCACATCCATACAATAGTATGGATAATACATACGCTCTCACCAATCTCATTCGAGCTTCCAGACTGAGACTTGTTCGTTGAAAAAATTTATTCATATTCACGTATGTTACTCAAGCTTGCTCAATTCTGGAATATATTTCCTTTCTTAGGTCCCACCTGTCATTTATATTAGTTTCCAAATACTTAAATATGGTAACCTGTCCTACGGTGCTGCCCTTTATTTCGAGGGATGCCAGTGGTAGACTTTTCTTTCTTATTATCATTCACTTGTTATTTTTGTATCCATAGTCAAGACAAATGTTTCGCTGACTGATATGACCCGATCGATCAGTTGCCGGAAATCTTTAATATTGTTTGCTAATAGAGCAGTATCATCAGCATACTGTATACTGTTCAGTGTATTTCCATTAACAGTTATGCACTCAATGGATTCATATAGGGCTTCACTAAACACAGCATCAGAATAAAGATTAAACAAAAGTGGTGAAAGAATGCATCCATGTCAGGTTATTTTTAGTGTTCCGTACGGAACACTTATAAGATCACTTCGGTGTGCGTCTGTCCGATTTTGTCCGAAACTATTTGACATAAAAAAATTGAAATTTGGTGCTAATATAGGAACTGATTGCCTAATCAGAGCCGTGTAGTTTTTAAAGTTAAATTTTGACTTAAAGGGTTAGTTTTGGGGAGTGCAATCGGAAGTGAAAAAAAATTAAAGGTTATAAAAGCACGAGTTCAAAAATATATAGAATGTAATACTTGCGCACACTTTTCTTTGCATTATTTTTAAAAAATCGCTGCTCCCCACCCTTATCTCGAAAAGTACAGATCAAAAAATTTTGAAAAAATTCTGGAATATTGTCCACAGGGTGTAAATTGAACGAAAATTATCACGAGTGCATTACCTTTAATAATTTATCTGGTATTTAAAAAAAAAAAAAATTTCAAGGTCATCAGTTTTCAATAAAGATCCGAAACACGCTTTGCTGAAAACTCATTTTGGAGTGTGTTTTGTGAAGTTACTGATCATTTTATACCTCCGTAACAAAAATTTTTATTCTAAAAATAATCAACGTACCGAACACTAATTTCGCAAGTTGAACTTGCACTCGACCGGTTTTTATTGTTTCGTATCTTTCCAGCCCAATTTTAACTTCTACTGAGTGATTCCAGATTTTTGATTATATTTTGATCTCTTTTATCTATATTAGTTGCTTCTAGAATGTATTATTAATTTAAATTATTTATTATAAATAATTTATTTTATTAATTATTCCTCTAACACACAGTTGAGAGCATTATTGTAATCCATAGAATACACGCATATTTAAAATACATAAAACTAATTTATAATAAAATAAATAAAGACACAAATAAATAATTTTTGGCATCAGACAGATGATAGATAACACAACTCTACAAAAAAATTTTTTGTTTTTGTCCTAAAATTTATTTTATGATTTTTCTATTCATTATGCTCCAAAATAAAGGAAAAGTACCCATATTCCATATAAAGTTTGCTTTTGTGGTAGTTATGATAATAATACATTTTTTTGAGTTATCGTAGAAATATTAAATAGTTCTGGTATATTTAAAAATACCGCGAAAAAATAAAGGGGTCGTAACTTTCACACAGTGTCTACAGATGTGACTTAAGGGATAAACAACAATTGACTGTTTTGTAGAAGACTTAAAGAGGTTAAAATGTCGTCGAGAAAGTGTAAATATGATGCTGATGCATTTTGTTATATATGTGGTATATTTATTAAAGTACGAGATATAAAATTTTATTTAAAGGCATGTGAAAAGGTTTGTGGAGCCTACAAAGCCTATTTCAACTACCCTGTTCGGAATCTAGACAAGCCCTCGGCTCTACATGTTGCTTGTGGTAATTGCAAAAGATGTTTAGAAGGTAAACAATTTTTAGTAAAAAAAATATAAATATGTTTATTTTTATCTTTATTTATTTCAGGTTGGTATCGAGGTGAGAAACGGAGTACGAAATTCGCAGTACCGAGAATTTGGCGAGAGCCAAGAGACCACGTTAATGACTATTATTTTTGCGTAGTAAATCCAGCCAAAAGACGTAGAGGCAAAAAAGCGAAACCCATCGAATATCCTGACCTTGCTTCATCTTCTGCTCCAATCTCACATACCCCATAACTTCCAGTACCTGAACCTCCTAAAAAGTTGTCTCAGTCAAGCTCATCTCAGAGTTCAAATAAAAATATTGAAGATGAAGAATTAGTACTGTCACAGGAACCACCAAAACCCCATTTTCTTGCCTCAGAAGACTTTGATGACTTAATAAGAGATTTGAATTTGCCGAAGCGTAAGGCAGAGCTTTTGGGTTCTCGTTTGAAGCAATGGAATTTGCCTATCGATGTCAAAATAACAGATCAACGAAGTCGGCATAAGACATTTGCTACGTTCTTCACCAAGGAAGATGGACTTTGTTATTGTAACGATATAAGAGGTGTTTGAAGCAATTGGGATGCCCTGTGTTCCCAGTGAATGGCGTTTATTTATTGACAGCTCGACGAAAAGCTTGAAAGCCGTTTTATTACATAACGGAAATAAATTTCCATCTCTTCCCAGTCGCTCATTTTGTACATCTAAAAGAAAACTATGAAAGTGTTAAAATTTTACTCGAAGCTTTAAAATATCAAGAGTTCAGTTGAAGCTTTTAAGATGGTAGGATTTTTAAATGGGACTACAGGGTGGATATACAAAATATCCGTGTTATCTCTGTTTGTGGGATAGTAGAGCGTAGAACACTATGTTCAACGAGCATGGCCACTAAGAACGGAATTTTGTATTGGAAAACAAAACGTTAAATGTGAACCTATTGCTGAACCTGAAAATGTATTAATGCCGCCTTTACACATCAAGTTAGGGCTTATGAAACCATTCGTAAAAAAGCTAGATGAAAAAACTGAAGCTTTTACATTTTTTAAACACTTTTTTCCAAAGTTGTCAGAAGCAAAGGTTAAAGCTGGAATTTTTGTCGGTACATAAATTAAAAAAAAATTTTGCCAGTGAAGATTTTCCAAAATTACTTACTAGTGCTCAAAAAAAAAGTTGGAATAGTTTTAAAGCAGTAGTTTCTGGATTTTTAGGGAATAACAAAGTTGAAAATTACCAAGAGCTAGTTGAAAAGTACATATGCTGCATGCTCATTTAGATAAATTTGAAAACAACATGGGGGCGTACTCAGAAGAACAAGGAGAGCGTTTTCATCAATATATTATGAACTTTGAACAACGTTATCAGGGCCAATACAACGAAAATATGATGGGGGACTACATTTGGGGTTTAGTGAGAGAAAGTACTTATGAACATGAAAGAAAAAGTAATAGGGTTCACTTTTAAACTTTTTTCCACTATTTTATAATTTGATATGATAGTAAAGTGTTTCGATTTATCAATAAATAAAAATTTAAACTATGGATTTTCTAAAATACTGTTCAACCGTTCTCCTGGATACAAAAGCAAATTTTTTCAGGCCATCTATATTTTATTCGTCTAACCGTCGATAAATCTATCGAAATTTCATACCCTCAATACCCAGTCAAAATTCGTGTTGACCTGTGTAACAGGACTTCTACTACTTCGGCGAATCTGCAGTACACCAGCGTTATGTAAAAAATTACTATCTCATTTCCTCTTTAATAAACTAACAACACAGTCGGATGGTTTGGTCCGACTGTGTTGTTATTCTAGTCATTAATGTAATTTTTAAGTCAGGACATACAGCATTAGATCAACAGGTAAATTGCTTCAAAATTTTTTAAACATACTTACAAATATTTAACTCCCTACATGGAGCTCCATATAACCGGAATTAAAATTAAGTCCGGTGATATTTCTCAAAATGACAATAAAGAGTCCCACGCTTGATTTAAATCTACATATGCTTGTAATAAATATGTCACAATTCTATTGTTGCCGATAGTAAAAATATCCGATTTTAAGACGACTTTGGGAGACAAGCTTTAAAAAACCAGCTTATCGCAATTTCGCAACGAATGTGAAATGTATCTCCATTTTTCGACGAATTACGTTAAAAGTAGAAAATTTATTGGGGTATACGTAACTAGTATACACAAGATTCAGCCATAGATTTTCGTGAAAGCACATTAAATTGAATACGTTTTTGGGTCTCTTTTCTTGAAAATGACAAATGGAGATCATTTTGGAAATTCAAGCAAAATACTGAGTTTTCAGGTACAATTTCCAAGGATACGATGCCTGAATCTCGAAATAACTATTTTTTTACTCACTGGAATATTTCACATATTATAAAATTAATTACCAGTAATTTCCTGGCCCACATAAGTTGTATAATATTGAATTTGGTTTATTCACGTATCACAGTGTCATATAACTTAATTCATAATAACACAGGCCAACAAAAAAAATATTTGTAAAAACTTTTTAAACCAATACATCTAAGTGTTATGTATTTTTGGGTGCTGAAACCGTATCTGGTATCAGTTTTTTTGTATCCCCCACAGTTCTCTCACAATATGTCATCGATTAAATTTCAAAATAGGGATCATGGCAGTAAACCAAATCCTCTTCCTGCTTGAAGAACTAAGCAAACTGTTGATCTCTTGTTCTATAATGGTAAATAGATGTTTCAGATTCTAATAAATGTTTTTCTTTCAGCCAAGAACCAAGCGATTCTGCTTTTTCCTTAGTCAAACCCAAATCTCTCACTAAATCATTTAACTCAGCTTGTCTAAACAACCGTGGTTTTAAATTTTCTAGAAAACATTGAAACTCATCGACATCCAGTCGACTTTCATTAAATTTGGGACTGGACTGTAAAACGTCATCAATAGACTGAGGTGACTCAGGGACAGGAAGTCCCGGTCCATGTCCTACCGGCCGATTAGCTGAAGTAAAGTTAGGATAGATAATTACTTTCTTATTTTTGGAGTTATATCCTGAGACATCAACGCTGCAAAAATAACAATCATTTGAATGATTTTCTTGCTCTTTCCATATAATATATATAATATAACAAGGATTTTCTACAGCTGACGCTGTCTTCCTTCTCTCAGCCTTTGATTCCATCCGTTTCTATCTTCCCAGTCTCCCAGCCTCGTCCACATCGTCTCTCCACGATCGTCTGGGTCTTCCTCTTTTTTCTTCTCCCTATAGGGCTCCACTCCGTTATTTTCTTTATCTACCTATTATCTTCGCTTCGTCTTATGTGTCCATACCATTTTAATCGTTTTTCTTCAGTGGTATTTATTGCGTTCTCTTTGATGTTCATTCTGCTTCTTATGTCTTCATTGGTTATTCTCTCCATACGTGTCACTCTACAACATCTTCTCCAATACTCCATCTCTACCGCGTTAATTTTAGATTTATTTCTTTTGTTGATCGTCCATGTTTCTGACCCATATGTCATTATGCTTTGTATTATTGATTTGTATATGCGTGTTTTGTTTCTCTTTGTAATGTGCTTGTCCCACAGGATCGAATTTAATTGTCTGATGCATGTTCGCGTTTGTCCTAATCTAGCTTTAATCTCTTCTTCTGATGTTGCGTTTTTTGAAATGATGGTTCCTAGATATTTAAATCTATCGGTTCCTTTGATTATTGTTTGGTTGTTGTTGTTGTTAGATATTTCGTTTTATCAAAGTTTATTGCTAATCGTGCTTTAGTGTATTCTTCTTTCAGTTTTCTTACCATATAACTGAGGTCTTCCTCATCTTGCGCTACGATTACTTGGTAGTCTGCGAAACTTAGAGTATATAAGTAATCTTCTCGTTTTGGGACTCCCATTCCACTACATTTTTGCTTCCATTTTTTTTAATGTTTGTTCGAGGTATATTTTGAATAGTGTTGGGGATGTAGAGCATCCTTGTAATAGGCCTTTTGATGTTTGGAGTCTCTTCCCTATTTTATGTCCTATTTTTATGTTCACTGTGTTGTTTTCGTAGAGAGCTTTTACGGCGTATATTAGTTCTTTGTCAATGCCTATTTCTTTCATTCCGTTCCATAATCTTTGTCTTGGTACTGAGTCATAGGCCTTTCTTATGTCTATGAAGGCTAGATGAACTTCTCTATTCTTTGCCAGTTTTTTTTCCATTGTTTGTTTTATAGTGTATATGTGGTCTATACATGATTTTCCGGCCGTAAAGCCTGCTTGGTCTTCTCCAATTTTTCCTTTTATATTTTCCTCCATGATATTTTTAATCATTTTTCTATACAAACGTCCCATATACGATATTATGCTTAGGCCTCTATAGTTTGTGCATTTTATGCGGTCTCCCTTTTTAAATATGGATACTATATAAGCTTTTGACCATTTCTCTGGTATTTTTTCTCCATTTATCGCTCTGTGGAACATGTTTCTCAGCATTCGATGTAATTTATTAGACCCGTACTTAATCATTTCATTTACCACACCCCCAGGCCCTGCAGATTTATTATTTTTGAGTGTTTTTATTGTCTTCTTTACTTCTTCAGGGTTCTTTTCTTGGAATTCTTGTCTATCTTCTGTTAGCAGCTTCTTATCATAGTCTTCCCACTCGCTTTCTGGGATGTACTCTATATACGTCTTCTTTCTATTGTTAGTCCTTAATGCTTTAATTATTCTCCATGACTCTGTACTTCTAGTTCCTCCTGTATACTGTCCTACATGTTCGCACGATTTTTCCCTTCTCTCGTTCTTTTCTTTGTTTATCATCCTCCTCGTTTTTGCATTTTTCTCTTTATATTTCTGTAGGTCTTCTTCTGATTTTGTATTCAGCCATTTTTCGTATAGATTCTTTGGTTTTTTCACAGATTCTAATTTTATGTTTCTCGTTCTCGTTGTCTTCTTTACCTAATGTTTCTAGGTACGCCTGTTTGATGCATTCTTTTATGTGGTCATACATCTGTTGGAGGTTGTCGTAGTTAAATTCAATTAATTTTTGATCTAATCGTCGTCTATATAGGTCTCTTATCGTTTCGTCTTGCAGGAAGTGTATTTTGTATTTTATTTCTTTGTCTGCTTTTTCTGTTATCTCTCATTAGTATTTCTATTTTCTTTATCTATTGTTTCTTTTTGCTTTATTGTCTTGTACCACGGGACTTTTATATTTACTATTAATAGTCTATGGTCTGTTCCACATTCTGCCCCTCTCTTTACTCTTTCTTATACCATTTCCTAAGATCCTCGACACAAACATTACTTTGTGAGGAGCCCAACATTTTTCTTGATTACCGATTTCTACACCAAAATATGCAAATATACTTTTTTTACAAAGTCAATAATGTTTCTTTGATGTTTTTTTAACTACAAACTCACCACATACATAACAAAAAGTGTTGGAAGAGTTTTTTTACAACCACGATTAGCCATACTTTGAATGTGAATTAAAGCACATGGGTTAAACACTGCAATGCAAGGTTATATTAACTGGAAGAAAACAAACAGCAGTGACATTTATCGGAACTGCCAACCTAATAAAGTTTAATTTTACTGCCATCCTTATAAAATTCTGATTTTATTGCCAACTTAATAACATTCGGATGATAGAAAATAAACTTTTCACATTTTGAATATTAAAATGTGAAAAATTGGTTGGTGATACGACTTTTTTATTATTATTTTCTGACTCAGCACACCAAAAAACATAGGAATCAGGTAAAATTATTAAAAAAGTTTTTCATCCTTGGTCCGTGTAATCGTAAAAAGCTAAACATACAATATACTTCACATATATGTAGACTATTTGAAATGTCAAAGAAACGCTTATTAAATGAATTTCTTCTTAAACCTCATATAAATTTCCAAGTAGCGATGAATCGGAATTCAAATTTTGTAAATTACTTTCTTTGAACTTATTGGGAGTTTTTATTAAAAAAAAGCTGTTAATATGTCTACTCTATGATAAGCAAGTGAATTTCTACCAACTTAAATTTTAATCTTTCCAAAACTTTTTTGTATGAATTACTCCAAATTTCTTTGATATCATATCACTGCTTCGTAAATTGTACCAGGTATTTCAAATCCCTTTTTAATAATATTCAGGTTGTCATCATTGACTGTTTCAGGGTCAATTGGAAATAATAAAAAAATTTAAAATTCAAGAATTATTAAATGACTTCGAAACTACTCTTGTTTCTTTCCATCTTCATATCTTTTTAGTGCTCCGTACGGAACACTTATTGAAGCACTTCGAGTCACACCCAAAACTATCTGACACAGAAAGTTGAAATTTGTCACAAATATAGGAATTGATGGTTCAATGGCAGACGCCTTGTTTTAAAAGTCAAATTTTAATTTAAAGGGTTAGTTGTAGGGGGAAAGGAAAAAGGCCATCGAGTGGGGTGTCAAATGAAAGCTTCTGACAGGGCGGGGGGGGGGGGGGGTGGGGGGGGGGTGGGGTGGGGGGGGGACGGGGGGGGGGGGGGGGTGGGGGGGGGGGGGGGGGGGGGGGGGGGGGGGGGGGGGGGGGGGGGGGGGGGGGGGGGACGAGTTCAAAAATATATATGATGTAACACTTGCGCAAACTTTTCTTCATATTTCCAGAATGGATTGAAAAGTTCGCGGCCTCACCAAAAAATAATTATAATATTTTTATTATAGTACCCTCAATAAGTTTATACTTTCTTTGATTGTCACAGTGTAAAATTTTGTTGCTGTAGAATCTGTGGTTTTTAGGTTAGAACGAGTTTAGTGAGACCAAGTGCAGCGTTTTTGAAAAAATGGAAAAAATTGAACGTGCGCTGATCAAGTACCTGTTTAAAAAAAGATTAACATCAAAGGAGATCTACGATGATATGAAAACAACACTAGAATTTAAACATGGACGAGACAGCATCGAAGATGACCCTCGCTCCGGCCGGCCCACGACGTCTACGGCTGAAGAAAACATCGGCAAAGTGTGTGATCTCATACTGAAAGACCGTAGATTAACTATCAGGGAGATTGCAGACACTATAGGGATCTCGTATGAACGAACACAAAACATCATCACCAACGAACTAGGATTTTCTAAGGTTTCCGCTAGGTGGGTCCACAGATTGCTTTCAGTTGAACAAAAAAGAATTCAACTCACGATTTCTCGCGACTGTTTGGAGATGTTTGAGGCTTATCCGCAAGTTTTTCTGAACAGATTTGTGACAATGGAGGAAACCTGGGTTCACCACTATTCTCCAGAGTCAAAACAACAATCCAAGCAGTGGAAAAAATCTGGAGAATAGACCCCAAAGAAAGCGAAGGCAATTCTGTTGGCTGGAAAAGTGATGGCGTCAGTTTTTTGGGATGCTAAAGGTATTATTATGGTGGACTACCTTTCGAAAGGCGAAACAATAAACTTGACTTACTAATGCAACTTTTTGCGTCGTTTACGTCCAGAAATTAAAGAGAAAAGCCCAGGATTACTGAAAAAGAATGCTTGATTCCATCAGGACGACGCTCGCGTTCACAAGTCTGTTGAGTCTATGGCTCAAATTTGTGATTGTGGTTTCGAATTGCTGCCCCACCCGGCTTATTCTCCTGATTTGGCATCTTCGGACTTTCATCTGTTTCCACACCTCGGCGGCCAGAAATTTTCATGAAATAAAGAAGTCGAAGCTGCAGTTAACCCGTATCTTAAAGACCTTGAGAAATCTTTTTTTCAAACAGGTGTGGAAGCTTTGGAAAGCAGGTGGAAGAAGTGCATAGAGCTAGGTGGAGATTACGCCGAAAAATAAAAATATTTTTGTGTGTATTTTATTTTATTTTCTTGACTAAGCCGCGAATTTTTTCTATCCATCCTCGTCCACCCTATCTCTAAAAGTCAAAAAATTTCAAAAAAATTCTGGAATATTCTCCATAAGATGTAGATTGAATGACAATTATGAGTACATTACCTTTGATAACTTACCTAGTAAATTAAATAATTTCAAAGTCATCGTGTGGAGCGTCAAATAAAAGCTTGTGAACACATGAGTTCAAAAATATATATGACTAGCCGGGCCCGCGGCTCCGCTCGCATGGACTTGATTCACCACTATCGTCACTGCTTATTCCTTATGTTACCCAACGTAATAAAATATCTCCCATTATTTCCTTTTATCTCTCAATATTTCTCCTTATCTCTACATAATTTCCATTATCTAGGCTTATCTCTGCTCATCTCCCATTATTTCTCTTATCTCCCATTATTTCTCCTTATCTCCAATTATCTCACCTTATCTCCCATTATCTAAGCTTATCTCGACTTATCTCTCAATATTTCTCCTTATCTCCCATTATTTTTCTTTATCTCCCATTATCTCACCATAACTCCCATTATCTAGATTTATCTCTACTTATCTCCCATTATTTCTTCTTATCTCCCATTATTTATATTTATCTCCCATTATCTCACCTTATCTCCCATTATCGAGGCTTATCTCCCATCTCCCAGAGAGACGTTGCATTTTATATATATTATAGATATAGATTATTATTATTATTATATAACCTGGTATATATATATATTGTATGAATTAAAAAAAAAGACACATAAATCGGACAAGTGGTTTTCGCGTGATAAACGCACTAATGGACAGACAGACAGACAGAGAGACATTGCATTTTATATATATTATAGATTATAGATATTCTCTGCCACATAATATTGTTCCATATTTAATGGTTTAGGCTGTGTATTGCAAGGGGACGCGCTAGCGGCAAACTTTTTTCCGACTTTATTCACTATTTTACGTCACTACTCATTCCTTATGCTAAATATCGTAATATAATATAGCCTATAACCTGGCCAGAGAACATATGTATGTTTAAAAAAGAAAGTACGTAAATCGGATAAGTGGTTCTCCAGTGATAAGCGCACTAACGGACAGACAGACAGAGAGACGTTGCATTTTATATATATTAAGATGTAATACTCCGCAAAGTTTTCTTTATATTATTTTTAAAAAATTGACAAAAATCGCTACTCGATCTCTAAGAGTACTAAAGGAAAAATTTCGAAAAAAATTCTGGAATATAAGTAGTAGTAGATTGAATGAAAATTATCACGAGGGCATTACTTTTGATAATTTATTTGATATTTTATTTTATTCTAAAAACAATCACGGTACGGACCACTAATTGCGCAAGTCACACTTGCATTTTTCTGGCTTTTTATGTAATCTGCTCCTCACCTCTTTTAGGTTTAACTGATGATTATGATCAAAATGGTAACCCATAACCCAAAAAAATTCTATAATACTACAAATCTTCAACTAAATTAATCCAAACTGAATATTTATTTTAAAATACATTTTTATGTGGAAGGTTCTGAAACTACAGTACTTAATTAAATATAATTTCGTATTATCTATATTTTTTTGCGTTTGTATTAAACAAACATTATTAGTCTAAGAGTTTACTTTTAAATTAAATAAAATATATGAAAAGATAACGCAGCTCTAGCCAAACTGTATCCATTTTTGGGGGTATATTTTGAATTTTCTCATGTAAACCTCTCAAAAATGGAGCAAAGCCAAAAGGTAGTAGTACCATAAATAAATACACATCTAACTCGTTCATCGAACTATATAATCGTATAACTAATTACTGTAAAGCAACTGAAAATAGACAGAAGTCCATATTCCAGCAGCTTACCAGCCGTTCTCTTGTCTGTCAAATCCATCCTGAGACGCGTTTCGCCGTATCACGGCTCGTCAGTCAGGATTGACAAACAAGAAAACGGTATCAAGTGGTACTTATCCCAGAAGTTAGGCAGCACGATGGTAGGATACAATGAATTGTATTAAGTACGCATACCTATTACTCCATCGAAAGCTAACACAGCAGCTTTCAAACCGACAGAGTGGTTGACACAGTCAACGCTTTAAAAGCAGGTAGCGCTTTTTTCGAGGGATCCTTCCTCAAGTATATATAATAACTGTAAAGCAACTGAAAATAGACAGAAGTCCATATTCCAGCAGCTTACCAGCGCTACCTGCTTTTAACGCGTTGACTGTGTCAACCACTCTGTCGGTTTGAAAGCTGCTGTGTCAGCTTTCGATGGAGTAATAGGTATGCGTACTTAATACAATTCGTTGTATCCTACCAATCTTATAACTGTTTGACAGCAACATATATAAATGTATTTATATATAGTGCAGTAAATAAGCATTTGAAATTGCACAGTCTAGGTAAAGCAATATTATTTATAGACAACGGTTTTCACAACGCGTTTTTTGAGCTTAAAATGTGAATAACTCTGGTTATATAAGTCGGATCGAGACAAAAAAAAACCAAACTCTTCCTAACGAAATTTCCCATAAATCTTCGTGGGTTTTAAATTGCTCAAGTGCGCACATAACCTACAAAATTGAAAAAGATGCCAAAAACTGTTTTTTTTTCATTGTACCGGCCGACTAGGAAGGCAAAAATATTAAACCCAGTAGGTACAAGTGAATTTGTTATTTAAAATTTGAATTGCCCGTCATTTTATGCCTTTTGCTCAAAATAGATCTTTTTTTTTCAAAATTTAGGTTTTGCCGCCAACTTTCCGATGCCATTAAAAAAAAAATTTTTGGAGTCAGTGTAACCGTTTTTTTTTCTTTTATTTAATAATCAAATAACAACAAATGCGTTTTTTCGGTCATTATGAAAAATTCAATTGTACCCACTGGATTTTTTTGATCCCAAAATTTCAGGGTATTTTTGTTATAACAAAAGGCATATTTCCTGATAGTTTCAAGGCGTTCACTTAGTCGACCTGTGCAATAAAATGAAAAAAAAAAACAGTTTTTTTTGCCTGTTTTTCAATTTTGTAGGTTATATACGCTCTCGAGCAACTCTTTAACTAAGGATGATTTGTTGGAAATTTCATTACGTAGAGGTTTTTTTTTGTCTCGATCCGACTTATATAACCGAAGTTATTCACATTTTAAAATGAAAAAACGCGTTTTGAAAATTTTGTTTATAAAGCAAAGAGCACACGTTTTTCGTGGTTCAAAAGTCAGGACAATACTCCTGGTGATACCTCAGAAAGGATAAAATCATAATGTTGCTGTAACTAAACTATGCCTATCTCACCATTATTTTGTCCTTTTTTTACTGCGCTAATATACATTGTTGTGAGCAGCTGTTCTGTTGATTGGTTGAAAATTTTCGATGTTGTGTTGCTGGCGTATAGATTCTAGCTCGACAGATCTAAATCATTTAGTTTTAAAATCAGATACGTCACCTTGTTTAAGAAATTAAGCAAATCTAGATTATGTGTGTCTACATGCTCTTCAAGTTTCATATCCAAAAATATAGTTCAATCATTTGAACATATAAGTTAGTTTCACACAGATAAGAAATAAATAACAAATTCTTTGTTTTAAAAATAATACCATTGGTTTTAATATTTGATGACTTTAGATAGAGTGAAATAACTGTCATATTTATTCCTGACCCATTTCCAAACTATGGAAATTTTACCTCTTCAAACTAAAGAACTTCTATTATTTCCGTAAAATTAAGTCTTTACGACATATCTGGGAGATATTTCATGAATCCAAACGTCTCTTTTTTGACATTTTGATTAAAAATTGCTATTTATTTACATCAAGAGGGCTATAAAAATTCAAATTCAATCACAACTTGCCTACCAGAATATTTGGGAGGACCACATACATATCTTATATGATTTTGGTTTTTGGGGCCAAATTGATTAAAATTTTGATATATAATGTATTAAGTAACAGCCCCACGTGCTTTGATATTGTTTCTACTTCATTTTTAAAATAATAAAAATACTCATAATCCATGTTGTGTTTTAGCATTAATGACCCAAGGAATGTCCTAGCGAGTTGACTGCAACCTGTTATATGTGGAACACAGCATTCCTCCATTTTAACTCACACAATATAATAACAAATGTTTTATTAATAATTTTTTATTCGTAATTAATATCAGATTCAAAATTGTAACGCTCAAGATAAACAAATTGCGCTGTAAACAATCACATATACAGAGACACGGTTTGTCACAGACGAAATAGAAAAAAAATGTTTAAATCTAATCCACTTCGGATCCTTACATTCATTATTCATCGTGAAATTTCCTTGTTTATCTTCATTTAAATTTCAAAACATTTCATTATACGTAAGAGCTTTTTCCGATTTAAAACACTGTTCAGGGGCATTATTAGAATTTCCGAAAAGCTGAACTGTAAGAATGGGTATTAGAGATGTAAGCTATACTATATTACAAAAATAATATGCCGAAACCTAAGTAATCTCATTTACAATCGTAATGAAACAGTAATATAAACAAAATATTGAGTTAGAGAAAACAATGTAAAATCTTGTGCCGCATTGTGGGTCCAGTATTATTCACGGTGGCAATTTTTAAAACCTACCTGATAGAACTGGATGAATACCAGTGTAATAATTATTGTATATGTTAAATACTAAAGAACTACAATTAGTGAAAATGTTATATGTTTATTATATGTTATGCACGTGACCTTAAACAGGTAATTCACTTGTTTCAAATTTTGGATGGTTGTAGCTTCTACTTGATGGAAATTCATTATAAATATATAATAAAAGACTGTTTTTAGTCAATTTCCACTGGTTTATTTAAATTGCGATGACGCGTTTCGCTGTCGATGCAGCTTCTTCAGATCTACATTTTACACTGTCAAGTTAGGTCATTGTCATTGTCTTTATTGAATTTAAGTTAGGCTATGCCTCTTACTTACATTTATGATAGCTTATATTCCTATACTACTTAACCTAGGTTCTATACAGTAATCCTAATTAACTTAACCTAGGACATTGGGTTTTAATTACATTGGTTGACTAATCTAACTTAACTAGAGCTTAATTCTAAACTAATCTAGAACTTAATTCTAAACTTAATCTAGGTTACAATCTTCATGGGGGTGGGGGAGGGCCATCGTCTTCGTCGGATATGGGGTCAGAAGGTCTTGGATAGTGATGGCGGGCGTTGGCGGGCACGTGGAATGCGCTCCTTATGGTGGCGTTTGGGTGTTGTAGCGCCTTTGCGAAGAACTTGATGTTGGTGGACCTCATGTGTGCCTTGATTGTTGGCACATCGAGGTCTCTATGCAATTGCCGGTTTCGGACGAACCATGGGGCTCCCGTGATTATCCTCAGGGCCTTGTTCTGTACTGCCTGAAGTTGAGCTCTGCGTGTCTTGGTGACTTTAGACCAAGTAGGGCAGGCGTGTGTGAGTCCTGCCCTCACGATGGTTTTATAAATTAGCAGCTTGATTTTTGGTTGCAACTTACTGGACCGGCTGATGATTGGGTACAGCTTGCCCAGTAGTTGCTTGGCTTTCCTTGAGGCAGCACAGACCTGGTCTTTCCAGATGAGGTGTTTGTCATACTGGATTCCCAGGTACTTGATGGTGGTTGCCCATTGGATGCGGGATCCCTGGAGCTGGAGTTGTCCATAAGGAGTGCCGTTGGCTTTGGCGAAGACGATGGCCTGTGTCTTACATGGGTTTAGCTGGATCTTCCATCGGTCGAACCAGGGGGCGAGGACGTTCAGGTGGCGCTGCAATCTACTGGTGATGATTCTGTAGCTTCTGGATTCTGCTATGATGGCTGTGTCGTCAGCATACAAGAGTAGGGTAGTCTGATCCGTTTTTGGAATGTCGGCTGTGAAAATGTTAAAGAGGTGGGGGGAGAGGATGGAGCCTTGAGGGACTCCGGCTCTAATGGCCTTGACTTCGGAGATGGCCTTATCGACTCTGACTTGGAATGTTCTGTCAGAGACGAAGGATTGAATGAGTTTGTTAATGAAAAGGAGGTAGCCGTGTCGGATCAGTTTCAGAATGAGGCCTTCGTGCCAGACTCGGTCGAAGGCCTTTGCTACATCGAGAAACACAGCTCCAACTTTGTGACGTTTGTTGAAGCTGTTGGAAATGGTTTGGGGCGAGTTTTCGTGGTGTGATGGATGGTGTCATGAAGGGGCTGGAAGCCATACTGTTCGTCAGGGACAACCCGGAGCGCTGTGGACTTTGCTCTGACGATTTCGAGGATGACTTTTTCAGCTATCTTGCCAAGGCCTGGAAGTAGGCTGATTGGCCGATAGCTGCTTGCCTCGTGGGATGGAGAGCCTGGTTTTTTGATCATAATGACCTCAGCTTTTTTCCAGTAGAGTGGAAAATAGCTGAGTCTCAGTATGCTGTTAATGATATTGGTGGCTTCTGAGATTTGTTTCTTGGGGACTTTTTTGAGGGCTTTATTTGTAATTTTATCATGACCTGGGGCTTTTCGGATTGAGGTAAATCGAATGATCTCATTAATAGCGGAGGGGGTTGTGAAGTACGTATTGCGAGGGGGCTGGGCAAGATTTAGGGTCTGTATGGTTGTAGCGACCCTAAGATCACGGGCTGGATCGGGATGGGCAGGAGTGTTAGGAGAAAACTGTTCCTCTAGCAGATCTGCCAGAAGGTCAGCCTTCTCCTGGGTTGTGGAGGCTGTGGTGCCGGCGTGGGTGAGGGCTGGCATGGACCTTGGCTCGTCATTGGAAAGGGCTGTTGCCATTTTCCAAAGAGAACAGTCCTGGGTAGTGAGGGATTCTACTTTGGACTCCCACCTGCTGCTGTGTGAATTCAGCAAGTGAGTCTTTCACCTGCTGCGTTGCTTGATTTGCGAGCCTTTTGAGGCGGGGGTCTCCCGTCCTGAGGGCTCTTCTGAGCAGCCGGTTTTTATCCCTGATCTGCTCTTTGATAGCTGGGGGTAGTCTACCTTGAGAAGAGACTGGTTGGGTTCGTGACGTTGTGGCCTGGGCAAGGGCTGTCTGGATATCAGCAGTCAGTTTATTGACTGCCGAATCCAGATCCTGGGTTGTGGAAATTTTTGGGATGGGACCCGTGGTCGCCAGGAGGCGGTCAAGTTAGGTTTAATATTCACAGTTTTATATAATTTCTTAATTATAATATTACACATAATTAAATTACATTGATAGTATTGGGAAATCCACACAGATTTGGAGTTATTAGAATAAATTCAATAATGGTGAATTGCTTAAATCTACCTGGTCGTTGAGTAAGGTACCTGTAGTCCTTAATCGATTTATTTGCATTGTCTCTAAAAGGTTCAGTTTTAAAACCTTTTTGTTGTGTGTGTTAAAATTTTGAAATTCTTGTTAAATGTGTGATTTTCTGTTAAAAGATGATTAGCATATGTTGAATTAGATTTTCTATGGATGAAACTTTTTTCGTGTTCTGTAATTCTTTGTCTAAATGTACGTCCAGTTTGTCCGATGTATGTTTTAGGACATGACCCACATGTTAATTGATAAACCCCCGATTTATTGTCTTTATTGATTTGTGGTTTGTAGTTTTTTAAGATATTTCCCTATAGTATTGTTAGTCTTGTAAGCTATGTTGATATTTTTTTGATTTAAAAATTTCCCCAGTTTTTCCGTTGGTTTGCCGAAATAAGTTAAGCATTTAAAAGTGGTATTTCTGTCCTTAAAACGTGGGTATATTTCTGAGATTGCCTTGTTTCTAAGTTTTTTCCTAACGATACTATTAATTAAAGTAACCGAATAACCGTTGTTAACGGCTACTTGTTTTATGTAGTTTAATTCTTTAGTAAAATTTTCTTCTGATAAGGGGATATTAGTTAGTATATTTAACAACCATAATAAACAATAGTAATAATTGTCTATACTGGTATCGATACGTAGACGATATAATTGTGTGCTTTACAGGTACGGACAGACAATTAACTCACTTTTTACAGTATATTAATTCTTTACATAGAAATATCAGTTTTACAATGGAAGAAGAAGTCGAAGGGAAAATTAATTTCCTAGACTTAACAATCAGTAAAGCCATGAAAAAACATGAATTTGCAATATATCACAAACCTTGTCATACAGATACCACAATTCACAATAGTTCTCACCACCCTAACCATCATAAACTTGCAGCTTAATCATAGTTTTATACATAGACTAACTAATATCCCCTTATCAGAAGAAAATTTTACTAAAGAATTAAACTACATAAAACAAGTAGCCGTTAACAACGGTTATTCGGTTACTTTAATCAATAGTATCGTTAGGAAAAAACTTAGAAACAAGGCAATCTCAGAAATATACCCACGTTTTAAGGACAGAAATACCACTTTTAAATGCTTAACCTATTTCGGCAAACCAACGGAAAAACAGGGGAAATTTTTAAATCAAAAAATATCAACATAGCTTACAAGACTAACAATACTATAGGGAAATATTTTAAAAACTACAAACCACAAATCAATAAAGACAATAAATCGGGGGTTTATCAATTAACATGTGGGCCATGTCCTAAAACATACATCGGACAAACTGGACGTACATTTAGACAAAGAATTACAGAACACGAAAAAAGTTTCATCCATAGAAAATCTAATTCAACATATGCTAATCATCTTTTAACAGAAAATCACACACATTTAACAAGAATTTCAAAATTTTACACATCCAACAAAAAGGTTTAAAACTAAACCTTTTAGAGACAATGCAAATAAATCGATTAAGGACTACAGGTACCTTACTCAACGACCAGGTAGATTTAAGCAATTCACCATTATTGAATTTATTCTAATAACTCCAAATCTGTGTGGATTTCCCAATACTATCAATGTAATTTAATTATGTGTAATATTATAATTAAGAAATTATATAAAACTGTGAATATTAAACCTAACTTGACAGTGTAAAATGTAGATCTGAAGAAGCTGCATCGACAGCGAAACGCGTCATCGCAATTTAAATAAACCAGTGGAAATTGACTAAAAACAGTCTTTTATTATATAAATTCACTTGTTAATATCATTTAATTTCAAGAAATTTCCAAAACAAGTCTTCCTTTTTACAAAAATTTATGAAGTGAAAACATTTGTTGCCAAGTAGCTCATTTTCTTTTTTGCAGCTGGCGCCATCTATCACCAATTAATGAAATTGATATTTTTGTTACTTCCACCATCTCTCATTAAGTAAACCATTTTTTCATGTTTCCAAAACTTACCACCATATTCGATAAAGTGACTAAACATGCAAGTTAGATTGCACAATTTAAAACTACAGCTTGGGCTATTTTCTTAAAGAAATTCGAAATAGTTATGATAATTACAAATTGATACCGAATGGGTTTTTAGACAATTCTTTTCAACTTCAGATTCCAACAAACATCATAGAAAAACCTAGTAAAATATCAAGTGATCATATTTGTACGAAATAAGTTTCTCATCTATGCCGTAAAAAAAAAATAGAAATGACCTCATCTTCAAAATTATAGAATTGTTTGAGAAACTGTTTTCCGAAGAACAAGTACAAGCGTTACATTAATCATTTTAGTGTTCAATCCGGACCCCTTACAGGATCATTTCGGTATCCGTCTATCTGTCTGCCACACGCGATTTTCTCCTAAACTGTTTAACATGGAAAGTTGAAATTAAGCACAAGTATAGAAATTGATGGTCCAATCAGAGTCGTGAAGTTTTGAAAGTTATCTCAAAAAGTACTGATCAAAAAATGTTGAAAAAATTCTGGAATAGTTTCCATAAGGAGTAGGTTAAACGAAAATTATCAGGAGTGCATTACGTTTAATAATTTATCTGGCATAAAAAAAAAACTAGTTGCCCGCCAAAATGGTGAAGGTTTATTTCGTCGAGAGTTGTGAATTGAACCCGGACGGATAGCTACTGCTGTAAGCATTAGAAGCCGAATGAAAATAATTTTATTTTATTTGTTTATAATTAAACAAATATTTAGATACTACTCACCAGTACACCAAACACTTTATTTTTGCGCTCGATGCGCGTTTCGCTAACCATCTTAGCTTCATCAGGAGCGATGATTGACTAAATCTAAACTACAAATCTACCCTATTTATACTTAGCCTAACCCTTGAATTACTCAGGCTAACCTGAACTAATGGCATAGGCGAGGTCGTCCGTTCCGGTCAAGTAACCAGTAGAGGGGACTATAAGGAACAGGCCCTCTGTATTTATTTAAAGTACTTTTACATTTTATAATTTCTATATTTTCGTATGCGTTCAACAATCTCCTATCAGATACATTTTTAATTAATCTCAAATTATCTAATGTTACAATATGATCAGGGCATGTTGGGCAATGCTAGACTTTTCTGTTATACTGTATTTTAAGTGTGCTAAATGTTCTTTAAATGGTGTTTTAATTGAGCTTTTAGTTTGCCCAACATACTTTTTGTCACAATCATTACGGGTAATTTGTGTTGTTTGCAAAAATTGCAAATAAACCGCATTACATTTTTTAGTTCATCGTTTGGTCACTTTTCCTCTGAATAGAGTAAACTTTAATAATGAAAGGAATCGTATTAAAAATATAACTAGAGTTAATGATTATGACGATGACTTAGTAAACAAGCTAATAAATAGACATAAGTTCAGAATTCCACCTTTTTTACACACGAGGAACATAACACCAAGTTTGTCTCCATACCATATAATCCGAAATATAGTAGAGAACTCAATAAGGTTTTTAATAAGGTAGGCCTCACCTTAGTCTATAAATCATCAGACAATCTGAGGAATATCTAAATTAGTTATTATGATTGTGACAAAAAGTATGTTGGACAAACTAAAAGGTCAATTAATACACGATTTAAACAACATTTAGTACACTTAAAATACAGTAGAACAGAAAAGACCGGCTAGATGGACTGTTAGTAACAATTTAGATCGCCTTGACAGTAGAGGCCAATGAGAATCCCGAAAGCATTCTCCAGTGTCATACCAAATACGTATAATATTTAGTCATACTGTGAATTTCAGAGCTCAATTCTAGATGGTATTTAAGATTACAAAATAATTATCTACTTTACATTAAAAATTTAGTGAAAAGGACTACATTCTCGATTTATTTTAGTTCATTAGTAATAGGTGTTCTTACATGTACTAAAATAATCTTTTTAGTGTTCCGTACAGAACACTTATAAGATCACTTCGGTGTCTGTCTGTCTGTCTGTCTGTCTGTCTGTCTGTCTGTCACACCCGATTTTCTCGGAAAACTATTTGACATAGAAAGGTGAAATTTGGTAATAATATAGGAATTGATGGCCTCATCAGAGCCATGTAGTTTTGAGAACTAAATTTTGACTTAAGGGGTTAGTTTTGGGGGGTGAAGTCGGAAGTGAAAAAAAAATTTTTTTACTAGGTCATCGAGTGTGGTGTCAAATGAAAGCTTGTGAAAACACGAGTAAAAAATATATATATAATATTATACTTGCGCGCACTTTTCTTTGTATTATTTTTAAAAATTCGCGAAAAAAAAAATCGCTGTCCCGGGCCTTATCTCGAAAAGTACTTATCAAAAAATTTCGAAAAAATTCTGGAATATTCTCCACGGGGTGTAGATTGAATGAAAATTATCACGAGTGCATTACCTTTAATAATTTATATGGTATACAAAAAAACAAAAATTTCAAGGTCATCAGATTTCAGTAAAGATTGGAAACAAACTTTGTTGAAAACTCATTTGGGGTGTGTTTTATGAAGTCACTGATCATTTTATACCACCGTAACATAAATTTTGACTTAAGAGGTTCGTTTTGAGGGGTGAAATCGGAAGTGAAAAAAATTTTTTTTACTAGGTCATCGAGTGTGGTGTCAAATGAAAGCTTGTGAAAACACGAGTAAGTATATATATAATATATATATATATATATATATATATATATATATATATATATATATATATATATATATATATATATAATGTAATACTTGTAATAACTTATTTGGTATATAAAAAAAAAACAAAATTTCAAGGTCACCAGTTTTCAGTAAAGATTGGAAACAAACTTTGTTGAAAATTCATTTGGGGTGTGTTTTGTGAAGTCACTGATCATTTTATGCCACCCTAACAAAAATTTTTATTTTAAAAACAATCAACGTACGGAACACTAATTGTGCAAGTTCAACTTGCACTTAACCGGTTTTTTTTTTATATTATTTTCAATATGGTTCTTGTGTCTTTCTATTATGACGACTAGTCACAAGGACTTATTCTTCTTCACGTGCCTTGTCTGTTGCGAACGTTGGCTATTAACGCTGATTTTATTTGCGGCAGACCTGAACAGTTGGACAGATGATAGCCCGAACCAATGGCGTAAGTTCTGGAGTCAAGAGTGTCTTCTTCTCCCGGGTCCCTCCTTCTGTCTATCTTTCCTTGGATTATTAACTGAAGTATCCGATATTTACTGTGCCTCATAAGATGTCCGAGGTATTCCAGCTTTCTTCTCTTAATAGTT
Organism: Pachyrhynchus sulphureomaculatus; assembly: GCA_019049505.1. Taxonomy (NCBI): domain Eukaryota; kingdom Metazoa; phylum Arthropoda; class Insecta; order Coleoptera; family Curculionidae; genus Pachyrhynchus; species Pachyrhynchus sulphureomaculatus. The sequence goes on along the minus strand of CM032456.1, from coordinate 181,093,610 downwards.
ATTCCCACCTTCCTTTCCTTACCGATCTGACTCAGTATCTTCTCCTTAGTGATATGGTCCGTCCAAGATATATACAGGATACATGTGTACACCCACATTTCAAAGGCCTCAACCTTTTTCATGAGCATTTAGGTCACTGTCCACGCTTCTACTCAGTACAACAGTACCGGAAATATATAAGTTAAGTAAACAGTAAAACAAACAATTTTTTTTCCATTTACTGGTAAACTCCACATTTATTGTTATTATGAATAAATGTGGAGTTTACCAATAAATGGAAAAAAAATTGTTTGTTTACTGTTCACTAAACTTAAACTTAATGGATCTCCACCAAGTATCGGCCAAAACAATACAGTTACGGAAATATATAACATTGGAGTAGTCTGATTTTAAGAGGTAGGGTTATACTGCTGCAGATAAATATGCTCTTCATATTATTAAACGTTTTTCTCGTTCTTTCTATTCTCACACGTATTTCTGTTGCCTGATCCCATCCTGGGTTGCTTGTTGTTCCCAAATAGGTGTAACGTATTCAATTCTCTGGTTGTTTAGTATTAATTATCTTGCTGGTTGTTGGTTTTTACTTATAAGCGTCCATTTGGATTTCGCGAGGTTTAGGCTTAGCCCATAATCATCACCTGTTCTTTGTAGCCTATCCATCAGGCTATTTAGCTCATCTATGCTGCTAGCGAGTACTATTGTATCGTCAGCATATGTTATGTTACTAAGTGTTTCTCCTATCTTTACGCCTTCAGTACTTTCTTCTAGCCCTATCTCGAATACTTCTTCGGAATCGATATTAAAGAGGAGGGAAGACAAAATGCAACCCTGGCGCACATTCTTGGTTAACGCAGACCTTACTTTCACTCTGGCCGACTATCCCTAATAGAGATTCGCTATAGTCCAGATGTCTCTGGAATCGATTCCGATCTGATAGAGTACTTCTAGCAGTTACTCGTGCTTAACGTTATCGAAAGCTTTAGTATAATCTATGAAATACAGATATACATCTCTATTCATGTCACAAGAACGTTTTCTTCAAACAGTGTTCTTTTGTAAAAGACGTTAAATTATATATTGATTCGTTACATGCTACGAGTTGACAACAGCTTAAAGTAATCGAAACCCATTTGGATAAAAAGATAATGATTCACTTTATAAAAAAAAACGATGCAGAAGACATATTACTGCACTTGACTTACACAATAAAAAATTCGTTAAAATTAACAGAAAATATTTCCAACGTCTTTCTACCAGATAATTCAAAACTAGTATCATTTGATGTCCAAAACCTTTTCCCTAGCATACCCCCGGACGAAACAGTAAAAATCATGAAAACGTTCCTAATCAAAAATAAAGTAAATTATTTTTACTTTAATAATACGTTTTATAATAGTTCTGAGGGTCTCATAATGGGTAGTCCACTTAGCCCGCTTATAGCAGAAATATTCATGGATAACCTAGAAAAACAAATACATCGACAAGAATTTAGCAAATCATTTTTGTATTGGTACCGATATGTATACGACATCTTTGCTTATTTTAATGGTACAGAGCGTCAATTTGACAATGTTTTTAACTATATAAACTCAATACATAAAAATATTAAATTGGAACTAGAAGTCGACAATAAAATTAATTTTCTTGACTTAACGATAACCAGACATTACAACAAACACAAATTCTCTATTTTTCACAAACCCTCACATATAGATACTACAATAAACATAAAATCAGCTCACGCCCTACAACACAAATTGGCAGCTTACCACAGTATGTTGCATAGACTTGTAAGTGTCCCCTTATCTGTAGATGATTTTAATAAAGAATTAAATCTAATAAAACAAATTGCTGTTAACAATGAATATTCTCCTGACATCATAGACTCAATTCTAAACAAAAAATTAAAAAATAAAGCTATTTCTTTAGTATACCCCAAGAAAAAAAACACAGGGAAAAAATATAATGTTTTAACCTATTTTGGTAACACGTCAAAGAAAATTAAAAACCACTTAAACAAATATAATATCAACATAGCTATTAGAACAAACAACTCGTTAGGAAAATTCATTAAAAACGCAAAGGGAAAACAAAATAGATCAAAAAAATCTGGAGTGTATCAGTTGAATTGTGGTTCTTGTCATAAAAGTTACATGGGTCAGACAGGTCGCTCATTCGAAACTCGGATTTCAGAACATAAAAGAAGCTATTTAAAAAACAAAACAGTAATCATTTAACAGAATCAAATCATCTTTTTGACGATAAATTTAAAATTCTACACATACAAAACAAAGGCGTAAAATTAAACCTATTAGAAAATTTAGAAATAAATAGAATTAAAAATTCAAACACAATCTTAAACGAACAAAAAGATACCTATCTTCTTTACTCAATTTATACAATTAATATTCAGAATGGATTTCCCAGCAATATTTATTAGTAAGTACACCCAAATATACAAAGCGCATATATTGCATATTTTGCATATTATATGCATTTTTCTAAATATTTGCATAAAATGCTTTAAAAATAGCATATATGTGCATATTTGAAGGAATTTATAATAATGTAGGTCTCTGGCAGGCGTTTTCATTCATTTTTCGGAATAAGGGTCAATAATTAGGCCGCCGCCGCCGCGCCGGTGGTTTTCTCCAAATAAATTTTATTATTTTATGGTCAGTAAAAACCAGTCAGTAAACCCTAGATGGCCATCAGAACATACTTATATTATTAATTTATTAGATTTCATTTTTGGTTGTGCTTTCAAAGTGGTTACATCGATTTGTGCTTTTTATCTTTTGAGTCGTATTTTACTACAGTGAAAGGCCCAAAGCCAGTAGTGTGTCAGTGTGGATTAAACCATACAAAGTACTAAGAATAGATATGGGAAAAATCTACTGTTCTGCATGTGTTAAAATTGTAAGTATAATTTTTGAATACCTATTGAATATACAGGGTATTTCATTTTCGTTTAATATTTAAACATAACGAAATTTTTGTCAGGATTTTGCCGTTGATGTTATTTTTAATGTTATTTAAGTTATTTTTGTTCCATTTAACGAAACCACGAAATAGAAATACATACGTGAACGTATGTATTTCTAGGTAATCTAATCAAAAAAGTACAAAACGCAGAATTGTAATTTTTGTTTTATTATGATGTTTACTACGTATATAAATTTTTATAATATGTACTACATTATTATTATTATTATATGTTCATCTTTAAGTAAAGTAATAAAATACATTATTATTTATATTTATTTTTTACTTTGTATAATATTATGTTTAGATTTAGTTCATTCGCCCTGTATGTTGAGAATTTAAAATGGGTTTTTTATTGCTACATTTGTATAGTACTCGTATCATGTAATGTGAAACAATAAATTTACGTTTTTCAAGTCTATTTCGATTTTTTTACTGCATATTTACAACATGTATGTGCATATTTTGAAAAATTATTTGCATATTTATGCGCATATTTTAAAGTTTTTCACTTGCATATTGGGGTTTCCTTATTTATTAGCATATAGTATTAATTTTATTACCTATCTACCTTAGGGTATTTGTATAAATGTAACAACACTAATATTCAAATATCCTTTTGTATCAGACGAAGCTATAGTATAGCGAAAACGCGTCATACAGTTTCAGTGAAACTAAATAAAGTGGAAATTTGACAAAATCAGTCTTTTATTACATTAACTGAACTAAACTAAATAAATATATGTTTTTTACAACAATAACATTAACATAACCTCTAGTCTCGACTTCGATAATGTACAATCTACCATAGAAAATGAAATTACGTTTCATTTTAAAAGAATACGTAAGTGAATAAACGATTGGAAAAAAGATAATATAATTTAAATAATTTACAATAATATTGATTAAATAAATTACGGTAATATTGTTTAAATAATTTACGAAAAAAAAACGGAAAATGAAACTTTATTTAAAGAAATATCAACGCCGATACCCAGATTTTAATATCGCTATATCGTTCCAAAAAAATATCAGTCATAAATATCGATATTTTCAAAAAATAATATCGATATTTCAATATATCGACATTTTATCAACAGTCCTAGATCGATTACCGGTCATATTTAAGAAGTAATGCACATTTTTAGTTAACTATCTTAAATAGTTCAAAATACACAACCTTTAATTATTTTTCACCGAGAATATGGGAATTCAAAAAGCTATTCTCTTTTTCAATAGTCTCTGTCTGAATGCCTTAATCCTCTTTTATGACTATGACGTACGTAAGAGGAAAATCTCATATAATGAAAGAAAATCGAACTAGAAAGGCGTTAAAAGATCCTATTATAGCCGCCATTTTATCAAGTATCATGGTATTTTCGAAAAATATCGACTATTTAACCTTTCTTGTTCCCACTTACAGGAGTGCTTTTTATTGCTCAATGCAGAAGGTATTTTACGATTTACAAAGGCGTTATCAGCTGGGAATAAATCATGATAATACGCAAAAAGATGTAAAACTTGAGTAGAACGCGTTTTGTCTGTTTTAAAAATAAATGTTTATGGATAAAAACGAATAAAATAAATATTGTAACGTGACATTATGCACATATATATACAGTCCCTGGCCAAATTATTAGACGCACTGTATTTTTTTTAGTAATTTTATGTTTCTTAAGAGTTTTTATGCAATAATGGTATATTTAAACTACAATATTATTGATTTTTATTTAAAAGAATTGTTGTAGACTACATATTTGTATTTATTTTTAACATATGGCAACACTGTGTTAACAAAGTGATACATGAACGTAAATAAGTACAAACCTGTATCAGTCGCGATCGGAATCGAGTCAGGTACGGACGTCTTTCTGTGGCTTTATGGACTGTGATTGTTTGTTTAACAGTTTTATACTACTCAGTTATTAGTTTATTTTGTATGCAGTGTTTTAAAAAAGTAACTGGACTATTTTCATTATGGGTAGAAAAGGCGATCTTTCACCACGTAAAAAAGCTGAAGTGTAGGCCCTTGTGATTGCGAAAACATTTAAAAACCGAGAAATATCACGAAGATTGGAGGTTTCTGAAGCTATTGTACGACGCATAAAAAAGAAAATTGAGTCAGGGAAGGAATTAAGCCCGAAAAGAAAGAAAAGATGCGGTAGAAAACCAATTTTCACTCCACGGTCAGAGAGATGTTAAAATCACAACTCCAGGATGCTAGCGTAAATGCTTCTGAGCGCACTGTTCGAAGAAAATTGAAAGAATTAGATTTCAAGGCCTGTCGCCCCGCCAGGAAGCCCAAGTTAACAGCTGCAATGAAAGCAAAGCGCCTGAAGTGGGCCAAACAATGGCAAGACAAAGATGTGGACTTCTGGAGATCGGTAAGATACAGCAATTTAATCAAAATTGATACATTATTATCATTTTCAGTTAAATAAAGCAAATAAACATGGAAGTTTATATATTTTTCCTATTTTTGACAGGTCTGCTTCAGTGACGAAAGCACATTCGAAATTTTGCAGAATAAAGCTCAGTATGTGCGTCGTCGTCATGGAGAAAAGTTTCATCCTGATTGTGTCGTCTCGACGGTTAAACATCCCACCAAAGTGATGATTTGGTCAGTCATCAGCGGCAAGGGCACTGGACGTCTGTACGTCGTCAAAGGAATAATGAGGCAAGATCAGTACAAAGAAGTATTACAAAATCGGTTGATTCCGCAGCTCAGAGAATGGTTTCCAAATGGGGAACCATTCACTTTCATGCAAGATGGAGCTCCCTGCTACACTGCTCGGTCTGTTAAAGCTTTTTTGGCAGAAAAAAATATCCCTCTGTTGGATTGCCCCTGATATGAACTCCATTGAAAATGTGTGGGAGCTGATGAAAAGAAAAGTGGCTAAAGATGTGATTACCAACAAAAACCCAGCTCCTAGAAAAGATTATTCATGTGTGGAATCATCATCCTCAAATGCAGGAGACAGTACAATCTTGCATTGATAGCATGCCGCGCAGAATTAAAGCTTTGATAGCGGCTAAAGGTGGCTCAACTAAATATTGACTTTTACTAACATTAATTTCACTTTTCTTTAAAACTTAATAAACTTATGCTTTTCTAAATTAATGCTGTTTTATTTATGTCAAATAAATAGGTAATTGATTGGATAATATAAAAATAAAAAACAAATCAATTTAAAATAATAAAACGGTACAATATCACTCGGTAATTAATATTTTACATGAAATCTTGCAGTGCGTCTAATAATTTGGCCAGGGACTGTATTTGTAAGTATATATCCCATCAAAAATATGAAATGTAAAAAAATGCCAAGTCTCGCAACGCAGTCCTTCCACCACAAAAAGTTGTGAGATCTCATGTAAAACGAAGTCAGTTATTTTAGTTAGTATCTATGGAAGCACCTGTTCAACAACTTTGTCATAAATTGTTATCTAATTAGTTACCTACCAACATTTATAGTGACCGTATCAATATTAGACATCTTTATTTCTATAATAAATATAATGACTTGGCAATCGCACGGTAAACATAATCACATAAGAATAATCTAATATTTCGATTACTAAGTAAGTCTAAACAGTGCACTTAAGAATAAAGTATTTTAAATAGTAGATTATTCTTATGTGATTATGTTGCCGTGCGATTGCCAAGTCATTATATTTATTATAGAAATAAAGATGTCTAATATTGATACCGTCACTATAAATGTTGGTAGGTAACTAAATAGATAACAATTTATGACAAAGTTGTTGAATAGGTGCTTCCATAGATACTAACTAAAATAACTTACTTGGTTTTACATGAAATCACACAACTTTTTGAGGTGGAAGGACTGCGTTGCGAGACCACAAAAAGAGATCTCATCTCTTTTTGTAGGTAGTCCTCTTTTTTTTCTTCTCGGGTAATATTTCTTGTACGTCAGCTATGGATTTTCTTAAAGCCCACTCCCTGTCTATTGGTTTTTCTCAAAGGCTATGATGTAACAATTTTTGACAAGTCTGGACGATAAGTGCTTCTAAGTCGATTATATTCAACGATTGCGGACTTCTGAGCTTTGATACAACCGAAGTCGACATTAATTAGATGTAATCCGCCCAGACTTGTCACTCTCGAAAGTGCCACGTATGTTTGACCGCAGGTAAACAATGAAGAACCGATGGCCATCAGTGCACTGTTTAGACTTAGCCCATGACTTTTGTGTATGGTAATAGCATAGGCTATACATATCGGAAACTATTCGCGATGAACATAAACTCTATTAATAATTTCAAATTTAGTTTTGACTGGACCAAGCTCGTAAAGATGTTCACTATTAAATGTAATATGTATTTTTTTTATTTAATTCGTATTTTCAGGATCAACCTTTACTCCTTGTACTATACCGATAGAACCGTTGACTAAGCCCAGATTCACGTCAATATTTCGTCTTAACATGACTTTTGCTCCTATTTTAATAACTATATTCTCTTCTAGCCCTGCTGTCATGGAACCATCATCTTCATACTTTTTTATAATTAAAATATACTAAAAGTATTTCCCTTAACAATTTTTTAATTACACGAAGTAGGTAAGTATTATTAAACGAATATATTTGATAAATGAAGAATATTATTAAATATAATATATTAATTAATAAATAATACAAATTATTCATAATTATGGATTTTTTAGTGATTAATTAACTTTATACGACGTATTATTTACCGCGCTCTCCGCGCTCTATCTCAAAAACGGTTAAACATATAAAAAAATGATTAGAAAAAAATGTGTAGAGAATTTTATTCTCTACAATTTTTATAATAGATGCAAATATCATTAAAACCATAGGAAGCGAGATATTTGCGAAAAAACCGATTTTTGTGACCTTTGACCTTGAATATCTTAAGACGCGGGCACGAGATTTTATGAGACTTTTGAGACAATTTTTAGAATGCCAAAATAAAGGTATATACAAGTTTACAGCTTATTATCTCTAATTCCGAGTTTGACCCTCTTTTTTGGCTTAAGTGACTGTACAGTTTAGAAAACGGGACTAAAATTTCGGGATGTTACAGTTTTTCCTTCCTTTATAGGCTAAACACTAACTAAATTCAAAATTTGAAGTTTGTGTGTCTGCTAGAAGTACCTTAGAATTTTGATGATCGGTGAGTGTGTCAGTGACAAAATTAAAGAACTTCGACTGGCGAAAGTTCGTAAACTATAAGGTATAGATAGTAGGTAATTTAGGAATATAGCTAGCTCTTGGTCACTGAAAATTCAGGTTTCTGGCTTTATCCACAACGAAGTTACAGGGGGGTCGAAAGTGCCGTGAGTGGCTTCGAGAAAAGAATGGTACGGCTGTGCTTTCTGCTCGACTTGGCGGGGCCACTGCCGTGCCCCCAGATATTTAAAATAACCGCAAGGTATATCCTTGCTAGCAAGGATATACCTTGCTATGATATAGGAAGTATTAATAAATTTGAAAATATATATATTCGATGAAACAAAAAAATAGGGTACGCCTAAAATAATACTGAAACTTCATATGATTATAGCTTATGTTCAGGTCAGATTAATATTAACAATCATTTGTACAATATATTCCCTATACTTACACTGGCCTTTAGTTCTATTTTATTAACTGATTTTTTTTGTCTTTTTCAGGTAACAATATGTTTAATCCACCAATTTTCGGATGCTAAAGGGAATTCGTAAGTTATTACGTTTAGAACTACTTATTGTAGTGTTATTATGCTAAAAATTCTACGAGGGCTACTTGTTAAAAATTTACAATAAAACTGACTAAAAATGTTTAAGATTTAAACTCGATTTAGTTACCACGGAATCTTAAACTTAAAATAAGTACCTACTGTTAGTACTTTGCAACAAGCTAACAATTTAGTAATTTTCTAAATCTAAATAAAAACATAATTTCTAGTGTTCCGTACGGAACACTTACGGGATCACTTCGATGTCTATCTGTCCCACCCGACATATAAAGTTGAAATTCGGCACAAATATAGGAATTGATGGCGCAATCAGAGCCGTGTAATTTTGAAAGTTAAATTTTGACTAAGAGATTAGTTTTGGGGAGTGAAAAAAAAGTTTCAAGGTCTTCGAGTGGGGTGTCAAATAAAAGTTTGGGAAAACACGAGTTCAAATATATATATGATGTATTACTCGCACAAACTTTTCTTTATATTATTTTGAAAAAACCGCCAAAAATCCCTCTCCCTTCACCCTGTCTCTAAGAGTACTGATCAAAAAACTTCGGAAATATTCTCCATGAGGTGTAAATTGAATAAAAATTATCACGAAAGTATTACCTTTGATAATTTATCTGGTGTATAAAAAAAACAAATTTTTCAAGGTCATAATTTTTCAACGAGGTTCGGAAACAAACTTGAAAACTCATTTGGGGTGTGTTTTGTGGAGTTACTGATCCTTTTATACCCCCATTACAATTTGTAATGTACGAAACACTAATTGCGCAAGTCAGTCATTCTCCAAGCATCTCGACTCCGAGCGACCTTTTTTTTTAATAAAGGTGAGGGAAAATAAAAATTTTCGCAAGACACCTGGCCTGTTGTTATGCCGACTAGGTAGTGTCGGATTCGGTTTAGAGGCGCCAACCAACTACCATAAAAATAATCCCACCTCTTCCTCAAGGAAACGCTCTTGGAACTGCCCGAAGCATTACTCCTGCGAGCGACTATTGTTCACCTAACGTATTTTCCTTCGTTTTTCCTCCTCTCTCTTAATCTTAATTATGTATTTAAGCATTTTTGTCACCAGGATCTATTTCTGCTCACTTTCCATCATCATGTTTCCAATGTTTTCCTTTGTTATTCCATTCCCGCTTTTAATCTCCGCTTCTCTTCTGTGTGTCTCAAATCTAGTACATTGAAAAATACTGTGTTCCGGACTGTCTTGTTGGTCGCAGAACCAGTAGTCCTTATTTTCTTTCTTTTTTATTTTATACCAATACATCCCGAATATTCCCTGACCAGAAATGGTCTGGGTGACATAGTGATCGACTTCAGCTCATTTACATATGTTCCATATCCTCACATCTTTTACAAAAGTCTTAGTCCATCCCCGGTTTTGCTGCCACCTTTCCTGCCATAGTTCTTTCCTTCAAACTTTTCTTATTTTCAGCTGTTCCCTTTTATATCCCTACTCGTTCTTCCATTTGTAGATAAATTAGTGGTAGCTTCGCTATGCCTTCCACGGTACTTGTGGATATCGTTCTATAAGCCACTGTAATCCCTATGGCGATTCTCTTATTAACTCTTTACAGAAGATTGAGATACTTCTTATACTTAATGGCCTTGGCCCAAGTTGGAGCTGTATAGAGAGCCACTAGTGCGAGTACTTTCCTTTGTTTTTGTCTTGGTCCATCGACATTTGGCATAGTCCTAGATAGCTTATTTATTACTCTATTGGTCTTTTCACATGTTCCAACTCTATTTTGATATCTTTATCCAAATGTACACCTAATTATTTAATTGCATTTTTGCTATTAATTTTATATCCATTGACACTTATTTGGAGATTCTTAATTTCACGTCTGCCGCAAAGAAGTACCATTTCTGTTTTCCTAGTTATCAGTGTAATCCCCATATCTTTTAAATTATGTGCCAACATCTCCATAACGTACGTTATCTTTTCCTCGAGTCTTTCTAACGTTTTGTGACAAGTTACCACTGCTAGGTCATCTGCAAAGGCCACAAGATAAACTCCTTTTTCTGTTTTCGTTTCCAAGATCTTGTTGTAGAAGATGTTCCATAAGGTGGGGGACCCAGAATTGAACCCTGGGGTACGCCGGCACTAACCTATGTTTATTTCCATCCCACGTCTCAATATGACGATGGGTTAGATACGATTGGATTATTCTTATTATATACCCGCTTATATCTTTCCTTTGTAGCGATTCTACTATTTGTTTCCATGGGGCCGAGTTGAAAGCATTTTCTATGTCTGTTGTGACTAAAGCACAGAATTCCCTGTTCTTGTTAGCTTTGTTCATAATATTATTTGATACGTTCGGAACTTTCCTATAGGCATCTACCGAACTCTTGCCCTGTCGATAGCGAAACTGGTTAAGGTTCAAGTTCTTCTCTTAATTGCATGTTTATTAAGTTTTCCAAAACTTTACCCATAACATTAAGCAAGCACAGGGGGCTATAACTTGTTTCCATGAATACTTCTTTCTTCGGGTTCTCAATCAGGATTAACCTAGCCGTCTTTCATATCTGTGGGAAGTTGCCTGACCCCAGATATTTGTTTCATAACACTTAATACTGTTTGAGGATGTTTTTCAATTATGTACTTTACAATCTGCGGGGAAATCTCATCTGGTCCTGGAGCCTTGTTTATTTTAATTATATTCGCAGCTTTTACTATGTCAGCATCTCTGAAATACTTTACACTGTTTTCAATGATTTGTAGGGTGGACCAGTTAATCATAGGATGTTTAGGAAAAAACTTCTCCATTTGGGTTTCTTCTTCTGATATTATACTTTTATTCCTGCTTTTCAACCTCTACATGTCAATCTTATATGCGTTTCCATATATATTGTTGTAGTCTGCGACTCAACTCGTGCATACCCATACCAAGGAGAGATCTTACTTGGTCGGACCCTCTTGTTGGAGACCTCCGTTTGATCTTCTACCTTCTACCGTCCCCGTCACTACAAGCTTTTCCATAATGTGAGCAAAATATTTCAAGTACTGTCTATTAATTCTATGTGAAAGTTAGTCATTTATACTAAGCTCCCCAAGAATAGATTCATTAATACGGTGTTCGATATATGATACTCTGATACTTCTTTGATAGGCCTATGTTTCAAACGCATCGATTCATCTCTTATCAGCTTTTTTAATGGCCCATGTTTCCGATGCGTAAATTCCTATGGGGAATATAAGGCTGAATAGCAATTTTAACTTTGTTTTTTGTGATAACTGGATATGTCCAGACCTTAGTGAGTTTGTTCGTGGAATTTCTAGTCATAGCCAAACATCTTCTTACTTCCGCTTCCCAGCCACCGTTGTTAGTTATGAGGGATCCCAAGTAGTTGAAATGGTCTACAACAGTGAAACCAGCATTTTCATTTCTTACTTTGGTTTTCGCTCTATTAATTGTAATGCATACTTTTTGCTAGTGATTCTAGGTCTTTTATTGAAGTTATAAGTATTGCTTGTATTGCTTAGTATTACCTGTGTCAAAAACCCTTTTAGTGGAAATAGTTGTGATCTGTTATGAGAATGTTGTATGTTTATTTATTTATTATCAATAAACGGGAAACCCCATTATAAAAATTATAATATTCAATATATAAAGTAATAACAATAGTTCAGTAATGAGTATTTAGATAGAATAAGAAAAAATGATATAACATTACAGTTCAAAACACCCAATCTAATAAACAGGAAACATATCAGTGGTCACACACCACTTTAATGACTTACCCTTTAAAGCCAGACAGCGAGCCTCCGAATGGATTGATGAAAGGATTATTATTTAGGAAGAGCAAGGATCTAGTCAATGGAGAGTGGACTCCATAGTTAGTACCGTGATGACCGACGACAAATATCTCATTTCTTCTTAAGGAGCGTTCCGGAACCTTCAACTGATTCTGCCCTAAGAGGGGTGGGCAATCAGTAACACCATTTAGCAATTTAAATATCGTGGAAAGATCGTCCCCTGTCCTCTAATGTCCACAGACCAAGCATACTAGCCAGGGCTCCTCTGTCACCAACCAACCCCAATCTATGAGAGCAATATCCAATAAATTTACTCTGGACACGTTCAATCCCTGCGCTGTGAACATTGTAGTAAGGTGACCATACCATTAATTCATATTCAAGGTGAGATCTTACCAGAGAACAGTATAACTTCTTCATTGAGTCAATAGATAGATCTCTTCCGATTCTAAAAAGAAGTACCAACATTGAGAATGCATTTCTTGTCATGCAAAAGTAGTGTTCCCTAAACGACAACTGAGCGTTCATTATGACTCCCAAATCCTTCAAAAAACTGACCGGTAACAAGTCCTCATCACCGACCTTGTACTGAAAGGTTATTTCATTCTTTTTCCTACAAAAACTAATCGTACTACACTTCCCAGGGTTGTTATGATTGCACCAATGCACAAACAGATTCAAGCTCTCTTGCAACTTCATGCAATCCACCTCAGTCACAATTTCACGGTACAATTTCAAGTCATCGGCAAACAAAAGAAAGCTACAGTCAGGAACAGTCTGACGAATGTCATTAGTAAAGATGGTAAATAGTAATGGAGCACAGTGCCTCCCTTGAGGAACTCCTGAGGTCACCTCGATACTATTGGATATAAAACCTCCCATCTTCACTCTCTGCGAGCGTCCCACCAACATACTCTCGAGCCACCTTACAAAGCGCTCATGAAACCCCGTCGCTCTAAGTTTTGCTAACAGTTTTTGATGGCTAACCCTGTCAAATGCCTTGGAGAAGTCAGTGTAGATCGAGTCCACTTGGCATCCCCTCTCCAATGCATCCACCAGAGCATTCTCATAGGTGATCAAGTTAGTGACGGTCGACCTACCTCCCATGAAGCCATGCTGTTCTTCTACCACTATTCCTTTACAAATACAGCTTAGTTGATCATAGACCAAACCATCAAGCAATTTAGGAATTGCAGACTGCTTTGAAATGCCCCTAAAATTTTGAACATTCTCTCTCTCACCAGACTTGAAGATCGGTACAATAAAACTCTCCTTCCATAAATCAGGACGCTCGCCCTCCGCCAGCGATCTATTAAACAAAATAAACAGTGGCCTGGAATACTATAGACAAGATTGCTTAACAAATATTCAGGTACATTGTCAGGACCACATTCCATTTTTTTAGACATCTTAGTAATCTTATGAAATATCTCAGAAATGGTAAAAGGTTTAATTATAATATCCGCCCTGTTATCTAATCTATATTCTGCACAAGATACATCAGCCGTACAGTATACAGTACTAAAAAATTCCGAAAATAGATCAGCAATGTCTTGACCGCTGTCAGCCACTTTATTGTTATAAAACATACAGCCGGGTAAATCAGATGATGTTTTGTGGTGATTGACTAGTTTCCAAAAATTTCTAGAGTTCTTGGAGACATCATCCTCAATATTTCTGACTTAAATGTCATAATTTCGTTTAACTAATTCCTTGCAAAGGGATCTCAAATTACTAAACTGGAGATAGTCCGAGCGTAACCCACTGGGGATATAGTTTTTGTGAGCTATTTTTAGTGTTCCGTACGGAATACTTATAAGATTACTTCGGTGTCTGTCTGTCTGTCACACCCGATTTTCTCCGAAACTATTTGACATGGAAAGGTGAAATTTGGTAATAATATAGCAATTGGTGGCCTCATCAGAGCCATGTAGTTTTGAGAATTAAATTTTGACATAAGGGTTAGTTTTGGGGGGTGAAGTCGGAAGTGAAAAAAAATTTTTTTTTACTAGGTCATCGAGTGTGGTGTCAAATGAAAGCTTGTGAAAACGCGAGTAAAAAATATATATATAATATTGTACTTGCGCGCACTTTTCTTTGTATTATTTTTAAAAAATTCGCGAAAAATCGCTGTCCCGGGCCTTATCTCGAAAAGTACTTATCAAAAAAATTCGAAAAAAATCTGGAATATTGTCCACGGGGCGTAGATTGAACGAAAATTATCACGAGTGCATTACCTTTAATAATTTATATGGTACATAAAAAAAAACAAAAATTTCAAGGTCATCAGATTTCAGTAAAGATTGGAAACAAACTTTGTTGAAAACTCATTTGGGGTGTGTTTTGTGAAGTCACTGATCATTTTATACCACCGTAACATAAATTTTGACTTAAGGGGTTCGTTTTGAGGAGTGAAATCGGAAGCGAAAAAAAATTTTTTTTACTAGGTCATCGAGTGTGGTGTCAAATGAAAACTTGTGAAAACACGAGTAAGAAATATATATATAATGTAATACTTGCGCACCCTTTTCTTCGTATTACTTTAAAAAAATCGCTGTCCCCTACCTTATCTCGAAAAGTACTGATCCAAAAATTTTGAAAAAAATTCTGGAATTTTCTCCACGGGGTATAGATTGAACGAAAATTATCACGAGTGCATTACCTTTAATAATTTATTTGGTATATAAAAAAAACAAAATTTCAAGGTCACCAGTTTTCAGTAAAGATTGGAAACAAACTTTGTTGAAAACTCATTTGGGGTGTGTTTTGTGAAGTCACTGATCATTTTATACCACCCTAACAAAAATTTTTATTTCAAAAACAATCAACGTACGGAACACTAATTGTGCAAGTTCAACTTGCACTTGACCGGTTTTTTTTATTATTTTATTTATAATAGCACTTCGGAGGTCCGCACTAAAATAATGTGGAAAGTTCGAGGCTTTAAACAGCTTAACAGGTACATAAGATAAGATAGCATTATTACGTATTTCATAAAACATTCTTGTAGTTCATGTATATTCATGCTGGCGAGCATCACATCACTCCACTCCACCTCCACTCCACCGCAGAAAGATGACGATTGAAGTTTGTAATATCTGGGTTTTTAAAATCATGGAAATATACTTCTTGCTTAAGCATTTTAACATCGTCCACCTTGATCTCACAAGAGTAGGCAATATGATGCTCACCATTCGGAAATAACAAGTCACTGGCCTGAAAAACAGACAAGTCGGAAACATGACTAAACATTAAAGCTAGAAATACATTACGGTTAATAGGTATGGATATAACCTTAGACAGGCCCAGGAAAGTAAATTTCTCTGCTGTTTGTTGATTTATAAGTTTCTACATTAATTTATGAGAATACAGGGGCCATGTTAGTGAAAATAGGTAGGTTGTAACAGGACTCACAAGCTTTAAAAACTTCACCTATGGAGATGTCTTGAGGCAGATTTTCTCGTTCTACAAAAAAAAAATGTTTAATAACATAAAATACTATTAATTTTAAGTGCCTGATTTTTTTCATGATTGTTATTGTATACATTTTGGAGTAATTTGATAATTAATAACTCATAGTAAATTTTCTTCTTGAAATAATACGGTTATTGAAGTTATTTTCAACCACAAATATTTAATTATTAGGAACAGAATAAAACTTGAGAAAATCTAAAACACCAAATCCTCTAATATTAATTAAAAGACCCAAACGGGAAGTAGAAAATTTACTGAATAAAATCAATCTTGACATTTTTCGTGTCCTCGAGGAAAATATTCATTTAGCTTTTCAGCGTTAATTAAAATAAAAATATTTCATGGAAATGTTTTCCCAAATCAATTACTTTAAGAGGCTTGGAAGATTTCCAGCCGATGTGTTTACTTCCTTCTTTTGTATTGAATTAATAGTGGTAGTCTTTTAAATAAAAGTATTAATACAAATTCAATTAAATCGTAATTACCAATATTTTTTCGCTAAAATTTTTACCAACCTGAAAACAAAGGAAAATAGAATTATTTTTATTTTAGAAAAAAATTGTTCTTTTGGATAACTAGGAAACATGTACAAAAATGTGCTTTCCAATTGTTTATCACATAAAATTTTCATGTAATTTGACCTCTTAAATTCGATTTCGACATTGAAATTGCTTTTGGAGCATTTGTTCTGAAATTTATCTTTTCAATCAATTTTTTAAACTGAAGTTATTTTTTCCAGAAAGCTAATTTTTTGGAATGACTAGTATGCGATGACAATATAAAAACAAAAAACTAGGTACTTAAGTTCAGTAAGTAGTATCTTACACAACTGGTAAGCAAGCTTCGCGTTGTAGTAGATCTTCTACACTTCTAACATGACACTATATCTAATTAAAATTAAGAAATATCTGAAATGTCGGAAAAGTAATATGAAAGGATTGATCTTTAAAACCGTGAAAGCTCCTCATATAATTAAACAGGTGACACGTAGATGACGTTGGTTATTTATTTTCTTCCATAAAATCGAACCGAAAGAGCAACAATAAACAGAAATTCACCTCTAATAAAAATACAAAAAAAA
This sequence comes from Pachyrhynchus sulphureomaculatus, assembly GCA_019049505.1. Classification (NCBI taxonomy): domain Eukaryota; kingdom Metazoa; phylum Arthropoda; class Insecta; order Coleoptera; family Curculionidae; genus Pachyrhynchus; species Pachyrhynchus sulphureomaculatus. The sequence continues at coordinate 181,076,589 of CM032456.1, read as the reverse complement.
TACAGTTAATCAACTATAATATAGCTGGCCGAACGTCAAGGTTAATATATATATATATATATATATATATATATATATATATATATATATATATATATATATATTAACCTTGACGTTCGGCCAGCTATATTATAGTTGATTAACTGTATTTTTTTGTATTTTTATTAGAGGTGAATTTCTGTTTATTGTTGATTGATTTTATTCAGTAAATTTTCTACTTCCCGTTTGGGTCTTTTAATTAATATTAGAGGATTTGGTGTTTTAGATTTTCTCAAGTTTTATTCTGTTCCTAATAATTAAATATTTGTGGTTGAAAATAACTTCAATAACCGTATTATTTCAAGAAGAAAATTTACTATGAGTTATTAATTATCAAATTACTCCAAAATGTATACAATAACAATCATGAAAAAAATCAGGCACTTAAAATTAATAGTATTTTATGTTATTAAACATTTTTTTTTGTAGAACGAGAAAATCTGCCTCAAGACATCTCCATAGGTGAAGTTTTTAAAGCTTGCGAGTCCTGTTACAACCTACCTACTTTCAGTAACATGGCCCCTGTATTCTCATAAATTAATGTAGAAACTAATAAATCAACAAACAGCAGAGAAATTTACTTTCCTGGGCCTGTCTAAGGTTATATCCATACCTAATAACCGTAATGTATTTCTAGATTTAATGTTTAGTCATGTTTCTGACTTGTCTGTTTTTTAGGCCAGTGACTTGTTATTTCCGAATGGTGAGCATCATATTGCCTACTCTTGAGAGATCAAAGTGGACGATGTTAAAATGCTTAAGCAAGAAGTATATTTCCATGATTTTAAAAACATAGATTTTACAAACTTCAATCGTTATCTTTCTGCGGTGGAGTGGGATGTGATGCTCGCCAGCATGAATATACATGAAGCTACAAGAATGTTTTATGAAATACTTAATAATGCTATCTTATCTTATGTACCTGTTAAGCTGTTTAAAGCCTCGAACTTTCCACATTATTTTAGTGCGGAACTCCGAAGTGCTATTATAAATAAAAAAATAGCTCACAAAAACTATATCTCCAGTGGGTTACGCTCGGACTATCTCCAGTTTAGTAATTTGAGATCCCTTTGCAAGGAACTAGTTTAACGAAATTATGACATTTATGTCAGAAATATTGAGGATGATGTCTCCAAGAACCCTAGAAATTTTTGGAAATTAGTCAATCACCACAGAACATCATCTGATTTACCCGGCTGTATGTTTTATAACAATAAAGTGGCTGACAGCGGTCAAGACATTGCTGATCTATTTTCGGTGTTTTTTGGTACTGTATACTGTAAGGCTGATGTATCTTGTACAGAATTTAGAATAGATAACAGGGCGGATATTATAATTAAACTTTTTACCATTTCTGAAATATTTCATAAAATTACTAGGATGTCTAAAAAAATGGAATGCGGTCCTGACAATGTACCTGAATATTTGTTAAGCAATCTTGTCTATAGTATTACCAGGTCACTGTTTATTTTGTTTAATAGGTCGCTGGCGGAGGGCGAGCGTCCTGATTTATGCAAGGAGAGTTTTATTGTAGCGATCTTCAAGTCTGGTGAGAGAGAGAATGTTTAAAATTATAGGGGCATTTCAAAGCAGTCTGCAATTCCTAAATTGCTTGATGGTTTTGTCTATGATCAACTAAGCTGTATTTGTAAAGGAATAGTGGTAGGAGAACAGCATGGCTTCATGGGAGGTAGGTCGACCGTCACTAACTTGATCACCTATGAGAATGCTCTTGGCATTGGAGAGGGGATGCCAAGTGGACTCGATCTACACTGACTTCTTCAAGGCATTTGACAGGGTTAGCCATCAAAAACTGTTAACAAAACTTAGAGCGATGGGGTTTCATGAGCGCTTTGTAAAGTGGCTCAAGAGTATGTTGGTGGGATGCTCGCAGAGAGTGAAGATGGGAGGTTTTATATCCAATAGTATCGAGGTGACCTCAGGAGTTCCTCAAGGGAGGCACTGCGCTCCATTACTATTTAACATCTTTATTAATGACATTTGTCAGGCTGTTCCTGACTGTAGCTTTCTTTTGTTTGCCGATGACTTGATATTGTACCGTGAAATTGTGACTGAGGTGGATTGCATGAAGTTGCAAGAGAGCTTGAATCTGTTTGTGCATTGGTGCAATCATAATGGATTGTCTTTAAACCCTGGGAAGTGTAGTACGATTAGTTTTTGTAGGAAAAAGAATAAAATAACCTTTCAGTACAAGGTCGGTGATGAGGACTTGTTACCGGTCAGTTTTTTGAAGGATTTGGGAGTCATAATGAACGCTCAGTTGTCGTTTAGGGAACACTACTCTTGCATGACAAGAAATGCATTCTAAATGTTGGGACTTCTTTTTAGAATCGGAAGAGATCTATCTATTGACTCAATGAAGAAGTTATACTGTTCTCTGGTAAGATCTCACCTTGGATATGCATCAATGGTATGGTCACCTTACTACAATGTTCGCAGCGCAGGGATTGAACGTTGGTTATTTATTTTCTTCCATAAAATCGAACCGAAAGAGCAACAATAAACAGAAATTCACCTCTAATAAAAATACAAAAAAATACAGTTAATCAACTATAATATAGCTGGCCGAACGTCAAGGTTAATATATATATATATATATATATATATATATATATATATATATATATATATATATATATATATATATGTATATATATATACGAGGCATGTTTTTTAAGTAAGTACCGTTTTGCGATTCCGCCGCCGCAGCGATACGGTCGGCGTTCCGCGCATGCGCGCTGGTAACCTACATCTCATGTCTACGCACTGACGCCATTACAGTCTGATTCTTCATTGTATACGTTGTTTACTGAATGTTTAAGATGCCTCCGACAATCGTGAGTCCCGCCGATTGTGAAATACGGGCTGTTATACGATTTCTTAGTGCTAAAGGCGTAAAACCGATCGATATTCATCGTGAGATCTGTGAAGTTTACGGAGAAAACATTATGAGTGATGGAATGGTAAGGAAATGGGTGAGAGCATTTAAAGATGGCCGCACAAATGTGCATGATGAAGAACGGAGTGGGCGTCCTTCGGTCGTTAATGAAGATTTGGTGCAGAAAGTGGACGAAAAGGTGAGAGAAAAACAGACGCTTTACAATTTCATCATTGTGCGACTGCTTTCCTCAATATTCTCGTAGTGTTTTGTATCGCATTGTGACCGAGAACTTGAATTACCGGAAATTGTGTTCACGTTGGGTTCCAAAAATGTTGACGGATTTGCACAAAACCCAACGTTTAGGCAGTGCATTGACTTTCCTTGAGCGGTACCACAATGAAGGTGAACATTTTTTAGACCAAATTGTTACTGGTGACGAAACATGGGTGGCCTACGTCACACCAGAATCGAAACAACAATCCATGGAATGGCGACATTCATCATCACCCAAAAAAGTGAAGTTTAAGCAAACAATTTCTGCCCCGTAAAATCATGTGCACAGTTTTTTGGGACAGAAAAGGAGTATTGCTAGTGGAGTTTCTGCCTCGTAATGAGACAATCAATGCAGCGTCTTATTGTGAGACATTGAACGATCTGCGTCGTGCAATCCAGAACAAAAGACGTGGCAAGTTGAGTAAGGGTATCGTTTTGCTGCATGACAATGCCCGTCCACATGTGGCTAATCGGACCAAAGATCTCATCAAATCTTTTAAATGGGAAACTCTAGATCATCCTCCATACAGCCCTGATCTGGCGCCCAGCGACCACCATTTGTTCCTGCACTTGAAGAAGCACCTGGATGGTCAGCGTCTTCAAGACGATAACGAAGTCAAAACATTTGTGATACAGTGGTTAACAAGTCATGCGGCAGAATTTTATGAGGAGGGTATTCAAAAACTGGTGCCACGTTATGACAAGTGCCTCAATATTCACGGAAATTATGTAGAAAAGTAGATTAAGGTACAGGCTTTCATGTAAAAATAAAATTATAGCGATATCTTTGCACGTCTTTTTTTAATTCCAAAACGGTACTTACTTAAAAAACATGCCTCGTATATATATATATATATATATATATATATATATATATATATATATATATATATATATATATATATATATATATATATATATATATATATATATATATATATATATATATATATATATATATATATATACATATACATATATACATATACATACAGCGTTGTGAAAATTAATTAATATATTGAAACTGGCATATCTCCGTAGCAAAAAAGACTGTAGAAAAATACTAATAAAGAGCGGCCCTCGACAATAACGCGTAAAACTAACTCAAAGAAGTCACAAACTCATAATCTAAAATCAACGCGCTCACTGCCTACTAAATTACATATAGAAATAATATATTAATTACGTACCCATATCTATTTTACTGCACTAACTTGCTTTACAGGCACAGATCGACAATTAAAACTTTTTGTAGATTATATTAACCAACTTCATAATAATATTACTTTTACAACAGAAATAGAAACAAATAAATCGATTAATTTCCTAGATTTAAAAATATCAAACAAAATGAATAAACACGATTTTGAAATCTTCCATAAAGCAACATACTCAGATATAACTATACACGCTAATTCTAACCACCCGACCCGTTCACACAGAAATCTCGGCTTATAATAGTTTCATCCATAGACTAATAAATATACCATTAACGGAAGAAAATTTTCAGAAAGCATTAAATATTATAAAACAAATTAGTATAAACAATGGATACAGGAGCGATTTCGTAGATAATATTTTAATGAAAAAACAATTTATAAAAGCCATAGGACTGGTATACCCGTACAAACAACTAAACAAAGAAAAATTTCATGCACTCACTTATACCGGAAAATTAACTAATAAAATTTAAAAATTTTTCCATAGAAATCATGTAAATATCGCTTTCCGTACAAATAACACATTATCTCGACATATTAAAAATAATAAAAGTAAAACAAAAAAAGAAAATAAATCGGAGGTTTACGAATTATGCTGTGGCACTTGCAATAAAACGTATATAGGTCAAACAGGCAGACCTTTTTATAAAAGCATAAACGAACATAAACAAAGCTTTAAAATGAAAAATAACAAATATCATTACGCTAAACATTTAACAGAGGAAAATCATACATTCAATGAAGATTTCAAAATTTTGCATAACGGAAAGAAAGGAAAATTACTGAATTGTTTAGAACAGGTAGAAATTAATCAGAAAAAATTCTCATCAATCAATTAGATGAGGGAGGGTCTCCTTTATTGAACTTGTTCTAGGTATTAAGGTAAATATTGTTAATGAATTTAGTACTTGTAATTGGGTAAACTATGTATTCTGAAACATACTTTGATAGTTAATTTACATCGTGCTCCAGAAGAAGACACAGTGTGTCGAAACAATTGTCAGCAATAATAAACATAAGTGGTGATCTTAAACATTTGTTTAAATTTTTATTCCTACATATCTATTTTATTGATACAATTTTTGACTTCTCTTAGCCTGTATAGGTCAAAATAATTACAAGATATTTTCCGCCAACAATAACAGATTGCCTTAATGAATGCATTAAACACATGAGATGTAGGTTATATGTAAATACACAACAATAATTCTGTTTAATTAAGCAAACTGTCATAAAAACCAATTGTCACTAAACTAAGTTCATCAACCATTTAAAATATGTGTTACTTATTGCATTACCAATTTGGTTATTTCACGAAAAAAACACTTACTTTTCTCTATGTAAGCAAAACGTTTTGTCGCCAAAAAAATTTGAAGGTTAGCTTCTTGCTGATAGCGGTTTATCATTTCCTTTCCACCTACATTAAAAGTTCATGCAGCCATGGTCATCTTTTCATCAATTTATTAAAAATGAGTATTAGCTGCAAATCCAGAAGTACCCATTTCAATATATTAAACGATTTTTATAACACCTTATATATATATATATATATATATATATATATATATATATATATATATATATATATATATGTATATATGTATATATATATATATATATATATATATATATATATATATATATATATATATATATATATATATATATGTATGTATATATATATATATATATATATATATATATATATATATATATATATATATATATATATATATATATATATATGTATATATATATATATATATATATATGTATATATATATATATATATATATATATATATATATATATATATATATATATATGTGTATATATATATATATATATATATATATATATAAATATATAAATATATAAATATACACATATACATATACACATACACATATACATATACACATGTACATATATATAGATAAGTGTAAATAAGTTCATCCCTTAATTGAAAAATAACAGATAGTAATAACGGTGACGGTCAGCTCTCTCGGGAAGACATACTTAGTAAAGTTCTCTCACTTTGGCCATTCGGAACCGGCAATAAACTGTAAGTCCCCTTTGTCTATGGTAACGCTTAAAAAGGCACCAACCAAAGGCAAAGGCGAAAGAGTCGCCTACATCCCTATCGGACGTAGGCGACTCTTTAAGAAGAGGAATAAATATGATATTATTGATGAAACTTTCTACATATAGCTTTAAATGATCTAGAACTTTTCACTTCATAATCTATGTACATTATACATTTTGGAAATTTATTATGAAAAAGACTTTTTTAAACAGTTCTGAGTTGAACGAGTAAGGCGATCTCTAAGCCAGACGAAGTTACCTACATCAAATTTAAGAGTTATTTTGCTTTAAATAATTAAGAAGGAATTCTTATTAAATTAATTTTATGAATTAAACAAGCTGCATGACATTAATATTTTTCACTTATCTTTAACCAGCTTAAATAATCGAATTTATGCGAAATATCATTTCTTTTGCAAACAGACAAGTTTACAACCTTACACCTGAACAACACCAACTCTTCACCCAATAGAGTTTTTAATTAGCGTAATTTTTACAGATATGAATAGAAATTTCAAATTGAAAAAAGCCTAACGAATAGTTTTTTTAATGTACCTATAATCTAAATTTTAAGTTGTGATCCATTATAAGGTCTAAATTAGTTATAATTATCTGCAACATCTCGTTATTAATTTTAATATTAATGTATGGTAAATAGTCTTCTTGAATTTTAGAATATATAATTCAACGTATTCAGTGTATGGGTTTATTTACCTACGTATGTCATATTTATAACTCGCAAGAGAATCATCAAATTTTCATGAAGTTCTCTTGTACATTTATTTTATACCATAACGAAAAACATATATGCAACTAGACTCGACAACGGTCTGAAATATGTAACTAGATATTCACTGTATTATCTTAGTGGCCAGGAATAATATTTACCAAGTATCTATTTTCTTTTAATGCAACTAGTAAAAGAGAAAAATAATAAGCATAAAATGCATATCCTTACCTTTTGCTTCCACAAAACCTGTCGATCATTCTGAGCTAAGCTGAAAACAATCTGTACCAATTTGAGGCAATAGCGATTCAAGAACAACGTGAATCGCTTTTTCCGCACACATGCCGCTCCTGGAGCGCTTTAGGGACTTCCCTTTAGCACGTGTGCTAGACCCATAAAAAAAAATCGCAATTTAGCAAAGATTCCTGTTTCGCTTCGGTCATTAAATATTTTTTTTCTAACTCTAACCATATTAGAAATATTGTGTTTTCTTATCGTCTTTATATATAATGGCTCTTCTATTTCTTCTTCTTTAGCCCGTAAAAGTCCACTTTTGGACATAGACCTATTCCAGAGATTTCCAAGCTGACCTTCGCTGGGCGGTCTGAATCATCCCTCCATCTCGCCTGCGGTCATCCAACACTTCTTTTTATCTCGCTTGGTCTCCACTGCATTGCTTTGATGGATTTAGAGTCAGTTCTGGCCACACGCTCGATGTCGTTGCAAACTCTCGTTCTTCTACTTATTTCATCGCTCCGGATTCTGTCTTTCAGGCTTACCCCGTGCATCTCCCGCTCCGTTGCCCTCTGGTAAACCTAGATGCAATTGGTACAATTTGCGGTAAGTGTCACCGTCCTAAGTCCATATCTCGTCACTGGTAGGATGCATATTTTGTAGATCTTCCTTTTGAGGTCCATAGGGATCGTCCGGCAACGGAAGATGTAGCTGAGTCTCCCGAACATCATCCAGATGAGGCCAATTCGTTATGTGATCTCTACCGTCTGATTCTCTTTCTTAAGCTTGATATTGATGGTTGTACTCGTTGACTATTTCCAAAGCATCATTCTCGATAGTGATGGTCATATTATCCGGGCTTATTATTTTGTTCTTTTGAAGGTTCATTCTGAGGCCCACAACTTGGGAGGCTTCCTTGACTTCTCGGAGCATTGTCATTAGCTCTTCTATGTCGCTGTTGAAAAGTACAATAATGGTTCTATGTTTACTTTGTTTTATATTAATAAACGCTAGGATTGTACCGAGGAAAAATGTTGTGAATAGAATAATTATACAGGCTCCAAAAATATTTTTAACAGAAATGTCTGGACGGAAGCTGTTAAAACATCATCATACAATTTTAATAATTTATTAACTTTCATAATCAAATATACAATTGTGAGTTAAGACTAGAATTTCTCATTTTTCGCAATAAAATAAAGAAGGTGGTGAAGATTACCCACAAATTTTCGAATACGTCGGAAATGGTGGAATTTTTATGTCGAGAGCGGAGATGAACATGGAACGAAGTAGAAAAATTATTACCACAATAGACTAAACCGTCTAATATAATAGAAGCAACTGAAATTGCTCTACATAATTTAAAAACCGAATTTTAATAGGTTTTTACAGCAGTCAATGGCAAGTAAAATTGTAACCTTTTATAAGTGGCTAAAGCCGTCTTATGGTTTTGAAGTAAGTTACACTGTATTTGCTGGCAGTTGCAAAGATGCATCTCACAGATACGGCATTGTTGTAAAATTGTTTCTGGGCCTAAAAATAAAATACAAACTACATATACATTTCATAACAGTTTAACAGTGGATGTTACCAGTATGTAATCCTTTTTCTTAGTTCTCCGTCTCATGACGAAGGTTGGCAATTCAAGGGGCTAATATAGTTTTGGAAAGTCAGTCAACAGTAGTTCCATACATTTCGAAAGCTTGGTGTTGTTTCGATCTGCTGGGATCAAGAGTCCAGCCTTCATATCCATATGTGAGTGCCGAAAAACATAGCCTCTAATCATACGCACTCGAAGTTCTAAACTAAGGTCAGATCTAGTGAAAAGATTTTTTGTGTTCATGAAAGTCCCACAGGCCTGCTCGATACTCGATCTAATCTCTATTTTTGGATTACACTAGCTATTACTTAGTTTTCCTAGGTATTTAAAAGACAAAAACCTGCTGAATTGTAATTCTACATAACTGAAAACACACACTACGGTTTTTTAAGATCTTACCATATATATATATATATATATATATATATATATATATATATATATATATATATATATATATATATAACAAGGATTTTCTACAGCTGACGCTGTCTTCCTTCTCTCAGCCTTTGATTCCATTTCTATCTTCCCAGTCTCCATCTGTTAGACCCCTGTCCTCCATAGCCTCGTCCACATCGTCTCTCCACGATCGTCTGGGTCTCTTTTTCTTCTCCCTATAGGGCTCCACTCCGTTATTTTCTTTTTCCACCTATTATCTTCGCTTCGTCTTATGTGTCCATACCATTTTAATCGTTTTTATTCAATGGTATTTATTGCGTTCTCTTTGATGTTCATTCTGCTTCTTATTTCTTCATTGGTTATTCTCTTCATACGTGTCACTCTACAACATTTTCTCCAATACTCCATCTCTACCGCGTTAATTTTAGATTTATTTTTTTTGTTGATCGTCCATGTTTCTGACCCGTATGTCATTATGCTTTGTATTATTGATTTGTATATGCGTGTTTTGTTTCTCTTTGTAATGTACTTGTCCCACAGGATCGAATTTAATTGTCTTATGCATGTTCGCGTTTGTCCTAATCTAGCTTTAATCTCTTCTTCTGATGTTGCGTTTTTTGAAATGATGTTTCCTAGATATTTAAATCTATCGGTTCCTTTAATTATTGTTTCGTTATCTACTTCTAGATTCTCCACGTTTCCCTCCTTTGTTGTTAGATATTCCGTTTTATCAAAGTTTATTGCTAATCCCGCTTTAGTGTATTCTTCTTTCAGTTTTCTTACCATATAACTGAGGTCTTCCTCATCTTGCGCTATGATTACTTGGTCGTCTGCGAAACTTAGAGTATATAAGTAATCTTCTCGTATTGGGACTCCCATTCCACTACATTTTTGCTTCCATTTTTTTAATGTTTGTTCGAGGTATATTTTGAATAGTGTTGGGGATGTAGAGCATCCTTGTAATAGGCCTTTTGATGTTTGGAGTCTCCTCCCTATTTTATGTCCTATTTTTATGTTCACTGTGTTGTTTTCGTAGTGAGCTTTTACTGCGTATATTAGTTCTTTGTCAATGCCTAGTTCTTTCATTGCGTTCCATAATCTTTGTCTTGGTACTGAGTCATAGGCCTTTCTTATGTCTGTGAAGGCTAGATGAACTTCTCTATTCTTTGCCAGTTTTTTTCCATTGTTTATTTTATAGTGTATATGTGGTCTATACATGATTTTCCGGCCGTAAAGCCTGCTTGGTCTTCTCCAATTTTTCCTTTTGTATTTTCCTCCATGATATTTTTAATAATTTTTCCATACAAACGTCCCATACTCGATATTATGCTTAGGCCTCTATAGTTTGTGCATTTTTTGCGGTCTCCCTTTTTAAATATGGATACTATATAAGCTTTTGACCATTCCTCTGGTATTTTTTCTCCATTTATCGCTCTGTGGAACATGTTTCTCAGCATTCGATGTAATTTATTAGACCCGTACTTAATCATTTCATTTACCACACCCCCAGGCCCTTCAGATTTATTATTTTTGAGTGTTTTTATTGTCTTCTTTACTTCTTCATAGCTTAGTTCTATCTCTTTTATTTCCTTATTCTGTTCTTCGTCAGGATTCTCTTCTTGGAATTCTTGTCTATCTTCTGTTAGCAGCTTCTTATAATATTCTTCCCACTCGCTTTCTGGGATGTACTCTATATACGTCTTCTCTCTATTTTTAGTCCTTAATGCTTTAATTATTCTCCATGACTCTGTACTTCTAGTTCCTCCTGTATACTGTTCTACATGTTCGCACAATTTTTCCCATCTCTGGTTCTTTTCTTTGTTTATCATCCTCCTCGTTTCTGCGGTTTTCTCTTTATATTTCTGTAGATCTTCTTCTGATTTTGTATTTAACCATTTTTCGTATAGTCTTTTTTTCTCCTTTATAGATTCTTTGGTTTTTTCACAGATTCTAATTTTATGTTTCTCATTCTCGTTGTCTTCTTTACCTAATGCTTCTAGAGACGACTGTTTGATGCATTCTTTAATGTGGTCATACATCTGTTGGAGGTTGTCGTAGTTAAATTCATTTAATTTTTGATCTAATCGTCGTCTATATAGGTCTCTTATCGTTTCGTCTTGCAGTAAGTGTATTTTGTATTTTATTTCTTTGTCTGCTTTTTCTGTTATCTCATTAGTATTTCTGTTTTCTTTATCTATTGTTTCTTTTTGCTTTATTGTCTTGTACCACGGTACTTTTATATTTGCTATTAATAGTCTATGGTCTGTTCCACATTCTGCCCCTCTCTTTACTCTTACGTCTTTTATTTTGATAGTGGTATCGTTTTTAATTATAATGTAGTCTATTATTGATTTTTTTAAGTTTCGTATTTCTTGTATCCAAGTATATTTGTGGATGTCTTTGTGTTTGTAGAATCCGTTTGTTATTTTGAGGCCGTTTAGTTCACACAGCTCTATTAGTCTCTCTCCGTTGTCGTTAGTAATGTCTTCTCCGAATGGTCCTACAGTACTGTCCTTTGGTTTCCTTCCTGTTCTCCCATTCAGATCTCCCATTATTATTAATTCTTGGTTTTTCTTTACTTTTTGTGCTTCTATTTCTAGTGCTTCCATGAAATTATCTTTTTCTCTTATAGTGCTGTCTTCTGTTGGGCCGTATACTCCCCAATATTACCATGTCTTTTCCTAGCATTGTTATATATTTAGTTTTATGATTCTTTCATTGATGGGTTCCCAAGATGTTGTTTTTTTTTTTCCACTTCTTTTTTACCAATATTTCAACTCCGGCCCTTGCTCTTTCTTCCTTCTTTACTCCACTCCAACAATGCAACACTTCATCTATTTCTTCTATTCCACTTCCCTTTTTCTTTCTCGCTCATTACTAAAATGTCTATGTTCATCTTCTTAAACTCTTGTATGACTTCGATGTTCTTTGTCCTCCATCCCTGTATATTCCAGGTTCCAAGATCTTACCAATAAATGCTATATTTTTGAAATTGAAAATCCATTGTTCCAGTTTCTTGGAGGCCTTGACTGGAAGTCGGTTATATTGGTTTTATGTGTTTTTAGTATCACAATTGATATATCGATATTGATTGCTTAAAGACTTTTTTTCTTACAATAAACCGATGTAAATATATATTAATATAAGCACAGAAAAACAACTTTTAAACTATATTCACATTCTGTTATAAATAAAACATATTGGCTATGGAAAATAATGGTAATCGCCTAATTTTCACAACTACAGGGATGAATAAAAATTTACCTAATGGACCAGTTTCATCGGAAATGTCATTCAGAAACTATAGTAATTTCCCATAGGAGAGACTTACTGGATATACGTAGTATGTCACTTTTTTGTATCAAATTCGAATATTTTTTTTGTAATATCAGAATTAACTACTCAGTATATATCACCACTACACCAAACACTTTATTTTTGCACTCGACGCGCGTTTCGCTAACCATGTTAGCTTCTTCAGGAGCAATGATTGACTAAAGCTAAACTACAAATCTACCCTATTTATACTTAGCCTAACGCTAGAATTACTCAAGCGGAACTAATGACATAGGCAAGGCCATCAGTTCTGGTCAAGTAACCAGTAGAGGGGGACTATAAGGAATAGGCCCTCTGTCTTTATTTAAACTACTTTTACATTTTATGATTTCCATACTTTCGTATGCGTTCAACAATCTCCTATCAGATACATTTTTTATTAATCTTAGATTATCTAATGTTACAGTATGATCAGCTTTAAGGGCATGTTCGGCAATGCTAGACTTTTCTGTTCTATTGTATCTTAAGTGTGCTAAATGTTCTTTAAATCGTGTTTTAATTGACCTTTTAGTTTGCCCAACATACTTTTTGTCACAATCATTACAACTAATTTCATAAATTCCACTTTTCTCACAATTGGAAAATAGATATCAAATTTCTAATCTATTATTATTTTTAAAAATTAAAATATCTAGAAAAGGCAATTGTCCTTTGTTCTCAATTTCGTACGTGAATTTAATGGAATCATACCGGCTATTTAATTTAGAAACAAAATCATCAATATTTGCTTTCTTTGTATCAAACATCGCGAAAATATCATCCACATCCCAAAGATAAGATTCCCAATTGTGAGAAAAGTGGAATTTATGAAATTAGTTGTAATGATTGTGACAAAAAGTGTAAATGCAATGTACTTGCTTGGGCTTCACACATAGACGTTTCTAAAAGAAAGATAATGAAAAGCCTTCTCTCATTCTTTCATGGTACCTTAAATAAAAGCTGCTCAGACCTCCCTTTATTTTTGTTTATTTATTTTATTTTATAGGCAAGTTTAACATATAATACCAGGTTACAAACACAATTAATAATTGAGGGTTTTAAGAGAATATAATTACATTGAAAGCAACAAATAAATAAAAAAAGGACAGATAACAGCAGGCTCCTCAATTTCTGCAGAAGCGCCTTTACTAAGGTAACTCCCAAGCTGTCTCAGCACCACCGTTATTCACCAAAGTATTTTAATATTTTAAATAAAACTGAATTATCTATTATTGGACCCAGTCCTTTAACTGGGGTAAAATAATAATTTTCAGGCCGTGTAACATTTTTCTGAAACTAATAATAATATTTATATAATTAAATTTTGTTGCGAAACTGAAATCTAACTTAACTTATAATTTTTTCGTGCATTACAAACACTTTTTAAAACCAAAATAAAAATCTGAAGAATGTTAGATATACAGTCTGTCAAGTAAGAACATGACCGCCCGTATTCTTCAGAAAAAAAGTGTTTCGAGAAGATTTTTTGCTATCAATGTATTCTTTGGTGTGCTGACAACGGCGAAAGTACCTTAGTAAGTTTTCCAATCGCCTTCTGCATCAATAATCGCCTGCCATCTTCGAGGCATGCTGTGGACGAGATTTTCTGCGTCATCTGCAAATATTTCGACTCTCGCTAGACAACTGAGTCAAAGTCCTCAGAGTCTTTCCTCTGAGCTTTCGCTTTACAAGAGACCAAACGTTTTCAATAGGGTTGGCGTCCGGCGATTGTGAGGGCCACTCTAGTATCTTATTGCGGGCCCAAGCTAGCCGCTTTGCGACTTGATTTTCGCCCAGCAAAGGTTTCTTCAATGTGCTTCGGAATTTGACATTAAGAGCACGAAGATGTTGTCGAATGGTCTCATGGGGCACATTCAAACCCGATTTTCTTAATTTTACCGCTCCTTGATGCAGCGTCAATTTCAGGCCCCGTGAAAACAAAGACACGATTCGTTTTTTTCGACTTTTGGAGTGACTTTGCTTACCGAGCCAGGTTTTGGCAAGTCGTCTACATTTTTCGTCTAGTTAAAATGATTTACCCACTTCTTTACAAACGACACTGACTTTTTAATATAATGAGCGACCGCGAAATGTGCCATTTTAGGCCCCTTTGGATGGAAGTAAAGAAGGATTGCCTCGAATCGACGCACAAACAAGTGACTCATTTTGGAGTTTACGTAATTTCGACGAAAGTCTACCTTTACTAAAATGCATCTTAGGCCAAGGTTCCCTCTACCGTTTTTTTTTGTTAAATCGCTAGAATCGCATCTACCAAAAATGAATTATGGCGGACACGTTCTTACTTGACAGACTATAATACTACAAGCTTTATTATTTGTTTTTCAATTATTTATAAGTGTAATATGCTTTCATGAAATTCTTACTTTTTAATTTAAAAGAAAAATTGTTCTATTGCTCAAATTTATAGTTTACTGACCTTTTTTTAGTATTTCTTTTGGGTAAACTCTTTTTAAAGCTCCGAATAATTTTCTATTCTAGAAGTTTTTTATGCCGCAGTATATTTCCTGGACAATTTTACAAGATGCATATTTCTAACTGCACTGAAATAAACGCAACAGTGCGCAATGCAAACCTTACAAATGTGAGTCATATTATAAAGCATTAAACAGATTGAAAACGACCGAAAAAATGAGAACTGGAATTACAAGAAAAACGAATAACTATTCTTTCCAGAAATGGCGGTATTACTTACAGATGTTTTGCCGCCATTATTTAAATAAAAAATTTTAATTATTTCATATTATATATTTGTATTTAATTTATTTCCAGGATTTGTGCTAATTGAGTAAGTGAAGAATCTTCATATAGAAATGTTTTGGATATTTTTCAGTCTGTATATACGTACTACAGTTCTACTTTCAGACGTCAGTATTTATCAATACAGTTGAACCAGAGCAACACTACTTATAGCACTTTTTTAATAACATTAAACAAACCTAAAAACAATCTCAACGCAAACCATCTAACGGATCTTATAAGAAACAATTACAAGAAAATCTTCAGTGGTAGCAGCATTTTTTGACAATTTAAAGGTACAGACGACCCACGCTTTGCTAGCTCAAGAGTTCCTGTCGAGCTCGGCAGATGGACATTTATCGCCCACGGTGTCCCCCACGAGGTGGCAGGTTTAATGAAAATGATTGAGAAAACTAAATATACTACCAGAAAAGAAATTTCCCGATGAATTTAATGCTGTAATGCGCGAAATCGAATCCGTTCATTTTTTTTGATATATTTCCATTTTAAGTATACCCTATTTGAGCATTTTCGGATTTGTTTCAAGAATTAAAAGAGAAACTATAAAAATGTTTTATGATATGGCCCAACACTGGGCGATGGTTTTTTATGTTATTCGGGTCAAGCTTCAACATGTAAACATATCGATTCTGCATGTCTACTTGTGTTACAACCCATTTTAGACCAGTATGACACGAATTTTCTACAGTTTCACAATTTTTTTTTAAACAAAACAAATTCATGAAATTTACACTTTATAGAGATTATATTTAATTCTTATTACTATTATTATAAATTTATTTATAATCTATGTATAAATTTTTATACAGTATATAAATATTTATAAAATATATAAAATTCTTATTATTAAAAATTATAATTACTTATAAATAAATAATAATAGAAATAACCTACTAACTACTTAATAATACAAAAAAATAAATTTAATTTCTAATAACACATAACTTTAATTTTTATTTTACGTATTATATATATATATATATATATATATTATATATATATATATATATATATATATATATATATAAATAAAAGAGAGAGAAAGCAAAAGTTGCCGTATCTAACAAAATCCTAAGTTATGAAACTAGTTGGGGAACTCGGCAAAAAGGAAATTTCAGCATCCAACGTTATCAATGGCATCCCTGCTGTAAATGCCATGTTTGTATATTAATATGTTAGTGAATAGTGGTTGTTTTAATTCAGTGTTGGTCTTTACTATGGCGATTGTTATTGATGGTCATTCTTGTTAGATTAAATTGCATGCTACATTTTGTGCCCTGATGAAGGTCCCAACCTAGGACCGAAATATTGGCTAAATGAATATAATATGAACATCTGTTGATGCCCTTTTTGCCGAGTTCCCCAACTAGTTTCATATATATATATATATAATATATATATATATATATATATATATATATATATATATATATATTATATATATACGAGTATATAGCCAAAAACTATAAAAACATTTTACTAAATAGATGTAAAAATACTACTTAATAATACAGAAAATAAATTTAATTTCTAATAACACATTCCAAAATTAAAGAAACTTACGAAAACGTTAAACAGCTATCTGATCTCATTAATATTAATAATATTCCATTTAAATTGGTAGCTTACTCTAAAATTTTAATTGTTATTAATTGTCAACAAACAGCTACAGCTATGTTTCCGTGCCCTTACTGCTCGATATCATTAAGAAATCTCAGAAATAGCAGTGAGTTAGAAACCACTAATAAGCAAGACGAATGACATACGGTTACTTAAAAAATAACTATAATTTATATTATTCCAAAGGTTGCGATAAAAAACCTTTCAAAGGATTGTCATAGCATAATTAACGCATTTAAAAAAAAACGATGGCGTTTCTGTTCTTGGGAAATATCCGATTCCGGAATTACACTTGTTACAGGGATTTGTTAATCATGTTTTTTTGGAATGGAGTTGTACCTCTTGTTGGTCGAGAAAAGCTTTTATTGTGGCCAACAAGGTTAAAATTAATCTCCAAAAATTATCAGGAAATTTTTAAAGGCAACGCTTGTCGTAGGCTCTTGAAAGAAGCCGATAAACTGCTAGATGCAGATATTTATTTAAGAGAAATAGGAGTTTTGCAAATACTTCCTTTCGTAAATGCTCTCAAAACAATGGATAAAGAAGTCATAGTTGTTTTTCCTCAAAGAAAATTAATCCTGATTTGCAAACAAATATTAATGAGTTGAAAAAAGTATTCGCAGCGACAAATGTTTCGGAAACATTAAAAGTTCACGTTTTTCTTCAACGCATTTTTAGGAAATGATTGTGAACTTGGATTATTTTTAGAACAAGTTGCTTATACTGCACTGCACAGATTCCCTTTTAGTTGTTATACCAATGCCATCTATGCCTTCGAGCAGTAAGCTCAAGAAGGTGCGTTTTTGCAATAAGTGCCAGCCGTGCTGTCCCGCTCTGCTTGAAAAGACTTTGTAAGTCACCGACAGAGTGCAGTATAAGCATCTATTTGTCATAGTTTTCCGGATTAGGACTAAAAATGGTGTTCTCGTATTTGCTGAACTTAGCCCAACTGAGGAGCCGTGATACGACGAAACGCGTCTTGGGATGGTTCAGCAAATGCGAAGAATACTTTTGGTGACTTCTAAAAATTCGAATCTTTCGATTCGTCTTTAGTTGTTATACCAATGCTATTTATATATATATATATATATATATATATATATATATATATATATATATATATATTATCAATACACGGGAAACCCCATTATAAAAGTTATAATATTCAATATATAAGTAATAGCAACAGTACATTAATAAGTATTCGAGATAGAGAAAAAAGTAAAAAATGATATATCATCACAATTCAAAACACCGAATCTAATAAACAGGAAACATATTAGTGGTCACACACCACTTTAATGGCTTGCCCTTTAAAGCCAGACAGCGAGCCTCCAAATGGATCAATGGTAGAATTATTATTTAGGAAGAGCAAGGATCTTACCAATGGAGAATGAATTCTATAGTTAGTACCGTGATGACCCATGACAAATATCACATTTCTTCTTAAGCAACGTTCTGGAACTTTTAACTGTGTCTGCCTTAAGAGGGGTGGACAATCAATAACACCATTCAGCAATTCAAATATGGTGCAAATATCTAATACCCTTCTCCTGTCCTCTAATGTCTACAGACCAAGCATACTAGCAAGGGCTCCACTGTCACCAACCAACCCCAATCTATAAGAGCAATATCTAATAAATTTATTCTGAACACGTTCGATCCCCGCGCTATGAATACTCTTCTTACCAGAGAACAGTATAGCTTCTTCATTGAGTCAATAGATAGATCTCTTCCGATTCTAAAAAGAAGTACCAACATTTGGAATGCCCTTCTAGTTATGCAAGAATAGTGTTCCCTAAACGACAACTGAGTATCCATTATGACTCCCAAATCCTTCAAAGAACTGACCGATAACAAAGCCTCATCACCAAGCTTGTACTGAAAGGCTATTTTATTTTTTTTTCTTACAAAAGCTAATCGTACTACACTTCCTAGGATTTAAAGACAATCCATTATCATTGCACCAACGCACAAACAGATTCAAGCTCTCCTGCAGCTTCATACAGTCCGCCTCAGTCGCAATTTCACGGTACAACAGCCTGACGAATGTCATTAATAAAGATGTGAAATAGTAGTAGAACACAGTGCCCATCTTGAGGGACTCCTGAGATCACCTCCGTACTACCGGATATAAAACCTCCTATCCTCACTCTCTGTAAGCGTTCCACTAACATACTCTCGAGTCACTTTACAGAGCGCTCATGAAATCCCATCGCTCCAAGTTTTGCTAACAGTTTTTGATGGCTAACCTTGGAGAAGTCAGTGTAGATCGAGTCCACTTAGTATCTCCTCTCCAATGCATCCACCAGAGCATTCTCATAGGTAATCAAGTTGGTGACCGTCGACCTACCTCCCATGAAGCCATGCTGTTCTTCTACCACTATACCTGTACAAATCCAGCTGAGTTGAACATAAACCAAACCATCAAGCAACTTAGGAATTGCAGACTTCTTTAAATTGCCCCTATAATTCTGAACATCTTCTCTTTCACCCGACTTGAAGATCGGTGCAATGAAACTGTCCTTCCATAAATCCAGTAACTTGCTCTCAGCCAGCGACCTAAACAAAATAAACATATATATATATATATATATATATATATATATATATATATATATATATATATATATATATATATAGTAGCCGGGCCCGCGGCTGCGCTCGCGTGGACTTGATTCACTACTATCATCACTGCTTATTCCTTATGTTACCCAACATAATAAAATATCTCCCATTATCCCTACATAATTTCCATTATCTAGGCTTATCTCCGCTCATCTCCCATTATTTTCTCCTTATCTTCCATTATTTCTCCTTAGCTCCCAGTATTTCACCTTATCTCCCATTATCTAGGCTTATCTCGACTTATCTAGACTTGTCTCGACTTATCTCGCAATATTTCTCCTTATCTCCCATTAACTCGCCATAACTCCCATTATCTAGACTTATCTCTGCTCATCTCCCATTATCTAGGCTTATATTGAATTATATAGAACATATATATATATATATATATATATATATATATATATATATATATATGTATATATATATATATATATATATATATATATATATATATATATATATATATAAATTTATAAAAACACGTAAATCGGATAAGTGGTTCTCAAATGATAAGCTCACTAACGGACAGACATGCATACAGACAGACAGAGAGATGTTGCATTTTATATATATTCTAGATAGGAGATTATAGATAACCTGGCCAGACAACAAATGTATGAATTAAAAAAAACACGTAAATCGGATAAGTGGTTATCGAGTGATAAGCGCACTAACGGACAGACATACAGACAGAGAGACGTTGCATTTTATATATATTATATTCTTTGCCACATGATATTGTTCCATATGTAATGCTTTAGGCAGTGTATTGCAAGAGAACGCGCTAGCAGCAAACTTTTCTCCGACTTGATTCACTATTATCGTCACTGCTTATTCCTTATGTCACCTAACGTAATAAAATATATCCTATAACCTGGCCAGAGAACATATGTATATTTAAAAAAAAAGTACGTAAATCGGATAAGTGGTTCTCCAGTGATAAGCGCACTAACGGACAGACAGACAGATAGACAGACAGACTGACAGAAAGACGTTGTATTTTATATATATTATATTCTTTGCTACATGATATTGTTCCATATTCAATGCTTTAGGCAGTCTATTGCAAGAAAACGCTCTAGCAGCAAACTTTTCTCCGACTTGATTCACTATTATCGTCACTGCTTATTCCTTATGTCACCTAACGTAATAAAATCCAGTCGACACTCTATATAGTGAAAGACCAAAATGTTGACCGAAATTTCACTATAGAAAGTTTTTCACTATATATAGAAAAAAATCCGTATATATTGCTATGTATGTATTTTATAAAAAAAAGCACGAAAATCGGATAAGTGGTTCTCCAGTGGTAAACGCACTAACGGACAGACAGACAGGCAGAGAGACGTTACATTTTATATAATTATAGATATTCTTTGCTACATGATATTGTTCCATATTTAATGGTTTAGCATGTTTAAAAAAAGCACGTAAATCGGATAAGTCGTTCTCCAGTGATAAGCGCACTAACGGATAGACAGACAGACAGAAATACGTTGCATTTTATATATATTATAGATGTAATAAAATATATATCTATAACCTGGTCAGAGAACATATGTATGAATTTAAAAAATCACGTAAATCGGATACGTGGTTCTCGAGGGATAAGCGCACTAACGGATAGACAGACAGACAGAGAGATACGTTGCATTTTATACATATTATATATATATATATATATATATATATATATATATATATATATATATATATATATATATATAGATTATTATTATTATATAACCTGGCCAAAGAATATATGTATGAATTTAAAAAAAGACACGTAAATCGGATAAGTGATTCTCGCGTGATAAACGCACTAATGGACAGACAGAGAGACATTCCATTTTATATATATATTATAGATTATAGATATTCTCTGCTACATAATATTGTTCCATATTTAATGGTTTAGGCTGTGCTTGCAATGGAACGCGTTAGCGGCAAACTTTTCTCTCCGACTTCATTCACTATTTTACGTCACTGCTCATTCCTTATGCTATCTATCATAATAAAATATAGCCTATAACCTGGCCAGAGAACATATGTATGTTTTAAAAAAAAAGTACGTAAATCGGATAAGTGGTTCTCCAGTGATAAGCACACTAACGGACAGACAGACCGATAGAGAGACGTTGCATTTTATATATATTATAGATATATATATTATATATATATATATATATATATATATATATATATATATATATATATATATATATATATATATATATATATATATATATATATATATATATATGTATATATATATATATATATATATATATATATATATATATATATATATATATATATATATATAGTATAAAATAAAATTTAATTTTTATTAATTTTTAATTATTTATAATTAATTATAATTTATAATAATAATAATATCTGCAAAAGACGTTGTGCCGGCGATTAAGCCGCCACCCACCAAGGCGGGAATATGAAAGCAACGCATGAGTTGCACTACAGAAATCAGCGAACATGTAATGCGCTACTATAATAAAATGGTAATAGCATTTGTGCTGACTTGACTTAAGCCCCTCAGCTAAACATGGAACCACATTGACCAAATGTGAGAAATAAGAAGAAAAAAAATAATAATGAGAATTAAATATAATTTCTAAAAAGTTTAAATTTCATGAATTTTCGAAAAAAAATTTCTTTAACAAAAATGTGAAATTGTAGAAAATTCGTGTCATACTGGTTGTAATACAAGTAGACATGCAGAATCGATATGTCTACATGTTGAAGCTCGACCCGAATAATATAAAAAAAAAAACCATCGTTAGGTCACATCATAAAACACTTTTTTAGTTTCTCTTTTAGTTTTAAAAAAAATCTGAAAATGCTCTTCTATAGCATTGAATTCCTCGGGAACTTTCCTTTCTGATAGTATATGGTATATGATTTTCTCAACCATTTTCATTAAACCTACCACCTCTTGGGGGACACCATGAGCCATCTTCGAAACTCCTGGGAAATGCTGTCAAAAAGTGGCAATATAGAGACTTATGTAGTTGACATATCAAGTTATTACATAGATCCTTGCTATAACATTAGTGACGAATATTTACTCTGAGCGGCATTACATTTTACATTTATTATGTAACTCTGCATATACACACATTGTAAAATTACCAGAAACAAAGTACTATGTAACAGAAGTTCTGGTACTGTGTTTATGTAGTTTATTACTTCATTGATGGAAATCATATCCTAGTAGAATTAACGGAAATCTGTGGTAGAAAAAGGCTGTTTATAAAACATTTTAAATTATTATTTTTAATTAAAATTGTATATAAAACCCTTGTGATGCCACTGTTTATTAAAAGAAATAACTTTTCCTTGCGTTTCTTAGTGATAACAATATCTTCCGGAATAATAAATCTTCTTTTCTCCAATTGCTTAACTCAGAGGATTGGTGTCTGGCATTCAGCAGTAGATTAATTTGTGCTTTTACTAAATGAAACATAAATAACGTCAACTAAGTAATCCTGTCTAATAATAAAGTACAGTGTATTTATATCAGTTCACTTAAATGAATGTTTTACGTTTGCTTTATTAAAGAAATCTTTTTGCTTTAACGCTTCTACTACAATTAAAATATACATGTGAATAAAGTCCGGATTAATCGAAATAAATTGTTTCATAAATAAGACAGAATCTCGAATCGGAAATAAAAATTGCAACGTAACGGTCGCCTCTCTCGGGAAGCCAATGACAAACCACTCGTAGTATCATGCCTACTAAAATCGTCTCATTTGGACCGTTCGGAGCCGGCGCATTAAACTATAGTTCCCTTTGTCTGTGGAACACTTAAAAGGGCACCGACGAGAGGCAATTGCGAGAAGGTCGCTTACGTCCGTAACGGATATAGCACTTCAAGAAGAAGAAGATAACCACATATAACCTGATATTAAAATTAACAAATATAAGTGAAAACACCGGTATGTATTCAAAGCAAATTTTATTACCTGACCACGTGCGACTATTCTGTTTTTTAATGACGTTGCACGGAAGCGTAGTAATTTATTTTTTTGCATAACAGAGTTGCAATTCTGTCCAGGGTTTTCTACTTATCCTTACCACATTGATTCAAGTTTCTTATTTAACCTTAAAATTGGCAAATGATTGTTTTTGTCTAAAACGATTATAAAATTACATTTTTATGGTTATTTGCTTTTGGAAACATATAAGAGTCAAAATTTTGAGTTGTATCTTTAGGGATACATCCCCAAGACTAAAATATTCAGAAAATGAGATAAAAAAAACTTTTTCTTTTCAAAAATTTTTATTTATTACAGTGGAAATCATCAAAACAGTTTCTAGTAGGCACAATGCATAACCGATTTGCTACCAAAAACATGTGTTTGACCAGATGGGCAGTTCCTACATCTTCCTTTCTCACGAAATACTGGAAAATGATCCAGCTTGTCCAGTCTGCTATCATCTTGAGGTCTCGGTTCCAGTGCATTTCTTATTCTTTGTAACGGTTGTGGAGAATCTGAATTACTAGGGCTGCCTCTTTTCAATTTATTTGTTTGAAATAGACTCTTTGCGACACATAATCTAAATTTTTTTAGTCGCATTGCCAGTTTTTCATCTTCTAATAATTTGTATTTTCGCCTATAAAGCAGCCATACGTCATTTAGACATATAACAAGAACCCATATACCACCTATGAGTTTTCATTCCAGTTCTACACAAAGCAATGAACATATCGGGCAAGATCGACCCCGCCCATGTGGCTGTTATAGTGCTTTACTACTTGTGGACATACTATTTATACTGTACCTCCTACTGCTTTAGAATACCTTTGAACTGGAAAGGTGACAGCTTTGTTGTCGTACCACTTTATAATCGCAATACGATTTTGTTTATCAACCTTTTGGTCGAAAGATCCTCGGCCCTCTTTTCGTAGATCAGCATCCAATTTCATTTGGCAACCTCTAAGGCGGTTTGACGTAATAGTCCCCAAACTGAAAATACCGTACTCATCACGAAGGAAGGACGTAAGTTCTGGGCTCGTAAAAAAATTGTCAAAATAAACAACCGATAATGGTTTGTTCTGAGTTGAGGGAACAGAGAGCAATAATAACCTTTGCACCAAAACTGTGATTCCTAAATATGTCTTCACCTCCATATGGGATAAAATCGTAGACCATATCGGAAATTCCACATCTTGCAAATATTTTAAAACCCAAACTTTTTTAGTTTGTTTTTTAAGTACTGCCTCCTCGAGCCAGCTTTGTTACCTTAGTAAGGCACCATCATTTCATCAATTGAATCTCTACGTCGTGGTTCAATTTTTAAACAGTTTTTCCTGACTTTTTCCAGAAGTAACGGTCATTGTCAATTTCTTCGTTGTTTACGAAATGAAGATTACGTCTCAACACTTGATACCTTTTTAGGGACATAAGATCTGCAATTAGAGCAAATAGTGTTTCCTGGACCCAGTAGTCAATATACTTCGTCATATGTACAACACCCATCATAAGTTCTATCCCTAAATAGGTTTCAATTTCTTCGCGATTGGTATCGATGCATTTACCTAACTACTGAGTAGAAAGAAAATTCCACTATGAGATTTATTATATCATTAGTCTTAAAATATTGCAAAGGCGACTGTAGTTTATTTGGTTTTGAGAAATTGTCTTTGTCTTTTTTTTTTTTTTTTTTTTTTTTTATTGGTCTAGCACACGTGCTGCAGGGAAGTCCCTAAAGCGCTCCAGGAGTGGCACGAGTGCGGAAAAAAAAAAAAGCGATTCACGTTGTTCTTGAATCGCTGTAAATTATACTCGGTGGGAAACACAGCGCTGGGCAAGTTATTCCAAAGGGATGACGTTCTCCATATAAAAGATTGCTTGAAAAGCGTTGTACGCGGAGTAACAAGCTGAACCTCATACGGATGCGAAGCACCAGCGCGACGTGTATTTCTAACATGCACCGCTTTGGGAGGAATTAAGCGGGCTACATCCTTCGAACACTTTCCATGAAAATACTTGTAGAACAGACTCAAGTCGCCAACCGTTCTTCGATGTTCCAGCGAATCAAGGCCGCCGGTCAATTCCGGGTCCCCAATCAGACGAACCGCTCTTCTCTGAACAGAATCCAACAAATGCAGTGTATGTTTGGGAGCGGAGCCCCAAACGTGGGAGCAGTATTCCATAGTTGGTCGAATTTGGGCTTTGTAAAGAATTAACAGTTGCTGTGGGGTGTAAAGCTTTCTGGTTCTAAATAATATTCCCAACTTTTGAGAAGCTCTCCTTGCTATGCCTGCAACATGTTCATGCCAAGACATATTTGTTCCCAAACTAACGCCCAACAAATTGAGCGACGATGCTAGGAGAATGGAGTGCCCCGACATAACTATGTCGGGTTCAGCAACGTTAACTTTTTTAGAAAAAACTGCCGCTTGGGTTTTTGCAGCGTTAAATTCCATTTGGTTACTGTCACCCCCAAGATAGAATTTCTTCCAGGTCTTTGTTAAGTTGAACGACCTCCTGCTGTCTGCGGATATTCGCCTGAGCAGCCGATGTCCGAGCGTTCAAGGTGAATGAAGAGGCAAGCGTACTGTCATCTGCAAAGCTATAGATTGGATTCCCAGTCTTTTCCAGCAGATCGTTAATGTAAATGAGAAAGAGAGTAGGAGACAGTATGGAGCCCTGGGGCACACCGGCGTTGATAGTGAGGGTGTTAGAAAGAAATCCGTCGACCGCCACTCGTAAAGAACGCTCTCTGAGGAAACATGAGAGCCACAAACAGAACCTTTCAGACATACCATAAGAGCGTAACTTAGCCAACAGTCCATCGTGCCAAACACGGTCGAATGCCTTGGATATGTCAAGAGCAACCGCTCGAGATTCTCCAAAATGTTCAATTGCGTTGTTCCAAACATGTGTTACATAAGTCAGAAGATCTCCTGTTGATCTATGTTTACGAAAACCGTATTGGTGATCGCTAATAATATTGAATCGTTCAAGATATTTTAGAAGATGCTCATTGATAACCTTTTCCATGACTTTCGATATTATTGAAAGCAGTGCAACTGGTCGGTAGTTATTTGGCAAGGTCTTCTTACCCTTTTTAGGTATCGGCTGAACCGTGGCACATTTCCAGCAGGACGGAAATATTCCCTTTCTGTAGGATAGGTTAAAAAGTCTACAGAAAACTGGGGTTAGTTCCCTTGCACAGTTTTTGAGAACTATGGCAGGTATTCCGTCAGCCCCAGAAGCCTTCTTGGTGTCTAGCTTCATTAAAATACGCTTTATGATGCGCTGTCTGAAGACAACATCGGGCATCCTTGACTGCAATATGGGAATAGTAGGTGGTGTTTTTCCTTGGAAATCGACAGTAGAATGTGAAGCAAAGAGTTCAGCCAACAAGTTCGCTCTCTCAACAGGTGTGGTTGCAATGGAATTATCTGGTCGTGTGAGTGGTGGTATGGTGGATTTGGTAAAATTTTGACTAACTGCCTTAGCGACTGCCCAAAAGGACCTGGAATTGTTGGGACAAGCGAGAAGTTTGTTTCTAATTCGTTGATTGTGTGCCTCCTTGGTTTCGTCGATAATTCCCTTGCATCTGTTCCGGGCATGAACAAAGATGTTACGATTTACGGTGTTAGGATTTTCACGCCATTGTCGATAGGCAATATGTTTAGAAGCAACAGCTTCTTTGCATTTTCGGTCGAACCAAGGCTTGCCGTTGGAGGAGCATTTCTTCGAAAAAGGGATGTAAGCTTCCATACCAGCCAAAATAACATCGGAGACCTCCCTGGCGCAGTCAGATGGGTTATCGGATCGAAAACAAATGTCCATCCAAGAGAAAGTTCGAAAGTATTCCATAAGATCTTCCCATTTAGCAGATTTGTAGTGCCAAATCTTGCGCGGCCTAGGCGCCTCTCCGTCACTGATTGGCAGGATACTCGATGTCGAAAGCAGTTTATGGTCGGAAGAACCTAACGGCGGATTTACGGTAACCGTGTAAATCTCCGGATTGGTGGTTAAAAACAGATCAAGAAGACTGGCGAACTCCCCGTCTCGATCAGGGATCCGTGTTGGTTCGTCAATAAGCTGAGTTAAGCCATAACTGATTGAGAATGATTCTATATGCACTTCATAGTCAAAATCGTCGTCAGTCCATTGAAAGTCTCTAAGAGTTTTCTGAATTTGTCTTTTCACTTTAGAAGCCGGTTTTAGAATAGGTGAAGTTGTAACTGACTTACGTAATACACGACGGCGGCTAGGCGTTTCAGGAACATTGATAATTGAGACAGGTAATAGTGTGGCTAAAACAGCATCTTCGTCCAACTCTTCAACACTCTCAGAGGGTTGCAGTACTGCTTCAACTTGCTCTAATGGATCTTGTTGAGAACTTGCTTTGGCCAGTAAGTCTTCAGGCTCAGTATCACTCTCAGGATCACTTTCTACCCCAACTAGCGGTAATAAGGTGAAAATTCTTCTCATCTTATTCTAAAAATAAATAAAAATAAATAACACACCGAACCTGTCAATGTATCTTGAGGAATACAAAATATTAGCATTTTTATAGAAAAATCAGGTTTTTAATATTATTTATGTATCTCAACAAAGATAAAACATCATACAACTAATTACCATCTAAATTTTTTAAAATAAGTAAAAAAAAGGTAAAAACAATAAACTTACCAGCTGACGCACGCGCGGAGCTCTGTCGGCAACCTTATTCTTATTACACAGGCGACTACACAAAATTCCCGAATGACGGCGCGAAATTCAAAATAATATCGGCAAGTATTGATGTATTCGTGGTACAACATGTATCGTGTCTGATATAATAGCAAGATAAGGTGGACAAATAAGCAGAGAGCTAGGAAATTTTGAATTGTATATATCCCGGGAGATACATTGTCAACTTAAGAGTTAAGAAGGATTTAGTAGAAAAGCGATTTTATGACATGCTTTGTTTGCTGGTAGAATGCTTTTGCATAACACAAAAATTTGTACCTGTACGAAGGAAATCGGATTCATTTGCCCTTTCTATTTATTTGTAGATACTTATTAAGAGTCAAACATAAAAAAATAATTAATAAAAAATAAATTAATTAAAGAAAACATATAAAGATAAAAAAGATTATGCTTTGATACTTGTACAAATTAACTTTCGAGTATTTTTGAGATTTAAATATATTCGAACGTAATCGATTCAGTAATTTGGAAAGAAGATTTTCTTGTAACCGCTTAGAATATTTTACGTAAAAACATAATATCTAAAGGAAATTTGCTCGGAATTTTTGGATCACAGTGCTTAAGAGTTAGAATACTTAACTTAATTTTTTATTAGGAAGCCAAATATGATAAAAAATTTGTCATTTCTCATATTTGACAAATTACAACTAGGATTTTTTTAAATGACACTCTACTTGTGAGCACAACATTTAATAGCATTTTTCGGTCCGTTTACTAAAATATATAACACTTGATATATATTTTTATTATTACCCATATACAGGGTATTCAAGTTTATGAACTGAATTTTAACTTCTAAGTTGCTCACACAATTGACTATTTGGGGTATGAAAAAAAAATTGTACCAATAAACGTGATTTTTTGTGAGGAATTTGACTATGATAACTTCAGCTTTGCTACTTATCAAATTTGACATATTACATTGGGCATATCGAAATATTTCTTTTACTACTAATCTTAGTTTTTGGTGAGGAAGTCAAATATGATAACAACAATAGGAAGAATAAATTGAGTAAGCGTCTTAATGGTTGAAATTCCCTTTAATAACTTGAATACTCTGTATATAGGAAATAACTGAAAATAAGTATCAAGTGTTATAACTGAAAAAAGGTATTTAATGTTATGCTTATATGTAAACTGTCAAATTTGACAAGTGACAAATTTTGTTTTATCATGATTGACTTCCTCATAAAAAACTATGCTTCGTATTAAAATAATTTGCTTGGTATATAGAATAGGGAAATAGTGAATTAGGTGAGACACTTATAACATGTCCCTGTACAGTTTTTCATTATATTATAACTTCTATATTATATTGTTACGTGAACGTGGAACATAGTGACGATAATTTAGAAGGTATAACTCTCTTGAATTTTTTGGCAAAATTTCCCAACAAAACATTCTAAGACACTTATGTTATTTTTATGTGTTCTTATATTACCGCTAAGATTTGTCCGGAAGAAAATCTAAAATGACAAAATTGTTGTATCTGCTAAACTTACGCTCTCAAAAATTTCCATCAAATACAATCAAAAATATATGCGATTCAACTTAGTACATGTCAATTCAGAATATTCTCAAACTGTTTAATCAAGCTTTATTGTTTCTTTACCTACGATCATAAATAGTTTTGTTTTAATATAAAAATATCTCCTTATTTTGTAAATAATTGACTGTTTCTTTCCACATTTCTATTCAAGTACAACTGTTGTAAAAACATTATTGTCTGCATTTGGTACACCAAATTTTTTTGGTGTTTCATTCTCAACTACATAAGTAGTATTTCAAGCACTAGATACTAGAATAACTATTTTTTTAATAAAAATAAAGCTCGCACACTTAAAACTAAGACTTATTTTTCAAAGTCGCTCATAAATTTTTAATATTTTTTTATATTTTTAAATTACTTTAAAAAAAATTCGCTTGAAGCAATCAGAATTTTTAGCTATTTCGTTCATTAATTTAAATTAAAATATTATATTTTCTTACTTTTATAAAAAAAAAATCATGCAATAATATAAATTTCTTAATTTAGAGCGCAATAAAAAGTCGATAAAGTGTACTTTTTATGTCCTGAAAACGCTTCTAGAATAAATTCTAATTTCTCATAATAAAGAATAATTTAGTCCAAGCGTTAGAATCTAATGTGATATGATGATTATAAGAAGATATTAAGTACAATAAAGAATTGAGCTTCAGAGAAATTTGCAAATAGAAATCAACATTTCCCTTTTTGTACTATAAAATTGGAAATATTGAAAAACTAACATAATTTTCAGCTTCCCCGACTCCAAGAATCCTGAAAATAAGGTATAGCATGACAAGTTCTAAGTAACTACCTTCTTCACCTTTTATACCCTTATACCTTTAATCTTAAATAGTTATGCCTAAAATGTATATTAATTAAAAACCAAGAAACATTTTTAGTTTGTGGTTGAAGTTATACAAAAATTATCCACCTACACCCGTTTTTGCTCATTCTCTGACACTATTTCTCTCAAAAACTACAGGTTCAACTTCTAATTTATGTACTATGGACGAAATGTGGAACAATCCTTTTCGAATAGTAAAGCACAGAGAACTTTAATTACGTTTGCGTATGCATTTATGTGAAACTGTCACCGTGATGTAAGCTAAGTATCAAGTCAGAATGTGGAGAAGGAACTGAGGGTATGAATTAGATTTGATTCCAAAATTCGAAAAATTTCAAGGTTATCAACAGACCCATCCAGCCCACTTATCATTAGTTGATTTTGTTTAATTACATTTTTTGTGATCTCAAGTTCGTGTTTTATTTCTTTTGAATTAACCCTTTAATTAAGGAAAATTGTTCCCCTTTTCTTAAAGTGTATTCGTTAGAATTTGAAACATGGCGTTTTAGGAAAACCTTAATTCAGTTTCTGTATCGCCGATTTGTTTAATTTTTGTAGAGTACAGCGTATACTATAACTACTAATGTTCATAAATTACAAATATATTTAGTCATACTTAGTTACATATTTATTGTCAAAATACACTCCTGGACAAAATTAACGCAACAATATATTAAATCATACAAATCTCTATAATGAATTAATTTTAATAATTTTTTATGAACATTGGTTACACTAAAAGTTAGAAAAAACTTATTTGGATATTTAAAAGTGAATTAGCTACCAAATTTCTCTATAAGATTCGAATTAAAATTATTCTTAAGACCTAATAACAAAATCGTTGAAATTAGGTAATAATGAAAAAAATAAACTGGGACACTAGTAGCAAAATTAATGGTGTAACTGGGACACTAGTAGCGTGTGTTGCCTCCTCTACTTCGGATGACAGCGTTTATGCGTCTAGGCATGCTTCTAATTAAGTTTGGGATAAAATCTTGAGGAATTTGCTCCCATTCTGTGATAACTGAATTTTCAAGTTCCCTCAGGTTTCTAGGTGCAGGTATATGACGTTTCACATTTTTCTTAAGGTGATGCCATACATGTTCTATCGGATTCATATCCGGGCTTTTTGGTGGCCATTGCATAATCGGTATATCAACTTGATTAAGATAGTCGAGTACCCCCCTAGCCACGTGAGGTCGAACGTTGTCTTGCATAAACAGGAAATTGGGCCCCACAAAATGACAAAAAGGCATCACATGTTGTATTACAATATTCTCAAGATAGTAGTCAGCATTCATGGATCTCATACGAACAGGAACTAACTCTGCGCGAGCATCAAAGCAGATGCCACCCCAGAACATAACAGAGCCACCGCCGAATGGAATCCTTGCAGAGATATTGCAAGGAGCAAACCTCTCTCCTGGTCTTCGCCATACTCGCTCACGACCATCTGGATGTTTTAGACTAACCCTAGTTTCATCTGTGAAGAAAACTTGTTTCCAGTCATCCACAGACCAGTTTTTGTGATTTCGAGCAAAACGTAACCTGGCAACTCTGTTCTCTCTAGTAAGCAAGGGCGCAGTGGCTGGTCTCCTACTGTTTAATCCAGCTTCATTTAACAGTCTTCTAACTGTTTTAGAAGAAATTGTGACATTGCGAACAGCTTCGAGTTCATTTTTTATTATAGAACTAGTGACAGTCCTGTTTCTTAAGGCATATTGTCTTATAAAACGTTCATCTAGGTCGCTAGTGCATCGTTTTCGCCCTTGCCCTAGCCTTCGAGAATAAGTTCCTACTTCATTCAAGCATCTTACCATACGACTTATTGTGGAACGATGTTTGCCTAACAAATTGGCAACATAACTCTGACAATATCCCTCGTCCAATGAAACTGAGGCTCGCACTATCTCGTGTTCAGTTAAATTCCTTGTTCGATTCATTTTTCTAATTCTTCCGGGTCAAAAATAAAACAGTCTACCACAAAAACGTATTACTTTGAAAAAGGGAACAATTTATAAGCTTACTTTTAAAGAGAATCTATCGCATTATTACAGAAAATTGTTTATCTTCTAAAAAATTCTTTAAAACTGTAAATCTAAACGAATTGTTTTGATTTTTGTCATGAACAACGAAACAAAATATGCCTAGCCTACTATTCAAATACTCGATAAACTTTAAAACTGACATGAGATAAATTAATTTTCATATTGTTGCGTTAATTTTGTCCAGGAGTTTAAATATGCAGGAATTCAAAAGACACCATTCTTCGTTTAAGAAAAGATAGGGTTATATTATTTTCCTTACGCTACGTGCTGAACATTGTGATACTTTTCAGCTCTAGAAGTTATTTAACATGCGGAATGCATGCGCTGTCGGTAACTCTGTCTTAAAAATTCTGACTCAGAGATAGTTTTAGAAGATATACTTGACAGTTTCGGAAATGGTCAAAGCGTGCTAGCTATGAAAGGATTTTTATCAGTCGGAATGAAAACTAGATTTAAATATATTTTTACCTATGTAACGAAATGAAATCCGAATATGCATTAGGAATGTGACGTAGCCTCTTTTTTTATTGGCTTGTTAGTTTACTTACTTCGTTTATTTATCTTCCACCCTAGGTTTGGTTGTAGCCTCACTGTTAAAACAGCGTTTCTCAACCTGTGGGGCGTGCCCCACTAGGGGGGCGTGATTACATTATTGGGGAGCGCGAGCGTATCGAAAAGAAATTATTATTAAAAACGTTCATTAAAAACATTTAATATAATTTATTGAAAAAAAAGCAAAACAAAGTACGTTCTGACATAATAAAAAATAAACTACACTGATATAATACACATATAAACAGGATTGTATTAGTACTGCACAATGTATTTACCTATAATACTAAATTGAAAACAAGTTTAATAATTATTAGTGACTCCCTTGGGCCTGTTTTGTAGAGCAAAAATTTTCGAAGGATGGTTTAATATTAGAAATAGACACTCTGAGTTTTTTTTCTATATTTAGTTGAGATCTATATTTTGTTTTCAAAGCAGCCACCATAGAAAATCCGGTTTCGCAAAGGTAGGATGTTGAAAATGGCAATAGTATACGAAATGCTCTTGTTTTCAATGCAGAAAAACTCATCATTCACTCCTGCACAAAATTCAAAGAGTGATTGATTGATTTCGCCACTTGCCATGAAGTCTATGAAGATTTCTTCTTCGAAAATTGAGAGCCCTTCGGGAGTATTTTGAAATGGATCCCTAACCCACTCGTAACTGGCTACCAAGTTGTTGTCAGTAAGAAAATACTTTTTATAATTCTTTGTCAACATGGCTAGATGATTTTCAATAGTTACTAAAACAACTTTCACATGTTATTCTTCAGCTTTGCATGTTTTAACACATTCACCCACATTTGCAAACATTTCTAGGTTTTTTTGCTTTACATTTGTGCTCCACAATTCCAATTTTCTACAAAAAGCATTAATTGTATCGAATATATGTGTATTTGTTCCTTGGACTTGAAGATTTAAGGTATTTAGTTTCTCGAATATATCGACGAAGTAGCTCAATTTCATCACAAATAAACTACGAGTATCTCGAAACTTCTCGGCTTCCGGTCGGTTTTCCTCTTCTAGAAAAATGGCGATTTCATTTCCTAATTCATAAACACGTTGCAAACATTGCCCAGGTGATAGCCATCTTGTCTCGGAATAAAATAGTAACGCTGAATATTCGACACCCATGGTTTTACAAGGTGCAGAAAAATTCTAAATTTTAGGGGTCTCATTTTAATATAATTTACTACGATTACAACTGTAGTGAGCACAATATTCAGAGCAGGACTCATTTCTTTGAAAGCCAGAGCTTCTCTGTGGATCATACAATGTGTCCACACATACAGTGGAGATTTTTGTTTCACAAGTACATTTTAAAATCTTCCAGACATTGAATGAACACCATCGGTACATATTCCGACGCAATTTTTCCACTCCATATTTGCCTCGTTTATAAAATCATTTAAGATAGCAAATAATGCTAGTGATGTTGCTTTGAGTTCTATTGGTTTGCAGAAAAATAGTTCTTCTACTGCTGACATGCCATCACAAAATCGAACATAGGCAATGAAATGAGCATCTTTATTGCTATCTGTTGCCTCACCAAGCTGAATTGAAAACAATTTGTCACTCAACTTCCCGAAAAGCTGATGCTGTACATCTTCAGCTATATCCCAATTCGATGGGCAACAGTACCATTTGATATAGGTATGGATAGCAATTGTTTGGCAAAATTATCTCCATACATAGTTTTTACAATCTCAATTGCTGCCGGCAAAACAAGTTCTTCACCAGTGGTTTGAGGCTTTGTACATCTGGCTATTTTATATGGAACTTTGTAAGAGGCAAGTAAAGCTTTTTCATTCACAGACAAAGTTTTTTTAAAAAATGATTTTTGCATTACATATGATTTTAATTTTAATTCGAAGAATTCTCGGGGTTTGTTAAGGTACTCACTATGAAGCGTTTCCAAATGTCGTTTAAGTTTATTTGGTTTCATGCTGTCTGCGGCCAAGATTGTTGAGCAAATAACAAACAGGGGCCTTTCTTCTTCATTTACTTCAGTACTGGTAAACCTTAAATTTAAGTATTTTTGAGATTATTTTCTTGATTTCAAACAATTATTATTAGTTGGTCTTGTTTAATTACATTTTTTTTGTAATCTCAAGTTCGTCTTTTATTTCTTTTGAATTAACCCTTTAATTAAGGAAAATTGTTCCCCTTTTATTAAAGTGTATTCATTGGAATTTGAAACATGGCGTTTTAGGAAAACCTTAATTCACTTTCGGAATCGCCGATTTATTTAATTTTTGTAGAGTACAGCGTATACCATAACTAATAATGTTCATAAATTACAAATATATTTAGATAATACTTAGTTACATATTTATTCTCAAAATAAATATGCAGGAATTCAAAAGAGACACCATTCTTCGTTTAAGAAAAGATAGGGTTATATTATTTTCCTTACGCTACGTGCTGAACATTGTGATACTTTTCAGCTCTAAAAGTTATTTAACATGCGGAATGCGCTGTCGGTAACTCTTTCTTAAAAATTCTGGCTCAGAGATAGTTTTAGAAGATATACTTGACAGTTTTGGAAATGGTCAAAGCGTGCTAGCTATGAAAGGATTTTTATCAGTCGGAATGAAAACTAGATTTAAATATATTTTTACCTGTGTAACGAAATGATATCGGAATATGCATTAGGAATGTGACGTAACCTCTTTTTTATTGGCTTGTTAGTTTACTTACTTCGTTTATCTATCTTCCACACTAGGTTTGGTTGTAATCTTACTCTTAAAAGTAAATAGGTTGTAATAAACTGTCTGTAAAAAAACAACCAACGGAGAACTTTTCAAATATTTTCTACGTAGTTATAGTTATTTTGTTCTTGGGAAAACATTGAAGAATGATAAAGTAATGTAATTTCAAATCTTTAATCAAAACTTTATTTCGTTCGAATGTCTGGTATTAATTGAAATTTGCCCGTATGTAAGAGATAATTCAGTCTTATAACTTCTTTTTTTTGTTTTTTTTTTATGGGTCTAGCACACGTGCTGCAGGAAAGTCCCTAAAGCGCTCCAGGAGCGGCACGAGTGCGGAAAAAGCGATTCACGTTGTTCTTGAATCGCTGTAAATTATACTCGGTGGGAAACACAGCGCTGGGCAAGTTATTCCAAAGGGATGACGTTCTCCATATAAAAGATTGCTTGAAAAGCGTTGTAGGCGGAGTAACAAGCTGAACCTCATACGGATGCGAAGCACCAGCGCGACGTGTATTTCTAACATGCACCGCTTTGGGAGGAATTAAGCGGGCTACATCCTTCGAACACTTTCCATGAAAATACTTGTAGAACAGACTCAAGTCGCCAACCGTTCTTCGATGTTCCAGCGAATCAAGGCCGCCGGTCAATTCCGGGTCCCCAATCAGACGAACCGCTCTTCTCTGAACAGAATCCAACAAATGCAGTGTATGTTTGGGAGCGGAGCCCCAAACGTGGGAGCAGTATTCCATAGTTGGTCGAATTTGGGCTTTGTAAAGAATTAACAGTTGCTGTGGGGTGTAAAGCTTTCTGGTTCTAAATAATATTCCCAACTTTTGAGAAGCTCTCCTTGCTATGCCTGCAACATGTTCATGCCAAGACATATTTGCTCCCAAACTAACGCCCAACAAATTGAGCGACGATGCTAGGAGAATGGAGTGCCCCGACATAACTATGTCGGGTTCAGCAACGTTAACTTTTTTAGAAAAAACTGCCGCTTGGGTTTTTGCAGCGTTAAATTCCACTTGGTTACTGTCACCCCAAGATAGAATTTCTTCCAGGTCTTTGTTAAGTTGAACGACCTCCTGCTGTCTGCGGATATTCGCCTGAGCAGCCGATGTCCGAGCGTTCAAGGTGAATGAAGAGACAAGCGTACTGTCATCTGCAAAGCTATAGATTGGATTCCCAGTCTTTTTCAGCAGATCGTTAATGTAAATGAGAAAGAGAGTAGGAGACAGTATGGAGCCCTGGGGCACACCGGCGTTGATAGTGAGGGTGTTAGAAAGAAATCCGTCGACCGCCACTCGTAAAGAACGCTCTCTGAGGAAACATGAGAGCCACAAACAGAACCTTTCAGACATACCATAAGAGCGTAACTTAGCCAACAGTCCATCGTGCCAAACACGGTCGAATGCCTTGGATATGTCAAGAGCAACCGCTCGAGATTCTCCAAAATGTTCAATTGCGTTGTTCCAAACATGTGTTACATAAGTCAGAAGATCTCCTGTTGATCTATGTTTACGAAAACCGTATTGGTGATCTCTAATAATATTGAATCGTTCAAGATATTTTAGAAGATGCTCATTGATAACCTTTTCCATGACTTTCGATATTATTGAAAGCAGTGCAACTGGTCGGTAGTTATTTGGCAAGGTCTTCTTACCCTTTTTAGGTATCGACTGAACCGTGGCACATTTCCAGCAGGACGGAAATATTCCCTTTCTGTAGGATAGGTTAAAAAGTCTACAGAAAACTGGGGTTAGCTCCCTTGCACAGTTTTTGAGAACTATGGCAGGTATTCCGTCAGCCCCAGAAGCCTTCTTGGTGTCTAGCTTCATTAAAATACGCTTTATGATGCGCTGTCTGAAGACAACATCGGGCATCCTTGACTGCAATATGGGAATAGTAGGTGGTGTTTTTCCTTGGAAATCGACAGTAGAATGTGAAGCAAAGAGTTCAGCCAACAAGTTCGCTCTCTCAACAGGTGTGGTTGCAATGGAATTATCTGGCCGTGTGAGTGGTGGTATGGTGGATTTGGTAAAATTTTGACTAACTGCCTTAGCGACTAATTCGTTGATTGTGTGCCTCCTTGGTTTCGTCGATAATTCCCTTGCATCTGTTCCGGGCATGAACAAAGATGTTACGATTTACGGTGTTAGGATTTTCACGCCATTGTCGATAGGCAATATGTTTAGAAGCAACAGCTTCTTTGCATTTTCGGTCGAACCAAGGCTTGCCGTTGGAGGAGCATTTCTTCGAAAAAGGGATGTAAGCTTCCATACCAGCCAAAATAACATCGGAGACCTCCCTGGCGCAGTCAGATGGGTTATCGGATCGAAAACAAATGTCCATCCAAGGGAAAGTTCGAAAGTATTCCATAAGATCTTCCCATTTAGCAGATTTGTAGTGCCAAATCTTGCGCGGCCTAGGCGCCTCTCCGTCACTGATTGGCAGGATACTCGATGTCGAAAGCAGTTTATGGTCGGAAGAACCTAACGGCGGATTTACGGTAACCGTGTAAATCTCCGGATTGGTGGTTAAAAACAGATCAAGAAGACTGGCGAACTCCCCGTCTCGATCAGGGATCCGTGTTGGTTCATCAATAAGCTGAGTTAAGCCATAACTGATTGAGAATGATTCAGCTTCACGACCTTGTTCGTCGGTAGTATTTGAATATTTAAGCCAGTTGATATTGTGGACATTAAAGTCGCCCAGGATGGCAATTTCGGCACTTGGATAGTTACTTTGTAAATGATCGATGGTGTCTGCAAGAGAAGCGAAAAGTGTTCGAAAATTGGTATCACTTGGTGGTCGATACAGGATACAGATGAACCTTGTGGTTTGTTGAGTCGTTATTTTTAACCACATAACATCAAAGTTTGGGGGCTCCAGAGCTTCTTCTCGTTGACAAGAGAGGTCGCTTCTGACAAAAAGACAGATTCCAAAGTTACGCCTAAATCGGGAATAAAAGTCGTACCCAGGATAAAGATAGTTGACCGTGCTGGTCGATGGACTGACCTTGGTTTCACATAGAGCGAGTACATTAGGTTTATTTGATTGCAGGTGTTGATGCACTGAATTTATGTTCGAGTTTATACCTCGTATGTTGCAAAAATCTATCTTAAAATTATGATGTCTGCAAGTCGACGCCTCCAAACCAACCCCCACCAGGAGATCCGAACGGGGGTCCATTCTACCTCCGGAACTTCTTGCATCCAGGCGCCTCATCATGCTCTTTGGTCCCACAGTAGTTAATGTGGAATTTTCCTGTTCTGTCACATGCTTATCTTTGCCTTCTTTGGCTTTGATCCAGGGGGTGTTATTATTGGGTAGTTTGGGTTCTGACCAGATACTTTTCCAATGACCTGTGAGTTCTTGTTTGTTTGGTGGTTCGGTCACTGCTGTCTGTTTGCTGTGCATAGTTTTCCGGTAGAACTGTGTTTGGCTTCTTCGGAAGAGGTTGCTGGTATCCTTCCTCTCGTTTGGTTCCTTGTATCTACGGAGTCTTGCGGCATATACGGA
Source organism: Pachyrhynchus sulphureomaculatus (assembly GCA_019049505.1). Lineage (NCBI taxonomy): Eukaryota > Metazoa > Arthropoda > Insecta > Coleoptera > Curculionidae > Pachyrhynchus > Pachyrhynchus sulphureomaculatus. The sequence continues at coordinate 181,036,824 of CM032456.1, read as the reverse complement.
TAATTTTTGTTTTAGAGTATCCAGGATTTCTGGCAGTGTTCTGTCGGGAGACCCGGACTTGATCTTGTTTATACTCTGTATGACTCGTTTGGACACGTTCCCGCTGATAAAAACTGGGTAAGGTGTCCCAGATATCTCCTGATGTTGTTGATTTTGCTCTCCACTCCTACTTGCCGCCTGAATCCCGGTCCTGTGCCGTTGGGATTTCCTTGTCGTTGCGGGAGTTTTTGATTAAATACTTCGTCGGTTGCGTTTATGATTGATGGTGGTGGGTCTAGGCGGCGAGTGATTCCCTTCTCAGTTATTATTGTCTCTATGTAATACCTCCCTTAGTTATTATTGTCTCTATGTAATACCTAGGTTGTCTGAAAAATTCTCGGCCTGACATAACTCTGAATATTATTGTAGCCTTTTAGATCACTCGGATGCAAACATTCGTGACGACCTGCTTTAAAGAAGAAAATAATTTTTTCATCAAGAAAATTTGACGATGGCAAAATTTAACGAATTAAAATTCGAATTGGTTCAACGTCCAGCGTATTCACCAGATTTGGCTCCCTCTGATTATTATCTGTTTCCAAACCTAAAAAAAAATCCTGGCTGGAAAGGGTTTTAAATCAAATAACGAAGCCATTGCAGGCGTGCTATAACGTGCTGATATATATAATTTTTCTGGATTTTTTTCCATATCGTTTGGAGAGATTCGCCAATCACCCTGCCAGCTTTTTTTAAGCTTGTCCCACGAACTGACCTCTTCGGAATCTATCCTAAAACTGATTTAATTCCGCTTGCACATGCATTTTACATTAGTTAACTAGGTGAAAGGGGCGGGGTTTCATGGACGATCTGTTCCCAGATCGATGAATTCCTGAATTTTCCTAGGATAAAAAAAAAAATTGTTGCCACGATCTTTGATTGGTAAAAGAAAATCTGGTGCCCTGTTTTATGCTGGTGTTTCACAAGTGCTTAAGTGGGAATGTTATATTTGATGTTCTTTAATTCTAGTACATATGTTTCTGCTCTTTCCACCGATATCGATTTTATCACAGCTACATGGGATATTGTAGACTCGTGCATATTTAAGGAGAATCTTATTTTAAACAGCTCTGAGAAGTTGTGAGAGTTGAGAGCACGCGGAGAATCATATTAATATTTTTTGTTTCCCTAGAATTTTTAAAATCCGATTTGTGATATTTTTAATGTATGTTAGGTCTACAAGAGATTTCTTGACCTCTAGTCTTCCATGACACCTGGGAAGATGTATAATTTTAAATAAAACGTTTTATATCTCGGTACTGGAAATTGTTTGATTAAAGAACAGCAATAAGCTGTTTTAGTTCTGATGACTGAGTGTTTTTGGGCCAGATGGTGATGCGAGAAAGCATTTAAATATCTATTCCTGTGAGTACACTTTCTACATACTGAGTGGCCTAGAGTCATATCTGACTTTTGATTAATAAGAATATCCAGGAAAGGTGAATATTATTATTTTCAATATTAAGATGTAGTAGATATTTCAATATAAAGGGTTGAAATGATTAAGAAAACTTGAGATTCTCTACCGTAAGGCCACGTTACGAAGTTTCCTATCAAACATATAACGTACTGTTTTAATTTCATCCTGGAATTTTCATTCGTTTATTCTCCAATTTTTTATTATTCTTTATTGCTTAACACAGAAATGCATTCTAGTTTGAAGAGCTATCTCACCCATCATTAGCCTGACTAAATGTGAACTCCCTGTTCGTTACAAAATTTCAAACTTCACAAACTTAGAGGTTAAATATAGTATTTCTTGATGTATAGAATGAACCCAGCTCGTATCGATTTTACTAAGCTATTCGCGAAGAAAGCTGTAAAAGTAAATAAAGTATATTTCGGAATAAAATACTAACAGAAGTTCAGTAGTTACGGTTTAATTTTAACAAACAAAATTAAAATAAAACAGTAAGGAATCACTTACCTCCATGCGGGTTCAAACTATTTTTATGACTTTGACTTACTCTAATTTATTGAGCGTGTGTGTGTTTTTTGGTAACTAACTAAAGACAACTGGCTGATATTTTTCGTCATAATCCATAGTAAATTCTTGCCATTTAAATTGTCAAAACTCTCAAACGTTTTCATGGTTAACCTGAAAATAAAATTAGCAGGGGCCCTAATTTATCATAAATAAGTATGTATTTACCAGGTGTACAAGTATGAAATGCGGATTTCAGACAACAGTTGGTGCACCAATGAAGTTTGTGCTATAAAAATTTGACACTGCTCCATTTTGTTGTGTCATCAACAAGTGTCAGAAGCGCACGAGTGATAAATTGCAAAAGTGTGTGCATAGTGTTGTATTGTTGTGTTCAATATACCGAACAAAGAGCATTCGCGGACAGCATTAATTTTTTGTTTTCATATGAAGAAAACTACTGTTGAATCATATCGATTACTTCGAGAAGCTTATGGTGAACATGCTCCATCGCAAAATACGTGTGAACGATGGTTTCGGCGTTTCAAAAGTGGTGACTTCGATGTTGCAGACAAGGATCGTGGAAAACCGCCAAAAAAATACGAAGATGTGGAATTGCAAGCATTGTTGGACGAAGATGATTCGCAAACACAAAAACAACTCGCCGGGCAATTGGGCGTTAGTTAACAAGCTGTTTCCAATCGGTACGAGAGATGGGAAAGATTCAGAAGACCGGTAGATGGGTACCACATGAGTTGAACGACATGCAAATGGAAAAGCGCAAACACACGTGTGACATTTTGCTCGCTCGGTACAAAAGAAAGTCGTTTTTGCATCATATAGTTACAGAGGATGAAAGATTTATTTTGAGAATCCCAAGCGCAAAAAATCATGGGTAGATCTAGGCGCACCATCCACATCGACCGCAAGACTGAATTGCTTTGGCAGAAAGACGATGCTCTATGTTTGGTGGGACCAGAGAGGCATGGTCTATTATGAGCTGTTAAAACCTGGGAAAACGGTTAATACTAAACGTTACCACCAACAAAAAAAGGCCAGAATAACGAAAGAGGCAACACAAAGTCATTCTTCTTCATGACAATGCTCCATCACATACGGCAAAACCAGTTCGCGACACGTTAAGCACTCAGCTGGGAAGTTCTACCCCATGCGGCTTACTCACCAGACTTAGCTCCTTCCGATTACCACTTGTTTACATCGAAGGGTCACGCTCTTGCTGAGCAGCGCTTTGGTTAGTACGAAGATGTGAAAAAATGGCTCGATGAATGGATCGCAGCAAAAGGGGAAGATTTTTACTGGCATAGTATTCACAAATTGCCCGAAAGATGGGAAAAATGTATAACAAGCGATGGAACATACTTCGAATAAAGCACTTTTTATCATTCTTCCGAATTTACCATGTTTTTTAGAAAAAAAATCCGCATTTCATACTTGAACACTTGGTAGTTTGTATCGAAAAAATTTATTGAGGGCCTGCTGCATCTTCAGACAAGATAAGATAGACTGGGCTTCTTTTTTGAGGACACTCTATAATCACAACTCCTTACCTGTTATTTTTGTTAAGATTGGAAATAATAAAAAAAGCATTTCCGAAATAAGGAATAAATATATATATATATATATATATATATATATATATATATATATATATATATATAGAGAGAGCAGCCCCTCTATCTGCCCTTCTACCTCATTAACTTCTTATACCAGTGCTGTCAAGGTCATGCACAGTTCAAGCCAATTTCGGAGGTAACGCCTCCCGCTGCCCCCACCACTGCTGTTGCCGCCGTTCGCGCAGTCTCAGGAGCGGCTATGAGAGACATAGGAGGAGCGCATTGTGTTTGGTAAGCAGTGGTGGAGGCAGCGGGAGGCGTTACCTCCGAAATTGGCTCGAACTGTGCATGACCTTGACAGCCCTGTCTTATACAGTCAGTCCAAAAAGTCTCCATACACCACCTGCTTTCTATATTATTTTTCTGTTATGTTTAACTAATTAATTGGAACTATGAGAAAACATGTTTAAATTAATATTTGAAACCAACGAGGATTAGTATTAAAAACAACTACAGAACATTTTATTTAGAAGTTACATCATTGTTATAAAAATGTAAACAAAATTAATGTCAAAAAGCCTCCATACAGTTAACAATTACCAAGAATAGTTTGCCGGAGTTTAACGGAAAATAACAACTTCGTTTAAACTAATATTTAGTGGGACCTCCTTTGGCCTTGATAATGTCCTGTAATCTTTTTGTCATGCTTTCAACCAGCATTCTAGTAACTTCTGCTGGCATGTTCTCCCATTCGTTCAATTTTCTGTTTTTTAATTCTTCTCTATTTAAGGCATTATATTCCTCCCTAAATGCTCGATGGGGTTAACATCGGGTGATTGCGGAGATATATGAAGCTGCTGTCGCATATTATGGATCATCCATTCTCGTACCAAGTTTGCGGTATGTTTTGGATCATTGTCCTGTTGGAAAATGTATCTTTTTTCGAGTATTAATTTTTGAACACTTTCTCTCTCTCATGGTCTCTCAAATTGTTCAGATAAACATGCTGATCCCTGGTACCATTAATAAAATGTAAATTTCCAACCCCTTCAGCGGACATGCATCCCGAAAGCAGGTCACTGCCACCCTGTGTATCACCGTGGAACAAATGTTTTTAATATCGAATGCGGTATTCTTCTTTCTCCAAACTTTAGTTCTGCCATCAGACCCAAAAAGGTTAATTTTAGTTTCATCACTAAAGATTACTGATTTCAGGAGGTTTAGTAACGTATTCCCTTGCAAAAGCTAACCGCTTTTTCCTGGCTGCACACCCTTTATAGCCTGCCCTGTATAAACAATTTCTCACTATTTGTGAACAAACATTTTTCGAAAATAGTTCCCGCACTTCTTCTTTTAATTTTGGTGCACTTTTCTTGCGATCTATATTATTTGTCTAACAATACTGGCCTCTTCACGTGGAGTCAGTTTCTTGGGACGACCGGAGCGTGGTCGAATTTTATAGGAACCCGGTTTACAGTGTACTGAACAGTAGTATGCATCGTTTTAACAATTTTTCTATATTTCTGTACGATTTTCAATCTTTCCACAAATCAATCAATCTTTCGATCTTGAAATGGAAGTTCACAATTTCTCTTGCCCATTTATAATACTACTTTAAAAACCCACTGCAAAATTACTAGCAACAAGTGACAGATTATAAAGTATGGCCGAAAATTATTCATTTGTTTTCAGTTTAGTGAGCAATAGATAGCTTGATAAAATGTGGCTGATTTTAGCGTGTTTTTTGACATTAATTTTGTTTACATTTTTATAACAATGATGTAACTTCTAAATAAAATGTTTCGTAATTGTTTTTAATACTAATCCTCGCTGGTTAGTTTCGAATGTTAATTTAAACATGTTTTCTCATAGTTCCAATTAATTAGTTACACATAACAGAAAAATGGTATAGAAAGCAGGTGGTGTATGGAGACTTTTTGGACTGACTGTATATTTGACCCTTAGTAACTGAATATAAAGAATACTTTAAGAACCCGTATAACATGGTATTTACCAAGAAACTTCTCCAACAACCCCTAAACCCCACCTCATTAAAATCTTATATACCTTAATTCCTCTCAGAGCGGTGCATGCTAGAAATACACATCGCGCTAATACTTCACATCTGTATGAGGTTCAGCTTGTTACTCCTCGTACAACCCTTTTCAAGTAGTCTTTTATATGGAGAACTTCATCCCTTTGGAATAATTTGCCTAAGACTGTATTTCCGACTAAGTACAATTTACAGCGATTCAAGGCCAATGTGAATCGCTTTTTCGGCACACGTGTCGCTAATGTAGCGCGTAAAGGATTTCCCTACACCATGTGCGCTAGGCTCATAAAAAAAACACAGTTAGGGAAGAACGTTTCATTTCTTGTTCTTAGTCTCAGTACAGTAGAGTGAATAAGCTCGTATACTATATGGTTTTCACAACATTTGCACATTTCTATTATTTCAGTTCCGTCTCAGTTTTAGTTTTCGTTTCATTTCAGTTCGGAAGGAGGTTTGTTCTAATACCGTCCGTTCAGTACTCAGTCCGAGTTATACTTTCAAAGTGTTATGTGTGTTTCGCGTGCAAACGCGTGTTGTCATACTGTCCCAAAGTGTACATGTGTAACCTAACTCAGGTATGAAGACTATCTTACTGCAGTAGCCTTAGCTATGGCGTGGTGGAAGAAAAGAACCCGATACCGTCAGGTGTCAGTCTCCGTTTCAGTTCTGTTTTCAGTTTTTCGTTTTTATACATAGGAAAAACGGACAGTTCGACTGAAACTGAACTGAGGACTGATATGATCGTGTAAAAGGACCATTAAAGTATTTGCAAACATTGCTGTTTCATTTTAGGATAAACTATGATTTAATACCTTCTAACCAATAAAAAAAATATTTAATCCAGAATATAATAATTTTAAATTCTTGTTAAAGATAACGACTTACCTTTAATTTTATTCTTAGTTCTTTAAAATGTATATGTTTTCTGTTATTAACATGTGATTGCCTAAATTAGAGCCATATTTTTGCGTGCTTGAACCACTTCCTGTCTCACATTAAGTTTATAGAGAGACATATTGTTGAATAATCACTTGACAAAGAGGATATTTTCTGCAACCTCGTTAGAGTTTTTCCTGTCAAATGACTTTTCCTGTGAAATCACTCTCTTACTAGGGGACATCTTTACTTTTATTGTCATTCTGGAGTACCCACTCAGCTCTCCAAAATTTAAATGAGCTAGTCCTAAAACTGAAAACATCACTTTTGTGAATCTTCGTAACAACGTTATTAAAATAAGTTTCTTGATGAGGGCTGAGGACTGCTTAGGAAAGTTTCTGGCAGATGAGTTTATGAAAACTTAGGTTTTAAAATAATTATACATATATATCAAATATAAAAGATAAAAGTAAATTTTTAAATATACAGTTACTCCAGCATTTATAACTTGCACTAAGGAAAAGGAATTTCTTTATGCATAGAGTGCAGCTGGTCCAAATCGATTTTAATAGCTACGAAATGATTCATGTAAAAGTAAATAACTTTATTGATGTAAAAAAACTATTTTTACTTATTAAACTTTTTCACGAATCTCGACTAAATTAAAATTACTTACTTCTACTAATTATAAAAGTTTCCTTAAAGTTAGCAAAGTTGCTTTAATTAATTAAAACATTTTTGCTATGTGAAAGAATAGTCTCTTCATCAAATAGAGTGACACTAATAAAAGCCAATCAATCATTCTGCGATGGATCAAATTTTGTCTTGTTTTTACCAATCTACTAAATAGTTTATGACATAAATGCACATGACAACTCATAAGGTTTTGACGGCGTTATATTATTTCTAGGGCACATTTACCATTCTGCAAAAAACATTATTAAATTAGAATTTGTAGCCAATGAGTTTTCAAGCACTAGAGTTAAATTATTCTAAATTAAGGTAATATCTTTAAAAAAGAACCAAAATAAATAATTAAAATTTTGTTCTTTTTTTGGTACACTGATTTTCAGTAGTAAACAACAAAATCGTCTACAATGTCGTTATATAACATAAGAAAAATAGTAGGAAGAACAAAAACTGAATACTGAGAGAGATACATAAAAAAAATTAGACTCAGATTTCTATGCTTAACAAAAACAAATATGGAGATTCATAAGGCAGCTGAGAAGTGGGATGAAAGAACTAATAGAGTATACACACGTGAAGAAACGAACGTGGGTAGCATATCTTACACAATTATATAAAAGAGCACATAATATTACACTACCAGACGAATGGAGAACAGCGTTAGTTATACTGATGCATAAGAAAAAGAAGATCCAAATAACTATAGACACATAAGTCTACTAAACTGTACGCTGAAATTAACAACAAGATTATTACAACAAAAATGAACGCGAGAATACAACTGGAAGAAGAACAGCAAGGATTTAGGATGCCCTGTTCATGGTCAGACAGGCAAAAGAAAAATCCATAGAATATAACATTCCAGCGCACTTGTGCTTGATAGACTTAAAAAAAGCTTTCGACAATATACAAATAAAAGACGTTATTCAACGATTTCATTATATCGAACAGGAACATCTCATTAGACAATGAAAACTATCGGAAATATATATAACACAGTAAAATAGTCGCAAGATTATCAGCAAGAATGGCGGAACCAATCAACTATGAATTATAAAGAATATCAAAAAAAAGAATGGATATAAAATGGGTAACAGAGTATTTAGAATTATCTGTTATGCAGATGATGCGATAATAATGGTTGAGAAGAAGAATGAGAGAGAAAGATCTGCAAACGCTGCTATATGAATTCTATGTAGCAGCGAAATATGTCAATCTCAACTGAAAAAAACAAGACAATAGTAATGGCAAAAGAGCCGATCAGGCACAAGTTGGTGATGGAGGATAAACCAATAGAACAGGTAATGGAGGTCGATTACCTGGGCATCAAAATATCTAGTGTCGGAAAAATCGAGGAAGAAGTAAAACATCAAGTCAACAAGGCTAATAAGATAGCGGGATGCCCCAATGATACCATATTTAGAAATAAATTAATTTCCGTTGAGACCAAAACAAGAATATACAAGAGCGTGATACGATAATGACTTACATATCTAAAACAAGACCCGATACAAGTATAACACAGAGGATGCTGGAATCAACTGAATTGAGAATACCTAGGAGATGTACAAACAAAACACTGAGGGATAGAGAAAGAAGTGAAGACATAAGATGCACATGTAATCTAGAAAATATCAACCAGTGGATAAGAGGAAGAAAAATATAATGAGATCAACACATAAGAAGAATCTCAAATAACAGGATAGCAAAAGACAAGTTGCCGAATGGAAGATGTCAATGGGACGTCCAAGAAAGAGATGGAGCAACGATATATAGATCAGGGAACAAAGAAAACAGGCAATAGTGCCTAGCTATAAGTCGGAAGAAGAAGAAAAATAGAAATAGAGATTGCTATTATCCCATCAGCTGAAATCTTAAAATTTTTTAGGCACATCTCGAGAGGTAACAGTATGGAGAAATTAATTTCTTTCTTTCTTTCTAAAACTGTCTTTCTAACATCTTCACTATCAACGCCGGTGTGCCCCAGGGCTCCATACCGTCTGCTACTCTCTTTCTGATTTACATTAACGATCTGCTGGAAAAGACCAGGAATCCAATCTACAGCTTTGCAGATGACAGTACGCTTATCTCTTCATTCACTTTAAACGCTCGGACATCGGCTACTCAGGCAAATATTCGCAGACAGCAGGAGGTCGTTCAACTTAACGAAGACCTGGAAGAAATTCTATCTTGGGGTAACAGTAGCCAAGTGGAATTTAACGCTACAAAAACCCAGGCGGCAGTTTTTTCTAAAAAAGCTTACGTTGCTGAACCCGACATAGTCATGTCGGGGCACTCCATTCCCCTATCATCGTCACTCAATTTGTTGGGCGTTAATTTGGGAGTAAATATGTCCTGACATGAACATGTTGCAGGAATATTATTTCGAACGAGAAAGCTTTACACTCCACAACAACTGTTAATTTTTTACAAAGCTCAAATTCGACCAACTATGGAATACTGCTCCCAAGTTTAGGGCTCCGCTCCTAAACACACTGCATTTGTTGGATTCTGTTCAGAGAAGAGCTGTTCACCTGATTGGAGACCCGGAACTGACCGGCGGCCTTGATTCGCTGGAACATCGAAGAACGGTTGGCGACTTGAGTCTGTTCTACAAGTGTTTTCATGGAAAGTGTTCGAAGGATGTAGCCTGCTGAATTCCTCCCAGAGCGGTGCATGTTAGAAATACACGTCACGCAAATACTTCACTTCCGTATGAGGTTCAGCTTGTTACTCCGCGTACAGCGCTTTTCAAGCAGTCTTTTATATGGAGAACATCATCCCTTTGAAATAATTTGCCCAGGGCTGTGTTTTCCACCCAATACAATTTACAGCGATTCAAGAATAACGTGAATCACTGTTTCCGCACACATACCGCTCCTGGAGCGATTTAGGGACTTCCCTGTAGCACGTGTGCTAGACCCATAAAAGAAAAATTGTACAGGGCAAGCCTAGGGGTAAACGCAGGCATGGGCGTTCCCCGTCTCGATGGACAGATTTAGTCCCACAACTCACTAACAGATCAATGGGAAATACGATCAGAATTGCTGAAAATCAGCCCCGATGGCGCGAAACGGACAGAGAGACAATGAAAGCTGATGAATGTGACAGTTTGTGTATGGGATCACTACACATCACTTGTTATGTTGGAATGAGAAGAAGATTATCGTATCAGATGGTCAAAGGTATGTTTTTTTTTTTTTTTTTTTTTATGGGTCCAGCACACGTGCTACAGGGAAGTCCCTAAAGCGCTACAGGAGCGACACGTGTGCGGAGAAAGCGATTCACGTTGTTCTTGAATCGCTGTAGATTGTACTCGATGGGAAACACAGTCCTGGGTAAACCATTCCAAAGGTATGATGTTCTCCATATAAAAGACTGCTTGAAAAGCGTTGTACGAGGAGTAACAAGCTGAACCTCATACGGATGTGAAGCATTAGCGCGACGTGTACTTCTAATATGCACCGCTCTGGGAGGAATTATACGGGCCACATCTTTCGAACACTTTCCATGAAAGTACTTGTAGAATAGGCTCAAGTCGCCAACCGTTCTTCGATGTTCCAGCGAATCAAGGCCGTCGGTCAGTTCCGGGTGTCCAATCAGACGAACAGCTCTTCTCTGGATAGAATCCAACAAATGCAGTGTATGTTTGGTAGCGGAGCTCCAAACATGGGAGCAGTATTCCATAGTTGGTCGAATTTGAGCTTTGTAAAGAATTAACAGTTGTTGTGGAGTGTAAAGCTTTCTGGTTCGAAACAATATTCCCAACTTTTGAGAAGCTCTTCTTGCTATGCCTGCAACATGTTCATGCCAGGACATATTTGCTCCCAAATTAACGCCTAACAGATTGAGTGACGATGTTAGAGGGATGGAGTGCCCCGACATAACTATGTCGGGTTCTGCAACGTTAACTTTTTTAGAAAAAAACTGCTGCCTGGGTTTTTGTAGCGTTAAATTCCACTTGGTTACTGTCACCCCAAGATAGAATTTCTTCCAGGTCTTTGTTAAGTTGAGTGACTTCCTGCTGTCTGCGGATATTCGTCTGAGTAGTAGTCGATGTCCGAGCGTTCAAAGTGAATGAAGAGATAAGTGTACTGTCATCTGCAAAGCTGTAGATTGGATTCTCGGTCTTTTCCAGCAGATCGTTAATATAAATGAGGAAGAGAGTAGGAGACAGTGTGGAACCTTGGGGCACACCGGCGTTGATAGTGAAGGTGTTAGAAAGAAATCCGTCAACTGCCACTCGTAAAGAACGCTCTCTGAGGAAACATGAGAGCCACAAACAGAACTTTTCAGACATACCATAAGAACGTAGCTTAGCCAACAGCCCATGGTGCCAAACACGGTCAAATGCCTTGGATATGTCAAGAGCAACCGCTCGAGATTCTCCAAAGTGTTCAATTGCGTTGTTTCAAACATGTGTTACATAAGTCAGAAGATCTCCTGTTGATCTATTTTTACGAAAGCCATATTGGTGATCACTAATAATGTTGAATCCTTCAAGATATTTTAGAAGATGCTGATTGATAGCCTTTTCCATGACTTTCGATATTATTGAGAGTAGTGCGATTGGTCGGTAGTTATTTGGCAAGGTCTTCGTGCCTTTTTTAGGTATCGGCTGAACTGTGGCACATTTCCAGCAGGAAGGAAATATTCCCTTTCTGTAGGATAGGTTGAAAAGTCTACAGAAAATTGGTGTTAGTTCCCTCGCACAGTTCTTGAGAACTATGGCAGGTATTCCGTCAGCGCCTGAAGCCTTTTTGGTGTCTAGCTTCATCAAAATACGTTTTATGATACGCTGTCTGAAGACAATATCGGGCATCCTTGACTGCACTATGGGAATAGTAGGTGGTGTTTTTCCTTGGAAATCGACAGTAGAATGTGAAGCAAAGAGTTCAGCCAACAAGTTCGCTTTCTCAACAGGTGTCGTTGCAATAGAATTATCTGGCCGTGTGAGTGGTGGTATGGTGGATTTGGTGAAATTTTGACTAACTGCCTTAGCGACTGACCAAAAGGACCTAGAATTGCCGGGACAAGCGAGAAGTTTGTTTCTAATCCGTTGATTGTGTACCTCCTTGGTTTCGTCGATAATTTCTTTGCATCTGTTCCTGGCACGAACAAAGATGTTACGATTTATGGTGTTAGGATCTTCACGCCACTGTCGGTATGCAAGATGTTTAGAAGCAACAGCTTCTTTGCATTTTAGGTCAAACCAAGGCTTGCCGTTGGAAGGGCATTTCTTCGAAAAAGGGATGTAAGCATCCATACCGGCCAAAATAACATCGGAAACCTCCCTGGCGCAGTCAGATGGGTCGTCGGATCGAAAACAAACGTCCAACCAAGGGAAAGTTCGAAAATATTCCATGAGATCTTCCCATTTAGCAGATTTGTAGTGCCAAATCTTGCGCGGTTTGGGCGCCTCTCTATCACTGATTGGTATAATACTCGATGTCGAAAGTAGTTTATGGTCGGAAGAACCTAACGGCGGATTTACGCTGACCGTGTAAATCTCCGGATTGGTGGTTAAAAACAGATCAAGAAGACTGGCGAACTCTCCGTCTCGATCAGGGATCCGTGTTGGTTCATCAATAAGCTGAGTCAAGCCACAACTGATTGAAAATGATTCGGCTTCACGACCTTGTTCGTCGGTAGTATTTGAATATTTAAGCCAGTTGATGTTGTTGACATTAAAGTCGCCCAGAATGGCAATTTCGGCATTTGGATAGTTAATTTGTAAATGATCTATGGTGTCTGCAAGAGAAGCGAAAAGTGTTCTAAAGTTTGTATCACTTGGTGGTCGATAGAGGATACAGACGAACCTTGTGGTTGGTTGAGTCGTTATTTTTAACCACATAACATCAAAGTTTGGGGGCTCCAGAGCCTCTTCTCGTTGGCAAGAGAGGTCGCTTCTGACATAAAGACAGATTCCAAAGTTACGCCTAAATCGGGAATAGAAATCGTACCCAGGATAAAGATAGTTTACTGTGCTGGTCGATGAACTGACCTTAGTTTCACAGAGAGCGAGTACATGAGGTTTATTTGATTGCAGGTGTTGGTGCACTGAATTTATGTTCGAATTTAAACCTCGTATGTTGCAAAAATCCATTTTGAAATTCTGTTCTCTGCATGACGACGCCCCTGAACCAGCCCCCACCCGGAGATCCGAACGGGGGGCTATTTTACCTCCGGAATTTTTTGTATCCAGGTGCCTCATCATGCTATTTGGTCCCACAGTTAAAAGGATAACCGAACGAAATGTCAATATATAAAACTGCTATAAGATAACTTTATATACATTCGTTCAGACAAAAATAAAATAACTGTTCATTAACGGTTTTTATAAATTTTATTTGTATTTTGTCATTTCTCTTATATTAAAAGTAATTTCTTAAGTATTATTATAGCCACTGTAATTTCTTAAGTATTGTTATGGCCACTAAGCACAAACTTTTTTGAACTGATAAAAGCTGTGGTTTTAATACCTCACAACTTAGAAGCACCTATTTTATTTTTAATCCATTAATTTAATGTATTCTCTTCATTTTAATTATACAATTTATTTTTAAAATTATGTCTTTTTCAAAGAAAAAATTCAGTTTAATTTTCATAATTATTTACATTTTTTAACATATTTATGCATTTCACCAAAACCAAATATTTGAACAACGAAAGTGAAGATAACAGCTAGGAACTATTAATAGAAGGTGAAAGAATAAGAAAGGTACAAACATTCATATATTTAGGACAAAAAATCGAAATATCAAAAAATAATTTCAAGGAGATAGAAAAGTCTGCGTTCGGAAGGTTGCGACCTACATTTAAATTGGGCATCTCAAATACAATAAAAGCCAGAATATTCGATCAATATGTACTGCCGGTATTAACATATGGCACTGAAACGTGAGCTTTAAATAAAAGTATAATAAATAAACTCCAGGTAACCCAAAGAGCAATGGAGAGAAAAATGCTAAATATTAGACTCCAAGATCGTATTCCTAACATCGAGATACGAAGAAGATCAAAAGTGACAGATGTAATACAACGAATATGTATATTAAGGGGAAACTGGGCGGGGCATATCACAAGGCTGAATGATAACAGATGGACACTCCGTATAGGTGAATGGTGGCCTAGAGAGCACAAAAGATGCAGAGGTAGACCACAGACAAGATAGACGGACCACATAAAAAGATTAGCAGGACACGATGCGATGCAAAAAGTAAACAACAAAGCTCATTGGAGACAACTTGGGGAGGCTTACATATTACGGATGGACGGTGGATGATGATGATTTATGCAAAATATGAATTTGGCTTGCCTTATTATCTTGACATTTCTTGTTATTACGAGCACACAATATTTCTCGTTGTGTGTATCTTTTGATATGGTCGAATAACATTAGATATGTTTACATATTATAGAAAAATTAAACTGATTAAAACTGGGCCATCAAACTAAATCAAGTTGGAAATAAACGAAAAAAAATAAAAGTTATAAATATTTCAAAATTTGAAAATACTGAAACACAGAATTAGATTTGATAGGAAATATTTAATATTGTATCAAGTTTAGTAATACACATTACAAACGATATATCCCCGAATTTTGTATTATTTGAGCTTAGTAGGACTTACGGTCATCTGCATGTCCTACTAAAACCTCAAACCTGTTTTCATTATAGCAAAAAACCGACTAAGTGCAAGTCAGACTTCAGTATAAGAATTACCAAAGATATATAAAAAACGAGACATCTCAAGTTTACAACAAGTATTTACTACCAAAATAGTTGTTTAATTATAAACAACTAAAATAAAATAATTTTGTCTCGGTATCTATCCGTTGGTTACCAGTAATCATGGAAATTTATTTTATCTGTGATTGGCCAAATGCTTAAGGGAGTGGCGGTCGACGGATTTCTTTCTAATACCTTCACTATCAACGCCGGTGTGCCCCAGGGCTCCATACTGTCTCCTACTCTCTTTCTCATTTACATTAACGATCTGCTGAAAAAGACCGGAAATCCAATCTACAGCTTTGCAGCTGACAGTACGCTTGTCTCTTCATTCACTTTGAATGCTCGGACATCGGCTGCTCAGGCGGATATCCGCAGACAGCAGGAGGTCGTTCAACTTAACAAAAATCTGGAAGAAATTCTATCTTGGGGTGACAGTAACCAAGTGGAATTTAACGCTACAGAAACCCAGGCGGCATTTTTTTCTAAAAAAGTTAACGTTGCTGAACCCGACATAGTTATGTCGGGGCACTCCATTCCCTAGCATCGTCGCTCAATTTGTTGGGCGTTAGTTTGGAAGCAAATATGTCCTGGCACGAACATGTTGCAGACATAGCAAGGAGAGCTTCTCAAAAGTTGGGAATATTATTTCGAACCAGAAAACTTTACACCCCACAACAACTGTTAATTCGTTACAAAGCTCAAATTCGACTAACTATGGAATACTGATCCCACGTTTGGGGCTCTGCTCCCAAACATACACTGCATTTATTGGATTCTGTTCAGAGAAGAGCGGTCCGTCTGATTGGAGACCCGAAATTGACCGGCGGGCTTGATTCGCTGGAACATCGAAGAACGTTTGGCGACTTGAGTCTGTTCTACAAGTATTTTCATGGAAAGTGTTCGAAGGATGTAGCCCGCTTAATTCCTCCCAAAGCGGTGCATGTTAAAAATACACGTCGCGCTGGTGCTTCACATCCGTATGAGGTTCAGCTTGTTACTCCGTGTACAACGCTTTTCAAGCAGTCTTTTATATGGACAACGTCATCCCTTTGGAATAATTTGCCCAGCACTGTGTTTCCCACCGAGTACAATTTACAGCGATTTAAGAACTACGTGAATCGCTTTTTCCGCACACATGCCGCTTCTGGAGCGCTTTAGGGACTTCCCTGCGGCACGTGTGCTAGACCCATAAAAAAAATATACTGAAAAGTATATGAGTATATTACTGATTACACCCAATACGTATTGATATTTCGTAGCTCTTAGATCCGGTTCAATTCACAACTTTCCACGAAAAAAATCTTCACGATATTATCAAGTCAAATAGTTTTTTTTTTTTTGTTTTATACCAGATAAATTATCCAACGTAATAATAATTTTCGCTCAATCTACACTTTATGGAGAATATTCCACAATTTTTCGAAATTTTTTGATCAGTAGTCTTAGAAATAGGATGGGCAGACAGCGATTTTTGGCCATTTTTTTAAAAATAATACAAAGAAAACTATGCGCAAGAATTACATCATATATACTTGTATTTCACAAGCTTTCTTTTGACACCCCACTTGAATACCATGTAAAAAATTCACTTTCGATTTCACCCCCCAAAACTAATCCCTTAAGTCAAAATTTAACTTTCAAAACTACATTTTTTTTTATAGGTGTAGCACACGTATTGCAGGGAAGTCCCTAAAGTGCTCCAGGAGCGGCATGTGTGCGGAAAAAGCGGTTCACGTTATTCTTGAATCGCTGTAAATTGTACTCTGTGGGAAACAGCGCTGGGCAAATTATTCCAAAGGGATGATGTTCTCCATATAAGAGACTGCTTGAAAAGCGTTGTACGCGGAGTAACAAGCTGAACCTCATACGGATATGAAGCACCAGCGCGACGTGTATTTCTAACATACACCGCTTTTGGAGGAATTAAGCGGGCTACATCCTTCGAACACTTTCCATGAAAATACTTGTAGAACAGACTTAAATCGCCAACCGTTCTTCAATGTTCCAGCGAATCAAGGCCGCCGGTCAGTTCCGGGTCTCCAATCAGACGAACAGCTCTTCTCTGAACAGAATCCAACAAATGCAGTGTATGTTTGGGAGCGGAGCCCCAAACATGGGAGCAGTATTCCATAGTTGGTTGAATTTGAGCTTTGTAAAGAATTAACAGTTGTTGTGGAGTGTAAAGCTTTCTGGTTCGAAATAATATTTCCAACTTTTGAGAAGCTGTGAATGTTTCGGAGAACATCGGATATTACAGACAGACACCGAAGTCATTCCATAACTGTTCCGTACGGAATACTAATAAGTAAAGTATAAAATGTACATGCGTAGCAATTATTGGTATTACTATAATCATCAAATATGGTCGCGATAAGTCAATTCGCTATCGTATGTGTGCTTTCTTTTTACTGACATTTTCTAGAAGTATTTATTTGAAATCAAATATTAGTTCCTAAAAGTTAATTTGTGCGATTTATAAATAATAAAATAATTACGTTCAGAACTTCGCAACTAAAGAACATAAACTTTGTTAGGTTGTTCATCCTAGCAAGAAATTGCATTAAAATATCCTTAGAAATGTCTTGTTAAAACCGTATAAATGTTTACGTTCCTAGTCAACCAAGGTTATTTTTTAGTCAATATATAGACCTTATTCTTATAGCTCCTGATACGAGTATTTCCGTGTTTTATAAATTTAGGAGGAGTGATAACTGTACATTGTTTATACGAAGAAGCTTTCTACCGATTAATAAACTGCAGAAGGTTGAAGAAAAAATATTAATCTTACATAACATAAGAATGTTTCTTAAAAATTAAATAATTTTATATTGAAATATCAAATTGATGCCTGCAAAAACACTATCCAAATATCCTAACGTCTAACAATCCGATGCGACGTCAGTCCGACGGACGGCAGTAAAATTACTTTTCGTAAACTAACAAATCTTTCTACAAAATAAGAGGATCGATGTTAATATTGAACTTTCTGTGGTTTAAATTGGGTCAAATTTTCTAATTTTTTAATCTTGAGAATAAGTAGTAATACTTATTTCGTTTTGAACGTATTTTTATTCTCTTTTTGGGCTGTGTTGGTTTCCAGCCAAGTATTACCATATAGGGCCTTTTACATGGCATCAATAAATAATAAAATTGATGCATGCAGAAACTTCTCCAGGTATTCTGCCATTGTGCAAAGCGATCGCCTGCAGTAAAATTAGTTTTCGTGATCTTGCTCTAAGATAAGAGCAAATTTAAACTTTCAACTATTTAATAGTGTCAAATTTTAGGATACTGTGAACTTACGAATAAATAGCGCGTGTAATACTCATTTCGCGTGGAAAGTGTTTTTATTCTCTGTTTAGACAATTTAGGTTTCCAACTGAATATTTCTTAAGGTTTATTGTAGTAGTTATGACATCCTGCATCGATTTGCACTTGGTCATTATATCAATATTAAAAGTATAATAAAATTTAAAACAGTTTCCTTTAACGGAAATGTAGTATAGCCCAAATTTCTTAGTGGGTATTTTCTTCAGCGCCTAATCGTTTTGAAGAAATTAAATTCCCCATGATTCTTTTTACAGCTTCAGCTTCGACAGCAGCTGTTGACGTACATATATCGGTAGACGGAACCTTTGTTTACAGCTCATTTTAGTAATAGTTTCAGTCGATTCCGAACTTTCGTCGAAATGACGTAAAATTCATAATGGGTCACTTGTTTCCATATCGGTTCGAGGCATTCGTTCTTCATTCCCATCTAATGGGGCCTAAAATGACACCTTCGCGACCGCAAAATATATTACAAAGTCGGTGTCGTTCGTGAAGAAGTGGGTAAATCGTTTTACCGAGACGAAAAATATCGACGACTTGCCAAAACGTAGCTCGGTAAGCAAAGTCACTCCGAAAATCGAAAAACGAATCGTGTCTTTGTTCTTACGGGACCCGAAATTGAGGTTACGTTAAGAAGCGGCAAAATTAATTAAGAAAATGGGATTTGCATGGTCCCATGAGACTATTCGACAACATCTTTTTGATCATGATGTCAAATTACGAAGTACGTTGAAGAAACCTTTGCTGGGCGAACATCAAGTCACGAAGCGGCTCGCTTGTGACTACGATAAGATACTAGAATGGCCCTCACAATCGGCCAGCGCCAACCCTATTGAAAAAATTTGGTTTCTCGTAAAGAGTGTCAGTTACTAGGTTGGAAAAGCGATCGTTCAATTTTTCTAACATAATCTGTTGTAACAGCAAACGATACTTTCACTGGAAACTGCAACCGCTTGAAATGAATCGGTAGATCCGTTGGGAGCATAGGAACATGAATAGGCGCTATTGTTCTTATATTTTTCATGTTCAGCCGCTGTAAACGTTCAGCGCTAGACTCTCCAATTCGACGGATTTTAGCTGCCCTCGCCTCAGGTTTATTTCTAGAAAGTTACTATTTTCTTTTAGGCATAATGTTCTCTTTAGATGCAACTTACTCTTTAATTGCAGCCTAAATGTAAAAAAACTACTTAATAAAAATTAAACAATTGCATCATGCATCTCAAACTGAAATTAACTACGTAATAATTGTGAAAGGAAATGCAATAATTGCACACAATATTAAGTAGATATTTCAGAACACGCTTACTAAATGGGAGAGAACTCAAAAGTAAAAGGTAGGTACCTAAGAAACAGTGCAACAGTAGGTATATCTAAATTAAAGGAGATTACTAAAATAATATATGTTGCCTAAATGAATCTTACACTATAAGTACCAGTGGAACGAAAATACACTAGTAACAATAAAAAAAATGTAAATAAATGTTATTTAGTACCTATTGAGGCCAACAAGGTACCAATAATGTGCCTACACAAAAAATGAAAGAATCTTAAAATTACGAATAATAAAAACTATAACAACAAACCCTTTCTTCTTCAAAAACATGACATCAAGGAAAACGAAAGGCATCAAGGAATAAGAAACGAAACAATAATTATTTACAAACAAAATGGTATCTACCAAATCAACAAATTATATCTAGTTCGTGTCACATAAACTTTCCAATCGAAGAGTCAACTCAAAAGCGAAAAAATCAAACCATAGATCGTAGGCCATGGATCGACAAACTTGAACGTAAACCCAACACCATGTCGCCTTGTCTAATTCCTCTTTTTTCTTTATACAAACAATATTATATATGGGTCATTCTTTTACAAATCGTACGAATTTGAGGGAAACGAAGTCTTCATATTTTCGATTTGCCTGAAAAATTTTTTATGACTTTTATAAGTGAAATTAGTCGACACGTTTTTCCAAATGTATATTTGGCAAAATATGGATGTTATAAGTTATTGTAGCCCAATAATCGACTGCACATTAAAAAAGCAATATCTCCGGTTCTGTTTATCGTACAAACTTCGTTCTTCCACCATTTTATTAATCTTTATGTTGTAACCGTAATCTTAATGTTTGTCTCTGTTCCAATATTCAATAATTCCCAAGGACTGAAGTTATGCTCTGTGCGCCCATAATGCCCGTCCCGCATGTTGTCTTCGCCCATTAAGCCTAACAAATTTAAACCTATTTACACAACCTATATTTTTTTTGTAACTTCTTTATATAAACAATATTATTCCTCGTTTATTTTCAACCTGCAATAAAATCACATGCAAGAAACTTGGCTAGCCATTTAAATGCAGGTCACAAGCAGCGCCAAAAATTCGAGAGAAGGTAGTTATGCATATAAAAGAGGATACTGAAACAGTTTTGTTTGTAGGTGAAAGGTTATGAGGTTCAAGTTATTTTTAGTAACGACTTAGCTTGTGTCACGTTTGCGTGATAAAGTGAAATAAACAAAAATTTCCTTTTATCTTTGTAAATAAAAATATATTCTTTTAACTTTATCCATAAAATTAAGTTTGCGTGAAAATCTTGACTGCTTAAAAATAGATTTTTACTATCTTGGGAACTAAAGCAACATTTTCGGAAACTGAACAAACTGAAGCGCTTAAAATGAAGTCGTAAATATAGTTTGCATGAAAATATAAAATTTATTACGGTAAATATAGTTTATCTGCAAACTATTATATTTAACATTTTTCGCAAATAGAGGAAAGAAAATAAAACCTTAAATAATATAAGATAATGTTACAGTGGCCTCCACGAGACTTGATTCATTCGAGTGAAACTAATTAGAATGTTTCATATTACTAAAATGAACATACATGTCATAAAGTATATTTCAATAAACTTTGTATACTATCTACATTATTATGGTTTTTTAAATTAAATAAAGGTCTAAAATTTTAGGCATAACAAACACGTAGGCTGAAAAGTTTTTGGTCTGACACATAGATGTCGCCCTTTTTAAAAAATCTATATGATTGATAAGAAGTACCAACCTTCAAACGATATGTGTCAAAATTTCATGACATTTCGACGATTAGTTTACAAGTTACAGTAGCTTTAGTGACGCTACTTTTGATATTTTCAAAGCAATGGAAAAAATCGAATTTCGTGTGTTGATTAAACGTTGTTTTTCGATGGGAAAAAATACCGTTCAAACAAAGCAATGGGTTGACAAGTGTTACGGTGACTTCGCCTCTGGAAAATCACTCATCATATAATGGTATGTTGAATTTAAACGCGGTCGTACAGATACAAATGATGCTGAACGCTCTGGACACCCAAATGATGTGGTTATACCGGAAAACATAAAAAAATCTACAAAGTTGTTTAGGATGACCGTAAACTGAAATTGCATGAGATAGCTGATACCCTAAAGATATCAAAAGTATGTGTTGGTTATATTTTGTATGAACATTTGGGCATGATAAAGCTCTGTTCGAAATGGGTACCGCGTTTGCTCACACTGAACCAAAACAACAACGTGTTAATGATTCTGAGCACTGTTTGGACCTGTTTAAGCACAATAAAAAGGAATTTTTTGTGCGATATATGGCAGTGGATAAAACACTACACACCGGAATCCAATCGGCAGTCAGCTGTGTGCACAGCAACCGGTAAAAACCACCCTAAGCGACCACAGACACAACAGTCGGCTGAGAAGGTTTTGGCCTCTGTATCTGGGGATGCGCATGGAATAATTGTCATCGACTATACTAAGAAGGGAAAAACCATCAATAGCGAATATTATATAAAGTTATTGGTGCGTTTGAAGGTAGAAATTGCAAAGAAACGGCCCCAAATAAACAAAAATAAAGTGCTCTTTCATCAAGACAATGCACCGTGTCACAATTCGATGGCAAAATTGCGTAAATTAAGTTCGAATTGCTCCCTCATCCACCGTATTCTCCAAATTTGGCCCCCAGCGACTACTATCTATTCCCAGACCTCGAAAAAATGCTCGCGGGAAAGAGATTCGGCTCCAATTATCTTATCTTTATCCGAAACTGAGACCTATTTTGAAGACAAGGACCCTTCTACAAAAAAAGTATAGAAATATTAGAAAACCGTTGGACTAATTGTATCGCTCTCGAAGGAGACTATATTGATGAATAAAATCATATTTGGCAAAAAAAATGTGTTTTAAGTAGCTAGACCAAAAACTTTTCCGCCTACGTGTTAGTTTTAGTTGAAAGTTGGGCTGGGGTTAAAACACTAAAAGAGTTTAAAGGGGTTACTTCATATTTACCGTGATTTAATTTATAAAATCCGAAAATTGAGTTTCTTATTATTTGCAATTTTTATAGTCAAACATACAAAGGGTTAAACGAGAAGGAAAGCAAATTAAAGGATTTGCTAAGTAAATTCTGTACCATAAATTCCCTTCAAAGTTCTTGAAGTTGGAAAACACTGTTCACACGAGATAGATGCATAGATCAAAATTTTACTTTTGGTATATCTGTTGGAATGGAAAATAGCTGGATAGAGTTTTTACACTAATTTTCCCACACGTTATTTACTGGTGCAACATCAACGTTATTATACAGTTACTAAATAGAAATTGCATATTAACAACATATTTTTACCTTTTTAACATGAAAATCAAGTTATTTAACGAGATACTCTTGTGTCTAAAGACCATATGAATAAAAGATCCGAATTGAGAAATTATATTTTAAAAGTTTTTAAAATACAGAAATAAAGTGCTCCCTTAACAAGAATAATAAAAACATCGCTAATTCTAGATATATCTATAACCTCAATTGTCCACGTAGTTATATACAACTGCTGTAATCTTTCAAAATTTTATCTGACTTTCCACTAAATTACGTAAATAAGAATACGAGGAATATGTGGAAAATACTACACATATATTTATGTAAAATTCCATTAGTCATAGGAATATCGTGCATTTAAAATATGTAAATTGCATTTAGTTACACGGCCTAACTAAAGAATGGGAAAATTAAAATAAATTAGAAATAATGGTAAAATTTTTTATAGACATAAAAATTATACACAAAGTTAAAAGACACACACAAAATGTATATATATATATATATATATATATATATATATATATATATATATATATATATATATATATATATATATATATGTATATATATATATATATATATATATATATATATATATATATATATATATATATATATATATATATATATATATATATATATATATATATATATATATATATATATATATATATATATATATATTAATATATATTATCCACCTCTGTCCATTTGCCCTTTCCAGGGCGTGGTGACTACTCATGAGCTAGTTCATCGCACTTGATCCTTTCATATCTCTCGTTCTAGGGCTGTTTGACCCGCCTCATGTAAAGTTTTTCCATCTTGTAGGAGATCTACCTCTTGATCTTCTGCCGTTGACTTGACCTTCAACTACCAGTTTCCCCATAGTGTGTCTTCTTCTGGCGATTTGACCAAAATATGTGAAATCGGCTTAATTTATACATTTAAGTGACTTAGTTTTCACGTTCATTTCTTCTAACACGGACTCGTTAGTCCGGTGCTCTATCCAGGAGTTTAGAAGAACTCTTCTGTAGATCTCGAAACTTTGGACTCTAAACACTTCCTTCGTCGAGAGCCGCAAAAAAATAGCTTATGCCGAAATGATTAGATAACGTTGCTTAAGCGGACATACAAAGGTTAATGCATTTATTCAGATTATATCAAGTGATTTATACATTTTATTACATAAATCTTACATGCCATTATGGAAACTTATAATATCTTTTATATATAAAATTTTTGGTAAAAATAAATATTCATGTACGAGTAAAACTCCTTAATAATCAATGTTAGGAAATTCATTTGTCATACGACATATGAAGTTTTAAAAACACTTTTTGCCGTGCACCGTCTCCGTAACTAGAAATTTTAAAAACCCTACTAAACTTCTTTTCTTTATTATATAACTACTTTAATTTATACATTTTGAAGAGACGCAGTATAATCTATCACAAATTTTATATTAACAAAACAGATATACGTACACACTCTTGGCATTAACAAAGTTTTTCTAAAAAATAATAACCATTGGCCATCTTCTAGAAAAAATATTTAACATACAATTGAACCTAATAATTTTAAAATGATGCCGTAGAAAAGTTTTGGTTTTATCTACATACTATAAATATATATATATATATATATATATATATATATATATATATATATATATATATATATATATATATATATATATATATATATATATATATATATATATATATATATATATATATATATATATATATATATATATATATATATTATATATATATATATATATATATATATATTATATATATATATATATATATATATATATATATATATATATATATATATATATATATATATATATATATATATATATATATATATATATATATATATATATATATATATATATATATATATATATATATATATATATATATATATATATATATATATATATATATATATATATATATATATATATATATATATATATATATATATATATATATATATATATATATATATATATATATATATATATATATATATATATATATATATATATATATATATATATATATATATATATATATATATATATATATATATATATATATATATATATATATATATATATATATATAATATATATATATATATATATATATATATATATATATATATATATATATATATATATATATATATATATATATATATATAAATATATATATATATATATATATATATATATATATATATATATATCTAACAGTGTGCACCCAGTGCGCCACTGTCAACAAAAACAAATTTAACATTAAAACTTACAAAGAACACTTTCCTTTTGTTCAAAAGATCAATACCATTGTGGCATTCTCGACACCAAACGCGATCTGCCTCTTAACGAACATCAAAATTTCTCAAATGGGATTTTATTTGTCCTTTTGGAAATGGAAAGGTATATAAAATTTAATTACAAGAACTTACCTTAGCAATAAACTTTTATTGCTAGAATTGTTACGATGAAATTTTGTTTTCCGCCAGTAATCTAACAATTACAACTATAATAAAAGTAATTAGCAAAATCTAAATTGTGAATTATTTATAGGAATTGACAAGATTCTTGAAATAAAAAAAGGTCTTTTTAAAAATTATCAGTCGACTAATAAGTCTAACCAGGAAATCTTCACTAGATAAGTACGACAGTTAAAAAGAATAACATGAAAGCATGTCGTTAATAATCGTTTGGATCCCAATGACACTAGAGATGGAACAAGAACCAGAACACGTTCTTCATAATGACATCAAATGTCATGATTTATAGGTACTGAGGATTTCGGGGCTCAATTCTAAATCATAAATATCAAAAAAATATTTGTCCGTTTAACGCTACAGAAGATTTAGTGAAAAGTACTACATTTTCTATTCGCTTTAATTTATTAGTGTACTTTGTATTACCTATCATAAATCACATATAACTCATGTTTGAGTGCGTATCTTTTTCGTGAAGCAGACTATTTACATTGCCAAGATTTATTTTAGCAGGAGTACAGACAGAGTAAAGCAATTGTAAACTAAATCGTTTTTAGTGTTCCGTGCGGAACACTTATGTGATCACCATTGTGGCAGTCCGTCTGTCACACCTGATTTTCTCCGAAACTAGTTGACATAGGGGATTGAAATTTGGCACAAATAGAGGCATTGAAGGCCCAATCAGAGCATTGTAGTTTTGAAAACTAAATTTTGACTTAAAGAGTTAATTTTAGGGGGTGAAATCGGAAATAAATAAAAATTCCAGCTCATCGAGTGGGGTGTGAAAACACGAGTTCAAAAATATATATGATGTAATACTTGCTCACACCTTTTTTTATATTTTTATAAAAAAAAGTGCCAAAAATCTTTTTCTTCCCACCCTATTTCGAAAAGTACTGTTCAAAAATTTTGAAAAAATTCTGGAATAGTCTCCATAAAGTGTAGATTGAGCAATAATTATCACAAGTGCATTACATTTGATAATTTATCTGGTACAAAAAAAAAAACGTTTTGGCAGACAAAATGTGGTTTATTTCGTCGAATGTTGTGCTTTAAGCATTTGGCGACCATTCGTTGGTAGCTAAACCAAATAATTTTATTTGCTTATAATTAAACAAATATTTAAGTAATAAATATTTTCTTTAAGCTTTTACTACTAGATTCTAGATTAAGATAGATTCACTTAATGGCCTTTAGGTAGCTAAGATGCTATAGCTATTATATATTATTGATTAAAAAAAAACGTGAAAATACATATTGGGTCTAATATATATACTGCTGTGATCAAAAAATAGTAAGACTTTTGAAATAAAACGCAAACGGGTTATTTATTTTTCCAAATTTTTCGTCCCCTTCGAAGTTATCCCCCTTGGATACAATGCATTTGTGCCAACGTTTCCATTATTCGAAACAGTTGTTGAATTTGATTTCTGGAATGGCCTTTAAAGCCTTCGTCGATTCGGTTTTTATCTCCGTAATCGACTCTAAACGATGTCCTCGAAACGGTTTTTTGAGTTTAGGGAATAGCCAGAAGTCCGACGGAGCTAAATCAGACGAATAGGGCGATTGCGGAATGATATGAGTTGAAGTTTTAATGAAAAAGTCGCGAAGAACTAATGCTGTGTGAGAAGGCGCATTATCGTGATGAAAAAAACCATTAGTTATTAACTCTGACCTCTTGAAACAAATTCGAACGTTTGGGAAGCCGAAAAACCATTTTTAAAACAAAAATGCAACTTCTTTGCTGAATTTTTTCCCTCATGTTAAAAATCGAAAAACGCACTTTTGTTGTTGAACGAATGCAAGCGAATCTTATTAACTACTGACGCTATGGTCTTAAAATTTGACACAGATGGCAGTTAAGGTCCTACCAACCTAACGAAAAAAAATTAATCCGATTTGGAAATATCCGGGCGATAGAAATTTAAAAGTCTTACTATTTTTTAATCACAGTAATATACATATATATATATATATATATATATATATATATATATATATATATATATATATATATATATATATATATATATATATATATATACATATATATATATATATATATATATATATATATATATATATATATATATATATATATATGATATTTACATGTCAGGGACCTAATTAACTTAGCCTAGGTAAGGATTTTATTATATTTTAAAAAGCAATCACTGTAGAGGACACTATAGGTAAGCGCAAGTCCCACCCACACTTGGCAGGTTTTTTTTTTTTACTTAGCTTCATTTGACTATCATTGTGAACAACGTACTTACCATAACTATCGAGTAAAAAGTATCCTTGAAGAAAATATTAGGCTAGCTGAATCAAAAAGTTTTAGAGTTTTTGAACTTTTCATGCTTAAGATTCGCTTATTAGACATTTTGAAACATTTATTAATAGGTCACACCATTTGAATGCTTGAGTTAATTAAAGCATGAAAATAGTCTTTTTTAGTTGATATTTATTAAGATAACAATATACAGGATGGTGCATTTTTACTATCATACACACAGAGGATAATACAAGTTTTCTTAAAAATATTCCTTCAGTCACTTCTCTGTTTTAAATAGAAACTCGTTATGACACATCGTGTATATGTTTTAATTAAATTAATCTACTTTCGTTATATTTTATTCACAGAATAAATAAAATATTATATATATATATATATATATATATATATATATATATATATATATATATATATATATACAGGGTTACAGGGAAAGTCGTCCTAGATAATTAAGAACGTTATAGTTTAGGTCGTTTCTGACCGATTTAACTCTATGACATGATGTCCTAAACTTAACCGTTTTCGAGATATTGAAGTTTAAAGATTTTCTAAAAAAGAGGTTCCCGAGTGCGATTTTTTGGTTATTTTTAGTTAGTCTATATGTCAAGTATCAAAAATCATCAAAAAATTTGAACTAGTTACTAACAGTTTCAAATGGCGGCTTGTTAATATTTCTAAATTACGAATTTTTACCAAGTGTTTCCTACTTTAAATCAATAAAGAGAAAAAAAAATGCATGGAAGTTATTCTGCAAATTATTTTAAAAACTTTTACGTCTTTTTAGCTATCAAAAAAGGTATAATACTAGGAGTTTAATAGGAAAACTGTACACAGAATGACACCTAAAGCGGGCTCGGGTAGCAAAAGGTAAATTTTTAGTTCTAGGTGAAAATACGAAAAATACACAAATAAAACAAAAAACCTTGCAATTTAATATTTTTTATTAATTATAATTCATGTTCTATATGGTCGCCCCTATTTCTAACACAAATTCTCATTCTTTTTCTTAAATTACTTTTCACAACGCTGGTTGTGAGGTGTCGCCTCATTTCGTCAGCCACATCAATTATTTTTTGTCTTAGGACATCCACGTTTTCGATAGGAGTCATCTGGTCGTATACGAGACTTTTCATGTGACCCCACACATAAAAATCCATCGGTGTTAGGTCTGGGCTTTTCGCCGGCCAAGGTATGGGTCCGCCTCTTCCAATCCATTTGTTGGGATAATTGTCATGGAGCCATGCACGAACACTTCCTCTGTAGTGAGCTGGGCAGCCATCGTGTTGAAAGTACATGTTTTGTCTCAAACCAATAGGTAGGTCTTCCATCAAATTAGGTAAATCGTTCCGCAAAAAATTGTCGTATTCCTCGCCATTCAAATTATCTGGCAGGAAGAATGGCCCAACCAAATAATATGAAACTATACCCATCCACACCTTTAAGCTGAATCTTGTTTGTGATCCTTTCGTTCTTTTTTGTTTGGGTTGCCTTCCCCTTTAGAAGCCCAATAAAAGGCATTGTGGTAGTTTGTAAGACCGTCTTTGTGGAATTTCGACTCGTCAGTCCATAGTATTTTCTTAAAAAAAGATGCATCTTCGACATCCGTATTGAGCATAAATCTGCAGAATTCTAATCGTCGCAACGGATCCCCTTCTTCAATGACTTGCACGGGCGTATAGTGGTAAGGATGTTGCCCAACAGTATGCATTACAAACCATACCTTCCACTGCGAAATACCAAGCTGTTGTGCGACAACATTTGTAGATGTGGTTGGGTCCACCTCAAAGAGACGTCGTATTTCGTTTTCTTCGTCTTCGTCAAAGATACGTGGTCTTCCGTTGTCCCATGTCAGTCCGCCGTTTCTCGTAGTCTTCGATAAGTTCCATCAAATACGCTAACATCAGGTACACGACGAGTAGGATATCGCAGTATGTATTCATCACGTGCACGCGACGACACTCCTTCGCAAACTCCGTAACACATTAGGATGTCAGCATATTCCTCGTTGGTATACGTTGCCATATTCACAAGCAGAGATCAAAATCCAGTTACGAGCCAATTCACACAGTCAGAAGATGAAACACAGATATTTTTGAAAAGCACGGTATAGCACATCTACCACAGACGAATCACATGAGCAAACTAAAAATCATTCAATAATGTTTAGTGAACAGAAAATGTCACTCGCACAGAGAGTACCCCGACCGGAAAAAATGCTTACTCAACCCTTTTTATTGTTTGAAGGTGCAGGTAGTAAACCGGTAATTGGTAGTATCTAAATTCTATTATTATGTTACTCTACATTTGGGCATATTGAAATCTCATTTTCTTAGAATTTTCAATAGATCCAGTAGATATTATACCGTTTTAGATAGCTAAAAAAGACGTAAAGTTTTTAAAATAATTTGCAGAATAACTTCCATACATTTTTTTTTTCTCTTTATTGATTTAAAGTAGGAAACACTTGGTAAAAATTCGTAATTTAGAAACATTAACAAGCCGCCATTTGAAACTGTTAGTAACTAGTTCAAATTTTTTTGATGATTTTTGATACTTGACATACAGACTAACTAAAAATAACCAAAAAATCGCAGTCGAGAACCTCTAATAAAAAAAAATCGATATAAAAGCAAAAAAACATGTTTTTTTTAGAAAATCTTTAAACTTCAATATCTCGAAAACGGTTAAGTTTAGGACATCATGTTATAGAATCAAATCGGTCAGAAACGACCTAAGCTATAACGTCCTTAATTATCTAGGACGACTTTCCCTGTAACCCTGTATATATATATATATATATATATATATATATATATATATATATATATATATATATATATATATATATATATATATATATATATATGCACAATACGCAATCAAACTTACAATACTATATGCACGTCACTTGAACTCGCCACTTTTTATCCTCTGGCAAATCGCTTACTGCATGTTAATTCGATAATGATTATAAAATAGAGTGTAAAACTACTCGACTACATGATTATTGAAATTACCAACATTACTCGAATATTGAATCAAGTACTCAAGTGCTAAAATTAACGACCATGATTAGAATACGTTATTCTCTACTCGTTCGCTTAACTTCAAACGGCTTATACCAAAATATACTGTATCTTCGATTCATCACTCGACCAGCAATGTTCCTCTCGATCTCTATGAAGGGTCCTTTCTTTTCGTTCGTCTTTATCGTACTTGCTAAATATAAAGTTGGACAGACATATTTGCTTACTCAAGTGGCTATATTTTTCACTGACATTTTCTTAACTTAAAAGAAGCTAGAAAAGTTATTTACTTAGTACAAAATGTATGTAAGTATAACCACATGCTTTAACATTATATTTTTGCTAATATAGTAAGTAATGAAAAATAACATAATTTTCAAATTCATCGACTACAATAATCCTGAAAAGGACCTATAAGGTAATATATTATTATATTATAATATACTATAATAAATATTATCTGTGTACCAAATAGACAGATCGACAGACTAACCGACAGAGAGACCGACATGCACATCGACAGAAGTACCTACAGACAGATCGACAGAAATTGGAGACTATGGTTTTTGTGGAAAGGAAAAATATATAATCTCGGGATCTGATTTTTCATAAATTTAATAATTTTCTTAGCAAGAAGAGTAAAAAGGTCCAACGTTCCGCCTCGGTATAAAAAGACGATTGCCAAAACCCTCATGTTAGTTATACCCGGATATACATACATATATTCGTTTACAAACCGTACGGATTTGAGGAAAAAAGTGTTCATCTTTTCGATTTGCCTTAAAAAAATTTTTATATATGAAATTAGTCGGCAGGTGTATCGGGATTTTTTTTTACAAATGTGTATTTTCCAAAATATGGATGTTATAAATTATCGTAGTCCACTAATTGGCGGCACATTAAAAAAGCAATATTTCTGGTTCTATTTATCGTATAAACTTCGTTCTTCCGCCATTTTATTGCTCTTTATGTTGGCTTTCGCAAAGGATAACCGTGGAATTTTTTAATTGTTTATTTATAAATAACCGGTCAAGTGCAAGTTGAACTTGGGCAATTAGTGTTCCGTACGTTGATTACTTCTGAAATAAAAATTTTTGTTACGGAGGTATAAAATGATCAGTGACTTCAAAAAATACATCCCACATCAGTTTTCAGCAAAGTTTGTTTCCGATCTTTACTGAAAACTGATGACTTTGAATTTTTTTTTTTTATATACCAGATAAATTATTAAAGGTGATAATTTTCGTTCAATCTACACCCCGTGAAGAATATTCCAGAATTTTTTCAAAATTTTCGGATCAGTATTTTTCGAGATGGAGGGGGTACAGCGATTTTTCGCGATTTTTTCAAAATAATACAAAGAAAAGTGTGCGCATGTAAGACATTATATATATTTTTGAACTCGTGTTTTTACAAGCTTTAATTTAACACCCCACTTGATAACCTAGTAAAACATTTTTTTTTCACTTCCGATTTCACCCCCAAAAACTAACTCCTAAAGTCAAAATTTAACTTTCAATTCAATTTCTATATTAGTACCAAATTTCAGCTTTCTATGCCAAACAGTTTCGGAGAAAATCGGGTGTGACAGACGGACAGACAGATAGACACCGAAGTGATCTTATAAGTGTTCCGTATGGAACACTAAAAATAATGACAATAATTTTTAATAATTTTTTGTGCTTGCCCTCACAACTTATAAAATCTAAAAAAAATACCATTATTTTCGCTATGTTTTAATCTGAAAAAAACTCATATTTTTGAAAGGTGTGGTCTCTATTAGGTCGGAAAATATGTAATTACGAGCGCGCGTCACTCGGCGCCTGCCGCGCATAGAGTTCTAACGGAGTCTTGTTCACGTTTGCGCCGATTTCTTGCTTTTGATAGGTCATCCTTTATACCAGTACTTCTATATGAAAATTACATATACATTATCCAAAAAACGAACAAGTGGAAAGTAATCCTTATTATTAGACTAAATGTTCGAATGCACACACATCGAAAATTTAGAAACGTATTATTGAATACTGGAATAAAGACAAAGCTGAAATCGAATATTACAATTTCTTATAATAAAACACGATCGGGGTATCAAAAAAAATTAAGAGACTATAAAATATTATCATAAGCACATTTATTTGCAAGGATATGATATAATAATACATATGTTACAAAGTAAATAATTATTTCATAACTTCAACTTCAATTGAATGTTCCTGCAAAGAAAACTGCTTCGCTCTTTTTTTTTTTCGAATTGGTATCATGCAATGATATATCAACGTCCCTTTTATAGTTAGAGCCATTTAAAATCATTGCTCTATTTTTTTTTCTTCTTCAATAGATTCTTTATTCTCTACAAATTTCAATGACATGTTCGGAAGAGACTTAGTTCCCCATTCAAATAATTCTTTTGGCGTTTGTATTGGATTGGTTACTCTTTGAAGGCTGGTTCTAGCAGCTAACCTTTTCAAAGTCCTACCCAAGCCATCATACCCTTTCATTTTAGCTGAGTTGGTCTCGGTTCTAGTGTTCAATAATTACGTTTCTAAGTTTTCGATGAGTGTGCATTTGACCATTTAGTCTAGTAACACTTTCTACTTTTTCGTCGGACAATGTATATATAATTTTTATATAGAAGTACTGATATAAAAGGATGACGTTTCAAAAGCAAGAAATGGGCGCAAACGTGAACGACAGCGTTAGAAACCTATGCGCGCACCGCGTGACGCCCGCTCAAAATTATTTAATATTTTTCGACCTAATAGAGACTCCATTTTTTTTGAAAATGTGGATTTTTTAGATTAAAACATAGCGAATATAACGGTATTTTTTTCGGTTTCATAAGTTATAAGAGCAAACATGAAAAAATTATTTACACAATTTCATTGTTATTATTTTTTATTAATAAACATTTAAAAAATTCCACGATTATACTTTGGGAAAGCCACCGTAAAGAGCAATAAAACTGCTAAAGAATGAAGTTTATACAATAAATAGAACCGAAGATATTGCTTTTTTAACGTGCCTCCGATTAGTGGACTACGATAATTTATAACATCCATATTTTGCAAAATATACATATGGAAAACAATCTCGATATATGTATCGACTTATTTCATATGTACAGGGTGAGTCAACGATAGAGTAAAGTTCATTATCTCATTTGTTTCGGGAATGACGGAAAAATGTTAAATACAATAGTTTTTAGGGAATGTTAAGGGGCACAGTTTAAAATTATTTTTGAGTATACAGGGTACTTCAAAAAGTATGGCCGATATAACATCTGTTTTTGTAAGTGGAATATCCTATTTTCTAATTTATTTTTAAATTCTGCGTAAAATTTTATAACTTTTTTATTAATAATGTTATATACCTAAATCTAATAGTTTTTCTAATATTTCAATTTTTTTTAAAAAAAATACTAGTTTTCAGTTTTATAAAAATTGCCAGTAGAACCTTTGTTTCTGAAGGTGGAATACTCATAATTGATACGAGCGTTCTATAGAGATGAAAAAAAGATATATGTAAAGAAATTTGAGTTGCTACAGGGTGTTCAAAATAAATTTATACATTTCGACTATTTTAAATTGAAAAATCTCAAATTTTTTAAATGCCACACCCTGTATATTATTATTTTTTCTGATAGGTTTTACAAAACCCTCCAACTTTTATTTAAATTTAAAATAGTTGAATTGCATGAATTTATTTTGAACACCCTGTAGCATCTAACTCAAATTTCTTTACATATATATCTTTTTTTTCATCTCTATAGAACGCTCGTACCAATTATGAGTATTCCACCTTAAGAAACAATGGCGCTACTGGCAATTTTTTACAAAACTGAAAACTAGTATTTTTAAAAAAAAAAAAATTGAAATATTAGAAAAACTACTAGGTTTAGGTATATAACATTATTAATAAAAAAGTTATAAAATTTTACCTAGAATTTAAATGTATTATAGATATTTATTAGAAAATAGGATGTTCCATTTAAAAAAACTTATTTTATATCGGGCACACTTTTTTGAAATACTCTGTATACTCAAAAATAATTTTAAATTGTGCACCTTAACATTCTCTAAAACTATTTTGTCGTCATTCCCAAAACAAATAAGATAATGAACTTTACTCTATCGTTGACTCACCCTGTACAAGCCATAAAAAAATTTTCAGGCAAATCAAAGATGTAAAGTCGAAATAGGTGTACGATTTATAAAATAATGACCCACATATACAAACAGAGGTTACATAACTGTATATACAAAGTGTCATAAAAATACTTTATTATATTGAAATGGATAGCTACTGGGTCAAATAATAAAGCAATCACTACATTTTTTTCAAACGTCTGTAGAGTAGTTTACAACGAAGTTGCCAAACGGCTTATTATGTATTAGATATAAAATGTTGGTAAAATCTTGATCAGTAAGTTACATTTAACAGAAATATATTGTTATTTCAACAAACATAAATATGTTCACTAACTTTTTGTTAATTTCCACAAGTAATAACCGAAGACTTTTATACTCTTACAGTGTACCTGTACGCACTGGTGGCTTCTTATAATTCAGTTGATACATCAACTGATTGATAGGTTCTTAAATTTTTAGCATAATAACGTTATAAGTATCCAAGTTCGAGTCAATTGATTGTGACGTGTCTTTGTACTGCAGCCAGTAATCGGGGTACGCGCTGAAAGCCATAAATCTTCAAGATAGATTGTTCCGTTGGTTATAGCGAAGCGTCATTTTTTAATATTCCCTTGATACAAAAATCTATCGGATTAAATATACTAAACAATTTTTATGACACACTCTATATAGCTAAAGGACAAAGACACTTCTGACGCAGATTTGATTACGAGAGTTAATAATTTAAGATATAAGTTATAAAGGGTCTAGGCGGTTAAGATGGTGAAAAATGCCCCCAGCGCTTTTGAAAAACAAAAAATATCCTCATGTAGAACATAAAAAAATATGACTTTCCTGAAATTTTCAGCCCTCTAGACCTTCCCATAACCTCAAAAATCTATAAAACGAGATTTTCGGTTTTTTGGCGATATCTCCGGTTCTATTCATCGTAGAAACCTTTTTTTTCAAATTTTAGGATTTTTTATTGCCTACAACATGCTAGTTTTTTAAAAAAATTTTGGTGTGAAATTCAAATTGTTTTGAGCGTTTTAAATTTTTAAAATTGAATTAAAAAAAAACTAGGGCTTACTCAGGCCCCAAAAAAATATATATTGTGTATTTTATGTCAAACTATGCCTGTGAATTTTTTCAGATTTTTAGAGGTGGAGGAAAATGGTTACAAACGCGAAAAAACGAGTTTTTCGTCGTTTTTCCGCATTTTTACCTTCTTTTGGGGCACAGAATTTCATTGTAGATCCTCAGTTGCTTCAAAATTATATATATATATATATATATATATATATATATATATATATATATATATATATATATATATATATATATATATATATATTATCGAAATATTAATGAATCATTTTATGTAATATAAAGACCATATTGCGCCATTTTTCCTTTAAAATCACGATTAAGACAAGTTTAAGACAAGATTAAGTTGCAAATAAGACTTTTTAGGTTATTTTATATTACTGAAAACACTATGATTTTAAGTACCCACCAAATAATACATAAAATAAACTCTTGTAAATGTCAATGTTTTAAAATTATTCAATTGCAATACTGAATACCTAAAAATTCAATAGAAATTTCTAATTTAAAAGATTATTTTTATGTGTAACGTTAAGGAATGTAAGAAACAAAAATATAAGATCGTTAAGTGCATCCAATTCGGTGCAGAATAGACAGTTCTATGTCATAAATGAAGACAAAAGTTCCTTCGGTGCATAATAAACAGTCCTATGTCATAAACAATCCTAATCAATGATACTGAAACGTTGTATTTATGATACAAATCAATAATTTCAGTTTTTTTTCTATACATTAAAATGAAACTAATGAAAAAATCAATAAACAAATCAATGATATAAAAGCGCCGTATGTATGATGTGTATAAATGTGAGAGAGAGAGTGCGTTCAGGGGTCGCTATTGTCCAAGCGCTGTGTAACTTTGCTTAATATTATTGTTATCGGGCCGTTGCTGCAAGGACCATTTAATTAAAAATCGTTTTTTTGATGAAGATATCGTTAAAATTAATGTAGCATCCAATACTAGCTCATTCGAATTGCATGATTTAACAAAACTGCTTTCATCTTTGAGTGTTTCTTGTGATAAGAAAATCATTGATCACATGGGAGATTTTAGTTTACCAGAAGATCGTCTGCGTGTATTCACCGGTTTGTCATGGGAAAATATTATAGAGTTGCGTGAAATGATGACTTCATTAAGGAACTCTTTCAACCGGAATGTTACTCAAGCATTAATTGTATTTTTAATGAAATTACGTAGTGGCAATTCGAATGAGTTAATAGCAGCAATACTGGGATTAGATGAGCCAAGAAAAATCTCGAGCTTTACAACATCAATTTTGCATGCTTTTGAAAAGGACGTTCTTCCCACTAGATTTGGATTACAAGCTGTGAAAAGAGTGGATTTAATTAATAATCATATGACTAGTGTAGTGAAAAAACTCCATAAAACAGAAAATCATCTTGTTTTACTTGCTGATGGAACCTACGTTCGTCACCAAAAAAGCTCTAATAATGAGTACCAAAGAAAATCTTATTCTGGTCAAAAAAAAGTCCCCTTATGTAAGCCATTCACTATTTGTACGCCTGATGCATATGTAGTCGACGTGTTGGGACCTTATTATGCGAATAAGAATGATGTTCAAATCCTTCGTGAATTATTAAATGAAAACACCGACTTACAGAATTTATTGCAGCCACAAGATGTTTTTGTATTGGATAGAGGCTTTCGTGATGTAGTCGACTATCTAGAAGAACTTCAATATCGTGTTTTCATGTCATCTTTGAAGGGAACAAGAAAACAATTGAGTGCTGCAGAATCTAACCATTCTCGACGTGTTACAGCTGTTAGATGGGTTGTTGAAGCTACTCATGGAATCATTGGTCATAAGTTCAAGTTACTTCATCACCAACTTGATAATCGATTGATACCAAATGTTGAGCATTATTACAAAGCTGCATGTTTCGTAGTCAATCACTTCGGAAAACGTTTGGAGTTGACCATTTCTGCTAATGAAGAAATATTAAGCCGCTTTGAAACTCAAAATCCTGATGAAAATACTTTAGCTATAGAATCTCAGAGTAATAGGTGGAGTAGAAGAAAAATGTTGTTTTCTCGTTTGGGTTCCGAAGATGTTTTAGATTTTCCTGAACTTCCAGAAAACGATTTGAAAATATTTTTCACTGGCACCTATCAAATGCAACAGGCCATATCATATTTAGCAGAAATGTTGGATGAAAACAATGAAGTTCGCTTACAGTATTTGAAAGAATCCAAAGATATAATTAAGATACAAGTTCGCTCCCGACACATTAGCAGCAAAACGTATAACTGTTACATTCATTATAAACCGAATTCAGTTGGTTATAAAAGTATTCTTAGATACTGCTGTAGTTTATTATTTATCACATGCAAGGTATATATCAAAAAAACTGAGACCAGCTGAAAAAACTGACAAAAATATTTGAAAACTGCCGGTGTTGAGCCAGTTATCAATGAAGATAGCAATGACGATTAATTATATCATTATTATTTATTTTTGCAGTTGCGAGATTATGTATAATACTTACACATCGTCTTATGTTTACAGGTTTTTTCTTTCAGGTTCAACATTTATGTTTAATTTGCTCTACTAATTATATAATTGTATTTTTATTGCGTAGTATTATTATGTAAAATTATTAAATGCTTGCAAAGAGAATGAAGGAGCAGTAATACTTAACTTTATCTTTCATAAAAAAAGTTTATATATTTTTGAAAAAATGTTTTCCTATTATCTTTCAAGTAAGGCTGAATGTATACAGTGTATGAAAATATGAATGATGAGTGAGTGTAATGCAGCCGTGCTATCACGCCAGTCCCAAGTCTGGAGAAATCGCAGTGGGCACTTGCGTATGCGTATGCTTGTGCATGTTCACAATGTATTTCTGAAATAATGAGATATATTTCAATTTCAATTTACAGCTAATGATTGGGGCGGAACATCTAAAAGGGTCTTCTTTGTATCCTAACCTTATCTAACTTAATTTTAAGCAGAAAATCTTTTAACAAATTAAATACACATGTAAGTGTGATTTTTACTTTATAATATAAATATTTTTTTACTTTATATTAATAGTATTAAGTAAAAATCACACTTACATGTGTATTTAATTTGTTGAATATGGATTTTTACCAAGTTAACGCTGCTTCAATTAAATATAGAAAATCTTTTTTCTATATGATGTTTTTATAAACAGAAATGTTTTAATTTCTATAAAATTATATATTTGGATGAATTATGAAGTATGACTAATTACTCAAAACAAAAATAAATAACTTAAAAATGTGTTAATCTTGCCTTAATCTTGTCCTAAACTTGCCTTAATTTTGTCTTAATCGTGATTTTAAAGGGAAAAATGGCGCAATGTGGTCTTTATATTACATAAAATGATTCAATAGTATTTCGATAATACATATAATTTTGAAGCAACTGAGGATCTGCAACGAAATTCTGTGCCCCAAAAGTAGGTAAAAATGCGGAAAAACGACGAAAAAAAGCGTTTTTTCGCGTTTGTAACCATTTTCCCCCACCTCTAAAAATCTGAAAAATTCACAGGCATAGTTTTTGGGCCTGAGTAAGTCCTAGTTTTTTTTTAATTCAATTTTAAAAATTTAAAACGCTCAAAACAATTTGAATTTCGCGCCAAAATTTTTTTTAAAAAATAGCATGTTGTAGGCAATAAAAAATCCTACAATTTGAAAAAAAAAGAGGTTGAATAGAACCGGAGATATCGCCAAAAAACCGAAAATCACGTTTTATAGATTTTTGAGGTTATGGGAAGGTCTAGAGGGCTGAAAATTTCAGGAAAGTCATATTTTTTTATGTTCTACATGAGGATATTTTTTGTTTTTCAGAAGCGCTGGGGGCATTTTTCACCATCTTAACCGCCTAGACCCTTTCTATTATTTTTCTCAAAAACCATCAAACTTTTTTTTTTTCTAATACTTCTTTTCTTTTGCAGGTATGATATGTGGTAACATGTGACTAATTAGAAATTATTTAATATATAGGTAAGATAACTTTAAGTCTTTTAAATTAAAATTGAGTTTTTCAAATATAACTCAACCTATAGAGAGAGAGACATTAAAAACTGAAATGGGCATTTTTCTACAATATTAGATAACTTACTAAACTTCTAGATTCACAGAAAATAAATTAATTAACACTTTCATGTTGATGACTTGTGAATTTTTCACACTTCCGTTCACTGATTTTTTAATTTTTATTTTTCATCTGAGTACTGTAATATCCACATTAAAATGATTTATTTTTCATTATAATCTCAACGAGACGTCTAAATTTCTGGTTGAAAGGTTTAAGGAAATGATTCAATTGCACAGGGTGAGTCAACGATATAGTAAAGTTCATTATCTCATTTGATTCGGGAATGACGAAAAAATGTTAAATACAATAATTTTAGGGAATGTTAAGGTGCACAGTTTAAAATTATTTTTGAGTATACAGGGTACTTCAAAAAAGTGTGGCCGATATAACATATGTTTTTTTAAATGGAACATCCTATTTTCTAATTTATTTTTAAATTCTGCGTAAAATTTTATAGCTTTTTTATTAATAATGTTATATACCTAAAGCTGGTAGTTTTTCTAATATTTCATTTTTTTTTTTTTTTAAACACTAGTTTTCAGTTTTGTAAAAAATTTCCAGTAGCGCCATTGTTTTGTTTGAAGGTGGAATACTCATAATTGATACGAGCGTTCTATAGAGATGAAAAAAAAAAGATATACGTAAAGAAATTTGAGTTAGATGCGACAGGGTGTTCAAAATAAATTTATGCATTTCGACTATTTTAAATTGAAAAATCTCAATTTTCTTTATAGGCATACCCGGTATATTATTACTTTTTCTGATAGATTTTACAAAACCCTCCAACTTTTATTAAGTATGTCATATACCTATTTCTAATAGTTTTCGATTTATTTTGAATTTTTCAATTTTTACGCTTGTTTTTAATACACTTACGCTATTGTGAAAATATAAACAAATAGTTAATAATAATTTTAATATAGTTTAACTTATCTAATGATTAATTATTATGACGTAATAAATGTTTAAAAATATGCCCGTCTACTTGAATACACATGTTTAGTCGTTT
This sequence comes from Pachyrhynchus sulphureomaculatus, assembly GCA_019049505.1. Classification (NCBI taxonomy): domain Eukaryota; kingdom Metazoa; phylum Arthropoda; class Insecta; order Coleoptera; family Curculionidae; genus Pachyrhynchus; species Pachyrhynchus sulphureomaculatus. The sequence continues at coordinate 180,995,801 of CM032456.1, read as the reverse complement.
TACTATATTTTCCTTCACTTTCCTTAGCATAAAGTGTTATTGTCCTGCACGCATCCCGTAAATTTGAGATTTTTCAGTTTATAGTAGTCGAAATGTATAAATTTATTTTGAACACCCTGTAGCATCTAACTCAAATTTCTTTACATATACCTTTTTTTTCATCTCTATAGAACGCTCGTACCAATTATGACTATTCTATCTTCAGAAACAATGACGCTGCTGGCAATTTTTTACAAAACTGAAAACTAGTGTTTAAAAAAAAAAAGAAATTGAAATATTAGAAAAACTGCCAGCTTTAGGTATATAACATTATTAATAAAAAAGTTATAAAATTTTACGCAGAATTTAAAAATAAATTAGAAAATAGGATGTTCCATTTAAAAAAACATATGTTATATCGGCCACACTATTTTGAAGTACCCTGTACATATACTCAAAAATAATTTTAAACTGTGCACCTTAACATTTTTTCGTCATTCCCGAAACAAATGAGATAATGAACTTGATTCCATCGTTGACTCACCCTGTATATCTACAGAAATATTTAGAGCCGCTGTTTCCAAATGAAAGCTATTTAGATAGCCAACCTCCAACAGGAGACGGAGCATTAAGAAGAAGAAGATAAAAGTATATGTATGATATACCTTTTTTAAGTTTAAACTTGTGTAATATGTCTTTTTAGTGTTCCGTACGGAACACTTTTGGGATCACTTCGGTGTCTGTCTGTCTGTCACACCCGATTTCCTCTGAAACTATTAACATATAAGGTTACAATTTGGCACAAATATAGGAATTGATAGCCCAATCAGGTCCTTGTAGTCTTAATAGTTATATTTTAACTTAAGGGGTTAACTTTGAAGGGTGAAATGGGTGGGTGAAAAAAAATTTTACAAGGCCATCGAGTGAAAGCTTGTAAAAACGCTAGCTCAAAAATATATGTAATGTAATACTTGCGCACGCTTTGCTTTGTATTATTTTTAAAAAATAACCAAAAATCGCTGTCCCCCCACCCTATCTCTAAGAATATTGATCAAAAATTTTCAAAAAAATTCTGGAATATTTTCCATAAAGTGTAGATTTAGCGGAAATTATCACGAGTTTGATAACTTATCTGGTATAAAAAAACTTGTTTAACTTGACAATATAGTGGAGATTTTTTTCGTGGACAGCTGTGAATTTGACCGGGACGTTCAGTACATTACTGCCTGAAGCATTTGGCCTGGGTGTAAAAACCTAATAACTAGTAGTTACAATCAAAATAACCGCATACGCATTTAAAATCAGAAAGTTAATACCATTAAAGCTCAAATGGGAAGTATATGAAATTATTTAGCACTGTTAATTATGCCACCCCTTATGAATTATACATATTCCTTAAATTTTATTTATAAACACATGCTTATTTTATTGAGCATATGGCAAGAAACATCGCAATATTAACGATACATAAAGTCCAAGTCTTCTAGTCAATTGGTCCTGAGAGGGTCCATTTGCATTAATATCTTGATCAGCCATTGCAGTGTTTCAGGGACCAGGAGATTTTAATAATTATCTGGTCGCCAGCTGTGCTAGTTCATCTAGTTCGCATATTTAATGGCCTCCAGGGTACACCACGAGAAGGCGAACTGGCTCTACACCTTTTCTAAACGCAAGCAAATTATAAATACCTATTATATTAGAATTATTAAAAAATGTTGAGTTGGTCCCCTGGAGGCAACGATAGATTGCAAAAAGTAATTTCCCCGAAGCTCCTTTGTTATATGTTATTATGTAGTCACCCTTACTGTTACGGAAAAAAAAAAATAGGCATTTCAGTTTACTGAAACAATTATTTTTTTTAAATTATTTTATTTAAATAAAATTATTACGAAACTAATTTTTTAAAATTCATCTTTTTTTTTTTTATGGGTCTAGCACACGTGCTACAGGGAAGTCCCTAAAGCGCTACAGGAGCGACACGTGTGCGGAGAAAGCGATTCACGCTGTTCTTGAATCGCTGTAGATTGTACTCGATGGGAAACACAGTCCTGGGTAAACCATTCCAAAGGTATGATGTTCTCCATATAAAAGACTGCTTGGAAACCGTTGTACGAGGAGTAACAAGCTGAACCTCATACGGATGTGAAGCATTAGCGCGACGTGTACTTCTAATATGCACCGCTCTGGGTGGAATTAAACCGGCCACTTCCTTCGAACACTTTCCATGAAAGTACTTGTAGAATAGGCTCAAGTCGCCAACCGTTCTTCGATGTTCCAGCGAATCAAGGCCGTCGGTCAGTTCCGGGTGTCCAATCAGACGAATAGCTCTTCTCTGGATAGAATCCAACAAATGCAGTGTATGTTTGGGAGCGGAGCTCCAAACATGGGAGCAGTATTCCATAGTTGGTCGAATTTGAGCTTTGTAAAGAATTAACAGTTGTTGTGGAGTGTAAAGCTTTCTGGTTCGAAACAATATTCCCAACTTTTGAGAAGCTCTTCTTGCTATGCCTGCAACATGTTCATGCCAGGACATATTTGCTCCCAAATTAACGCCTAACAGATTGAGTGACGATGTTAGAGGGATGGAGTGCCCCGACATAACTATGTCGGGTTCTGCAACGTTAACTTTTTTTAGAAAAAACTGCCGCCTGGGTTTTTGTAGCGTTAAATTCCACTTGGTTACTGTCACCCCAAGATAGAATTTCTTCCAGGTCTTTGTTAAGTTGAATGACTTCCTGCTGTCTGCGGATATTCGTCTGAGTAGTCGATGTCCGAGCGTTCAAAGTGAATGAAGAGATAAGTGTACTGTCATCTGCAAAGCTGTAGATTGGATTCTCGGTCTTTTCCAGCAGATCGTTAATATAAATGAGGAAGAGAGTAGGAGACAGTATGGAACCTTGGGGCACACCGGCGTTGATAGTGAAGGTGTTAGAAAGAAATCCGTCGACTGCCACTCGTAAGGAACGCTCTCTGAGGAAACATGAGAGCCACAAACAGAACTTTTCAGACATACCATAAGAACGTAGCTTAGCCAACAGCCCATCGTGCCAAACACGTTCAAATGCCTTGGACATGTCAAGAGCAACCGCTCGAGATTCTCCAAAGTGTTCAATTGCGTTGTTCCAAACATGTGTTACATAAGTCAGAAGATCTCCTGTTGATCTATTTTTACGAAAGCCATATTGGTGATCACTAATAATGTTGAATCCTTCAAGATATTTTAGAAGATGCTGATTGATAGCCTTTTCCATGACTTTCGATATTATTGAGAGTAGTGCGATTGATCGGTAGTTATTTGGCAAGGTCTTCTTGCCTTTTTTAGGTATCGGCTGAACTGTGGCACATTTCCAGTAGGAAGGAAATATTCCCTTTCTGTAGGATAGGTTGAAAAGTCTACAGAAAACTGGTGTTAGTTCCCTCGCACAGTTCTTGAGAACTATGGCAGGTATTCCGTCAGCGCCTGAAGCCTTTTTGGTGTCTAGCTTCATCAAAATACGTTTTATGATACGCTGTCTGAAGACAATATCGGGCATCCTTGACTGCAGTATGGGAATAGTAGGTGGTGTTTTTCCTTGGAAATCGACAGTAGAATGTGGAGCAAAAAGTTCAGCCAACAAGTTCGCTTTCTCAACAGGTGTCGTTGCAATAGAATTATCTGGCCGTGTGAGTGGTGGTATGGTGGATTTGGTGAAATTTTGACTAACTGCCTTAGCGACTGACCAAAAGGACCTGGAATTGCCGGGACAAGCGAGAAGTTTGTTTCTAATCCGTTGATTGTGTACCTCCTTGGTTTCGTCGATAATTTCTTTGCTTCTGTTCCTGGCACAAACAAAAATGTTACGATTTATGGTGTTGGGATCTTCACGCCACTGTCGGTATGCAAGATGTTTAGAAGCAACAGCTTCTTTGCATTTTAGGTCAAACCAAGGCTTGCCGTTGGAAGGGCATTTCTTCGAAAAAGGGATGTAAGCCTCCATACCGGCCAAAATAACATCGGAAACCTCCCTGGCGCTGTCAGATGGGTCGTCGGATCGAAAACAAACGTCCAACCAAGGGAAAGTTCGAAAATATTCCATGAGATCTTCCCATTTAGCAGATTTGTAGTGCCAAATCTTGCGCGGTTTGGGCGCCTCTCTGTCACTGATTGGTAGAATACTCGATGTCGAGAGTAGTTTATGGTCGGATGAACCTAACGGAGGATTTACGCTGACCGTGTAAATCTCCGGATTGGTGGTTAAAAACAGATCAAGAAGACTGGCGAACTCTCCGTCTCGATCAGGGATCCGTGTTGGTTCATCAATAAGCTGAGTCAAGCCACAACTGATTGAAAATGATTCGGCTTCACGACCTTGTTCGTCGGTAGTATTTGAATATTTAAGCCAGTTGATGTTGTGGACATTAAAGTCACCCAGGATGGCAATTTCGGCATTTGGATAGTTAATTTGTAAATCTTCCTAGCTATTATATTGCAAGAAAGCTGTTTATAAAAATTACAATATATCAAAATATAAAGACGAGAATATTCTATGAATGAGGTCCTATGAGAGAGGTTATAAATATTCAACATAATTTATAAAATGCTATGAAGATAATCAGACAAAATAGTCTGTAGGCAATGTTAATAACTACATGACAAGAACAGATGTTGGATGGAAATCAGAAAACTATATCGTATTATTTATATTTGAAATATTTAGATTATTATTCACCAAGAATAAAATAATACTTCTCGATCTATTATTTTATTCTTGGTGAATAATAAACTTGACAGTAATTAAAAAAAAAACTAATATAAATTCAATCTTCAAATAATGCAATAAAAAAAGGTGAAAATAATGATAAGATAGACAAAGTTTAGATACAGCACACAGACACATATTATGATTTTATCCTCTCTGTGGTATCACCTGAACTTTTGGACCTCGAAAGACTTGTGCTCTTTTGTTTATAAACAATTGAAGTTTTCAAAACGCGTTTTTTAACCTTAAAATGTGAATAACTCCGGTTATATCAATCGGATCGAGCCAAACAAAAAACTAAACTCTTCATAATGAAATTTCCAACAAATCCTCATTGGTTTTAAATCGCTCAAATGTGTACATAATCTATAAAATTAAAAAACCGACAAAAAACAGTTTTTTTTTTCATTTATTGTACAGACCGACTAGTGAACCGATCGGCTTGAAACTTATATTCCTTCCGTTATAGCAAAAATACCCTGAAATTTTGGTACAAAAATTTTGAACTCAGTGAGCACAATTGAATTTGTTATTTAAAATTTTAATTGCCCGCCATTTTATGCCATTTTGTTCAAAATGGATCTTTTTTTAGTGTTCCCTACGGAACACTTATAAGATCACTTCGGTGTCTGTCTGTCTGTCTGTCTGTCTATCTGTCTGTCTGTCTGTCTGTCTGTCTGTCACACCCGATTTTCTCGGAAACTGTTTGACATAGAAAGGTGAAATTTGGTAATAATATAGGAATTGATGGCCTCATCAGAGTCATGTAGTTTTGAGAATTAAATTTTGACTTAAGGGGTTAGTTTTGGGGGGTGAAGTCGGAAGTGAAAAAAAATTTTTTTTTTACTAGGTCATCGAGTGTGGTGTCAAATGAAAGCTTGTGAAAACACGAGTAAAAAATATATATATAATATTATACTTGCGCGCACTTTTCTTTGTATTATTTTTAAAAATTCGCGAAAAAATCGCTGTCCCGGGCCTTATCTCGAAAAGTACTTATCAAAAAATTTCGAAAAAATTCTGGAATATTCTCCACGGGGTGTAGATTGAACGAAAATTATCACGAGCGCATTACCTTTAATAATTTATATGGTATATAAAAAAAAACAAAAATTTCAAGGTCATCAGATTTCAGTAAAGATTGGACACAAACTTTGTTGAAAACTCATTTGGGGTGTGTTTTGTGAAGTCACTGATCATTTTATACCACCGTAACATAAATTTTGACTTAAGAGGTTCGTTTTGAGGGGTGAAATCGGAAGTGAAAAAAAATTTTTTTTACTAGGTCATCGAGTGTGGTGTCAAATGAAAGCTTGTGAAAACACGAGTAAAATATATATATATATATATATATATATATATATATATATATATATATATATATATATATATATATATATATATATATATATATATAATGTAATACTTGCGCACACTTTTCTTCGTATTACTTTTAAAAAATCGCTGTCCTCTACCTTATCTCGAAAAATACTGATCAAAAAATTTTGAAAAAATTCTGGAATATTCTCCACGGGGTATAGATTGAACGAAAATTATCACGAGTGCATTACCTTTAATAATTTATTTGGTGTATAAAAAAAAAACAAAATTTCAAGGTCACCAGTTTTCAGTAAAGATTGGAAACAAACTTTGTTGAAAATTCATTTGGGGTGTGTTTTGTGAAGTCACTGATCACTTTATACCACCCTAACAAAAATTTTTATTTTAAAAACAATCAACGTACGGAACACTAATTGTGCAAGTTCAACTTGCACTTGACCGGTTTTTTTAATTTAAGGTCTCGACGTCCCTTTTTAACCTTTTTTTTACATTTGTTTATTACTGAAATAACAACAATTGACATTTTGAAAAAAAAGTTGTTAATGAAAATTATATTTATTTTTTAAAATAAAGGTCTCGTTATTCTTTACCAGATGTAATAAAAAATATTCAATTTTTTTTTCAAAATAACCGAAAAAAGGCTTTGGTTTTTATTTGATTAATAAACAAATGTAAAAAGAAAACGGTTAAAATGATTCCACAATTTTTTTTAAATGGCGTTGGAAAGCTGGCGTCAAGACTTAAATTTTTGTCGGCCTGTACAATAAAATGAAAAAAAAAAAACAATTGTTTGTCGGTTTTTTCAATTTTGTAGGTTATGTACACATTTGAGCGACTTAAATTGTTGTAAATTTCATTACGAAGAGTTTGGTTTTTTTTTGTCTCAATGCGACACATATAACCGGAGTTATTCGCATTTTAAGCTTAAAAAACGCATTTTAAAAACTTCAATTGTTTATAAACAAAAGAGCACAAGTTTTTCGAGGTCCAAAACTCAGGACAATACTCCTGGTGACACCCCAGAGAGAATAAAATCATAAAATTACTGTATCTAAACTATGCATTTTTACTGCCCTAAAGTAGTTTACTTCGCTTTTTCCGTATTTTTGACATCTATCAGGGAATTGTCGACTTCAAGATCGAAAATATAAGAGTTGTTTTGATGAGTCGAGTTTTTACGACCTATTAAGTTAGATGACTTAAACTGAGAATCAGCCAGGGGATGTGGTGATTGGAAAAGATAAAAATCCGAAGGGGAGTGTGGAGAATAAGCCGCTGGAGGGACAATTTCGCAACCCAAATCTGGATGGTTTCCAGGGTCTTTTTTGCTGTATGGGTCCTTGTGTGACGATCTGGCAAGGCCGGAACATGTCATAGTTGATCACGACCTTCTAATCCTGTCGGAGCACATCTGTTGTATGATACAGCATTTTGATCTAAAGCCGAACAAATCATTTATTTTACCTCAACCTCGTGAAGAAGGTACCTCAAATTTTACTTTTTAACGACGTGTCTAGAACTGATTTTATACGATATACATAAGCCTCCCCTATAAATCTCAAATAAAAAGCCAAACTCGCGGCGCCCCTACGGGTCGTGGAGGCGCGCCCATCAAAGGAAAGCATTTTTTTGTGAAATGAAAGAAACCCAACGATTTTCGATCTACCCCAACTTATTTAGTATGCTGATTACGTTAGTTTTATAATCACGCAAATAAAATTTTAATGAATTACAGTGTTAAAATTTTTACTTATATATATATATATATATATATATATATATATATATATATATATATATATATATATATATATATTTATTATTTACCTATTTATTTATTTATCTACGGGCAGACCCATTTTATACATAGTATTTACAGAAAAATTTCAATAATATAGTAAACTTATAACAATACAATACAATAACAACACCAGTAATTATCATTTCAAAAACTCAGTGGACTGTCAACAGTTTTTCTTTTAAAACGTTTTAAAGAGAGATTAAAAAAATCAAGATCCGCTTCACTGGCACCATTAGTGATTCCAGTGATCGGCGAGAATAGGCCATAGTTACATCTGTGGTACCTCGGGGCAAAGAGTACGTGGTCCCTTGTTAATCTTGGTGGAACATGAAAATTTATCAGACTCAAGAGATCAGAGCAGTCTATATGACCATTTACAAGTCGAAATAAGAAACATATATCAGCAACTTTCCTTCGTCTTGAAAGTGATTGCAGCCGAAGTCTTCGTAGCTGGTCCCCATAGGCAGTGATGTTCCACTTAAATTTGCAAGAGACATATCTAGCATACTTCCTCTGTACCCTTTCAACACCCTCAATATGCACAGCATACGATGACGACCACACATATGACAGATACTCCAAAGAAGATCTCACCAAGGCCTTGTACAAAATATTCACGCTATCTACGGTCCGGAAATCCCTAGTATTCCTACACGACGAAGCCAAGGAGTTTAATACATTTGTTAGTAATAAAGTCATAATGAATATGAAAATCAAGCTTAGTGTCCAAATAAATACCCAAGTCACACAATGAGGAGACTCTTTCGAGAAGACAATTATTAATACTGTAGTCATACAAAAGCGGAACTTTCACTCGAAAGAACGACATAATCTTATATTTTTGAATATTTAGTTTCATTTTGTTTCTCCTGCACCACTCACTCACCTTATCCAAGTCTCCCTGCAGTCTCATAGCATCGTCAACAGAATGAATTGCCGTAGACAATTTCAAGTCATCTGCAAAAAACAAGGGCCTTGAAAATAAAATCACCTTTCGTAGGTCGTTAATAAATATATTAAACAGCAATGGGCCCAGGTGGCTACCCTGCGGCACACCCGATGTAACAGACACCTCACTCGACACAAAGCCCTTTACTTTAACAAACTGTTTTCTGTATGTAAGGTAGCAGGTCAACCAATTCAGTAGTGCTCCACCAAACCCATAACCTCTTAACTTCCCTATCAGGATATCGTGGTTGACTGTGTCGAAGGCCTTGCTGAAATCCGTATAAACCACGTCAACCTGACCACCCGCCTCCATTACATCAATAGTACTTTGAACCAACAAGATTAGGTTTGTAGCCGTCGATCTGCCACCAACGAAACCGTGCTGTTCCGGAACCAAAAAAGGTTTTATGAATGGTTTTAATTTGTCGCAAACAATTTTTTCGAATACTTTTGGAATAGAACTTAGAATGGAAATAGGTTGATAATTTTTAGCTTCTGATTTGTCGCCGGACTTAAATACTGGAGTAATGAAGCTATATTTCCATTGGTCAGGAAAAACACTATATATATATATATATATATATATATATATATATATATATATATATATATATATATATATATATATATATGTATATATAAATATATATATATATATATATATATATATATATATATATATATATATAGATATATAAGACCCACTTGCGAAGATTCTTGAGCCAGGATTCACGCCTTCGATCTGGACCTTTCTTACCACACAATTTGCCTTGAATTATGAACTGCAACAGTTCGTATTTCTCACTTCGCATAATGTGTCCCAGATATTCCAATTTTTTCTTTTTTATTGTTAACAGTAGCTCCGTTTTGGTGTTCATTCTGCGAAGCACTTCTTCATTACGTATCTTGTCGACCCAAGGTATTCGCAATATACGCCGACAGGCCCACATCTCAAATGCAGTTATTCGCTTACACATATCATCGATAAATGTCCATGCCTCAATTCCGTATAAAACCACAGGAAAAACATAACACTTCAGCAGTCGCTTCTTAACATCTGTCTTAAAACTCCGGTCACATAAAACGTTTCTCAACTTCATGAATGTTTGCCTGGCTTGTGCGATTCTACTTTAATCTCCATGTCCTGTCTCCATTCGTCATGAAGCGAAGTCCCCAGATACTTATAACTGCCGACCTGTTCTATTTGCTCTGTTCCAAGTTTAATTTTTGCACGTATATGTTGCTTCTTAGTAATTATCATAAATTTAGTTTTTTTGGTATTCATTTCTAAACCGTACTGATTACTGACCGTATTGACTCTGTTTAGAAGTGTTTGTAGATCTTCTGCACTTTCTGTTAAAAATATACTAGGACCAGCATATCTAATATTATTTATTAGGACCACATTAATAAGAATGCCCTCAGTCCTTTTGAAAATCGCTTCTTTGAAAATCATTTCTGAATATAGATTGAATAACAAGAGAGACAGTATATAACCCTGCTTCACTCCCCGTTGAATTTCTACGTCGTCTGACAGCTCTGAATCTACCTTTATGTTTGCGCGCTGTCACCAATATAAATTCTTTATTATTCTTATGTCATGAAGGTCTAACCTCAACTCATTTAAAAATATTAAACTGTGGAATTATTCTGTGGTGATTTTCACCGTATTACCACATGTCATGACCAAAAAGGGTTGAATGATTTTAACTTTGTCTGTTACCTATACCTTTTAATAGTTTGTTCTAATATGGGGTCTTAAATAATACTAGAGCAAAAAGGTATTCTTAAAAGACAATTTTATTTATAATATTGTTATTAAGTAAACAATTTTAAAAAATAAGGCAATTTTAAGTTTGGTCCAATTTAACAAACTTTAAATTTACCAGCGAAATAATAAACTTACATACTTTATAGTATAGTTCTAAAAACAGATTATAACAATAATCTAGATCGATAATTAAAAGAAAATATATTGGTTTTACAAGTAAAAAATATCATATTTTTCTCGTAAGTTGGGAATGTGGAATCTTTGACACAATGATACTACTCAGAATATATCACCACTACACCAAACACTTTATTTTTGCACTCAAAGTGCAAAAATAAAGTGTTTGGTGTAGTGGTGATATATACTGAGTAATATTTTCTCGTAATCTGTAACCGGGCAGCGGTGTTGTTAATATCCGTGGAAAATAAGAATCATATTTCACTTATTTAATTTGGTAATAAAATTTTATAGCCTATAAAATCAACTATAAATAGATAGTGACTGGAGAGATGTGAGATTGTGTACTTGTAAAATGTTTAAAACTCAAATGATATCTCTTATATTTATGGCAATAATCTGTATTCATCCTAAAGTATGCACTATATAGGAAACATTTTTATTCTTGCATGCAGCATTTTGGATATTGCTAAACGTAATCTGTTATTTGGTTGTTAATTTTAAATACATTTTATAGAATGTCCTACAATAGTAAAATGGGATCAACGTTCACCTTCGGTTATCGTTTTTGGACTCCCAGAAGGGTAGACGACCTTTTGTGCCCTTTGGCCATAAATTGATGAGTTTCAGTCCCCGATTGTTGTTTGACGCCTCCTCTTAAGTAGCCCTTATTGCTCTCTTTTTTTTAAGAAACTCTCCTTGTTGTATTTCTTATCATCATAGTTTTAAGAAAAAGATATCAGCATACTGTATCCCAACAAAGTAACTTTACATGGATGTCTTCTTCTTCCGACTTATAGCTAGGCACTATTGCCTGTTTTCTTTGTTCCCTGCTCTATAGATCGTCGCTCCATCTCTTTCTTAGATGTCCCATTTCATTCGGTGACTTGTCTTTTGCTATCCGTACTATCCTGTTGTATGCCATTCTTCCTATATGTTGATCCCATTCCACTTTTCTTCCTCTTATCCACTGGTTGATATTTTCTATATTACATGTGGGTCTTATATATCTATATATATATATATATATATATATATATATATATATATATATATATATATATATATATATATATAAATATATATATATATATATATATATATATATATATATATATATATATATATATATATATATATATATATATATTTATAAGGCTTGGCATATACCTGAATTGAACGACTCTTTTGAACTTTTGTACAATATTATTTAATCGCCCAGTCGCTAGGAGTTGTGAGGTCTTATTGAATGTTAACAGGCTACATTTTGGCACACAGATAGTATTTTGGACGTAGAATACGATAAAAAAAAGTTTGCTAAAGTTTGATGTACGTTAAGTCCATAAAATCCAAAATAAAATAAACAATTCGGTTTTTCGGTACTTTTTTCCAGATTTTTTTTATTAGCCTGAGAATTTATTAAAAATTCGGATAGGTGATTCAAAAAGTTTAGCGCCCCAAATAGGTTAATTTGAAAGTCTACGCGCACCGCTTGAAGGTTAATCGATATTACTTGTATTCAGAGCCTAAAAAAAAATTATAAGATAGCTTTTTGATGAGGAGACTTTCAGCTTTACGACGATATCAACAGTTTTTATTTTTATCGCTTTAAAATTTATAAAACTTAAAACGAAATTTTTGTTGCATAATTTTAACGGGCATACAATAAAATACGAATATTTAATAAAATATAGTATCCTATTGGATATATCATTATTATATCAATATAAGAATAACTAAAAATACCCACATTGTCTGTGTTATTTAAAAATTGCGTTTTAAAATATGAAAATTTGCCTGCTGTAGTGCGCCGCTGGCAATTTTACGTTCACAGCAGTACGAAGTGGTCAAAAAAAATCGGACAATTTTTTTAGTTACAGTTAAAAGTATATTTGATATTAAATAATCATAAAAAAACTTAAAAACTTTCTCTTTTTTTGTAATTTTAAAACAGTAATCATGATAAACGTATTTTCTGCTTATTATTAATAATACAACTTAAACTTAGAATAAAAAAATATTTAATGGTCGGTAATGAAACATAAAAGTCTAAGCTTTAAGTATAAAGGTATTTATGTTTCATTTGAACATCCAGGTTCAAAGAAAACAGTTATCGAAAACACAAAAATTCTAATTTACTCGAAGAAATTAAATGAATTACGTACTCTCTGGCCGTCATATTATATCCCTCATTGTGAATTTTTCAAATCGGTCATCGGATTCTTAATCAGCATCCCAAGAAACCCCTTAATAGCCAATTTCAAAATATTTAGCGGTATACAAAAACATTAATTTAATCATAAATGAGGTTGGAAGCATGAAGGGGTTAAACCAGTCACGATGGTAAGATACAACGAATTGTATATATGTATCTTACCATCGTGCTCCGTAACTTCTGGGATAAGTACCAGTTGATACCGTTCTCTTGTTTGTCAATCCTAGCCTGACTGACGAGCCGTGATACGGCGAAACGCGTCTCAGGATGGATTTGACGGACAAGAGAACAGCTTGTAAGCTGCTGGAATATGGACTTCTGTCTTTTTTCAGTTGCTTTACAATAACTAAACCAGTCATTTTATTTTAAATAGATTTTTTAAATTACGATAATACTAAAAAAAAATTCCCGTTCTTTCACATGGTGCTATTAGTTTTTCGATATATTTTTTATTTTTCGAGATATTTGCGAAAAAAACAAATTTTTCATTTTATTTTCGATTTTGAAGGCTTAGCGTACACTTTAGAGCAGCTAACTTTTTTTATTGTATTCTACGTCCAAAAAAGTACATGCATGCCTGTTAACATTTAATGAGAGCTTTCCGTCAAAATTTGTCTCTGACGACTGAGCTATAACGTATAAGTAAATACAAGTCTGTGTTTAAATGTACGACATAATTTGTATATACTTTAGTTAAAAATTTTGGATTGTTGTAGCTTCTACTTGATGGAAATTCATTATAAATATATAATAAAAGACTGTTTTTAGTCAATTTCCACTGGTTTATTTAAATTGCGATGACGCGTTTCGCTGTCGATGCAGCTTCTTCAGATCTACATTTTACACTGTCAAGTTAGGTTTAATATTCACAGTTTAGATAATTTCTTAATTATAATATTACACCTAATTAAATTACATTGATAGTATTGGAAAATCCACACAGATTTGGAGTTAAGAGAATAAATTCAATAACGGTGAATTGCTTAAATCTACCTGGTCGTTGAGTAAAGTACCTGTAGTCCTTAATCGATTTATTTGCATAGTCTCTAAAAGGTTTAGTTTTAAACCTTTTTGTTGGGTGTGTAAAATTTTGAAATTCTTGTTAAATGTGTGATTTTCTGTTAATAGATGATTAGCATATGTTGAATTAGATTTTCTATGGTTGAAACTTTTTTCGTGTTCTGTAATTCTTTGTCTAAATGTACGTCCAGTTTGTCCGATGTATGTTTTAGGACATGACCCACATGTTAATTGATAAACCCCTGATTTGTTGTCTTTATTGATTTGTGGTTTGTAGTTTTTAAGGTATTTCCCTATAGTATTGTTAGTCTTGTACGCTATGTTGATATTTTTTTGATTTAAAAGTTTCCCCAGTTTTTCCGTTGGTTTGCCGAAATAGGTTAAGCATTTAAAAAGGACAAAAATACCACTTTTAAATGCTTAACCTATTTCAGCAAACCAACGGAAAAACTGGGGAAATTTTTAAATCAAAAAAATATCAACATAGCGTACAAGACTAACAATACTATAGGGAAATACCTTAAAAACTACAAACCACAAATCAATAAAGACAACAAATCAGGGGTTTATCAATTAACATGTGGGTCATGTCCTAAAACATACATCGGACAAACTGGACGTACATTTAGACAAAGAATTACAGAACACGAAAAAAGTTTCAACCATAGAAAATCTAATTCAACATATGCTAATCATCTATTAACAGAAAATCACACATTTAACAAGAATTTCAAAATTTTACACACCCAACAAAAAGGTTTAAAACTAAACCTTTTAGAGACTATGCAAATAAATCGATTAAGGACTACAGGTACTTTACTCAACGACCAGGTAGATTTAAGCAATTCACCGTTATTGAATTTATTCTCTTAACTCTAAATCTGTGTGGATTTTCCAATACTATCAATGTAATTTAATTAGGTGTAATATTATAATTAAGAAATTATATAAAACTGTGAATATTAAACCTAACTTGACAGTGTAAAATGTAGATCTGAAGAAGCTGCATCGACAGCGAAACGCGTCATCGCAATTTAAATAAACCAGTGGAAATTGACTAAAAACAGTCTTTTATTATATACTTTAGTTAAAGTTTTGTATGTTCCATATAATTCTTTAAAAGTCATCATTTGATATGAGCACACAAGCAAGCTTTGGAATGGGTGCTTCGTCTATTTTAGGTTTCTGAATTCGTTGGACAGTATACACACAGTTTAGTATTACCAGATACATTTTTCGAACTTTAACGAAGTTGAATGCCCTTTTGACAATAATGCGAACTATGAATAATATTTACTTATGTTAAGAATTTTGATAGAAGGAAATTAAAGCTAAGTGTTAGTATAAGAATTGTTTTTTTAAAGAATGAAAAACGGAATATAAGCAAAATATTTATTAGGTGGTTATATCGAAAGGGGAATATACAAGAATTGCCATTGATTGCAAAGAATAATCTCTAGCTTAAATACGTTTCTGAGAACATAGAGCCGCCTATTAATTGCACTAAAACAAAAGAACAGTGTTAAGAAATAGTAAATTACTAAAACCTGAGAATACAAGAAATCTATATCAACTACTAATAATGAACGAAGGCCTTATTTCAGCAGTTACTACTGTTCTCTCATCTATCAATCCATCTCGCCATATCACGGCGCACAGTGGAACCGAGGCGGCGAAAAGTCGATTTTATAAAAGTATGTGGAGAAGGATAATAAACACAAAAATTTGAAGAGAAATGTCTAAATTCAAAGAATCAAGTGTAATTTATTATGTTTACCTATCTGAATAGAGTATATTCCTTATATAGATCACTTAAATAAATTTCCTCTGATAATACATTACATTCTTACGTGTTTATTTCATATGCTGCCCACAATTTTTTAAGAACACTATGCTATATACATTTTTTAAATCAAAGTTTGATATAATACGAGTAGCTGCATTAACACGTATTGGTTTCGTTTCTGATGCGAATATTTACGTGCCAAATTAAATAATGTCACAGTACCAAAAATCTTCATAAAATTGTATCTTTATTTAGGCGTAACTATTTATCTACACTTTCCTACAATCTAAAATTATTTTTTTATTAGAAGATTACATTGTTATTTATCATATCCAAATGGTTTTAAGTGCGATTACGAGTACAATTAAATCATATATCCACGAACGTACAATTTGACTAGGTGAAAAAAGGGATATATAATCTCATTTTCGCCACACTGCGAAAGGTTAAAGTTCTGTCAGTAGACGAAAAATTGCCTGTTTTATACAATTTCCTTTTAGGAGAGACAGTTAAATATTCTAAATGCTAAATATAACTTGAAATATAGAGAAATTAAATTATATAAGGATAGATATAGTGCACTAGTTTTTTTTATGAACTCTAGCTGTGGAGCGTATATATTAAGCCCTGAGAAAGAGTCATTCATATGCGGAAGGCGTGTATATAAATGTCTTAATTCACAATCAATATACGAGAGTTGTCTGAAAATAACGGTTTTGACGAATAACACAATCTTTATGTTGAAACTCAAAACTTTTCAGACTCCTCTCGTAACATATTTGAATTATCGCCGAACTATATAATGTCTTTACCAACATATGTCGTCTAAGCATAAAACAAATGATTATTATGTAATCTTTCGATTGTTCTTTCCATCTAAGGAATTGCGTATCTGTTTTGTTACTATGGTAATCGTTTCAGTGACCGACTCACAAATATTATGCGTTTGGTTATAACGAACGGCTATCATTTCGAGCGCGTTGAAGCTTTAGGGTTAAAACAATTTGACGTTGATAGTCCTCTTACATTTGCAACTTTGCAGCATTATTAAACAATTAAAACTCACTCTGTATAATAAGGTAAGTAAAATATATTATTATAACTTTAAATTAAATTCCATCGCCATATTAAATCCGCCATTTTGAATTTTTGAAATCTGACAGCGTATTTGAATTCAGCGACCCTAAAAACCTACGAGTATAATAACATGCATGATATGAAGATCCGTCTGTTCCCCGAATTGCGTGACTGAAAAGGTTAAATACGAGGCTGGTTTGAAAAGTCCGTGCAAAGTCCGAGAGATGGCACCACCGGCGCGTATCGAGGTCATGTTTAGTTAGTAGCATCTCTTGAATGAACGCACACCAAGTTTCAGCCATATTGGTCTATTTCTTTGTGTTTGGCATTCGTGTGAATCAAGGAAGTCGAGTGATTTTCAAGAAATGGACGAAAAAGAATTTCGTGTGGTGATTAAACATTACTTTATGAAAGGCAAAACGCCTCAGGAGACTAAAGAGAAGCTTGATAAACATTATGGTGACTCTGCACCTTCGATTAGAACAGTTTATAAGTGGTTTCAAAATTTTCGGACTGGCCATATGGGCACAAGTGACGCTGAACGTTCTGGACGGCCTGTGGAGGTTACGACTCCAGAAATCATTGATCAAATCCATGATATGGCGATGGATGACAGAAGAGTTAAGGTGCGTGAGATTGCTAGTACTGTAGGCATCTCGACTGAACGGGTACATAATATTTTGCATAAACATTTGGACATGAGAAAGCTATCCGCAAGATAGGTGCTGCGATTGCTCACGCTTGGCCAAAAACGGAATCGTGTGAAGTGTTGCAAGGATGGTTTGCAGCTGTTCCAGAAGAATCCGGAGGACTTTAAGCGTCGTTTCGTCACAGTGGATGAAACATGGATACATTACTATATTTCTGAGACCAAACAACAATCTAAAGAATGGGTTACCAAGGGGGAATCTGCACCAAAAAAGGCGAAGACCGTTCCTTCGGCCGGAAAGGTTATGGCGACTGTCTTTTGGGATTCGCAAGGGATAATCCTCATCGACTAGCTGGAAAAGGGTAAAAAAACTATTACAGGTGAATATTATTCATCGTTATTGGACCGTTTGAAAACCTAGCTGCAAGAAAAACGCCCGCGATTGGCCCACAAGAAAGTCCTTTTCCATCACGACAACGCACCAGCACACACCTCAGCAGTTGTGGTCGCAAAATTAATGGAAGTAGGATTCCAACTCGTTTCACATCCCCCCTATTCCCCAGACTTGGCTCCCTCGGACTACTATTTGTTCCCCAATTTGAAGAAATGGCTGGCGGGACAAAGATTTTATTCAAACGAAGAGGTGATTGCAGACACTAATGGATATTTTGCAGACTTGGACAAATCCTATTATTCGGAAGGGATCAACAAACTAGAACATCGTTGGACGAAGTGTATAAGCCTAAAAGGAGACTATGTCGAAAAATAAAAAAGGTTTACCCCAAACACATAAGTAGTTTTTATTTTTGCACGGACTTTTCAAACCAGCCTCGTATATGTGTTCGTATTCTGTGAATTTTACACAAACATATTATTTTAATTATTATAATGCCACACAAATAGTTTATGTGATCATTCATTGCATATTTAAGAAGTAATATAATTTTTGCCGCGAATCGGGCAAATCGCTCCACTGTGCGGCGCATCAACCGAGCTAGAATCGATAAACGAGAGAACAAAACTGGAAGTACTTATTGCAGTACATAGGATGCAACAAAGTTGTCTTTGGCTTGTTAAAGCCTAAAATTTCGAAGCATAGATGCCCTCTGTTGGGGGCGGTTTAAGGCCTCAGACCGACAGAGGAATTGTTACTGACATGTACCGCTAGGCAACTCGATCGCTAATAATAAAAATCTATGTCAAGTCCTAAAAATAAACAAAGTCCATATTTCAGCAGTGACCACTGTTCTCTCATCTGTTAAATTATTTTTGGACGCGTTTAGCCTTATCACAGCTCATCAGGCGTAATATCTACATGGTATATAAAAATTTTTCAATTTTTCATATTTTTTCTTAAGTAATATTACCTAAACAGATAAAGGGTTGAATTTTTATAATTGCTTTATTATATTTTTATTAAACTTTGGTACCAAAATAGTAAAAAAATTAAATTCTTTCTTTTTATTATTTTTAATTTGAAATTACGATCCTATGGAGAAACAATCTTAAATGCCTGTTTTAATTCTTGTTAGAACTTTAAATATAGTTCGGAAAATCTCCTTGGTTAATCGTCGTTAAATGACCCTGTACAGGGTGAGTCAACGATAGAGTAAAGTTCATTATCTCATTTGTTTCGGGAATGACGAAAAAATGTTAAATACAATAGTTTTAGGGAATGTTAAGGTGCATAATTTAACATTATTTTTTAGTATACAGAGTACTTCAAAAATGTGTGGCCGATATAACATGTTTTTTTTTAAAATGGAACGTCCTATTTTCCAATTTATTCTTAAATTCTGCGTAAAATTTTATTAATAATGTTATATGTTATACCTAAACCTAGTAGTTTTTCTAATATTTCAATTTTAAAAAAAAATACTAGTTTTCAGTTTTGTAAAAAATTGCCAGTAGCAACATTATTTCTAAAGGTGGAATACTCATTCGGTACGAGCATTCTATAGAGATCAAAAAAAAGATATACGTAAAGAAATTTGAGTTAGATGCTACAGGATGTTCAAAATAAATTAATGCATTCCGACTATTATAAATTTAAAAATCACAAATTTTTTAAATGGCAGTCCTTGTTATTTTTTTCTGATAGATTTTACAAGACCCTCCTACCTTTATTAAGTATGTCATATACCTATTTCTAATAGTTTTCGATTTATTTTGAATTTCTCAATTTTTATCCTTGTTTTTAATACACTTACGCTATTGTGAAAACATAAACAAATAGTTAATAATAGTTTTAGTATAGTTTAACTTATCTAATGATTAATTATGATGACGTAATAAATGTTCTAAAATATGCCCGTTTACTTGAATACACATGTTTAGTCATTTTACTATATTTTCCTTCACTTTCCTTAGCATAAAGGGCGTTATTGTCCTGCACGCATCCCGCATCCTATTTTCCATATCTACTGGTGTTGTAGGAGGAGTCACATAAATATGATCTTTAATGTAGCCCCACAAAAAGAAGTCTAAAGGTGTTATATCACATGATCGAGGTGGCCACTGAATGAATCCATCCCTACCGATCCATTTTTGTAGAGAACGATCGTTTAAAAATTCCCGGTGGTAATGAGCAGGAGCTCCGTCTTGTTGAATTCACATTTGTTCTCTTTCAGAGATATCAACTTCTTCAAGAATTTGTTTTGCAAAAAAATTAGATATCTATACCCGTTAAGCGGTTCGCGGAAAAAATATGAACCAATAATTCGAAAATTTAATATTCCTCACCATACATTAAGCAACCAATGGTTTTGGTTTTGAACATCCCGGACCCAAAATTGATTATCTGTTGAATAATAATGCATGTTATGACTGTTAACTGCTCCATTACTGCGAAAAGTAGCTTCTTCAGAAAACATTATTTTGCATAAAAAATTTGAATCGGCCTCTATTTCTCCAATCTTGGTGAAACAAAGGTTTACTCGTCGTTTAAAATCATAGTCTTGAAGTTCTTAATGTAGTTCCATATGAAAGGTATGATACTTGTATTTCTCGTGGTGGGATTAGCCGTAGATTGGAATGTGTCAAATAAGTCAGCTAGTTGACGACTGCTGGCCTGGGGATTATCTTCTACATGAAGTAAAATCTCCATTTCTTTTTCCTCATTGGTGGCATTCTGGTTTACTACTATCCGTTTCGTATACTCAACGTTACCACTACCATCAAACCGTTAGATTAAGCACTGAAAAGATTTTCTAGATGGTATACGTCTGTTAGAGTACTTCGCTCCGTAATGCCTTACTGCCATAAGACAATTTTTTCCCGCCTCGCCCAGTATATAATGTATATCAATTAATTCATTTTCATTAAAATCCATAACTATTGCCTTTATACGCTTACTTACTTACTACAACAAATTAAACTATTTCTACTTGCCTAATAGACATGTCAAAATATGATGTTATAGCGTAAAAAAAGGGTAAAAATTGAAAAATTTAAAATAAATCGAAACTATTAGAAATAGGTATATGATATACTTAATAAAAGTTGAAGGGTTTTATAAAATCTATCAGGAAAAATAATAATATACAGGGTGTGCCATTTAAAAAATTTGAGATTTTTTTGAATTTAAAATAGTCGAGATGCATAAATTTAATTTGAACACCCTGTAGCATTTAACTCCAATTTCATTACATATATCTTTTTTTTCTTCTCTATAGAACTCTCGTACCAATTCCACCTTCAGAAACAATGGAGCTACTGACAATTTTTTACAAAACTGAAGAGTAGTATTTTTTTTAAAAAAATTGAAATAAAACATTATTAATAAAATAGTTATAAAATTTTACGCAGATTTTAAAAATAAATTAGTAAATAGGATGTTCTATTTAAAAAAAAACACATATATTATATCGGCCACACTTTTTTGTAGTACCCTGTATACTCAAAAATAATTTTAAACTATGCACCTTAACATTCTCTAAAACTATTGTATTTAACATTTTTTTCGTCATTCCCCAAACAAATGAGATAACGAATTTTACTCTATCGTTGAATCACCCTGTACATACATACAAAATAAAGTAATTTTAATTAAAAGAAAAGATGCCTTTATTCAAACTATTAATGCTTTAAAACTTTATTCGACATTTAAAAAAGCTTTTACGTTAACTAATTTTTGCATGTTTCATTAATTATACAATGACAGTGATGAATTAAACTAGCCAACTCTGAAGAGCGCTAATTGTTTTATTTAAATTCATAATATTAAATTTAAAATTATTAACAGATTAATACATTTTCAATTCGTTATTAAACTGTTGACAGTATACCTATTAGCATAGATAGACGAGAAACGGATGTAACCGAGAGAATTTATGCAAAGAGATAATTTAAATTCTCTAAATCTGCACAACTTTCAGTATGATATGGGTTAAGGAATACGGTACCGATTGGCAGTATTTAATGACTGGTTGTTGGTTTCATGTGTAACTTGACACTAAATTAACTGGTTTTCCAAGCGAAGTGCTGCCCATTCTCCTACTTACAGTGAATGTTTAGTAATATTCTCATCAGTTATATTAAGATGTGTGACTGCCCTGACGGGTTGTTTCAAAATATAGCATTCAACTACGTCAGTCATAACATTATTAGAAAACTTAGATGCTAGCAGCATTAGAGGGCATTCTTTAGAATTGATAAGATTCTTTTTATCAATTATTCTTGCTCTGAAAGCCACCGCTCGGTTAATCCTGAATCCTGAATTGGTATGGGTATACCTTAGGTTTCAGTTTTGGGCTCCGTACTGCTTTGATTCTACTCGAGTTAACGTGGCTCACTGGCCCTAAACGCGCATTTCTCTCTATATGCGGATAATGCGTCTATTATCTTATCAGATATGTCAAAATTTCTATCTCAGCACAAGTATAATCAGTTAAGTTCGGAGCTGATGATTATCTCAGTATCATCTTTACTATAATTCGTTGAACATAAATGAGATAATGAAGTTTCAGAACAAACAAACATTATGTGATAAATTAAATGCTGTGATCAATCATGCAGTCATACTAGTTACAATACTACACAAGTAAGCTACAGTAAATTTTTCAAATAAGCTCGAAAAGGTCATCGTAAGTTACTTCATTCTAAATTCGTTTATGTAACTCGTCTTTTTAAAATATAAACACTGTACTTGCATAAAATTAGCTTTATCATCCTTATTTTATGTAAGGTAATTTAATGGCTGTATGGCAGAATTGCTCAAGCCAAAATAAAATAAAAAAAATAAATGAAAAAGTAAATTCAGATTTATTAGAGGGTATACGTTTATCAGGTCTTTATAATATACAATATTTTTTACTTTAGCTTATAGGAAAAGGGTTTAGCGTCAGTAAATTAATAGAAAAGGTAAAAATGTCACAACAATGGTTGTTGCTAACATTTTCCACTATCTGAAAAGTACAAGAGAATCAAAAAATTTCAGTTTTAATAGATACTGGAAGTGGCTCCTTGCCTTCCAGTTGTTGCTGTTGATATCATAAGAGGCGAGGTTGACTTGTTTTCAGTTTTAAGATTATCTTCTTTATTAATGTACAGGGTGGTCCAAATTGGACAATTTTAAAGGTAAACCCCTTTTTCTAGAGGAGAAGGACGAAAACTGATGTCAGTGTTTGAGGCTCAATTTTAATGATAAACTCAATGGTGAAAATCGCATATCGATATTTAGTACCGTTTTAGATATACAGGGTGTTTTTCAAAAATCTGCATTTTGGAAAAATGGTTGTAATTCTTTTCCTATTGAAAATTTTTAATTTCTGTAAAAACATTCTCCAAGCACTTTTTCACGTGAATTTCAACGGTGTAGGTTACATTTTTTACAACTAATATTTTAATAGTTATTAACGCAAAAATATATTTTTAAATGGGATACCCTGTATATTTTTCCTTATCCAATTAGAGCTTTAAATTACCAATTTATCTAAAAATATAGTCTATATTTTGCTTAAATCTACTTCAAAATATAAAGGTTTTCAGTTTTTACGAGAGTTTTAAATGCACATTTTGTGAAGTAGGCTTTGGACGGAGCGGCCATATGGTTTAATTCAATTGTTTATTCGTACTTGTCAAATTTTACTTCAGGATCAGTTATTGAATTGCCAAATAAATCGCAATGAATTTTGAAAATTGCGAAAAATGGGATATGATAGTGAGTTTCATACAAACCGGAGAAAATTCGGAAGCGGTAAGTGATTTGTACCACGAAGGGTATCCAGAGAGGAGTCAACTCTTCAAGGATATATTCGCTCAATTGTGACATAACCTAGTTAATAGTGGCCAGTTTGAAAAGAAACGACCCAAAAATTATACATCACAGGGATAAGGAGGAGAAGAAATAGTAGTTTTAAGAACTATCGGAAATAATCCCAACACTTCAACCTAACAGTTAAAAGAATCTACTGGACTACCAAGGACTAACGTATGTCGTACTTTGAAGAAGCACAAATTCCGGCCAAGAAAAGTTCATCACCTTTAAGACGGAGATTTTCAACGGCGTATTGATTTTTGCCAATGGTTTCTGGAGAATTGTAACCATGTTCCAAATTTTTCATTAAATTGCATTTGGACGGACGAAGCTTATGTACAGTGTTACAATTCTTATACTTGGGCACAAGAAAATCCTCAATTAGTTGTGGAGCAAATCAAGGCAGATTTTGATTTAATGTGTGGGCAGGAATTTTTAGAGATTTTAAGGCAGCAGATAGAACCTCCTGTTGATGAACTGTCGTTAATGGACCTTAGAAATATATTTTTTCAACACGACGGGGCACCTCCTCATAACGCTGCAGTTATCAGTAATTTTTTATCGGTCAATTTCAACAATAAATGGATAGCCATCCAAGGTCCGAACGGTTGGCCGGCAAGATCACTGGATTTAACACCCATGGACTTCTATCTCTGGGAAAGATTGAAAGACTCAATTTTTAAATTACCGACAAATACCAGGCAAGAGTTAGAAGTCGCGGTGATACAAAGTTTTGCAGCTCTCACTCCTCTTGAACTAATCAACTCGGTAAGAAGTGTTCATAAAAAGTGCCGCCTATGTGTAAATGAAACTGTTCAACATTTCGAATATCACTTATAGAAACTTGTTTTGTGTTAGTGTGCTCTACTCGGAATAAATTGTTTTATTGTTGTTTTGTTTATTTTCTACATAGTTTAAAGCACTATAGCACTTAGTAAATTTCATTGTAGTTATGACTCTTAGAGTTACTTCTGGGAATTTTGTTTACGATTTGACTGCTATCGGTAAACAATTGATATTGCCGCTCCATCCAAAGCCTACTTCACAAAGGAGCATTTATAACTCGCCTGAAAACCTTTATATTTTGAAGTAGATTTAAGCAAAATATAAAGTGTGCTATATTTTTAGAATGGTAATTTTAAGCTCTATTTGGATAAGGAAAAATATACAGGGTATCCCATTTAAAAAATATATTTTTGCGTTAATAACTATTAAAATATTAGTTGTAAAAGAATGTAACTTACACTGTTGAAATTCACGTGAAAAAATGCTTTGAGAATGTTTTTAATGAAATCAAAAATTCCCAATAGGAAAAGAATTACAAACATTTTTTTAAAATGCAGATTTTTGAAAAACATCCTGTACATCTGAAACGGTACTAGTTATCGATATACGGTTTTCACCATTGAGTTTATCATAAAAATTGAACCTCAGACACCGCCATCATTTTTCGTCTATCTCCTTTAGATAAAGGGGTTTACCTTTAAAAGTGTCCAATTTGGACCACAATGTACAAAAGTTAGTGTTCCGTACCAGCAAACTCCAATAAAAACTCATCAAAAGCGCATTTGCCAAATCACACACAACAGTTGAGAGATACTATGATGTGCATTAGGATACTGATTATTTAATTTTATTATCAACCTCAGTAATAAGCATGTTTATCCTCAATGGCTGAAGTTAGTCTGTTCAACCTATAAATCAACCGAAATGTATGTATATGTGAGAAATAACACAGTGAAAGAAAAGCAAGTTGGTAAATAACAAATTGATTACATAAGAGCTTTGTTAAAATTTACGAAATTAACCAGTAATCTGAAGAAATGCATGAATCTCCGATTGTGATTTTTACCCCAATACAATACACACCTTTACGAGGAAAGTAAAAATAAGAACAATTATTATTATTTTTTTTTCTTAAGGCAATTTATTATTTACATTTTTGGTGTTCGAAATAATTCACAATTTTGAATTGTATAACGAATATTTTGCTTTTGGTATGTTTATAAAGTATATTATTTCCTTACGAAAAAATTGTACTAATTAAAGATTAATAATTTAACATGCCAACTAGGAGTTCAAGTTTTAGTAAATTGCTAATGGGTATGTGGCAACTCCAGAAACTGTAAATCAAAAACTATTAAATGACGAAAATTTTAAGGGATGTTTAGTTTTGGTACTTTGCGCATTTTTAAGATCTTTTAAATTCTGAATGCATTCACGTATTCCTACAAAAGTGTTTTTAAACGTGCACAAAACCTAAAAATAGAATAAAATAAGTATTTTTCCCAGTTCCGACAAGTTGAATCAATATATAAAAGTATGATACACCATTTCTTTATCATAAAGTGTTGCAATGAACATAGTTATCTTTTTACTAACAGTAAAAAACGTTGTCTTGAAAGTATTCTAGATTGAGAAACTAATAAATCCGTAATGGATGCCCAAGGTGTCAATTACAAATTTTAAAATGAAAAAGCATTTAATAAAGACAACCCTTCAAAAATTGTAGCCATCATTCAATATAATTTACAACTATAAAAAATTTGGGGCTGCAGAGATGTATAGAGATAATAACAATATAGAATAGTATATATGTTGTTATTTACGTCGCTTACTCTACCTTATATACATTTTTTATTTTTATTATTATTCCTATAATTAAGCTAAAAAGTCTACTTTCAAATACGAAACCAAAGCTACTGGCTGATTGACATTTTTTCGGCTCAGAGGATGCTAGTTTAATATACCTAAGTAAGAACTGCAAACCTAAAAATTCTGCAGTTTATAATAAAAAAATTTAATTCTGTTATATTTTTAATTGCGACAACATATACAAAATAAGTATATACGAAGAAAAATGAGAGTATATTAATACTCACATCGAGAAGAATCGCTAAATGAAGCAAACAGAAAAAATAATTTGATTTTAAATCGCAGCAATAAATATACCTAAAGAAAACTACGAAAATTCCGTTCATTCGGAAATAGTAAGTGGCCTCAATTCGCACTATCATTACCCTTATCCACCGCATCGGTTGGCATTAATTCCCGCCCTCCACGTGCATTCGGGAAAGAGTGGGGGTGTGACGTAACACGCAGTGCGGAATAAAACACGGCCGTAGATAGACCAGTCTGACATCTAGTGTGGCGCTGGTGAGATATGAATATTTTAGGTAAGCACATAAGGAAACTTTTTACGTAAAAGTTTTAAAGTGCTTCTATTTTATTTCTTTTAATTGGTGCTTATAGGTTTTATAGGAAAAAGTGAGATTAGTGCATGCTTCATTGGTTTTTAGTT
The DNA here is from genome assembly GCA_019049505.1 of Pachyrhynchus sulphureomaculatus. Classification (NCBI taxonomy): domain Eukaryota; kingdom Metazoa; phylum Arthropoda; class Insecta; order Coleoptera; family Curculionidae; genus Pachyrhynchus; species Pachyrhynchus sulphureomaculatus. The sequence continues at coordinate 180,968,741 of CM032456.1, read as the reverse complement.
CGTGTCATAAGGTAGGCTAACTATAGGTGTAAATGTTATATATACATATGTTTGAAATATTCTGTAATTTTGTTTTAGTCGGAGATAAATAGGATTCTTTATTCTAGTTACCAGTTTTTTTAAAGACAAAGTTATATGGCAAATCCAAATAAAAGTTTAATTTAAAATCTCTTTAAATATGGCCACTTTGAAGATAATTAATTAGTGCATTTTTGGAAAAAAATATTATCTATTTAGTTTTAGCACGACAAAAGAATACACCTCTATAAATTTTATCGGTTTTATTTTTCTTAAATTAAAAAAAATCATGATTACTGAGTATTAAAAACATCGTCATACTACCTTTTAAAAATTTAAAAGTAGTTATTTTTGTACCAATATCGAAATAAATTGCGAACAATGAGAATAAATTCAATGAATAAAAATCACGCTCAGGTTTGAATTAAAAGTTTTAACCGATTGTTTTGTCGTCATTTTTCTGAATTTACTTTGATATTGTAAAAATATTTTTAAAGTGATAAATCTTCGTGCGCATAACTGCGCCAAAATTATCCTGCTGTCGCATACGATATACAGTAACAATGAATCCATAATGGATGTCCAAGGTGTCAATGCCAAATTTTAAAATGAAAAAGCATTTAATAAAGACAACCCTGCAAAAATTGTTGCCATCATTCAATATAATTTACAACTATAAAACATTTGGGTTGACAGGGCGTGGTGACTACTCATGAACTGGTTCTTCGCACCTGATCCTTCCAGATCTCTCGGTCTAGGGCCATTTGGGCAGTCTCATGAAGTGTTTTTCTAACAAGGGGATACAGTTGATCTATCCATCTTGTAGGAGACCTGCCTCTTGATCTCCTGTCGTTAACCTTTCCTTTGACCACCAGTTTCTCCATGATGACCCTTCTTCTGACGATAACGAAACAGTTGTTGATAATTATTCTTGTGTCAAAATCTCAGAATGTTCATTTTGTACATAAAAATCTTTGTAAGGATAAATAAACCTAGGTTTACGCTACGCTAAGTATATATATATATATATATATATATATATATATATATATATATATATATATATATATATATATATATATGTCAAAATTTGATTCAGCTAGAATTAAGAAAATTTGCGTTTTAATTAGGTCTGGTTAAACAAGAAATTAACATTTTTAATAGAGGGTAAAAAGGGATAGGATTATGCAAGCTCTTTAGTTCGAAGATTTACCGTTTTTAAAAGAGGGGGACCATGTAAAAGTCTAAAAATGTTTTTTTTAAATGTGAAAATCTCGAACAAAACACCACAAATATGCAGTTAACTACTGGATGATCAGTTAAAATGTTAAAGTCTTCATCAAATCTGGTAACACTTCATCTTCAACGGTCAATCGTAAATGTAGAAATCACATTCTATGGAAATACCAAATTTTTATGAATATCTTCTTTTCCTCATTGAATACTTCTAATATGCTATAATACTTTTAATATACTATTTCTGCATACATGCCGCTCCTGGAGCGCTTTAGGGACTTCCCTGTAGCACGTGTGCTAGACACATAAGAAAAAAATTGAACCTGAAGAACTCTCCAGAAAAAATGAGGCCCTTATTACCATGCATATTTCGAAATAAATCATAAAAGAAACATGCTTTGGAAGTTCTTTTCTTTAATGTGTAATAAGCCGAAAGTAGATTACAGAAATATCCAGTCACCTTTATAATTTGGTTAAAGTATATATATATATATATATATATATATATATATATATATATATATATATATATATATATATATATATATATATATATATATATATATTTCTATTTTACGTCCATAAAATTTAGGTTTTGTTCTTTAATTAGCTTAAGCGATCTACAACTTAGATGCTATATGTTATATGCCATAAACTTTAAAAATGTTAAGTTCTGTTTTCAACTCCATTATATTTTAAATATTAAAGCAAAACGCGAGAAATAGAATCCTGGATGACAAACAAAGTTAGCAGTCTCGAAAATTTTAAAATAATTTTTATCAGATAAATCAAAAGCAAAAATGAATTTTCTGCTCTTGAACTGCCCAACCTCATAACTTTAGTTGGTTTACTAGTATTCTTGCCAGTTTACATTTCTAATTGCCAAATAAGGCTAATTTTATAGGTAAATGTTTTAGTGAATGTTAAACACCCAGCTAACTCCAAGTTATTGACACTCACATCTTGTCAAATAATATCATTCTAATATGAAATTTATTTTAATACTTGTACATCTACGCAATTTTTAATAATTTCGTCTCAATAGAGCACAACGGAACTTACGTCAGGATCACTTTACTTTATAAACTTTTCTTTAACGGCAATCTGTTTTTGGAAAAGTGTGTTTTTTATAGTTAAAAAGATATATTTAGTTATTAACACGTAGGCTGAAAATTTTTAGTCTAGCTACTTAAAACACATTTTTTTGCAAAATTTGACTTTATTCATCAATGTAGTCTCGTTCAAGAGCGATACAATCAGTCCAATGCTTCTATAATATGTCTATACCTTTCTTTGTAGAAAGATTTGTCCTTGCCTTCAAAATAGGCCTCAGTTTCGGCGATAACTTCATTGGAGCCAAATCTTTTTTCCGCTAGCATTTTTTTGAGGTCTGCGAATAGATAATAGTCGCTGGGAGCCAAATCTGGAGAATACGGTGGTTGAGGAAGCAATTCGAATTTCAATTCATGCAATTTTGCCATTGTAACCATTGACTTGTGACACGGTGCATTATCTTAATAAAAGAGCACTTTTTTCTTGTTCATTTGGGGCCATTTCTTTGCGATTTCTGCCTTCGAACGCACCAATAACTTTATATAATATTTGGTGTTTGATTTCCCTTCTCAGCATAGTCGATAAAAGTTATTCCAAGCGCATCCCAGAGGCCAAAACCTTCCCAGTCGACTGTTGTGCCTTTGGTCGCTTCGGGCGGCTTTCACCGGCTGCTGTCCACTCAGCTGGCTGCCGATTTGATTTATGTGTGTAGTGGTTGATCCATGTTTCATCCATTGTCACATATCGTATGAAAAAATCCTTTTTATTGCACTTAAACAGATCCAAACACCGCTCAGAATCATCAACACGTTGTTGTTTTTGGTCCACTGCGAGCAAATGCGATACCCATTTTTTACAGAGCTTTCTCATGCCTAAATATTCATGCAAAATATAATCAACACATTATTTTAATATTTTTAGAGTGTCAGCTATCTCACGCAATTTTATCTTACGGTCATCCAAAACAATTTTATGGATTTTTTAAAATATTTTACAATGTAACAACCTCATTTGGGCGTCCAGAGCGTTCAATATCATTTGTATCTATACGACCGAGTCCCCATAACACATATCAAGTCATTGCTGTGCTTGAATGGTACCATATTTTTGCCCATCACCAAACAGTGTTTAATCAACACACGAAATACGATTTTTTCCATTGTTTTGAAAATATCAAAAGTAGCGTGCACTGTAACTTGTAACTAATCATCGAAATGTCATGAAATTTTGACACATATCGTTTGAAGGTTGGTACTTCCTAAAAATTATATGGATTTTTTGAAAAGGGCCACATTTTTGTGTCAGACCAAAAACTTTTCCACCTACGTGTTATATTTAGTTCATTTATGGAGGGTAGGTCTGAAAAATTAAGTATTGCCGAACATACTCTTCACCGAATCATACTGTAACATTAGGTAATTTAAAGTTGATAAAGAATATATCTGATAGAAAATTATTAGACACATACGAAAGTATTAAAATAATAAAATAAAAAAAGAGTCTAAATAAGGACGGAGAACCTATTCCTTACAGTTCTCTGTACGGGTTATTCGCTTGGGACTAATGCTTCAGGTGTATTTAGTTCCACCAGAGTAACTCCAAGTTTAGTATAATTATCGCTCCTGATGATGCTAACATAATTAGCGAAACGCGCGTCGAGTACAAGAATAAAGTATTTAGTGTAGCGGTGACAACTGTTGTGTAGTGTCGTTATACCAAAGATTCCAATGTCCTAATGTTTTTAAATAAGATGCAAAGTAAGATAATTTGCATCTCTAGTTTAGAAGTCGTACCTGCCTGAGTAGTATATTTTTTTGTTTAACAATTTTTAGAAACACGATTTATTCTGCTGTATTATTTACTGAAAAAAACTACCTACAAAAATACTTCTTCTTGTGCAATCGCTCACAAAATTATTACTTTCTAATTAATTTCTTTTAACTAAAAATAACCTTTCTGAACTCTCCCAAGGCATTGTTAATATGTTGAATTTGTTACGCAAATTTTAACAAATAAATAATAATCTATCTAATATAATTACTTCTTTTATTAATTTATACGATTGCAGGAAAAATTTTATTCGGGTCACCTTCGGTACTATTATAGTAGGAGTCTCAAGCTTTTAGGTTGGTTTGGATTGGTTGTGAATTTTGCTTAATCTGCTACTGCCAAATTCCAACCTCCGACCCATATAAGTGAATAACTATTCTAAAATAAAATCGTAAGCAGGAAGATAATACACTCGGGCAAATATCAGAAAGTGGGATTAGAAATAAATCATCTCACTATTAATTATTCTTAAATAAACAGTGCTATAGAAAACAATTTTAAGCATAGAGCGTTGACAATCTGATATGGCTTTCTGTAGTAAAAAAACAAGTTAGTTTATTTTAAAACGTTTTATAATCCAGATGGAAAACAAAACATGTTTAGCTTTATTTTATATGAAATTCGCTTGGAAAACCAATTTGCAAGGTTTTTGCAGCTTGGAATTTGTCTGTGTTCTGACGGCAGACCCAATTTATCATCTGTTACTGTCAGAATAAATTCTTCGTCAGTCACATTTTAACTAACTTTATTATTTAAAGCAACATATACCAGAAATATATTATATAGAACTACTAAGAAATAAAAGATAGTTTGTCCCCAATTTTTTGTTTCAAATATCTACAGGATAATTAAAACAAATTAGTTTTTCCATTTTTTTATATTGTATTACTGTATTCCATTTTTAGTGTTCCGTACGGAACACTTATAAGATCACTTCGGTGTCTGTCTGTCTGTCTGTCTGTCTGTCTGTCTGTCTGTCTGTCTGTCTGTCTGTCTGTCTGTCTGTCTGTCACACCCAATTTTCTCCGAAACTATTCGACATAGAAAGGTGAAATTTGGTAATAATATAGGAATTGATGGCCTCATCAGAGTCATGTAGTATTGAGAATTAAATTTTGACTTAAGGGGTTAGTTTTGGGGGGTGAAGTCGGAAGCGAAAAAAAAATTTTTTTACTAGGTCATCGAGTGTGGTGTCAAATGAAAGCTTGTGAAAACACGAGTAAAAAATATATATATAATATTATACTTGCGCGCACTTTTCTTTGTATTATTTTTAAAAATTCGTGAAAAATCGCTGTCCCGGGCCTTATCTCGAAAAGTACTTATCAAAAAATTTCGAAAAAATTCTGGAATATTCTCAACGGGGTGTAGATTGAACGAAAATTATCACGAGTGCATTACCTCTAATAATTTATATGGTATATAAAAAAAACAAAAATTTCAAGGTCATCAGATTTCAGTAAAGATTGGAAACAAACTTTGTGGAAAACTCATTTGGGGTGTGTTTTGTGAAGTCACTGATCATTTTATACCACCGTAACATAAATTTTGACTTAAGGGGTTCGTTTTGAGGGGTGAAATCGGAAGTGAAAAATTTTTTTTTTTACTAGGTCATCGAGTGTGATGTCAAATGAAAGCTTGTGAAAACACGAATAAAAATATGTATATATATATATATATATATATATATATATATATATATATATATATATATATATATGTATGTATATATATATATATATATATATATATATATATATATATATATATATATATATATATATATATATATATATATATATATATACATATATATATATATATATATATATATATATATATATATATATATATATATATATATATATATATATATATATATATATATATATATATATATATATATATATATATATACTCGTATATAATGTAATACTTGCGCACACTTTTCTTCGTATTACTTTTAAAAAATCGCTGTCTCCTACCTTATCTCGAAAAGTACTGATCAAAAAATTTTGAAAAAATTCTGGAATATTCTCCACGGGGTATAGATTGAACGAAAATTATCACGAGTGCATTACCTTTAATAATTTATTTGGTATATAAAAAAAAAACAAAATTTCAAGGTCACCAGTTTTCAGTAAAGATTGGAAACAAACTTTGTTGAAAACTCATTTGCGGTGTGTTTTTGTGAAGTCATTAATCATTTTATACCACCCTAACAAAATTTTTTATTTTAAAAACAATCAACGTACGGAACACTAATTGTGCAAGTTCAACTTGCACTTGACCGGTTTTTTTTTATATTGTATTACTAATTATATTCTTTAATAATTCATGGCGATATTTAAAAAAAAAAAAAGCATATCTTTTCTGTCATATCTCCTCAATAAATTTTAATTTTCTCAATTTATTACGGGAAAAGAAAGAAAGAAACACAGTAAGTTGAAATTTGGCACAAATATAGGAAGTGATTTCCCAATCAGAGCCGTATAGTTGTTAAAAGTTAAATTTTGAGTTAGATGGTTAACTTGGAGGGGGGGAAAGTGAAAAAAAAAAAAAAAATGTTTTCTAAGGTCATCGAGTGGGATGTCACATGAAAGCCTGTGAAAATATATAAGATGGAAACTTTTTTTCATATTACTTTTAAAAAAAATGGCCCAAAATCGCTGTCCCTCCCCTATCTCGGAAAATACTGATTAAATAATTTTAAAGAAATTCTGGAATATTCTCCATAAAGTGAATATTGAGTAAAAATTATCATGAACGCATTACGTTTGCTATTTTATCTAGTATAAAAAATAACCGGTCAAGTGCAAGTTGAACTTGCACAATTAGTGTGTTCCGTACGTTGATTGCTTTTAAAATAAAAAAAATGTTGCTACGGTGGTATAAAATAATCACTGACTTCACAAAACACACCCCAAATGAGTTTTCAACAACGTTTGTTCCCAATCTTTACTGAAAACTAATGTCCTTGAAATTTTTATTTTTTTTTATATACCAGATAAATTATTAAAGGTAATGCACTCGTGATAATTTTCATTCAATCTACACCCCGTGGAGAATATTCTGGAATTTATTCAAAATTTTTTGATCAGTACTTTTTACAGCAATTTTTCGCGATTTTTTAAAAATAATACAAAGAAAAGTGTGCGCAAGTATTACATTACATATATATTTTTTACTCGTGTTTTCACAAGCTTTCATTTGACACCACACTCGATGACCTACTAAAAATTTTTTTCTCACTTTCGATTTCACCCCCAAAAATTAACCCCTTAAGTCAAAATTTTACTTTCAAAACTACATGGCTCTCATGAGGCCATCAATTCCCATATTATTACCAAATTTCAACTTTCTATGACAAATAGTTTCGGAGAAAATCTGGTGTGACAGACAGACAGACAGACAGACAGACAGACAGACACCGAAATCATCTTATAAGTGTTCCGTACGGCACACTAAAAAACTGACTTGACAATATGGCGGCAATTTTTTTCGTGGAAAGTTTTGAATTTAACCAGGAATAAGAGTTACAAAAAATCAATAATCCCAGCACATATAGTGTATGCAATAAAACTTGAAATATATATATATATATATATATATATATATATATATATATATATATATATATATATATATATATTAACACTCCTAGAGACCAAATATTTAAACGAAAGAAAGGGGCAGTCCACAACATGGAGGGTGAAATCGCAAGTAAAAAAATTTCAGTTTTCAGTAAAGATCGGAAACAAACCTTGTTGAAAACTCATTTAGGGTAGGTTTTGTGAAGTCACTGATCATTTTAAACATCCGTAACAAAAATTTTTATTTTATAAGCAATCAACTTACGGAACACTAATTGCGCAAGTTCAACTTGCACTTGACGGGTTATTTACATTGGTGTCTTTGAATGTGATAAAAATGACTTTGCAAGGCTCATAGATTATTAAATATAAAATAAATTTTACTTTCTATATTATAAGTATATATTTAAAATGTATTTCTTTCTAAAATAAATGTTAAGTGTGTTACTACTCGCCCGGCCGATTGGCGCAGTGGGTTAAGGCGTTAGCCTTGCCCACTGTTGTCCGAGAGGTCCGCGGTTCGATTCCGTGTCTGGGCTGGGTGTTTGTGATTTGTCCCTTGTGTGAATGTGTAAATTTGTGTGTCTAATAAAGAGAGATGCTGGCTAATTGGTTATACGCCAAAGCCATAAAACACATGTAAAAAAAAAGTGTGTTACTACCAAGCATACATATATGTGTAGTTTATGTAAAACAAACAATTAAATTCCAATACGTAAGTTTTGTTCGCTAGTTTAATTTAATGCAATTCAACAATTGTTATTTAAACACATTATGACAAATAATTTAACATTGATTAATTGTCAAACTAAAATACAGTATTATAGTAGTTGCAACGAGACGGGGAGAGATTAATTAACAGTAATCATTTTTGCTCGCCCTTTATATTTTTAGATCTTCCCTCTGGCCTCATATTTTACAGTTGTTACATTTGAAATGATATAAAATTGGTCTCTTATGGGGTAGAAAATTTTCGTTTTATACAATTAATGTGATGCCCAAGACAGGGGTTTGGAGTTTAATGAGGTGCTGCCTTATCCTGTTCCTTATAGTTTTTCCGTTATATGTAGCAGTACACTGTGAGCACTATAGTTGATACGTTCTGTTTTTCGAATATTCGAATCTTCTTATTTGTTGATAGAGAAGGGGAAACTTAGTAAGTTGATATTCTTAAAAGAAATTTTGACATTTTGAACATTTTTCTTAGTTTTTCGGTCAAATAATTGTAATGAACACTATTCGGAATGTCCAAATTTATTTTAAGAGCACCAGGCAAATAATTCGTTAAAAACAAACAGGAATTTTACAATATTTTAAAAAATAAAATCTGGAAAATATACAGCTTACACTGTTTTTAAATATTGGAAAGACGTCTAAGAATCGACACACCTCCATAAACCCGAAATCTCCGTATTTGGACATCACATTAGTTTTACAAAACACAATGTGTCTTACAAAATTAACAGTTAAATCTTATATCATTTTATAGGTAACAATTCCCAAAGTCTACTGGAAAGAGCTATAAATATATATGGAATTGAGAAAGAATGTCCAATGTTGAAATATTTAAACGAGCTCTACCACTATTCGAGATCCCACTATTTAATTATTTTCACAACAAGACTGAAAATGTCCATACTTGGTTATTCTCTAATTAATAATAAATGGTTAATTATTTGTCACTAAATTTAAAAAACAATTTTAGTGTTGAACTGAATGAAAGTGTTAATAATTTATTCTTATAAACAGAGTTACTCCACACATTTGATTAGATCAAATTTTACGGCTTTTTCTACATGATAATATATACATATATGTATAGTGTGGTAGCAACTCACGTAACAATTTTTTAAGAAATAACTTTGTTTCTCCTTATCTCCCAGTGTTTCTCCTTACTTCCCATTATCTCACCATAAATCCTATTATCTAGACTTATCTCCTATTATCTATGCTTATATCGAATTATATAGAACATATGTATAAATTTATAAAAACACGTAAATCGGATAAGTGGTTCTCAAGTGATAAGCACACTAACGGACAGACAGACTGAGAAACGTTGCATTTTATATATATTATATTCTTTGCAATATGATATTGTTCCATATTTAATGGTTTTAGACAGTGTATTGCAAGAGAACGCGCTAACGGTAACCTATTTTCCGACTTGATTCACTATTATCGTCATTGCTTATTCTTTATATTACCTAACGCAATAAAATATATCCTATAACCTGGCCAGAGAACACATGTATGTTTAAAAAAAATATATTATAGATAGATAACCTGGCGAAAGAATATATGTATGAATTTAAGAAAAAGACACGTAAATCGGATAAGTGGGTCTCGCGTGATAATCGCACTAATGGACAGACAGACAGACAGAGAAACATTGCATTTTACATATATTATAGTTTATAGATATTCTCTGCTACATAAAATTGTTCCATATTTAATGATTTAGGCTGTGTATTGCAAGGAAACGCTCTAGTGGCAAACTTTTTTCCGACTTCATTCACTATTATCGTCACTGCTCATTCCTTACGCTACCTATCATAATAAAATATAGCCTATAACCTGGCCAGAGAACATATGTATGTTTTAAAAAAAAATACGGAAATCGGATAAGTGGTTCTCCAGTGATAAGCGCACTAACAGACAGACAGAGAGACGTTGCATTTTATATATATTATAGATTATAGCTGGGTCAGGAAGAATATTTGTCATTATTCTTCACACATTTTGGCCCCTTTTCAGCCAGCTGCCAATTCTCTCTCTAAAAAATGATGATGCTTTCGGGTCGAAATTTTTTTTGAGGTGTTTAATGATTGAAAGTGGGAATCGACAAGGTGTTGTAGCGACCGAAAAAAATTGTAATTATATATATATATATATATATATATATATATATATATATATATATATATAATTTATTATATATATATATATATATATATATATATATATATACATATATTTATATTTATATATACAGGGTGCGGCGCTTAAATCCGGACAAATTAAATATTTTTTTAAAAGAAAATTTTATTCGTAAAAAATTAAAATGAAAAAAAGTCCTATCCAGAGTGGAATTATCAGCGCTCACACATTCTCTTTAAAGCATGTCTGTCCATACTGGCAAATGCTGCTTCGACATCGGTGCGTAAAGATACCACATTAGGGTGTCTGGACTTGTTAGTAACTTTTTCGATTACTCTTCAAATAAATCCAGGATATTGGGGAGCTAGAACTCTTTAGACCAGGCCATTTCCACGTTGTCCGATAACCAGTTTTGGACTAAATGACGCGTGTGTGCCGGTGTACCTTTTCAGAAGCATTATATTTAGCGACAATGTCATACACAGCTGATCTCAGGTATCCGAAGAAGCGAATTATTTCAGTCGCCGAACGTCCAGCGAATTTCGATAATAGCGGCTCTTCGGTTATACTCCGTACTTGTTCGCAACAGCTCAGTCATTTCGAGGTTCTGACTGTAGTAGACTAGAAGTATGTGGATGGCTTTCACGAACGTCAACCTATAGTGGGATTACTGTATGGCGGAAAATTTAAATTTGTCTGGATTTAAGAGCCGCTTCCTGTATATATATATATATATATATATATATATATATATATATATATATATATATATATATATATATATATATATATATATATATATATATATATATATATATATATATATATATATATATATATATATATATATATATATATATATATATATATATATATATATATATATATATATATATATATATATATATATATATATATATATATATATATATATATATATATATATATATATATATATATATATATATATATATATATATATATATATATATATATATATATATATATATATATATATATATATATATATATATATATATATATATATATATATATATATATATATATATATATATATATATATATATATATTATATATATATATATATATATATATGTATATATATATATATATATATATATATATATATATATATATATATATATATATATATATAATATATATATATATATATATATATATATAAATATATATATATATATATATATATATATATATATATATATATATATATATATATATATATAATATATATATATATATATATATATATATATATATATATATATATATATATATATATATATATATATATATATATATATATATATATATATATATATATATATATATATATATATATATATATATGTATATATATATATATATATATATATATATATATATATATATATATATATGTATATATATATATATATATATATATATATAAAATATATATATATATATATATATATATATATATATATATATATATATATATATATGTCTATATATAAATATATATATATATATATATATATATATATATATATATATATATATGTATATATATATATATATATATATATATATATATATATATATATATATATATATATATATATATATATATATATATATATATATATATATATATATATATATATATATATATATATATATGTATATATATGATAATTTTTCTGTTGAACCTTTTGTTTACATAAACTTGATTGATTTTTCTTGGGTACTTAGGTTCTTTTGAAAAATACAAACTAGTTTATTTGACATTTTTTAGGCATTTTCAAAAATTCTTTATTTTTTACTATTCATTTTAAAATTAGAAAATACAAAATTAAAATCTTTTAAGTCAAATTACAGGTTTAAAAACATATAACAACGTACACTCGGACATTTAAAATATTTACACCACAACAAAAATGTAAAACAAATTACTCACGAGTATATACCTTGAAAGTCAAGTATTTGTGTGTTTGTGAATTTCAAATTCTATATTTCTTTCAACATATCGTGTCTGATTTTTTTAAATTTTATTATCTATAATGGGTGTCTTAACCCAAAAAACTATTACTGATGTTAAGTATATATACCATTTTGTATTATTAAGAGAATATACATGTCACCATGTTTATTTTTTAATTAAATTTGTGTAGATATGACTGATTCCTCTTATGTCAGTCCTATAATTCACAGTGTTTTCATCTTTTTTTATTTCAATCATCTCTTTGATCTGTAGTTTGGCATAATTCCGCTCTTTGCAGAGGACCTTGGTTTCATTAAATTTAAAGTCATGTTTTTCTTCTGCTTCGTGTTTACTAAGGGCAGTGGAAGCATTTCTAGTATATTTGTGTCCATTCAGTCTGTTTTTTAGTAACTGAGAAGTCATTCCAATATATTTCTTCGGACAATTCGCTCACGGTATTGCATACACAACATTAGATTCATTGATTGTGGGGATATGGCTTTTTAAGTTTGTAAATAATGAACTTAGTTTATTTTGAGTTTTATGGCAAACTATAATGTTATATTTTTTCAAGACCCATTTCAGCTTCTCAGAAAGTTCCTTTGTATAAGAAAGTGGTAAAAATTTATCACAGTTTCGTTTACTATTTTTGGTGTTGTTTTTTGAGTTATTATACTTGTATATTCTCTTTTTTATTGTTCGATTGATGTCATTCTCTTTAAAATTGTTTTGTATTAAGACCGTTTTTACTTTTTTTAGCGTGTCTGGTCTTAGTGCAGGGGAAGTCAACTTTATTGCTCGGTCTGTTAGGCCCACTATAACGCTGATTTTTTGGGACATTGCACGATTAAAGTCAAAATTCAAATATCTCCCTGACCAAGAAGGTTTTGTGTACCACTCTGTAAGGATATTATCTTGCTTTCTGGTAAGAGTCAGGTCCAGAAAATTGAATTTACCATTCTTTTCAATTTCTGATGTAAATTGTAATTTTTTGTTGAAACTATTAAATTTGTATAGAATTCGGTAATTTATCATTTTTGGCTGCTAATAAACAATCATCTACGAACCTCTTGAAAAACAAAATGTTATCTTTTAGTTCTTTAATGACTTGTTCTTCCAGGTATTCTATTACTAGTTGAGCAATGACTGATGAAATGGGGGAACCCATGGCACAACCGTCGATTTGTTTATAAAATCTATTTTTAAATTGAAAATAGTTGGTGTTCAATGTGAAATCTATGGCGTCCAGAAAATTTCTTTTTAAAATTGTTGTATGTTCTTGTAGTAGATCCCATTTTTCGTTAATAACTGTTTGGAATATTCGTGTACAGGAATGTTACATCAACCGATAGAAGTTTATAATTCGATAGGATTCTCACTGTGTCGATGAAAGTTTTAAAAGTCGAAAGAATCTTTAATAAAATGTTCATTTTTACCGGGATTATATATATATATATATATATATATATATATATATATATATATATATATATATATATATATATATAAACAAAAAAGTAATAATAACGGCACTCCTCTGTAACTATTGGTTGTCTGTTAATAATAACAACTGACGCGGGTTTTGATAATATCTGAGACTGTAGCACTGCTGCAATGCTGAAAATTCAAAAATTTGTTATTTTACGAAAAATTAATCTAAAATACCTTTTTTAATTAGCAAACAGCGCCTTATGCTTTAAAAATTAGATTTGTGGTTCGGTATTTTAAAAACGTGTTTCATTAATAACAGTGCTTAAAAACCGATAGTCAGCACATTTCCATCTAATTTTTATTTTAGTTTTATTAATGACGGGATAAAAAGAATGTGAAAAAATTCAGGCTATTCAGTGCTAATAATGGATAAAACTAAAAAATAAAAACTTCAATACTTACTCGACAATACACGAACACGGTGTAGAGTCTAGAAAATAGAAAAATAAAACAATTTCCACATGAAATAAGTTTCACGAAAATTCACTATTTATTCTTAACTGTACCAAATAGTAAAACTACTGGCTATGTGAGCAGTTAAAAGTTTAATTTTGTAAAGATATATTAGCAATTAGGTGTAAAATTTTATAACATTGCCAACTTACCTAAACCTAACAGCCACGAAGACGGTAGTGGCTCTGGTTGCGCTACTAGTGCAGAGTATGGTTATTAGATTATCTCAGTTTAGTTCACAAGCATATTTATTTTGTAAAACTATCTTAGCTAATCTAAAGTAAACCAACTTTTATTTAGTAAATTACTGCAGGTAACTTAGCTTTTTCATAGACCATAATCTTTGCTCTTTTGTGCTTTAGTTAACACAACCAAAATTTTATGCACAATAGAGACGAATATGTAAATGTAAATTTTTTCACTCTAACAGTTCTAGAACGCATTCTGTGTACAGTCATATCACAGTAAACACACTATACAGTAGCGAAACTCAAGGATAACCGCATAGGAAAAATCGGGTTCGTTTTCAGAAGGTCACGTGGCAATCCGCCATGTTAAAAGTGGACCAGTGCGAGATTTGAAATACAAATAAAGTTGTGAAAAGTTTTATCATTCAAAATCATAGATATAGAAATGTTTAAAAATTTTTGATTTGTTATTTAATACAGCATGAATAATATAAAAGTTAATGCAGCATGAGTAATAAAAAAAAACGAAAAGAATGGAGCACTTTGTTAGAAAAGAAATGAATACAGGGGAAAAACTTGATAGGAAGGTATTTGATGGAATTCTTCATATTCAACTTCAGTTTTTAATAACCTTATCCAAAAATTCAAAAGTCTATCAAAGTTAAACGTCACTGTTTGAGGTTAAAGTTTTATTTACATCATTTTTCAAGTAAATTTGTGATTAAAGATGTTTTTTTAAGGACTAAATTAATTTAATTTTAACATACGTAATAATTAATGCTATTTTTCTTGTACCGTGAAATAAAAACACATTGTCAACATCTTCTAAAATAAGAGCATTTTTTTCTAAGCAGTGTTGTGTTGTTTGGTGTGATAGATCTCTTGTTAATTAAAAAACACTGTATCTAGTTTTTTGGTACTTATTTTTTCTTAAACTACAAAACTATATTGTGTAACTTCGAGAAAGGTTAATATAATATTATTAATGAATTATGAACGTATATGTATAGACCTCTATTTTCTATGTGAATGATTCTTAGAGGTTCTATACCTTTTTGTGTTTTGTTATCCGTATTGCTTTTTGATAACGTAATTAAAGCTTGCTTTTATTTACAATGAATTAATATTTAGATCAAAGAGTCAATACAGTAATTTCCTAATTATATTTACATACAATACTTAGTTATGACCAAGCTGACTTGTCAATTACAACTATGTTGGAAATGTGGAATCTTTGGCACAATGACACTACTCAGTACATATCACCACTACACCAAACACTTTATTTTTGCACTCGACGCGCGTTTCACTAACCATATTAGCTTCATTAGGAGAAATGATTGACTAATATATACTGAGTATTGTCAATTACAGTTTAAAAGGAAAGTAACTATATTTAATTTATAGTATAGCTATACAACAATAGAAATAAGTTCTTTATAGGAGGAATATTAATAACAGGTAACTAAATTTTAATAGTAACCATAATTACCATCGTACTGTCCATTTAACGAACTTATTTTCAGAATATTTTACCCTCTGGTACACATCATCTGACAAAATCATATTACAAAAAATCATATTACAAAATATGCTATTAAAATTTTTCTTATTTTAATAGCATATTTGATTCAATAATCGATTTATATCAGTTATTTCAATAATCCCATTCCCCAGTGGTTTTGTGATCTCAACACGACACTTAATATTTAAACTTTCAAACCCAGCTTATAAGAAAATAAAATATACTATCTAAAATTTGAAAATAATAAATATGTTGTTATAGGTTCTGTATTCCTTACAATATATTCACAGAAACTTTTGAAAGATTGGCATGAAAAAGGAGCAATGTAATTTATAGAGAAAAATAGAAAAAAAATCACGTTCAGAGTATTAATTGTACTTGCAATTAAGCAGTGTTAAATTTATCAGGTTTATTATTAGAAAAGGTGTGTCAAACAATTAATACAGATGAAGTTGTTGAAAACTAGAAGCCTCTTGAGAATACACTTTTAAGAAAAAAAAAAAAAAAATGTTTTATTTATAATTTACACAAATATAAATAGTTTTAAATAACTGAATACTAGTTTACACAAAAATAAATCTTTCTAAAAAACAGAATTTGGAGGATTATTTATTAATCATAAAAAAATTACACAGGTACACAAAAAAGTTTTTCACTACCGAATAGATCGCTATACCTATATGTATTTTTGGGCTCTGACACCGAATCCGAGGTCAGAATTGAGCAATCACGTCAGAATTTTTAAATAACCAGCTGAACTAAGTTTAGAAATAAATTTCAAGCTTTAATGACCAAATCACTCTGCTAATACGAACGTTTTATTAAATCAATCAAGGTTCTCTGGAAGGCCGTCTCTTGAGCAAATACGCCTAAACAAAATGTACATTAGTAATGATAATATTGTTTCATGCATATGTATTTTCTCGAAAATGTATTTAAGACAGTGAAAAGTTGTCTTGTGAAAGCAAGCACTAAAGATTTATTAAAATAATCAACAACTCCAACAACTTTAATCGCATACCATGATTTCTATGAAATCATTGTTTCAACTAAAAACAGAGGAACTGCAAAAAAAAATCATTAATGCAGCAACTTAAACTTTGACGGATAATACTGATGATGATTACATGTGTTGCAAATAAAGTATAATTAAATTTAGTTATGATTTAGAATAATAGCCTTAGCGCGCCCTGATTGAGTTAGAAATTTCTTATTTGCAAATTTTAGAGCATAAAAAAGTGTGACTCGAGCAAATAATTTGCGAAAATAATTATATGGAATATTGCAATTCTCAACGGCACAACAATAACCTCCTTTCCCCATGATTATACAAATTGTTTCTCAACCTTTTCGATTCTCTTCACTTACAAACGTTTATTAATTCTCTTTTTCTACAAACTCTCTCTTCCTTCTGTCTTTATATTTATATAAACTGCAGTCACATCAAGAAACGATGGACAATACATTTCCAAAAACACATTCCGAGATCGGATGTAAACACTGAGCGGCCATTTTGAAAAAGGACCCGTCGACGCACGCGCCGTCAAAATCTCGTCACCAAATTGGAGCTCAGTTTCGCTACTGTAGTATGTTTACTGTGGTCATATACTACTAATTTTATTTTTTCTAGTAACGCCATCTAGTACATTCTAGATTTTAACTATTCTGGCGTTCGCTTAGTAAGCGACTTCCTCGTTATGGAGAGCTGACGTACGCTTGTATTTTGTGTATTACATTGTATCTTTGTAAAGTTTATAATGTCATATTTGAATTGTAATAACGACGCTTTTTATAGTTAGTGCTAATAAAACGTAGAAATTGAAGTTTTCTACATTTTAGCAACATATTATCCGAGGTCGTAATAACGCAACGTTTTTTCATTAAAGATAAAAATTTAGAATTATGGTTTAATCTTTTTGTGGTCTTATTTCTAATAAAATTTGTTTTTATTAATTATTGAGATATTACAAACTTAATGTGTACGTTAGGACTTTTTGGTAAAAACAGCAATACACGCATGTACGTTATTGTTAAATTGTATTCTTAACTAATATTTTTTATTGACAACAGTTTCTGTGTTTTCCATTTAAAAATCGATTACTCTAAAAAAATATTTTGTGTTCAGATCATGTTATCTTCAAAAACTAAGTCTAAATTGTTACTTTTATTATTATCGTCATCATATCCGGTTTCATAGCGTTCTACGCCTTCCGGTTTCCAGTCGCCAACCTTTTCTATCTTCCCAATCTCCTGTTTTTAGTGTTCCGTACGGAACACTTATAAGATCACTTCGGTGTCTGTCCGTCTGTCTGTCCGTCTGTAGTCCATAATGTATAATAATTATAGCATCTTAGCTACCTAATAGCCAATAAATTAATTTAGCTCAATCTAGAATCTAGTTATAAAAGTGTAAAACAAATATTTACTACCTAAATATTTGTTTAATTATAAGCAAATAAAATAAAATTCTTTTGTCCCGGTACAAGAACGACACGCGAGCAATAATGTACTGAAAAGTATAAAAACGAAACCTCCACTATATTGTCAAGCCACATAGTTGTCATACTTTTTTTTATACCAGATAAATTATCAAACATAATGGACTAATAATAATTTTCGCGCAATCTACACTTTATGAAGAATATTCCAGAATTTTTAAAAATTTTTTGATCAGGTACTTTTTGAAATAGGAAGGAGAAAGAGATTTTTAGCCTTTTTCAAAAAAAAATACAAAGAAAAATGTGCACAAGTATTACATCATATACATTTTTGAATTCCTGTTTTGACAAGCTTTCATTTAACACCCCACTCGTTGACCTGGTAAATTTTTTTTTCACTTGCGATTTACCCCCCAGAACTACCCTTTCAATCCATATTTAACTTTCAAAACTACACGGATTAGTCCATCAATTCCCATATTTTTGCCAAATTTTAACTTTCTATATCAAATAGTTTTGGAGAAAATCGGATGTGACAGACAGACAAACGGACATCGAAGTGATCCCATAAGTATTCCATACGGAACACTAAAAAAGTAAAGCAGCGTAAGGGTTTCAGAAATATTTACAAACAAAACCTGCTATTTGTGTTACTTAATATGAAAATAAAAAAAAAAATTCAGATTCTCCTACTCCAGGAACCCTAATAAAGACATAAAATAGGGTATATACGAAAAAAACCCTCTAACACCCTTCTCAACTTTATTACCCCCTTATATGTAAATGTATGGAAAATAGCACAACTTTCAGATCCTCGACTCCAAGAATGCTGAAAAAGATATATAACACGATATATACAAACCTTTCTAACATTCTAAATAATTATTCTTAAAATTTGTTCATTACCTCAACAAACAACCTATTTTCTTTCTTCCCAGTATGGCCCAAAAAGTATAGGTTCCATTCCTGTTTTTTTTTTTTATGGGTCTAGCACACGTGCTACATGAAAGTCCCTAAAGCGCTACAGGATAGACACGTGTGCGGAGAAAGCGATTCACGTTGTTCTTAAATCGCTGTAAATTGTACTCGGTGGGAAACACAGTCCTGGGCAAATGATTCCAAAGGGATGATGTTCTTCATATAAATGACTGCTTGAAAAGCGTTGTACGAGGAGTAACAAGCTGAACCTCATACGGATGTGAAGTATTAGCGTGACGTGTACTTCACATGCACCGCTCTGGGAGGAATTAAACGGGCCACATCCTTCGAACACTTTCCATGAAAATACTTGTAGAATAGGCTCAAGTCGCCAACCGTTCTTCGATGTTCCAGCGAATCAAGGCCACCTGTCAGTTCCGGGTCTCCAGTCAGACGAACAGCTGTTCTCTGAATAGAATCCAACAAATGCAGTGTATGTTTGGGAGCGGAGCCCCAAACATGGGAGCAGTATTCCATAGTTGGTCGAATTTAAGCTTTGTAAAGAATTAACAGTTGTTGTGAAGTGTAAAGCTTTCTGGTTCGAAATAATATTCCCAACTTCTGAGAAGCTCTCCTTGCTATGCCTGCAAGATATTCATGCCAGGACATATTTGCTCCCAAATTTACGCCCAACAATTTGAGTGACGATGTTAGGGGAATGGAGTGCCCCGACATAACTATGTCGGGTTCAGCAACGTTAACTTTTTTAGAAAAGACTGCTGCCTGGGTTTTTGTGGCGTTAAATTACACTTGGTTACTGTCACCCCAAGATAGAATTTCTTCCAGGTCTTTGTTAAGTTGAATGACTTCCTGCTGTCTGCGGATATTCGTCTGAGTAGCCGATGTCCGAGCGTTCAAAGTGAATGAAGAGATAAGTGTACTGTCATCTGCAAAGCTGTAGATTGGATTCTCGGTCTTTTCCAGCAGATCGTTAATATAAATGAGAAAGAGAGTAGGAGACAGTATGAAGCCTTGGGGTACACCGGCGTTGATAGTGAAGGTGTTAGAAAGAAATCCGTCGACTGCCACTCGCAAAGAACGGTCTCTGAGGAAACATGAGAGCCATAAACAGAACTTTTCAGACATACCATAAGAACGTAGCTTAGCCAACAGCCTATCGTGCCAAACGCGGTCGAATGCCTTGGATATGTCAAGAGCAACCGCTCGAGATTCTCCAAAGTGTTCAATTGCGTTTTTCCAAACATGTGTTACATAAGTCAGGAGATCTCCTGTTGATCTATTTTTACGAAAGCCATATTGGTGATCGCTAATAATGTTGAATCCTTCAAGATATTTTAGAAGATGCTGATTGATAGCCTTTTCCATGACTTTCGATACTATTGAAAGCAGTGCGAGTGGTCGGTTTAAGTATTACATGTATACCGAATGTATTTTGTTCAAAAGTTATCGTGCCTAGATTCAGAGAAAAATCTTAAAATGTAAAGAAGTACAAGAATCTTATAGGGCGATTTTTTTTAATACACTTCCCTTTAGCAAGCAGCAATAAGGAACATATAATATGTTCTCAAGAATGATACAACACATGCTAATTTTTATTCTATCCGTATATTTTAACTATGTTCCGTAAAGCTCCTCGCGACTTATGACCAAATTTGACTAATCTATTATATTTATTATATTAGTGATTTATTTATAGCTGAAATACGACCACTGGAGGGATACGAAATGAATGATAAAAACATTAATATAGTTTGCTTCGCCGAAGATGCTGTACTCGTAGCGGACAGTGAAGACACATTACAAAGGCTGCTATATCGATTTGTCGGATCGGCTGGCAAACACAACATGAAAGTGTCCAAAGAAAAGACCTAATGTCTCACATTGTCTCGAGAACCCTTAAGATGTAAGCTGGAAATACAAGGACATGTAGTCGAACATCAAATATCTGGGCGTGAACATCTCTAGCGCCAGGGATATACAAGACGAAGTCAAAGAATAAGCTATAAGAGGCGCCACAGCATCCGATCAGCTAAGAGATGTGATATGGCATAACAAGTACATCTCGAGAGCAAACAAGATAAAGATATACAAAACTCGTATTAGGCCAGTGTTAACATACGCTGCGGAAACTAGATCAGAGACTAGTAAAACTAAACAATTGCTTAGAACAACCGAGATGAGACCCCTACGGTGTATAACAGGAAGAACACTGAGAGACAGAATACCTAACCAGCAAATAAGGAATGAGTGTGACATCCAGGACATTATAAAATTCGTCAATACACGACGAAAAGAATGGAACAATCATCTGGAGCGAATGAGCGCCACCAGGCTTCCCAAAATAGCTAGAGATGGGAAGCCAAACACCAGGACACCACAAGGCAGACCACCAAAACGATGGGCACAGAGCTGGATGTCATCGTCCACAGAATCACCGCCAAGACAATAAGACTGTCAATGAAGAACAGGCGTTGCCTAATAGAAGAAGAAAAAAAAGAAGGAGTGATTTATTTGTCACATTTACGAAGGCTACCCTTTAAGTTTTTACAAAAACAATGAAAGAAACTATTCACCTTTAAGATTTATATACTTTTGCGTGCGTTCGAACCAATTCTCGAGACATTTTTCCACTCTGAAGTTGGTACCTCAAAAACATCGTTTTGGAAGGATTCAACAGCTTCTTGAGGTGATGAGAATCACTGTCCACGCATTTTTTTTAACATTCGGGAACAAAAAGAAGTCGTTAGGCGATAAATCAGGTGAATATGGGCAATGAGCTATTAATTCGGTGTTTTTCTCCGTCAAATAATCAATTGTTTAACGTGCCGTGTGAGAGATGGCATTGTCAGGATGAAGAATGATGCGACGTTTTCGGTTGTTTTTCCTGATTTTATCGATGACTTCTGGCCAACAAATTGCTCTATACCATTCAGTATTAACTCTTTTTCGATCCTCTAAAGGAATGGTTGCAACATGTCCAGTATAATCAAAAAAACAAGCGATCATTTTCTTGGAAGCGCTTTGTGAAAGAACCCCTTTTGTTGGATTCGCTCCATCTTGGAATACCCAAACAGTTGATTGTTGCTTAGTTTCCAGCTCGTACGAATATATCCAAGTTTCGTCTCCTGTTACGATGTTGTATACCGATTTTGCATGACCTTGGTCGAATTTTTTGGCCATTTCCTTACACCAATTGACACGAACCTGTTCTTGAGATTCGGTCAAATTATGCGGATTCCATCGGGAACAAGTCTTTTTGACAACTAAATATTCACGCAAAATCGAAGGTACTGCAGTCTTCGATATGCCTAAGGATGCCTCTTTCTCCCGGTAAGTCACATGCCGATCCTCTCCAATCATGTTGCTCACAGCATCGTTGTTTTTTGGAACAACAACCGATTTTGTTAGACCTTCACGAAATTCATCGCTGACGGAAGCATGACCATGACAAAATTCTGCAAACCAATTGTAAACACTCTTTCCTGATGATGATGATTCATTACTAAAACTAGGAACGAAAATTTAAACAACTCTTTAAGATCCCCACTTATGTTTATTATACTCGTATTACTGCTGACAATTGTTTCGGTTAATTTCTACCTGTTCTAAACAATTCAGTAATTTTTCTTTCTTTTCATTATGCAAAATTCTGAAATCTTCATTCAAAGTATGATTTTCATTCTGTTAAATGTTTAGCGTAGTGAGATATGTTATTTTTCATGCTATAACTTTGTTTATGTTCCTTTATAAAAAGATCCGCCTGTTTATACTATATAAGTTTTATTGCGAGTGCCACAGCATAATTCGTAAACTCCTGTTTTATTTTCTTTTTTGTTTTACTTTTATTATTTTTAATATGTCGAACTAATGTATTATTGGTACAGAAGGCAATGTTTACATGATTTATATGAAAAAAATATTGAATTTTATTAGTGAATTTACCGGTATAAGTGAGTGTATGAAACTTATCTTTCTTTAGTTGTTTATGTGGGTACACAAATCCTATTGCTTTTTTAAATAGTTTTTTCATTAAAATATTATCTATAAAGTCACTCCTGTACCCATTGTTTATACTAATTTGTTTTATAATATTTAATTCTTTCAGAAAATTTTCTTCCGTTAATGGTGTATTTATTAGTCCATGGATAAAACTATTATAAGCCGAGATTTTATGTGTAAACGGATGGTTAGAATTAGCGTATACAGTTATATCTGAGTATCTTGGTTTATGAAAGATTTCAAAAACATGTTGTTTTATTTTGCTTGATATTTTTGAATTTAGGAAATTAATCGATTTATTTATTTCTATTTCTGTTGTAAAAGTAATGTTATTATGAAGTTTAATATAATCTAGAAATAATTTTAATTGTCGATTTGTACAAGTAAAGCATGACAATAAATGCAAATGCCTTCCGTACCAATAACACATTAGCTCGACATATTAAAAATAATAAAAGTAAAATAAAATAACCGGTCAAGTGCAAGTTGAACTTGCACAATTAGTGTTCCGTAAGTTGATTGCTTTTAAAATAAAAAATTTTGTTACGGTGGTATAAAATGATCAGTGACTTCACAAAACACACCCCAAATGAGTTTTCAACAAAGTTTGTTTCCAATCTTTACTGAAAACTGATGACCTTGAAATTTTTAATTTTTTTTATATACCAGATAAATTATTACAGGTAATGCACTCGTGATAATTTTTGTTCAATCTACACCCCGTGGAGAATATTCCAGAATTTTTGCAAAATTTTTGATCAGTACTTTTCGGGATAAGGTGGGGGGACAGAGATTTTTCGCGATTTTTTAAAAATAATACAAAGAAAAGTGTGCGCAAGTATTTAATTATATATATATATATATATATATATATATATATATATATATATATATATATATATATATATATACATACATACATACATACATATATATATATATATATATATATATATATATATATATATATATATATATATATATATATATATATGATGCAACGTCTCTCTGTCTCTCTGTCTGTGTATCTGTCTGTCTGTCCGTTAGTGCGCTTAGCACTGGAGAACCACTTATCCGATTTACGTACTTTTTTTTTTTAAAACATACATATGTTCTCTGGCCAGGTTATAGGCTATATTTTATTACGAGAGGTAGCATAAGGAATGAGCAGTGACGATAATAGTGAATGAAGTCGGAAAAAAGGTTGCCTCTAGCGCGTTCCCTTGCAATACACAGCCTAAACCATTAAATAGGGAACACTATTATGTAGCAGAAAATATCTACAATCTATAATAGATATAAAATGCAATGTCTCTCTGTCGGTCTGTCTGTCCATTAGTGCGTTGATCACGCGAGAACCACTTATCCAATTTACGTGTTTTTTTTAAAATTCATACATATATTTTTTGGCCAGGTTATATAATAATAATGATAATCTTTATCTATAATATATATAAAATGCAACGTCTCTCTGTCTGTCTGTCCGTTAGTGCGCTTATCCCTCGAGAACCACTTCTCTGCCCAGGTTATAGATATATATTTTATTACATCTATAATACATATAAAATGCAACGTATCTCTGTCTGTCGTCTGTCAGTCTGTCTGTCCGTTAGTGCGCCTATGTACTTTTTTTAAAACATACATATGTTCTCTGGCCAAGTTATCTATCTATAATATATATAAAATGCCACGTCTCTCTGTCTGTCTGTCTGTCCGTTAGTGCGTTACATACTTTTTTTTTAAAACGTACATATGTTCTCTGGCCAGGTTATAGGATATATTTTATTGCGTTAGGTAACATAAAGAATAAGCAGTGACGGTAATAGTGAATCAAGTCGGAAAAAAGGTTACCGTTAGCGCGTTCTCTTGCAATACACTGCCTAAACCATTAAATATGGAACAACATCATGTTGCAAAGAATATAATATATATAAAATGCAACGTCTCTCTCTCTGCCTGTCTGTCCGTTAGTGCGCTTATCAGTTGAGAACCACTTTACCGATTTACGTGTTTTTATAAATTTATACATATGATATGTTCTATATAATTCGATTTAAGCCTAGATAATGGGAGATAAGGTGAGATAATGGGAGATAAGTATAAATAATGGGAGATAAGGAAAAATTATGGGAGATAAGCAGAGATAAGTCTAAGTAATGGGAGTTATGGTGAGATAATGGGAGATAAGGAGAAATATTGGGAGATAAGGAGAAATATTGCGAGATAAGTCGAGATAAGCCTAGATAATGGGAGATAAGGTGAGATAATGAGAGATAAGTATAAATAATGGGAGATAAGGGGAAATAATGGGAGATAAGCGAGAGATAAGTCTAGGTAATGGGAGTTATGGTGAGATAATGGGAGATAAGGAGAAATAATGGCAGATATTTTATTACGTTAGGTAACATAAGGAATAAGCAGTGACGATAGTAATGAATCAAGTCCACGCGAGCGAAGCCGCGGGCACGGCTAATATATATATATATATATATATATATATATATATATATATATATATATATATATATATATTACTCGTGTTTTCACAAGCTTTCATTTGACACCACACTCGATGACCTAGTAAAAAAATTTTTTTCACTTCCGAATTTACCCCCCAAAACTAACCCCTTAAGTCAAAATTTAAGTTTCAGAACTACACGGCTCTGATGAGGCCATCAATTTCTATATTATTACCAAATTTCAACTTTCTATGACAAATAGTTTTGGAGAAAATCGGATGTGACAGACAGACAGATGGACAGTCACACACCGAAGTCATCTTATAAGTGTTCCGTACGGAACACTTAATAGAAAATAAAACAGGAGTTTACGAATTATGCTGTGGTACTTGCAATGAAACCTATATAGGACAAACAGGCAGATCTTTTTATAAAAGAATGAAGAAACATAAACAAAGTTATAGAATGAAAAATAACATATCTCACTAGGCTAAACATTTAACAGATGAAAATCATACGTTCAATGAAGATTTCATAATTTGGCATAATGAAAAGAAAGGGAAATTACTGAGTTGTTTAGAACAGGTAGAAATTAACCAAAAAAAAATCCTCAGGTTTATTACACAGCGATCAATTAGATGGAGGTGGGTCTCCTTTATTGAACTTGTTTTAGGTATTAAGGTAAATATTCTTAAATAATTTAGTACTTGTAACTAGGTAAATTATATATTCTGTAACATACTTTGTTAGTTAATTTACATTTGCTCCAGAAGAAAACACAGCGTGTCGAAACAACTGTCAGCAGTAATATAATAAACGTAAGTGGTGATCTTAAACAGTTGTTTAAATTTTCGTTCCTAGTTATTATGGATCTCCATCAAATAACAGTGGAGTATCATTACCACAAGTTGAATAAGGCGATTCGAGGCATTGTTGTTGAATTGGGCCTTTACTAAAATCGTAAAAAATCATCCAACGAAAACCTTAACGTGAAATTTCCATTTATTCACAAAACTTTTTTTTAAAACGCTCACTGTAAACAAACCACTCTGCCAATTTCTGAGCTGCCACGGTTTTAACAATAACAAATATCAAATTTTACAACAGCGTCATCTAGTGGTCGTTTATAAAAACTTAAAAGGCAGCCCTCGTATAATGCTAAAAGCATGACATTCAAATCGACAAATCAAAATTACATTTTTAATATTCAATTTTCTTATACTGTATAAAGACTCCTAATTTTCAAAGGTAAAACACACATATTTGACTTTAACATTCCCTGATATAATCTGAATTCGTAACGCACAAATAAATAATGTTATTTCTTGTAAAATCTAAAAAGCCAAATTTCTTCCATTGTACCACCATGCCTGCCTGAAGTCAATTTGTTAAGTGTCAAGTATAAGAATAGATTTAGATTATTAATGACGGTGGACGTTGGCAAAAAAGCCCTTGGAGTACTACTGCGTATATGTGCTTTTTGTCCGACTATTTTAAAGGGACTTTTCGACTAAATCCGGCAATTTCGTCGTGACAGGAATAAAATTAGAAGGACGAGGAAAGATAAAGGAGTCTTGCTACTTACCATTTTATTGAAATTCCTTGAAATATTGCACTAAAAAATAGTCCAAAATGTTAATAATGATCTACTGAATTCTCTACAAAAAAATAATAAAATTTTCAACACTTATTTTGCAAACCTTTTTAGATTTTTTATTATCAAGATGAACTAGAACCTTATGTCGCCATTATCTGTGTATCTTATGTCTAGTAAATACCTCCGGAGAAAAGAGTACAGGGAAGGAACTTGTAATGTATATCGAGAAACCCATCACTTAGACCCGCATGTCATTGCGATTTAAAATTTCAAATACTCAAAAAAATATATTTCCAATATATTACATAAACATATCTATCACTCAATTTATCGTGCTCGGGACATTACATACTATTTATAAGCTAAACATTTAATATTGAAGTTAACTAATTATATTTTGTTTTCTATCAAATGCATATTACGAAGATGTTTGGAGATCAGTATAAATTGCAAATCTCCTATCCAAAGAAACTTCTTGCAGCATGAGAATAGGCCTACGAATGTTAACTTTTATATTTACACACAAAATTACATTCATTAATTAAGTGCTTAAATGTACTAAGATATAAACATTTTTTTTGATTTATATATATATATATATATATATATATATATATATATATATATATATATATATATATATATAGAACATAGTTAAAGTTTTTTCTTTTTTTCGGGAAATCGATCAATAAGAGGAAAACTCATTTGTTCTCAAATTCTATATTTCCTTGGTAATTCTCAACTTCATCAGGAATGTAAAAACAACACAGAGTATTACAAAATCAAAGATGATGTCAACATATGTCACACAGAACTAACAACTAAAAACACAAACCACATGACAAAGAACAACATAAAACCTTCTGTCCCGATCACTATAAATTCATTCAATGAGGTGATGTCAACATGTGTCTTCTTCTTCTTCCTTCAGCCGCTCTCTACCCACTTTCGGGTATAGGCCTCTCTCAAATCTTTCCATTTTTCTCTATGTTGTGCTTGTTGATACCAGTTAAGCCCTCCGATTCTCTTCAGATCGTCGCTCCATCTCTGTTGGGGGTCTTCCTATGCTTCGCTTTTCACCCCATGGTCTCCACCTAGTGATCTTGCCACTCCACTTATACGTCGCTCTCACTACATGGCCGGCCCAGCTCTATTTCAGAGATGTTATCCGTTTGGTGATATCATCCACCTTTGTTTGTTGTCTAATCCATTTATTAGTTTTCTTTTCCTTCAAAGTAACACTCAACATCTTCCTTTCCATTGCTGGTTGGTGAACTTGTAGTTTTTCTATTGTTCTTTTAGTTAAAACCCATGTCTCAGCTCCATACATTGTAGCTGGTAAGATACATTGATTATAAATTTGGGTTTTTGATCTTTGTGGAATGTTCATATTCAGTACATATTTCAATTTTCCATATGCTGCCTATCCCATACGTATCCTTCTTTCTATTTCAAGCTGCTGGTTTTCCTTTCCTATCGTTATTATTTGGCCGAGATAGATGTACGTGTTTACTTTTTCTATTGTTGAATGTTCAATCACTATATTTTCATCATTGTTCTCTTCGTTACTCATGTACTTTGTCTTGGAGAAATTTATGTCAAGTCCCACTTTTCTTGCTTGGTGGTGGAGATATGTGATCATCTGGATCATTTCATTCTTATTGTTTGCTATAATTACAATGTCATCTGCGAATCTCAGGTTGTTTAGCCGATCGCCAGCTATCAGAAGGCCATTTTCGTCCCAATTCAGTTTTTTGAATACATCTTCTAAGATCATTGTAAACAACTTAGGCGATATTACATCGCCCTGCCTTACTCCTCTGTTCACTGGGATCTTGTTTGTCAGTTCTTGGTTTATCATAACTTTAAGGGTTGCTCGTTCATATATTCTGGCTATCAGTTCGCTGTATCTGTGGTCTATACAAGCATTTCTAAGAGCTCTTATAAACGCCCATTTTTCGACTATGTCGAAAGCCTTACGAAAATCTACAAATGTGAGCCACATTGGAATATTATATTCGGTGGCCTTCTCGATTAGTATTCGCAATGTGTGCAAGTGCTCAATCGTGCTGAAGCCTGATCTGAATCCAGCCTGTTCTATCGGTTGGTATAATTCCATTTTGTGTTCCAGCCTGGTTGTTATGATTCGTGAGAACAGCTTGTAAACATGTGTCACACAGTACTAATAACTAAAAACACAAGCCACATGACAAGGAACAACACAAGACCTTCTGCCCCGATCACTATAAATTTATTCAGTGAACACCAGTAGATATGGAAAATGGAATACGTGATGCGTGCAGGACAATAACGCCCTTTATGCTAAGGAAAATGAAGGAAAATATAGTAAAACGACTAAACATGCGTATTCAAATAGACGGGCATATTTTTGAACATTTATTACGTCACAATAATTAATCATTAGATAAGTTTAACTATATTGAAATTATTATTAACTATTTGTTTATGTTTTCACAATAGCGTAAGTGTATTAAAAACAAGGATAAAAATTGAAAAATTCGAAATAAATCAAAAACTATTAGAAATAGGTATATGTCATAATAAAAGTTGGAGGGTTTTGTAAAACCTGTCAGAAAAAAAATAATAATATACAGGATGTGCCATTTAAAAAATTTGAGATTTTTCAGTTTAAAATAGTCGAAATGCATAAATTTATTTTGAACACCCTGTAGCATCTAACTCAAATTTCTTTACATATATCTTTTTTTCGTCTCTATAGAATGCTCGTACCAATTATGAGTATTCCACTTTCAGAAACAATGGCGCTACTGGCAGTTTTTTACAAAACTGAAAACTACTTTTTTTTTGTTATAAAAATTGAAATATTAGAAAAAGGTATATAACATTATTAATAAAAAAAGTTATAAAATTTTATGCAAAATTTAAAAATAAATTAGAAAATAGGATGTTCCTTTTAAAAAACATATGTTATATCGGCCACACTTTTTTGAAGTGCCCTATATACTCAAAAATAATTTTAAACTGTGCACCCTAACATTCAATAAAACTATTGTATTTAACATTTTTTCGTCATTCCCGAAACAAATGAGATAATGAACTTTACTCTATCGTTGACTCACCCTGTACAGCTTTGTAAACTTAAAGATGCTATAATAAATAATGGGGATTCGAGTTTTGCCGCCTATATAGTTTTTCTCGATCTACTTAACGCTAATTATTTGAATCACCAGAGAATTTGGCTAATCCACAATATATCGGCTTTAGTATAATGATTCGTTGATGGTTTGCTAATTATTTATTCAATAAAAATCAAATTACTAGGATTTCAAAGGAATACGGCCTTGTTTTTAATTTCAAATTTGGTCAATTATCGTCCCTGATGACACAACTATCAATTGCAAATTGACAAAGATAACCAAATCAATGAAATGCACCGTCGTGTTGGTTTAGGATGGACGGCTTTTGGGAAGCTGAGAGATACGCTGCAAAGTGATTTGCCAATCTGCTTAAAAAAGAAAATTTATGAACAATACGTTTTGCCGGTAATCACATATGGCACCGAGAGTATCACAACGTGCATTTGGAGAGAGCTATGTTGGATATCACAAGGAAGGATAGAATAACAAACGTAATCATCAGACAACGAACAAAATCAGTACATATTATCCAAAAAATTACGCAATCCAAATGAAGTTGGGCAGGCCATATAGCCCGAAGGGATGATAAAATCAATAGTGTAAACAGATTAATAGAATAGAGTCCCAGAGGAGACAAAAGGAATAAAGGTAGACCATCTACTAGATGGACCGGTGACTTCAAGAAAGTGGCAGAAAACCGAGCTCAGAACAGAGATCAATAGAAGTTCTTGGAGGAAGCCTACATCCAACCATGGATGAGGACGGCTGAAATATATATATATATATATATATATATATATATATATATATATATATATATATATATATATGACAAAACAGATGCTTATACTGTCGGTGACTTATTTAAAGTCTTTCCGAACATCCGAACAAAGCGGCCAGACCACAGCTGACACTTAATTGCAGAAGCGCACCTTCTCGAGCTTCCCCTGGAAGGCACAGATGGCATTGGGGGAACTTCTGAAATGCGGATCTTTCGATTCGTCTTTGGTATATATATATATATATATATATATATATATATATATATATATATATATATATATATATATATATATATATATATATATATACATATATATATACTTATATACACTCAATATAAATAATTATATATATATATATATATATATATATATATATATATATATATATATATATATATATATATATATATATATATATATATATATATATATATATATATAATATAAATAATTAGTTAGCACAAATGGCGTGAATATAAATTATTAATTAATCATTTTTCCAACTGAGCCCAGCATAGATTGTAATCGACACAAATATAGTTTTATATATTATTTTAATTGAAATATTTAAAAGACAAAACGGATTTTAATAAATCTCATATTCGGTTGAGAGTTCGTAATTAAAATAATAAATATATAAAAAGCATTTATAAAATTTAGGGGCAAAGTTTATAAATGCTTTTTGTATATTTTATTTTTTACGTTTCATAATTTTAAAATTTTGACTAACTCTGAAAAATGCACAGTCGTATTTGTGAAGACTCAATTAGTTATAATTGATGCCTCTTCTTAAATGTACCAAAAGAAAATCGAAACATCACTTGCTTTACGTCGACTGTTACTATACTTCCAATAATTACATATTTGCAGTTGCCAGAATATTATTTGACATTGAAAATGAAATGTCAAAGGCATCATTTATATATTTCTACGTAATAACAAATATTTTTAAAGAGAGTTTTTTAGATATTATGTTTTTATTTATTGACTTAACAGCTAGTTTACAAAAAGATACATTTATCACAACTCACTACTCATGAGATCACTTCGGTGTCTGTCCGTATATCATACCCGATTTTCTTAGCACAAATATAGGAATTAATGGCCGAATCAAAGCCGTGTAGACATGAGAGTTGAATTTTCATTTAAGGTAGTAGTAAAGCTGATAAATACATTGTGTTTATTCAATAAATTATTTAACCTAAAAGTGTTGTTGTTGTTGTAGTAGTTATGGCACTGCTCACTAAGGCAATCTGCCAGCACATTAGGTAAGGGACCCCAGTATGGCGAGTATTAAAACTCCTGGGGGGCCTTTCTTCTTATATAACGATTTCTAGTGCTTTTCTTTTGAAAAGTGGTTCTTCATTCTACCTGCCATGCATCGCCTTTGAGGTTAATTAGTATGGGACAAAAACAGACATAGGATGGACATACACATTACACATAAAGTCAGGTCTAAAACAAAGTAAATATAATCTAGTTATACATGTTATAGTTTAATTTTGTTATAATTGCAAAATTTTACTATTAATTTTACTGTCTCCAAATTGATATTACTTAAGACAGACTCTATACTAATGGGGGGTTTCCACCCCAGGTTGTATAATTCATTGTAGAGATCCAGATTCGGAATTTTATTAATGGGACATTCAAAAAAGATGTGATTGTGGTCCTCAGTTAGGCCACAATCGCAAGGTGTGGTGTCAATTACCCCTATTTTGAAGAAGTGAGCTTTATTTTTCCCCGTATTAACCATTAAAACGTCCTAGAATCACTCATGTTATCTAGGTCTACATACGATTCTCTACTTAGGTGGGCCAGCAACAAATTTTTAATCTCCCACTGATCCCCCCTGGGCAGGGTTAAGATTTGTTTTAAGAAATTTGCAAGTGAATTAGGATTTATAAACGGGCGATCTAGGGCTAATGCACTGTTATTCAGGCTTGTTCTGTTTGACTTTGACGTACTTCTATTCAAATTCAAGCTATGTGAGGGAGATGCTTCCCTTTCTGGTCTTCCGTTTGGAGAGTATAAGAGCTCTTCGTGTGCATTTTTGTCGTATCCTTTTTGAATTATTCTTCTTTTATTATCGTTTGATTGAGATAAAGTCTCTTGGAATGACCTCTTGGTTTTTGTCTTAAAATCATATGTACGCCTTAATGAAGGTTCAATATTTTGGCTGAATATACTCTTTACTGACTCTCTCCTACGTGACGTGTTTTGAGGTAAAGCAGGGAAGTCCCTCGGGTTATAGTTAAAATTTTCATTTGTTGTATAGGTGTTTCTGCATAGCTTTTCTGCATCATAGTAAGTTAGATTTTCGTAGCACATTAATTTTTTAATATTTTGCTGTCTTTCATATTCAGGACAGTTTTTTGCTGTTGTTTTATGATGACCTTTGCAGGAGAGGCAGGATGTTTTGCACTCATAGGGTTCAATTTCTGGATTATTTACGTGTTTGAGATTGCCACAGTTGTGGCATTTTTCCTTTCCCTTGCAATTTCTTTTCGTATGGCCGTATTTAAGGCACGAGAAGCATTGTGTTACTGGGGAAATGTATACATATACCGGTTTTTGCAAGTTATAAATTGAAATGCTTCTAGGTAATAAAGTTCCTTTAAATGTAAAAAGAATTGTACCAGTAGGAATATACTCTACTTTATTGTCCTTAATTACTTTGCGATTAAGCCTAACTGCATTTAGGATTTCAGTGTTACAAGAGCAAAATTCCTTAAAGTTATCTAAACTTAATTCCAAATCAACCTCTCTAACAATGCCTTTGCATGAGACAAAGTTAAAAGAGATAAATATATTATATCCTTTGCCAATAAGATGTTTATTATTTAAAAATTTATTAGCCGCTTCATGGTTGATGAATTCTCTAGATAAGCGGTTTAAACCTAAATTTTTTTAACGTCAGTTAACTTAAGGTTAAATATTTCTTTAGCAATCTTTAAATAGTGGAATTTACCCACATTCCCGTTAGTTTTTTCTTTGGATTCCACATATACTATGTATGGACTTACATCCGTTATGTCGTATTTATTCTGTTTTTTATTAATTTTACTATTATTAGAGCTAGAAGCAAGATTGGGAGGGTCAGGCCCCCCATCCATAGCTGTTGTATTTACATAAACTTAGATTATATTCAGAATTTCTATCTTATAAAATGTTAAATGATTAGATCTAACTTACCAGATGGGTAATATTAGTAACTAACTCAAAAAACACCTCTTTTTCCGACACCGGTAGAAAAACGTTGCTGTTCGTACCACGGTAAGAAAAGCACTCTAACCTAAAAGTGAATTTCTGTTTAAAAATATGACGATATACAGCGTTATCAAATTGTGATATCTGTCCCTCACTACGCGGTTATTTAAAAAAAAAATTCAACTTTAAATATTTATTTTTTTTTTTAACAAATCGATAAAAAATATATTTTTTTATTTCAAAATTTTTTAATTTTTTTTTTTACTAAATATTAGTTTTTTAAAAAATTCGTAAGATTGGTTCTTAAGATATACACGAAACTATGCCTTTTTTTATACTTCATTGGCCTATTGCATGTTAATTATGTGCACTTTAATTATGAATACCTCGCTTCACAATCGGTCAGTTTTTTTTTTTTTAATTAAATAAAAAACATTTAGATTAACATCATATTTCAGTTTCATCAAATTCTTAAGAAAAGTAGATTTACGAGTGAATTACCTGAAAGGGTTACTTTTGGCTGGAAGCTGAAATCGAAAGTGAGAAAAAAGTCATTGAGTGGGGTGTCAAATGAAAGCTTGTGAAAACACGAATTCAAAAATGTATATGATGTAATACTCGCGCAAATTTTTCATAATATTTTTAACAGGTTGACTGCCGACCACTCCGATCGGAGTGCGTCGGGTCTCTTCGCCAACGCCGTCTACTCCGATCGGAGTTCGACATGCGTTCTTACGAAACGTTTTAGCATTCCATCGGCGTTGTATATGAAACGTGTTTCTAGTGGTGGCGTTGCTTAAAAACGCAAGTTCTAACAGGTGCTTAAGTGGTTCCGCGGATTTGCTTTTGGTTTGGTTGTAATCTGCCGTACAATATGGACAATCAACCTGGGCCTTCTGGTATTAAAAAAAGACATTGTAGTGATGAAAAAAAGGTATATGATAAGAAAAAGAAGCTAACTGACACTGAATTATTGCAGCTATTGGAAGAAAGCGGAGGTAGTAGTGACGAACATTACGTACCAGACACAGACGATAGTGATGTAAATTCAAGCTCCGAGTCCGAAGAAGAGAATTTTATAGACCCTATTCGGCCACATCAAACACTTCCTAGCCTTGATGAGATAAAATGGAACGACAGAGGTGCGTTAAAAACAAATTTTGTTCCAGAAAACCCAGGAATTATTGGTGCAAATTCCAGGACAGGGTGCACCTATCGATTTTTTCGAAATGATCATTGATGATGATTTTTTACAAACTATTGTAGAACGAACGAACTCTTACGCAGTCGAGGTTTTGCTGCGCCCAGAAACAAGTACAAAATCACGTATTACTAATTTTAAAGATCTTACTCTTGACGAACTAAAAATTTTTTTGGCCCTGTTACTTCACACTGGCACAATATCCTTGAGCCGTCTTAACGATTATTGGAAAATTGATCCGCTATTTAATCTACCTGTTTTTAGAAAATATATGTCAAGGAATAGATTTTTGCTTATCTTGAGGTGTTTGCATTTTACATCTCCAGATATGGATCCGGCAGATCGGCTAGGAAAGATTAGATTTGTGGCAGATTTTTTTAACAACAAGATGGGAGAAATTTACTATCCTGGAAGAGAGTTGTCTTTGGATGAAGCTATGGTACTTTATCGGGGTCGTCTCCAGTTGAAACAGTATATCAAGAATAAGCGTCATAAGTATGGTATGAAGTTATACATGCTGACAGAGCCTAATGGACTTATTTTGAAATTTTCGTGTCTACGAAGGTGCGACAAATGTTTATGGTGGAAGCGGACATACTGAAAAGACTGTTTTACATTTATTGGAGGAAAAAATTGGGTGTGGGACATGCTGTTTATCTAGACAATTTTTACAATAGTGTTAATTTAGCTAGGAAATTACTTCAACAAAATACATACTGCACTGGTACGCTGAGAGCTGAGAGGAAAGATAATCCGAAAGAGGTAATGAGTGCAAACTTAAAAACGTGGTGAGAATAAATCTATGTTTTGCAATGGAGTGCATGTCGGAAAATGGCGCGATAAACGCAATGTTCAATACATTTCAACAGAATTTGGAAGCGAAATGGGCATTTTTAAAAACAAAAGAAATCAAGAATCTGAAAAACCTTCCGCAATCATTGGATATAATGCTTTTATGTCCGGTATAGATAGACAGGATCAAATGATGGCATATTTTCCTTGCAGCCGTAAAACCATTCGGTGGTACAAAAAGTTATTCATGCATGTGCTGCAAATATGAGCATGATAAACGCCTATTTTTTGTACAATAAATATTCGCGGTCTGACCAGTTACGATTATATGACTTCCGATTGGATGTCATAAGAAATTTACTAGCCAGACGACCAATTACTAATTTGCCGCAAATTCCTCCAGGCCAAATAAATGTCCACAGCATTAGCAAAGTGGAAAAAATTGTTAGTGAAAAAAAAGGAACTAAAGAAACAAAACGGGTAAGCAAAAAGGAATGCAAAGAATGCAGAAAAAATAAAATAAGAAAGCACACAGTGCATGAATGCAAAATGTGCCCTGGACAACCAGGTTTTTGCCTTAATTGCTTTGAGGATTACCATAAAAATGTACAAAAATGATTTAGAAATAAATGTTTTGAGTTCATGAGTTCGATTTATTATTTCTTTACTTATTTAATTGGACACTCCGATCGGAATGTTCGGCATCTAGTAAAAATTTTCACTTGCAATGCCGATTACTCCGATCGGAGTGAAATTTTTTTTTTCTAATATTTTGAATGGCACATAAAAAAAACACATCCAAGACTCATTTTAATTCGTATTTACCACAATAAAATAAAAATATTTGGAAAAATCTTACCGGCGTCAACCACAAACTCAAAAATATAGATCGGCAGTCAACCTGTTAAAAGACCGCCAAAAATCGCTGTCCATCCCCCTTATCTCGAAAAGTGATTATCAAAAACTTCAACATTTAAAATGTGTTTTTGTTAAATAACTGATTATTTTATACCTCCGTAACAAATTTTTTTATTTTAAAAGCAGTTACCGTACGGAACACTAATTGAGGCATCTGATTGCAGAACTTCTTCAAAGCGTGACCCCTGTTTCCATAATAGGCAAGACGACGGACAAAATCAATTTACAACGCAATAATCGACTCATCATTTTTCTGTTAATAATTAACGAATCAAGTTGATTTTTGCGTAGAAGCACTCTTTAGATTTGTGCGCTTCCTATGGATATAGTCGTTTGAAAAAATTGTTTGTTTAATTTGTTATTAACAATGAATAAACTTTGCGTTGAAAAACTTCAATATTAATTAAAAAATTGGCCAAGATGAACAAAGTCGGCTTATTTTTCATACATTTGTGAGTATTATATCAAAAACTCAGGTCAGTATATTAATTTTTGCAGCAATGATATGGATAAATAAACAAACGCGCACGAGTTTGGCGCACCCGCGTGTTTTCATGCAGCTAATCGTAGTGAAATTTTGTTTTTTGAATGCTTTCAGCTGCCGAAAAGACATTTCGTTTTCTTATTTGGTTATTTCATTTGAAACTCATTACTTAAGTTAATGTTAATTTGTTAATTTGTCGTAGCAAAATCAAATAAGAAAACTAAATGGTGTAACTGTGTAGATACAAATTTTCAAAGTAACAATTATCACAGCCCCACAAAAAAAAAAAAAAGTGGGGTATACTTTTGATGCGATATATCAGATCCGTAGTATTTTTGCCCGCTGATCACGAATCTGACGTCAGAATATCACCATCACATCTCAATTTTTTTCTAACCTCAAAAAATAGGTAAAAATTAGTAAAAATTAAGAAAAATATACTCCTAAAAAATTGATTCAAGCTTTTTCATGAATTCAAAGATGTATTAATATATATTCGGACACGCTAAGCTAATATTCATCGATTGGATTAAGCCATACAGTTCTGTTTTCTTTCTAACCTCAATAAATCAGACAGATATAGTGCTTCTCGAATGCAAAAACGAATTCAAATTAAAATTCAACCGATTCTTACCAAATTTGGTACACGGGGGTTTTTTGGGTTGCTGATCATGAATCTGAGGTCGGATTTGCAAAATTCAAAATGGCGCATCCAAGATGGCGGACAAAATTTTTGAAAACCAACCGATTCCTACCAAATTTGGTATACAGTTGGGGAATCCTCAAACCTGATACTCTTAAACCCTAAACCCTGAAACCTTAGACTCCCACACCCTGTAACCTCAAAAAATAGACCTCAATAACCCTGTAACTTTAAAAATGAGACCCAATAAACTCAAAACCAGGACTTTTAAACCATATATTCTCAAATAGTAGACCCTTAAGCCCTAGAATTGCGAAAGTTAGACCCGCGCCTAACTTTCCTTTTTTTGGCTGTATCTTGTTCTTTTTTCCGCGAATGACCTATACAAAGGCTTTCTGCCCAAACGCTTTTGAGGACTTGTTTCTCTTTTTAGCGACCAGCAATAGTCCGCTAGCATATGGTCATCCCATCGTCCTTGATACCGATTTTCTATGATTTTCAGATCTTGGTGAAAACGTTCCCCTTGCTCCTCACTGTAGTCACCAAGATTATCTGGAAAATCATCGATGTGGGAGTGCAGGAAATGTAATTTTAGATTCATTAAGCAACCTAATGTTTGAAAATTTTACCATTTTCTCGACTATTTCTTTGTACTTAGGACTTTTATTATTTCCCAAAAAGTTTGTTGCGACTTCTTTAAAACTAAGCCAAGCAGCTTTTTCAACTTTATTCATTTTAGTAACAAATAATGAATCTTGAAACAATTTTCTTATTTGTGGCCCGTCAAATACGCCTGCCTTAATTTTAGCTTCAGAAAATTTCGGAAATTTTTTATGCAAATATTTGAAACATGGGCCGTTTGTATCTAATGCTCCCGTGAATTGCTTCATAAGTCGAAGCTTAATGTGAAGCGGGGGAATAAGAACTTTTCCTGGATCTACCAATGGTGGAAACAATACATTATTTTCACAAGGAGTGAACGATTCTCTTGTTGGCCAAATTTTTTTCTTATAATGACGTTCCCTGTCTCTGCTATTCCACAGACATTTATAACAGGGATAAAGTGGAAACCCTGACTGTTGGCCAAGCAATATTGTTACAATTTTCAGATCTCCACAAATTTTCCAGTTATGATCAGCATATTTTATTTTTATCAAAAGCTGGTTCATTTTTTCATATTGCTCTTCCATAACTGTGGAATGAGCAGTCGGAATGGGAGCGTAAACGTTGGTATTATGCAGCAAAACTGCCTTAATGCTCCGTTTAGAAGAATCAATGAACAGTCTCCATTCTTCAGGATCGTATGAGTTATTTTGAAATTCATCCATTAGACCTTTTACATCGGTACAATATGAAAGTGACAATTCCTCGTCCATTTTGAAATATTTTCGAAATTCTTCATCTCTGTTTCTATAATAAGAAATCGTAGCTTCTGGCTTAAGTAAATGTCTTTTCATTAAAAAAGGAAGCAAGATGCTCTGAACCATCTTTGGATAAGCCTAAATCTCTGACTAGATCACTAAGTTCTGACTGTGATACGAGTATTGGTTCTGGTTTACGGTTGTATGGTAGAAATTCTTTATCTGTGTCACTAGTATATGATAGGTTGTCACTAGAACATTCATTAGTAACAGTGTTTGAATCTTTTTCGACAGTCTCAATGTTTTCGGCATGAACTGATAAGGTGAAATCATTTGTTTCCATAACATCAGCATCAAGTTGTTCAGGAGGCGGAATTAGTTTAGTTGGTCTTGTTACTGTCGAAAAACATCGTTATAAGTAATAAATAGTGCTTTTATTTTTTCGGTTATGCCTAGATACAACATTCATACAAAAGTAGCAATCATTTTCACTGTATGGTCTATTCCATATTGCTGGTCTGGAATATTTAATCGCCTTCTTATTGATGTACAACATTATTTTGCAAGAACTGCAAATGATGTGGGGAACCCAATCTGTATCCTGGTGCTGTATTTCAATGTTAAAACAATCCTTATATAAGGTTTTAATCTTATCCGTTATCTGTGACCCCATTTTACTCAATACGTGTTGACAGCATTATACTCTACATGAGCCAAGTCACCCACACATGGAGAGCTACGGTCGCTGGATGACGACGGCTGCGGGCCCGCTTTCCCACCCTGACCAACCGCCGATACTGGGTTTCCGAGTCCCTGCATCGTAATTCTCTTTCTTCTACCTGCCATGATGGCATCTAAGCCGTTATCCAGGGACTCTGCCGGCTAGTGGAGTAACACCGTTGCCCACCGTCACCACGTAGAGGTGCCCTGGATGCAGGTAGAAGAATAAAAATCGACCGATGAATTTTCTCGGCGTTCAAAATGGCGCGAAAACATCTGCCATCTTGAATTTTGCAAATCCAACCTCAGATTCGTGATCAGCGACCTAAAAAATCCCCGTGTACCAAATTTGGTAAGGATCGGTTGAATTTTAATTTGAATTCGTTTTTGCATTCGAGAAGCACTATATCTGTCTGATTTATTGAGGATAGAAAGAAAACAGAACTGTATGGCTCAATCCAACCGATGAATATTAGCTTAGCGTGTCCGAATACATATTAATACATCTTTGGATTCATGAAAAAGCTTGAATCAATTTTTTAGGAGTATATTTTTCTTAATTTTTACTAATTTTTACCTATTTTTTGAGGTTAGAAAAAAATTGAGATGTGATGGCGATATTCTGACGTCAGATTCGTGATCAGCGGGCAAAAATACTACGGATCTGATATATCGCATCAAAAAGTATACCCCACTTTTTTTTTGTGAGGCTGTGTTATTATAAAAAGGTATATGCACGCCTCAAAATCGTTTGTACAACTTTTAAAGACAAAATTCAAAAAACATTTCTTTTACAATGTAGCTTTTCCGTTTGGTTAAATTATTAAAAAAACCAAATTAAAGAACCAAATAGTCAATAGGCGCAATTTCCACAACGTTTACAATAATGGTCACCATTTTTGAAATTATCAAATTCTTTCTATAAAACTTCTTCAATATTCAATTTCATCTGTACTCAATGGAGAAAAAAATTTAGAACGAAAACTTTTCTGTATGGAGCGAATGGCTTCAAGACTAATTTAACACACACACTTATAACTTTTTTCTCTTTTTAGAAAAAAAAATCTATTCTGAAATATTTTCTCTTGAGTCAAAACTTTTTTTCTGAGTGTACAAAAGAAATATTAAAATACATTCTAAATGTTTGTGTAGACATTTGTTTTTAAAACATACAATAATAATTTATCATTACATGGTTCTTTACACTCTTCTAAAAACCAAATAATAAAACCAAGTGGTTTTTGAATCTTGTGGTGAAAAAATTGTTACAATGAATTTGAAGCGTTCATATATGTTTTTATAATTTTTACTTAAAATTTTTATATCTACATACCCTTACATAAAGACGCATAAAAAAACACTAAACTAATTGAGCGTATTTTGAGTTGAGTGTTTTTCCTTGCGAAAAACACTCACCAAACTTCACCAAATAAGAAAACAATATGTTTTTTTGGCAGCTGAAAGTATTAAAAGAACAAATTTTAACTGCGATTAGCTGCACGAAAACACGCGCATGCGCTAAGAGCTTGTGCGCGCTTGTTTATTTATCCGTATCATTGTTGCAAAAATTAACATACTGACCTAAATTTTTTGATATGATAATCACAAATGTATGGAAAATGGGCCAACATTGGCCATTTTGGCCAACTATTTAATTGATATTGAAATTTTTCAGCGTAAAGTTTATTTATTGTTAATAATAAACCAAACAAACAATTTCATCAAACGACTA
Source organism: Pachyrhynchus sulphureomaculatus (assembly GCA_019049505.1). Classification (NCBI taxonomy): domain Eukaryota; kingdom Metazoa; phylum Arthropoda; class Insecta; order Coleoptera; family Curculionidae; genus Pachyrhynchus; species Pachyrhynchus sulphureomaculatus. Next base: position 180,926,068 of record CM032456.1, on the reverse strand, counting down.
TATCCACAGGAAGCGCACAAGCGTAAAGAGTGTTTCTACGCAAAAATCAACTTAATTCCGACTTGCACTTGGCCGATTTTTTTTTATAATCTTATTGATTCCATATTTTATATTTGCAAGTGAGTAATAATGGCATTATTTAAATCAAACTTCTCGTGTTGACTGTTCCCATACATTTTTAATTAAAAACCAAAAGTCGTATTTTACGAACTTCTACTTCATACACTGCATGTACATTCTGCGTGTTCCATATAGTTAAACGTAATATTACTACTTTATGTTTGTAATTTTGTCTCATTTAATACCCTTGAGTAATGTGCTGTTAAATTAAAGCAACTGAACATTTAATTTATATACGAATGAACATAAACTCCACATTGTGTTGAATGAAATAAATGTTGTATGAGAAACTTTAAGGAAAATGATGTTCTGTTCCCATTATACATTTTGTGGCTTTTTTTTATTGAAAGTACAAGCTTTGTACTACAAGGTGATCTCTAAAAAAGTTTAATGTTGTAATATCTAAAAAAACCTTTTAGGCCATGATGAAACCGTAAAATCACTATTCTCGTTTCTGGTAAGATGAAACTTTTAGACAAGGTTTTGTATATTGTAACCACACACAATAAGCATTAGGGTTCTCTTTCGAGATCTTGAAGAGACTACAAAAGGTTCCTCTCATTCGAAGCGAATTTTATACACTTACGGTGGCGGCTCGTGATGGAATTTGGTGGAGGTTCACATACCTCACAAGGCTATGTTGTATGTAACATTATGAGCCAATAAGAGCGAACTACTCAGTATATATCACCACTACACCAAACACTTTATTTTTGCACTTGACGCGCGTTTCACTAACCATGTTAGCTTCATCAGGAGCGATGATTGCATAAAGCTAAACTACAAAGCTACCCTATTTATACTTAGCCTAACCCTTGAATTACTCAGGCGGAACTAATGGCATAGGCAAGGCCATCAGTTCCGGTCAAGTAACCAGTAGAGGGGACTATAAGGAATAGGCCCTCTATCTTTATTTAAACTACTTTTACATTTTATAATTTCCATACTTTCGTATGCGTTCAACATTCTCCTACCAGATACTTTTTTAATTAATTTTAGATTATCTAATATTACAATATGATCAGCTTTAAGAGCATGTTCGACAATGCTAGACTTTTCTGTACTACTGTATTTTAAGTGTGCTAAATGTTCTTTAAATCGTGTTTTAATTGACCTTTTAGTTTGCCCAACATACTTTTTGTCACAATCATTACAACTAATTTCATAAATTCCACTTTTCTCACAATTACGAATCTTATCTTTTAGGATTTCCTAAAATATTCCTCAGATTGTCTGATGACTTATAGACTAAGATGAGGCCTACCTTATTAAATACCTTATTGAGTGTCTTACTATATTTCGGATTATATGGTATGGAGACATACTTGGTGTTATTTTCTTCGCGTGTAAAAAAGGTGGAATTCTGAATATTTAACCTAAATTTATGTCTATTTATTAGCTTGTTTACTAAATCATCGTCATAACCATTAACTCTAGTTATATTTCTAATACGATTCCTTTCGTTATTAAAGTTTACTCTATTCAGAGGAAAAGTGACCAAACGATGAACTAAAAAATGTAATGTCAATAGGTTAAACATAATATCAAATATAAAATCACTTACCAATACAGAAGGTCCAACTATAACAAGCAAATGGGCGCGGTGTATTGAGACATATGTATAAACACGAACATAAATAATATTGACACTTGACGAAAGAAAATGCAGTGCGTATTAGAAATATAGCAAAATTCATTGTTTTGTTTAAAACATCTAACTATAAGCTGAACATTCTAAACACAATGTTTAAAACGAAAAGTCAATACGGCGATTGTTTAAATTTGCAAATTTGTCAATCACTAATTGATTAAAATCACTAATATCTTCTATCATTTTCTTCAACATTCCCAATGCTGAAAGTCTTTCTTCATTCATGGTATTTCTCAAAAACGACTTAATTCTTTTTAAAAACGGAGAAATTTCTTTCAGCTTTAGCAGTTGTCATCGGAATGGTAATAATTAGCTGCAGTAAAGTGTACGTTGCGAAAAATACATTTCGTAAATTATTTTCGATTATATATCGCAAACAATGTACCCCTCCTGGCAAATTTCTAAAATCTGGCCGTTTATAAATAAGTTCAAGTTCAGTTTGTAATCTAATTTTGTCCGAAAATGGATATGCCGGAACTGTATCATTTAAATATTGAAATGGGAATTTATTTTCAAACTCCGAGAACTTAGAAGACATACACAGCAGTGAACCACTTAGATGACTATTAAATGAAAACCTTTTCTTAAATTGAATTAATATATAATCACATACTTCTTTTGCTACAACTACTTTCGTTAAATAAAGATCTTCTTTACGTCTTTTATTCTGAAAATGAACTACCTCTTCAGTTAAAGTAGGAATGTCTTCAGCATTTTGTCTTTCAGTCGCTATACATTTTTCAAGTGTATTAATTGCTGTGGCTACCTGTGTAGGATCAGAAGTCGATTTTTGCAAACTGTTATATAGGATATCAACATGTAGCATAATTTTATGAAAAAATGTTAGCCAGAATACTAATTGTGCATCGTTTAACATTCTACGGATTGCAGAATCTTGATTAATTATGGTAGATTGTTTCGAGGTTTTTCTACCTTCTCCATACATTCGATAAGTGCTTCTCTGTTCTCAAAAATAATGTTTAAAGCTTTACTTTTAAAAAGCCACCGCGTCGTAGAAGTTCTTGGAATATGGCAGCGTACAACTTCATTTAATATTTCAACCCGCTGAATTTGAAAAAAAATCGTAATATTTGTTATATTAGAAAAGAAAATACCTACTTCTGCATTCTGGCTAGTTGCATGAGCTAAAATTAAATTTAATTGATGAGCATAACAGTGAACATAATAGCCATATTTATAATCATCGTGAATAATTCTGTTTACTCCACCATGGCGGCCACTCATAACATTTGCTCCATTATAGCTTTGTGAAATTAATTTATTTGGTGTATCTGTAACTTTGAGCAAAACGTCTTTAATACAATTTGATAAAACTAATTGCATTATGATCTTGTGGATTCAAAAAAGCCCAAAATCGTTCAGGTGGGGTACTGTCTTTTAAAATATATCTGAAAACTACTACCATTTGAAACTTACAAGAAATATCTGTGGTCTCATCGGCTATAACAGAGATGAATTGGGCGTCTGCTATTTCTTTGTTTATATATTCGTGGCAAACTTGTAGCATGCAATCTAATAATTCGTTCTGAATTATTTTTAGTGTACCTTTGAAGACCGTAGATTTTTCAAAATGCTGTTTTAAAGCCATATCCAATTCTGCACTAAAATTGATTAGACCTTTGAAAATGTCCGGATTTTGCGAACCATCCCCTTCATCGTGTCCTCGCAAAGCTAATTCGAAACATCCACAGAACTTTATACAATTTATAATTTTCAACAAAAACGTATGTGTTTTTCAATACATTGTCATTATGTTTTTCGTTACTTCTTCTGTGGGCACTATCCAGTTGTTGTTTTATATCAACTTTTCCCAAAAGTCTTAGTTCTAACTGCGAATTTATATGAACCTGCGAACTTTCATGTTTTTTAATTTTTGGTGATAAGTGTACCATATCGACTTCCCCACTTTTCACCCAACTCGCTTCAGCAATTTCAGATGAAAATAGCAAACATGAAAAACAAAACAAGCTGTTCTTAACACTGCATCCGCATAGCTATTCATGTTTTTCATATAATTCACTTTTAAAACTTCTTTTGAACTCACGTTTTTGTCCCTTACTTGAGTAATACTAAGATTCGGAATCGGTTTCCCCGCAGCTTTCACTTTAAGTCTGTCTTATAAATGCAACTTCGAAAAATTTTGTTTTAAATAATTCACTGTATATTCAAAGTTTTTTCTAACGCCTAACAATTTACTACACCCGGCTGTGCATCCATTTTTTCATTCACTACATCTATAATATATATAAAATGCAACGTCTCTCTGTCTGTCTGTCTGTCTGTCTGTCTGTCCGTTAGTGCGCCTATCACTGAAGAACCACTTATCCGATTTACGTACTTTTTTTTTTAAAACATACATATGTTCTCTGGCCAGGTTATAGGCTATATTTTATTACGATAGGTAGCATACGGAATGAGCAGTGACGTAAAATAGTGAATGATGTCGGAAATAAGTTTGCCGCTAGCGCGTGCCTTTGCAATACACTGCCTAAACCATTAAATATGGAACAATATTATGTAGCAAAGAATATCTGTAAGGTATAATCTATAATATATATAAAATGCAATGTCTCTCTGTCTGTCTGTCTGTCCATTAGTGCGTTTATCATGCGGGAACCACTTCTCCGATTTACCTGTCTTTTTTTAAATTCATACATATATTCTTTGGCCAGGTTATATAATAATAATAATAATAATCTATATCTATAATATATATAAAATGCAATGTTTGTCTGTCTGTCTGTCTGTCCGTTAATGCGCTTATCCGTCGAGAACCACTTATCCGATTTACGTGATTTTTTAAATTCATACATATGTTCTCTGACCAAGTTATAGGTATATATTTTATTACATCTATAATATATATAAAATGCAGTGTGCTTATCACACTGGAGAACCACTTATCCGATTTTCGTACTTTTTTTTTTAAAAAGATACATATGTTCTCCGGCCAGGTTATAGGCTATATTTTATTACGATAGGTAGCATAAGGAATGAGCAGTGACAATAATAGTAAATGAAGTCGGACCAAGTTTGCCGCTAGCGCGTTCTCTTGCAATACACAGTCCAAACCATTAAATATGGAACAATATTATGTAGCTGAGAATATCTATAATATATATAAAATGCAATGTCTCTCTTTCCGTCTTTCTGTCTGTCCGTCCGTTAGTGTGCTTATCAGTGGAGAACCACTTATCCGATTTACGTGCTTTTTTTTTAAACAAACGTATGTTCTCTGGCTAGGTTATAGGATATATTTTATTAGGTGACATAAGGAATAAGCAGTGACGATAATAATGAATCAAGTCGGAGAAAAGTTTGCCGCTAGCGCGTTCTCTTGCAATACACTCCCTAAAGCATTAAATATGGAACAATATCATGTAGCAAAGAATACAATATATATAAAATGCAACGTCTCTCTGTTTGTCTGTCTGTCCGTTAGTGCGCTTATCACTCGAGAACCACTTATCCGATTTACGTGTTTTTATAAATTTATACATATGTTCTATATAATTCGATATAAACCTAGATAATGGGAGATAAGGTGAGAAAATGGGAGATAAGGAGAAATAATGGGAGATAAGTCGAGATAAGCCTCGATAATGGGAGATAAGGTGAGATAATGGGAGATAAGTATAAATAATGGGAGATAAGGAGAGATAAGTCTAGATAATAGGAGTTATGGTGAGATAATGGGAGATAAGGAGAAATAATGGGAGATAAGTCGAAATAAGCTTAGATAATAGGAAATAAGGTGAGATAATGGGAGATAAGGAGAAATAATGGGAGATAAGGAGAAATAATGGGAGATGAGCAGAGATAAGCCTAGATAATGGAAATTATGTAGAGATAATGGGAAATAAGAAGAAATATTGGGAGATAAGGAGAAATAATGGGAGATATTTTATTACGTTGGGTAACATAAGGAATAAGCAGTGACGATAGTAATGAATCAAGTCCACGCGAGCGGAGCTGCGGGCCCGGCTAGTCAATTATAATCAGTTTATGTCTGTATGCATTCACATACTAACAATACACCCTTTATTGCAAAATATTGGGCGCCAAAACCAAATTTAACTACTCTGACTGGAACCGCTTAGATTAGATGTAAAATATAAACGAATCAACACGACGCTTCTATCCCAATACAAATCCGCAAGATCATCAAGTAAGTGTGAACCAGGAGAGAGAAAAAACGAGGAATTTACATCTTTGTATTAGAGAGAGACACAGTTTGCCAGAGCGCAAAACCGTATAAAACGAGACAGCGCCGTATACCGCCTTGCTTTACATCAAGTTCTTGTAGTTTGTGCCCTTAGGGAGCTTCAGTGACAACTCGAGGTTTAAGGGTACGTAAAGTATTCGGGTTGCCATAAATTGTTCTCGTTCATTTATAGGGAAGATTCACTTCTTTAAGAGACGTTTGTATGACTACGGTATAATACAAAATAATTTGCATTTTGCCTTGTTGTTGACAGGGGGTTCACGTACTCATGTGCTCCTATAGAGGAGCCGCCACTGCACAGTTAGCTCATGACATAAAAATATTAAATTGGGGCCAAAATTTCGAATTCGAATAGCTGTAAATAAATATATAGAGTTGCCTAACGAAAAGAATATTTTTTTATGCATTTACTTAGCTCATGACTTAAAAGCATGAACTTATAGACCAATTATAGTTTTTTACTTCCTTTAAGTGTTCAAAATAGGTAAAAATTTGTTTGGAAACATTTAGCCATTTTTTTAACTATGTAAAATATTGCATGATTGCTAAACAATACAAATGGTAATTATATATTATACTAGCCGTGCCCGCGGCTCCGCTCGCGTGAACTTGATTCACCTTTATCGTCACTGCTTATTCGTTATGTTTATATTATTATATAGCTCAAGGGGCCTTAGAGGCCCATGGCTTGGTTGCATACTTGTCTCCACTTCTTTTTGTCTCCTGTTAGCTTTTCCCAGTGCAGGATTCCCATCAACTCCGGATCTTGCTTTACTGCCTGAATCCATGTAGATCGAGGTCTACCCTTGCCTCTTCTTCCAACCACTCCTCTTATTAGGGCTTGCTTTGCCTGTCTTTCCTCCTTCATCCTTGCCACGTGTCCCAACCATCCTAATCGCTGGCTTATTATGATTTGGCTTATAAGGGGTTTCGTATATAGGCATTTTAATTCGTAGTTTGTTCTTCTTCTCCACAGTCCCTCTTCTTTCCTTCCTCCGTAGATTTTTCTCAAAGCTTTCCTTTCCCACACCTCCAACGTCTCCTTTTCTCTTGCATTCAGTTTCCACGTTTCGCATCTATATGTCACCGTGGGTCTGACAACTGTCGTATATATTCTTTCTTTTGCTTTTCTTGATACATTCTTTAATTTCAATATTGGATTCATTCTCCCCAAACATATCTGTCCTTTCGCTATTCTTTCTTGTATCTCCGTCCTTTCTTGTCCACTCTATGTTATTGTTACTCCCAGATAATTAAATTTGTCTACTTTTTCAAACATACATCTTTTTCTAAGTTGTTTATTATATCTAAACTTTTGTTGTTTTTAATATTCTTCTTCTTTGTAATTTCCATGTATTTTGTTTTTTTTCCCTCATTTATCTTTAGTCCTCTCATCCTTCCCCTTTCTTCTATCCTACTTATGGCTTTTTTGAGGTTCTCTTTTGCTCTTGCAATCCCTGCTACATCATCCGCATAGGCCAAGCACTGGCAGGTTTGTTGGTATATCGTTCCATTGGTTTTTGTTTCTGACTCCCGGATTACCTTCTCTAGTACCAAATTAAATAGACATGTCGACACTGGGTCCTCCTGTCTTAATCCTCTCTTCACCTTAAACTTGTCTGATACTTTGCCCTCAACCAACACTCTATTTTCTGTGTCATTCAGGGTCATTCTCACCATGCGAATCAATTTACTTGGAATTTTTAGTTCTTCCATTATCTTGTAGAGTCCTTCTCTATTTACAGAGTCATATGCTTCTCTGAAATCCACAAAGACCAAGTGAGTGCCAAATTTTGTTCTAAGCTATTATCTTGGATTTGCTTAATCGAAAATATCTGGTCTGTAACCGATCTATTTTTCCTGAATCCACACTGGTACTCTCCCAGAATAGACTCGGCTTTCTCTGCTAGTCTGTTTTTGATAGTCAACACTACTATCTTGTTCACGACATCCAGTAAGGTTATTGGTCTATAATTAGAACATATAGTTTTTTCTCCTTTTTTTTATATTGGACAAATGAGCGACTTTCTCCAGCTCACTGGCATCTTTTCTGTTTCCCATATTTCTTGCACCAACTGGCATATTTCATTTTCCAGATCTACTCCTCCAGCTTTTATCAGTTCTACAATTTCCACCCGGGGCCTTATTTTTTTTGGGTTCTAAGTATTTCTCTTATTTCTTCTTTGCAGAGTTTATTTGTCGCCTCCTGCCCTTCAGTTAATTTTGCTTCCTATTTCTCACTCAACTCTCATTTTCATCTCCATTTAATGTTTCTTTAAAGTATTCCGCCCATCTATTCAGTCTTTCTCCGAAGCTTACTGCTAAACTTCCAACTTTTTTCCTATGTGTTAGCATTTTGTCTCTGTTTATTCCCTTTGTATTTTATAATAAAAAAACACGTAAATCGGATAAGTGGTTCTTGAGTGCTAAGCGCAGTAATGGATAGACACACAGGCAGAGAGATGTTACGTTTTATATATATTATAGATTTTTTTGACATATATTAAATTAAGAATTAAAAAAAAAAATCAGGTAAATCCGATGAGTGGTTCTCGAATGATAAGCACACTAACAGACAGAGAGACGTTGCGTTTTATATATATTATATAGATTATTATTTTTATTATTATATAACCTCTTCAGAGAATATATGTATGAATTTAAAACATCACGTAAGTGGTTCTCGAGGGATAAGCGCACTAACGGACAGACAGAGAGACGTTGCATTTTACATATATTATAGATATAGATTATTATTATTACTATATAACCTGGCCAAAGAATATTTGTATGAATTTAAAAAAAGACACGTAAATCGGATAAGTGATTCTCGCCTGATAAACGCACTAATGGACAGACAGACAGAGAGACATTGCTTTTTATATATATTATAGATTATAGATATTCTCTGCTACATAATATTGTTCCAAATTTAATGGTTTAGGCTGTGTACTGCAAGGGAACGCGCTAACGGCAAACTTTTTTCCGACTTCATTCACTATTATCGTCACTGCTCATTCCCGATGCTACCTATCGTAATAAAATATAGCCTATAACCTGGCCAGAGAACATATGTATGTTTTAAAAAAAAAAAGTACGTAAATCGGATAAGTGGTTCTCCAGTGATAAGCGCACTAACGGAAAGACAGACAGACAGACAGAGAGAGACGTTGCATTTTATATATATTATAGATTAGGTTTCAAATCTTAAAATCTAATGGTCACAATCCCCTGCCATAATAAATATATGGTTTGGCAAAAGTTTGGAAAGAAAGGTTAACCCTGACACTGAAGCTAGACACCAAAAAGGCTTATGGCGCTGATGGAATACCTGCCATAGTTCTCAAAAACTGTGCGAGGGAACCAACACCAGTTTTCTGTAGACTTTTCAACCTATCCTACAGAAAGAATATTTCCTTGCTGCTGCAAATGTGCTACAGTTCAGCCGATACTTAAAAAAGGCAAGAACCTTGCCAAATAACTACCAACCAGTCACACTGCTTTCAATAATATCGAAAGTCATGGAAAAGGTTATCAATCAGCATCTTCTAAAATATCTTGAAGGATTCAACATTATTAGCGATCACCATATGGCTTTCGTAAAAATAGATCAACAGGAGATCTTCTGACTTATGTAACACATATTTGGAACAACGCAATTGAACACTTTGGAGAATTTCGAGCGGTTGCTCTTGACATATCCAAGACATTCGACCGTGTTTGGTATGATGGACTGTTGGCTAAGCTACGCTCTTATGATATGTCTGAAAAGTTCTGTTTGTAGCTCTCATGTTTCCTCAGAGAGCGTTCTTTACGAATGGCGGTCGACGGATTTCTTTCTAACACCTTCAATATCAACGCCGGTGTGCCCCAAGGCTCCATACTGTCTCCTACTCTCTTTCTCATTTACATTAACGATCTGCTGGAAAAGACCAGGAATCCAATTAACAGCTTTGCAGATGTCAGTACGCTTATCTCTTCATTCACTTTGAACGCTCGGACATCGGCTACTCAGGCGAATATCCGCAGACAGCAGGAGGTCGTTTAACTTAACAAAGACCTGGAAGAAATTCTATCTTGGGGGTGACAGTAACCGAGTGGAATTTAACGCTACAAAAACCCAGGCGGAAGGTTTTTCTAAAAAAGTTAACGTTACTGAACCCGACATAGTCATGTCGAGGCACTCCATTCCCCTAGCATCGTTACTCAATTTGTTGGGCGTTAATTTGAGAGCAAATATGTCCTGGCATGAACTTGTTGCAGGCATAGCAAGAAGAGCTTCTCAAAAGTTGGGAATATTATTTCGAACCAGAAAGCTTTACACTCCACAACAACTGTTAATTGTTTACAAAGCTCAAATTCGACCAACTATGGAATACTGCTCCCATGTTTGGGGCTCCGCTCCCATACACACACTGCATTTTATGGATTCTGTTCAGAGATAACCTGTTCGTCTAATTGGAGACCCGGAACTGACCGACGGCCTTGGTTCGCTGGAACATCGAAGAACGGTTGACGAGTTGAGTCTGTTCTAGAAGTATTTTCATGGAAGGATGTAGTTTCCTCCCAGAGCGGTGAGTTAGATACAGCTTGTTACTCCGTATGAGAGTTCAGTACTCCGCGTACAACGCTTTTCAAGCAGTCTTTTTTCCCTTTTGCCCAGGGCTGTGTTTCCCACCGAGTACAATTTACAGCGATTCAAGAAAAACGTAAATGGCTTTTTCCGCACACATGCCGCTCCAGGAGCGCTTTAGGGACTTCCCTGTAGCACGTGTGCTAGACACATAAAAAAAAATTAGAAAGAGAAAAAGTCAGAAATATAATATGCTCGTTTGTGGTGGGATAGTGGGACTATATTATGTATATTACGCACTCAGTAATAATTTTTTTTTATCTATTATTTGAGACTTTAAACAAATAAATCAATATGAAGACTTGTTTTACTTGTAGTGGTGTAAATATATTCCTCAATTTTAGTTTCGAAAAATGTGTTCGTACTCGTATAAATGATTTTCGGAAAAAAGCCTAATTTCAAGTGTGATAGAAATCTTCCACATTGTATGAGTACTGAGTAGAAAAGAAAAGTACATTTTAATTGTAAGGATTTTGGTAATAATTTTAGAGTAAATAATCCTTTGTTCCATATAATATTTATTGAACAATGTATTGTTTAAGTTCCATTTTTACCAGGTTATAGATTAAATAAAGTAATTTTGCCGAAGTAATATATCATACGGGATGTATCACTATTAGCTATGAATCTTTCTATCGAGGGGATTTGAAAAATTCCATTATAAGGAGAAAACCTTTGCTTATGAGTGATAGAGAATATATAAGATGGTATACTTGTATGTACTATGCCCCAATATCTCTTGATTTATTAATCAAAATTAATATAATAATGTTTTTCATTAATTTAGTATTAAAGAGGCAACAATAAGTGTGTTTTTTTGTAATAAAAAAATATATTTTTACAGTAGAAATTTCTATTTTTAGTGTTTCGTACGGAACACTTATAAGATCACTTCGGTGTCTGTCCGTCTGTCTGTCCGTCTGTCCGTCTGTCCGTCCGTCTGTCCGTCTGTCACACCCGATTTTCTATGAAACTATTTGTCATAGAAAGTTGAAATTTGGTAGTATTATAGGAAGTGCTCATCAGAGCCATGTAGTTTTGAAAGTTAAATTTTGACTTAAGGGGTTAGTTTTTGGGGGGTGAAATCGGAAGTGAAAAAAAAAAATTTTTACTACGTAATCGAGTGTGGTGTCAAATGAAAGCTTGTGAAAACACGAGTAAAAAATATATGTATATGATGTAATACTTGCACGCACTTTTCTTTGTATTATTTTTAAAAAATCGCGAAAAATCGCTGTCCACCCGCCTTATCTCGGAAAGTACTTATCAAAAAATTTTGAAAAAAATTCTGGAATATTCTCCACGGGGTGTAGATTGAACGAAAATTATCACGAGTGCATTATCTGTAATAATTTATCTGGTATATAAAAAAAAAACAGAAATTTCAAGGTCATCAATTTTCAGTAAAGATTGGAAATAAACTTTGTTGAAAACTTATTTGGGGTGTATTTTGTGAAGTCACTGATCATTTTATATCACCGTAACATAAATTTTGACTTAAGGGATTCGTTTTGAGGGGTGAAATCGGAAGTTTCGTTTTTTTTTTAATATAGAAATGTAACAAAGGAAAACACCAAATGTATTACAAACATTATGTATTTAAATAAACAAATTATATTAACATATTAATTTCCTCCAATTAGAAGAAAACTGCTTAAAAATTAAATTAACTGTCACAAATTAATTAATATTACAATATTCATATTATCGAAAACTAGTAATTGTATCTCAGAGTAATAAATTACTGTATATAATTAAATTTCATATTTAATTATGAACTTTAATTTATGGTATAGGTATTAAATACAATTTTCTGTTTATTAAAAATATTGTGGCTGATTTTTTTTTAAAGCTAAATATATATAAGTTTACATTTCGTTTATTCTATGGTAAACGAATATATATATATATATATATATATATATATATATATATATATATATATATATATATATATATGTATATATATATATATATATATATATATATATGTATATATATATATATATATATATATATATATATATATATATATATATATATATATATATATATATATACATGGCGCCCCATATGTATGGAATAATGATTCCACAGCATTTATTAATCTATGTATCAAAAAAATTTTTAAATAAAAACTGTAGGGTATTATACGGCGCATATGCTGACGTTGACAATAGAATGTTTTGAACTGTAAATTCGAAGAAATTACGCCATTTTAATTTTTTTTTAATGGAAAGTCCTGTATATTATTTTATTTTTGAGTCCTACTAAAAATTCTAGATATTATTTGTCTAAAATACCCTATGCCTAAATTGAACTCTTTTGGAATTATTGGTATTTGAAATTAAGGAGATCAAACTAAAAATTACACACTTCCTGTTGGATCCTCCTACGGTCTCCGTAACCAACTATCATTAACAAAGTAATTCTTTCAGTTTCTGTTAAATGTACCATTATGATTTTACGCTCAAATTGCAGTTTCACAAAATGCAGCAATAAACGTTTTCGTCAATTAATGATTTTCTGACGCGTTGAGTCGTTACTTCACAGTAAATGTTTGACACAAGCCAGTTTAATTTTTTTTTTAATTTGATCTTCTTAATTTCAAATATCTATAATTCCAAGACCGTTCAGTTTAGAAATACGAAATGTTAGACATATAATATCTAGAATTTTTAGTAGAATTCAAAAATAAAATGATATACAGAGCTTTCCATTTAAAAACATCAAGATGGCGTAATTTCTTCGAACTGACAGTTCAAAACATTTTATTACCAACCTCAGCATATGCGCCATATAACACCCTATAACTTTCATTTAAATATTTTTTTGATACACTGATTAATAACTGCTAAGGAATCATTATTCCATACATATGGGGCACCCTATATATATATATATATATATATATATATATATATATATATATATATATATATATATATATATATATATATATATATATATGTATGTATATATATATATATATATATATATATATATATATATATATAGTATATATATATATATATATATATATATATATATATATATATATATATATATATATATATATATATATATACACTCCTGGACAAAATTAACGCAACAATATATGAAATCATACAAATCTCTATAACGAATTAATTTTAATAATTTTTTATGAACATTGGTTACACTAAAAGTTAGAAAAAACTTATTCGAATACTTTAAAAGTGAATTAGCTACCAAATTTCTCCATAAGATTCGAATTAAAATTATTCTTAAGACCTAGTAACAAAATCGTTGAAATTATGTAATAATGAAAAAAATAAACTGGGACACTGGTAACAAAATTAATGGTGTAACTGGGACACTAGTAGCGTGTGTTGCCTCCTCTACTTCGGATGACAGCGTTTATGCGCCTAGGCATGCTTCTAATTAAATTTTGGATAAAATCTTGAGGAATTTGCTCCCGTTCTGTGATCACTGCATTTTCAAGTTCCCTCAGGTTTCTAGGTGCAGGTATATGACGTTTCACATTTTTCTTAAGGTGATCCCATACATGTCCTATCGGATTCAGATCCGGGCTTTTTGGTGGCCATTGCATAATCGGTATATCAACTTGATTAAGATAATCGAGTACCTCCCTAGCCACGTGAGGTCGAGCGTTGTCTTGCATAAACAGGAAATTGGGCCCCACAAATTGACCGTAAGGCATCACATGTTCTATTACAATATTCTCAAGATAGTAGTCAGCATTCATGGATCTCGTACGGACAGGAACTAACTCTGTGCGAGCATCAAAGCAGATGCCACCCCAGAACATAACAGAGCCACCGCCGAATGGAATCCTTGCAGAGATATTGCAAAGAGCAAACCTCTCTCCTGGTCTTCGCCATACTCGCTCACGACCATCCGGATGTTTTAGACTAACCCTAGTTTCATCTGTGAAGAAAACTTGTTTCCAATCATCCACAGACCAGTTTTCGTGATTTCGAGCAAAACGTAACCTGGCAACTCTGTTCTCTAGTAAGCAAGGGCGCAATGGCTGGTCTCCTACTGTTTAATCCAGCTTCATTTAACCGTCTTCTAACTGTTTTAGAAGAAATTGTGACATTGCGAACAGCTTCGAGTTCGTTTCCTATTATAGAACTAGTGACAGACCTGTTTCTTAAAGCATATTGTCTTATAAAACGTTCATCTAGGTCGCTAGTGCATCGTTTTCGCCCTTGCCCTAGCCTTCTAGAATAAGTTCCTACTTCATTCAACCGTCTTACCATACGACTTATTGTGGAACAAATTGGCAACATAACTCTGACAATATCCCTCGTCCAATAAAACTGAGGCTCGCACTACCTCGTGTTCAGTTAAATTCCTTGTTCGATTCATTTTTCTAATTCTTCGGGGTCAAAAATAAAACAGTCTACCACAAAAAAAACGTATTACTTATTATTACAGAAAATGTGTTATCTTCTAAAAAATTCTTTAAAACTGTAAATCTAAACAAATTGTTTTGATTTCTGTCATGAACAACGAAACAAAATATGCATAGCCTACTATTCAAATACTCGATAAACTTTAAAACTGACATAAGAAAAAAATAAATTAATTTTCAGATTGTTGCGTTAATTTTGTCCAGGAGTTTATATATATATATATATATATATATATATATATATATATATATATATATATATATATATATATATATATATATATATATATATATATATACATATATACAGTGAAGTCTGCTTATAACGAACCCGTTTATAGTGAATTTCCGGTTATAAACGAATTATTTTATAATGCACGAAAAAACTTCCATAAGACCAATGCAAATTTTTAATGGATGTTTTATGTCCGTTTATAACGAACTTGCCACTCCCTGTGCTCGATGTCGCGCGACTTGATCTAGGGAATTCACCGAAACTCGCTGCGTTCAAGCACTATTATTCACTTGTTGTGTTAAGCGGTTCTAATGCATATTTGATCAAAGTAGCAAAGTGAATGTTTAAATTTTTATTTTAAAATGAGTACACAAAAACGTAAAGCATTTACTTTAAAAGACAAACACGATATTATAACGAAAATAGAAAATAGAGTTAAACAAAGTGATTTTTGCAAACAGTTGAATTTAACTAAATTTACGGTTTCTACCATATAGAAAAAAAGGCAAAGAATCTTATCAATCTATGATAAAAGAAACTTTAGTTGTAAAAAAGTAAGAAAATCTACACATGACCAAGTCGATAAAGGACTCCTTAAATGGTTCAGTCAAAAAGGACATGAACATGTTTCTATTACCTGCTATATTTTACAAGAGAAAGCTAGTGAATTGGGAAGGAAAATAGAGAACACCGAGTTTAACTGTTGTGAAGTTGGATTGAACGATTTAAAAAGCGACATAATATTAGTGGAGGTAAAATAGTAGGAGAAACAGCAGCAGTTGATATGACTGTTGTTGATCAGTGGTTGGCCGATGTATGGCCGGAAATTCGAGAAAGTCATGAATATGTGGACATTTTTAATGCGGATGAAACGGGTTTGTTTTACAAGATGACACCTGATAAGATATTGAAGTTTGTCGGAGAGAATTGTGCTGGTGGAAATTTATCAAAAGTAAGATTACTGTGTTGGTAACTGCAAATATGTCTGGAACAGAGAAAAGAAACTTGTTGGTGATAGGAAAGTCCGCCAATCTCAGGTGGTTTAAAAACAAACATTTACCAGTAAAGTACAATTCAAATAGTAAAGCCTGGATGACATCAGAAGTTTTTAAAAAACGAACTGATCGAATGGGACAAAGAATTAAAATTCACAAACGGAAAAATATTACTTTTGATTGACAACTGTCCAGCGTACCCTGGAGTTGATCTACAGCAAATAAAATTGGTTTTTATGCCTCCAAACACAAGTGCAAAGCTCCAACCTATGGATCAAGGTGTGGTGATACATTCTTTAAAATGTCATTATAGAAAGATTTTAGTTATGAAAATGTTAGATAAGATTGAAAAAGGTAACATTTTTTTCTGTAACTCTCTTGGACGCTATAAACTTGATCCATATGGCTTGGCAAAGAGCCAGTAAAGAAACCATTGCAAACTGTTTTAAGCGGATTTTTAAGGAAGGAATGTAGATATGGCTCGGACGATGAGCTATCGTTGACTCAGTGGATTGAAAAACATCGAGAAGATCCTACTGATTGTCTAGAATTAGTTTACGATTCTGACATTCAACAAAGTACAGTGAAGATCGAGATTAAAAAGATGTTTAATCACTTTAATTTTGAAGAATATGTATGTGATGATAATGAATTAATGACGAGAGAAATATTAACTCATGATCGAACTGTGATATCAGTGATTTCTGAAAAGATTTTAAGCCATAATGACGACTAAGACGAGCTTGGAGAAGGAGATAATATTTATGTTCCATCTATATCAGAAACGGCTAAGAAAATGGCTGAAACTCGCAATTTTTTGAAATCTCGTGAAGTTCCTGAACCCATATGGAGTAGTTTTTGTGACCTTGACAATTATATAAACACCATTTCTTTTTCAAGTAAAATTGTACAAACGGAAATTACTGATTTTATTGTATAAACTACGTATTTTAATGTTTTCATTTATACTCGTATATGTACCAACATACATAATAATAACTTTAGTGTGATTTGTTTTATTTTCCTTTGAATGTTTTCCTTTAATTTAATAATTATTGTTGTTCATTTTTCTAAGCATTAGCGCCTAATCTAAATAAAATAGTGAAAAATAATATTAGATTTTATTTACTGTTTGTAACGAACCATTTTTAGTCCTCTATAAATGGACTTCACTGTATATGTAACCCCATAAACCATATAAACAGTTTTTTTGCTTTTGTTCAAAACGCATCGACGTTATAGACAAAATAATCAAAAAATAGTAAATGATTGTTTTTGGCCGCTTTATAAATCTGGTGTGATATACTCGTTTATTTTATATAAAATGAAATATTTCGAATGAAATAAACTCAATTTGAATTTCATGGGTAATTTCCTTCAGGATATTGGCAAGAAACTATGAAAAGAATCCAATAGACGATATTCGAACAGGGAAATACTGTAGAAATTAGTTTAAGATTATATAACTACAGTCGCTCCTAAGTTGTTGAATCTCCCAGTAATTACAGGAGCTAAATAATTTTATGGTCATTAAGTTAATCAAACTAGTAATATGGTATACGTAAGGATTATGATGAATACTTTTGCTGAGAACATTGCACAGATGAAAATTAACGTTTTTGGAATCAGATCGTGTTAATTCGGACTAGCTCTCCGACGTTTTTCCTACAATTATACGAGTCATTTTTAGGAGTTTTTACTCTTCGAGATTAGAGCAGTGCATGATTAGTTCTGTATTATAATCTCGGGGAGTAAAGATCTCTGACTATTCATAGTCAAATCGTAGACAATACGTCGAAAAGTTACTCCAAATTGACGTTGCATAATCCCAAGAATCATGATGTCGCATTGCACAAACGTAATTAAGTTTAATCAGTTTGAAAATTGAGGGAATAGCTCTATTTTAGAAAGTAGGGAATTTTGACATTTCATATTACATTTTATTATTTAAATTCTATATGAATAAAGTTATTGTTACCAGTGGTTGTTTTTTAATGGTAAAATTATGAGAGTCTTTTCTTTACGAAAAAATTCTGCCCTGTAGAATTGCCCCAGTTACCCATTTATTCAACGCTATTATCTACTTTACCTTACCACACTGGAACTTGGTGTACTAGTGTAGCTGACTCAGATACTGCCACTGATGAAGCCAACCTACCATCATAACAAATTAGAAGCAAGAACGCAAGTGCACTGTTTAGTTAATTGTCAGGTCATATGTACATTGGTTTAGAGGGGGCTGGGAAGGTCCAAAACTGTTGTGTCTTTGGTCGCTTCGGGCGGCTGCTATTCACTCAGCTGACTGCCGATTTGATTTCGGTATTTAGTGGTGGATCCATGTTTCATCCATTGTTACATATCGCATGGAAAAAATTCTTTTTATTACGCTTAAACAAGTCCAAACAGCGCTCACGTTGTTGTTTTTGGTCCAGGTGAGCAAATGCGATACCCATGTCGAACAGAGCTTTCTCATGCCCAAATGTTCATGCAAAATCTAACCGACACGTTCTTTTAATATCTCTAGGGTGTCAGCTATCTCACACAATTTCACTTTACGGTCGTTCAAAACAATTTTGTGGATTTTTTGATGTTTTCCGGTGTAATTACCTCATTTAGGTTCAACATCATTTGTGTCTGTACAACCCCGTTTAAACTCAGCATACTGGTAAATGATGATTGATTTTCCAGAGGCAGAACCACCGCAATACTTATCAAGCCATTGCTTTGCTTTTTTTCTGTACGACCTCGAACAGTATTTTTCCCATCATCCATTATTTCGAAAATATTTTAAAAGTAGATTCACTAAAACCACTGTAACTTATAAAACTTATAAACTAATCGTCGAAATATCATGAAATTTTGACACGTATCGTTTGAAGGTTAGTCAGGGGCGTACCAATCGGAAATAGCGCCTAGGGTGAGCATCGAAGTTGCGCACCTTCATAAATTATCTAAATATAAAATAAACAGATACACTAAACCCAAAAAAACGTCATAAATCATACAAAACTTTTTTATTTTCTGTTTTAGTATGAAAATTGTCCGTAAAAGTGCACTTTTAATAGTCTTAAACTTAAAATTACACTTTCCTTGTCTTCTGGGACGCAGATTTATAACATTTTCGAAATCTGTTTCTTCGCTTTCCTCTCGTTGTACACTGAGCAAAGCTAGGTCACATAACCTTTTTTAACCTTTTGTGACCCTCAAATACGAGAGTATTAGTTTTAGCTTACTGAAAGATCGTTCGCAATTTGCACACATAATGTGAATTGAAATGTGCAGATTCGAAAGACGCTCTCATCTCCGTACTGAACAATGAATTCAAGAAGCTCTTCAGATCTCTTTATGTTTATGTTTTTTTCTTGCGCGGGAATCGCGGAATTATTTGAATATTAATTCTATTGTTGGTTTATTTTGATTTTTAAGTTCAATAATTTACGGATTTTGCGCCCTCCTTTGATTGGCGCCCAGGGCACGTGCCCTACTTGTCCCCCCTAGGTACGTCACTGAGGTTGGTACTTCCTCAAAATCATAAGGATTTTTTTGAAAAGGGCGACATCTTTGTGTCAGACAAAAACTTTTCAGCCTACGTGTTACATTGGTTTAGACGGTGCGTGTTTTGCTTATAATGACTTTTCTAAAGAAAAACTGATTATTATATAAAAAATAACATAATAAATGTTTATACTGCCACATCTAAAAACTTAGTAATGATTAGTTTCGGTATTGGCTAAATGAATTAGACACAAATGTCAATTTCAAATCAGTTTGAAACCTCTGATTTTGAAATATACTGAACCAAACTTCTTTAGAATGCTATGATTGTAAAAATAACATGAATACGTATTATTGTTCGGTAAGTTGTCACTGCCACATCCTTCTCACAAGAAAAAATTCTACAACCTGATAATAATTTTTAAAATATTTACGGCATATCGAGAGTGGCTGTTGTGACCTAAAAAAAAGGGAGCAAGCGATCCACGGTAATATCACACTAAACATAAAACACAGCGGTGACGCTCAGGAAAATTTTTAGGTCCTGTTGTTTATCACGCATGCGTCCTATATTATACCAACAACATGGCTGCCACCGCGATCGTGGGTTGTGTTTACATCTGGAATCTTTTTATAACGTGCTCCGAAATTCGTTATTAATAATTTTCCAATAAGTAAATGACTCGTTTGAGGCTATAATTGAAAATAATTATAAAAAAAGATGTCAAGAGGAAGTTTTTGTTGTGCGGTTAGTGCTTGTAAAAATATATATGGTATCGCCAAATGAGATAGTTTTTTTAGATTTTCCTCTTCTTCTTCTTCCACATACTGTAGGCCTCAGACCTATAGTTTCCAACTCATCAGTTTTCTTGAGATGTTGATGTTCATGATTCGAGCCATCTCTTTGGAGGTCTTCCCAGGGGTCGTCGTGTCCGTGGTTTACCATCTCGCGCGATTCTCGCTAGTCTCTCCTCAGTCATTATCTCCACGTGATCTCTCCAAGCTCTTCTACGTTTACGTCCCCATCTCATTATGTCTTCCACTTCACATTCATGTCTTATGTCTGTGTTTCTTTTCCTATGGCTTAGTGTGTATCCTGAAATGTTTCTAAGTATTTTCATCTCTGTTGTTCGAAGAATGCTTTTTGTTCTTTTATTGTCTGCTCTTGTTTCCATAGCGTATGTTAGTGTGGGTCTGACACATGTTTTGTACTTTTGCCTTTTTATTTATAAAGGCGTGGTTCCAGATGAAGTGCGCCTGATATTCGGCTGGCTTTGTTTGCTTGGTCCTTCACTTCATTTGTTCTATTTTGGCATGAGGTGATTTGTATGCCTAGGTAGTTAAATGACATGACTTGTTCTATTGTTTTGTTTTTTAGAGCAAGTTTGCATCTTATTGGCTCTTTAGATATGACGAGGGTTTTGGTTTTTGTGTTGGATACCTGCATGTTGAGGGCTTTAGCTTTTGTGTAGAATAATTGCAGAAGCCGCTGTAAGTCGTCTTCGTTCTCTGCCACGATCACAGCGTCGTCTGCAACAGGCAATGTTGATTTTACCCGTTGTAAGTGAATATCCTTCCTCCATGTCTCCGATATGGGTTATTATCTCGTCCATTATTAAGTTGAACAGTTGCGGGTTTAAAGAGTCCCACTGTCGGATTCCGGTTGGCGTCTTTGATTAACTAAGATGTGGTGCCTGTATTGTGGTTTAGTTGTTTTATGATGTCTATTATGTTTTTTGGCACATGTTTTCTTTTTAGGATATCAACTCCGTGTTTTAGTCTTACTCTGTCAAATGCTTTAGTAAGGTCTATAAAGCACATAAATGCGGGTTTTCCGTATTCTATGGCCTTTTCTACTACTTGTCTGACTATGAAGATGGCATCTACGGTGGACCTATTTTTTCTGCAGCCTTGTTGTTCTTCCGATATGTTTACATGTTCACTTATTATTGCTTCTATGATCTTTGTAAAGAGCTTCATGGTTGAGCTTAACAGAGTTATACCTCTATAGTTTTCTGGTAATTTCTTGTCTCCTTTCTTAAATATAGGAATGGTTATGCTTTTTTTTTCCATTCTTTAGGGACTTCTTTCGTTGATAATATTTTATTGAATAGCTTTGTAAGTTCTGCCATTAATTGTTGCCCTCCATATTTCAGTAGCTCATTTGGTATATTATCTAGCCCGGGTGCTTTCCTGTTTTTAATCTTTTTTGCGTGTTCTATCATCATTTCACCAGGTATCTCTAAGGGTTCTTCGATTTTCTCATCTTCTTCCTCATCCTCGTCTTCTCTTTCGGGTGCAACTGCGTACAACTGCTCAAAGTAGATTTTCCAGCGATTTGTTGTGTTTGTGTGTACTCCAGGACTTCGAGTTTCTTTCTTCTTATCATTCTCCATACTTTGTTTTGTGCTCCGTATAGGTCATGTTCCATTTAGGAGGTGAATCCTTCCCAAAAGTTTCGTTTTATTTCTCTAATTTCTTGTTCTCTGTTTCTTGTTTGGGTGTATTGGTTCTTTTCGTCTGGTGTTTTGTTGTTCCTGTATCTCAAGTATGCCTCCCATTTCTCCTTAGCCAGTAGTTTCACTTCCGGTGTATACCATTGTTTGTTTCGAGGGTTTTTATTTACGAGTACTCTTACTTTTCTTAGGCCCAACGCCTCAACAGCTGCATCAATAATATTAGTCTTTATTTTTTCCCAGCAGTTCTCTGTGTCGTCATGTTCTTTAATGTTGTTTGTTTCGATTTTTTGTGTTAGTCGAGTCTGATACAGTGCTTTTGTCGTAGATTTTCCAAAGATCCTAAAAGATAATTTATTCATAATTCCTTATCTCTATTATGCAATATAAAGCTTATGATAATTGTGTTTTCATATTAGAGAAGCAATTTATTTGTAAAACAGTTGATGTTTTCGGTAAGATACAACGAATTGTACCAAATACGCATACCTAGTAGACAATCGGAGGCTGACACAGCAGCCACAGAGAATTATCAACATGAGACCGACCAGGTGTCAGTTTGGATATTGAAAAACTATATAACACATATAGAGTTTGTAACCTACATTTCACAAATTAAATTTTTTTCAATAACTTCAAGAATGTATGTATATCCGTTTTAATAAGAACTTGAAAGAAGGAATTTGAATCTTTCAAAAACTCGCGGGCTTCATATCAGCAATATGGCGACAGGGTTATTATCATTACTGACTCGAACCTCTTGAGATGAAAGGTGCCGAGTCAGACTGCCGCTACTATGTTTTATGTTTACTGTGGTAATATTTTATTTTTGCCTAATTTAGATTTCAAGAACATCATCTTAAATTTAGGCTTCAGTCCGAATTTGAAATTTTTTAAGCTTTAACCTAAATACTAACTACTATATATACTATATGTAATGTGGGTAAACTAACATACATCCACAATATACTGAGTTTAAAATTTGTGAAACTTTATCCTGAATAACACGTGTGCATGCAGTGTGAGTAAACCAGGGAATATCCACTACATGCTGAGTTTCGAAGTTTTTTAATCTTTGTCCCGAATAATACAGTGCGGGTAAACCAGGATGTATCCACTTCATGTTGTTATTATGATTTATTACCCTTTGGAATTGTTATATTAAATTGAGGCAATTTCAAGTTAAATTTCTCTAGAAATGTATATTAATTAAATTCTAGTTTTACAATGAAGTATTAGTTACATTGGACGTTTATCTAATATATGCTTTAAGATGAAATACTCTATTTTCTTTACATACAGAATGTTATGAAAATCACTTCACTGGAACTAATGCGAAAATCGTTCCTAAAACTTATGGTTTTAGGATCGATGCCAATCTTTATAGCAAATAAACTACTGAGTATTTTAACACAATTGTGTTTTGAGTATTTGTGTCGATAGTGTAGCGTGTATTTGGTTAAAGTGTTAAATAAGACTCACTAATTTCAGCATGAGAAATATATCTGATTTTGATTGTCGAGTTTTTTATATGGCATTTCGATTTTAATAACAACGGATTGCTTGAGATATTCGAGTATTGTGACAAGCAATGGTTCTTTACTTTAAATCAAAAGCGCAGTATTTGTTATTGAGATACAAGAATTCAAATGTAGTTTGTAACCACATATTATTTAATGTTTTAATCAGATTGGGTTTTTTATTGATAAGAGTAAAAAAAAATTTGATTTTGTTTAACTTTTTTTATTGAAATTTGAAATCTTTGACATAATGACACTATACAAGAGTTATGACTACTACACCAAACGCTTTATTTTTGCACTCGACGTGCATATTATCATCATCATGATGTATGATTGACTAAATCTAAAAATATAAGCTGAACTGTTTATACACAACTACGTTGGGACTTTGGAATCTTTAACACAATGGTACTAGACAAGAGTTATCACCACTACACCAAACATTATATTTTTGCCCTCGACGTGCGTTTCGCTTATTATGTTAGCATCATCATGAAGGATGATTGACTAAATCTAAGAATATAAACTAGACTATTTATATATTCAAATTCTTAAAATATATTAGCTTTAAACGAGATGGTATCTATCCACAACAGGGGTTTCCGCATGAGGTACTACTTGCAGATAACGGCTGCTCGTTATTAAAGGTTCGTCGTGGTTACTTGCTCCTGACGACTCTGTTCAAAATTATGAATAATGATATGGATTCTCCCGCTATTCTGTCAAGAATAAATTTTAGTGTGCCGCGTATAACTAGCAGACAATTATAACACTTTTTAACTACCTGTTCCAAGAACAAATATATTAAAATTTTCCCCACTTTTTTCAATGTGTAGTATGTATAATCAAGAAATAAGCATCGACTTTTTCAACACATCTATGTTAACGATAGGTAAAATATTGCAACACTGAGGGGCTGTGGCATCTTTCTTTTCTTATTGTTTTAATATCTAATTGTTTTTATTATTATTATTATTGCGATTTGGAATTTGTATCTGCTTAATACTCTATTATTGTATTACATTTCTATGTATAGTGGCTCTTATCTGTATCTCCGGCCTTGTAGTTGGGTCTTGTAACCTGTAAGGCATGTATGATAAATAAATAAATAAATAAATAAATAACTACGTTGGGACTTTGGAATTTTTTGGCATAATGTTATCACCAGTACACCAAACGCTTTATTTTTGTGCTAAACGCGCGTTGACACGATCAATCATCGCTCCTGATGACGCTAATATGTTAGCGAAACGCTCATTGAGTGTAAAAATAAACTGTTTGGTGTGGTAGTGATAAACTATTGTGTAGTATTTATACTAAACTTGGAATTACTCGAGTCGATTTAATTACACCCGTCGAGTTACTAAAAAAAGATAAACATTTGGCTGCAATGTTAACAGACGTCCTACAAGGACTGATAAATGACTTTTACAAAATTTTAAAAATGTTTGAGTTGGGAAAAAAAAATAGATATTTTACCCATGAAATCACCCATATTTTTAATGATTTTCATACTATCTTGTATATAAAATTTAACGTTTACTTGTGTGTATGTTTATATATATATATATATATATATATATATATATATATATATATATATATATAATATATATATATATATATATATATGTATGTATATATTTATATTTTTTTCAGAGTTTTTAAAGCATTTTTTACTAATTCGTTATTTTTTTAGGTTTTTTTCGTTCTAAAAAAACAATTTGTCGGTGCTTCTAAAATTCTGAAAAAATTCGTGGTAATTCTCTGAAACTAAGTATTTTTTGTCTCTTACATAACTTAAAGTTTTAGTTCTCGATTAAAAAATAGTTGAATATCCAAAATATATCAAATACGCTGTGATAAATACCTTCAAAAATTGAGGCCCTAAAAAAAAAACTTTTCCTACAAAAGTTGTAGGTTGTATGTAGGTAGAATAAGATTACCCGAGAAAATTTTTGGTTGTATTAGGAAATTACATTTTTACTTTAATTTTTCTGAAATTTTTTAAAATCCGTTTTCAGATTTGGATCGGTACTGAGCCCCAAATCAGCACAATTTCTTAATATGCCACTTCAAATTCAAAAGTACATATCATAAGCTTTAATCTGGATCAAATTGTATCATCATATGGTAAATTGCTTCAATTTATGGACTAATGGAGGGGTCCGGTTCACGAAGAATGACATATATATATATATATATATATATATATATATATATATATATATATATATATATATATATATGTATATATATATGTATATATATATATATATATATATATATATAATATATATATATATATATATATATATATATATATATATATATATATATATATATATGTCATTCTTCGTGAACCGGAGACCCCCTCCATTAGTCCATAAATTGAAGCAATTTACCATATGATGATACAATTTGATCCAGATTAAAGCTTATGATATGTACTTTTGAATTTGAAGTGGCATATTAAGAAATTGTGCTGATTTGGGCTCAGTACCGATCCAAATCTGAAAACGGATTTTAAAAAAATTTCAGAAAAATTAAAGTAAAAAAGTAATTTCCTAATACAACCAAAAATTTTCTCTGGTAATCTTATTCTACCTACATACAACCTACAACTTTTGTAGGAAAAGTTTTTTTTTTAGGGCCTCAATTTTTGAAGGTATTTATCACAGCGTATTTGATATATTTTGGATATTCAACTATTTTTTAATCGAGACATATATATATATATATATATATATATATATATATATATATATATATATATATATATATACAGTAATACCCCGCTTAGCGCGACCCCGTTATGCGCGGTTTCACTATAACGCGAATTTCAAATTTCGCGCTCATGTAGTCATTAACTTCTCTATGGTCGCGGGGGGATCCCCGCTTTCTCTGAATATTCTCTTTGAAGAATTGGGAATTCCCTGTCCTTCGACTTTGTTCTATGGGGATTTCCTCGTTCGTTTCGTGTGTTCATTTGTTCCGTAATGTTAGTTCGGTCGGCTGGCAGTTTTGTTTTAATATTTATTGGAGATACATACATACATAATTTAACCCTACGTTAAAAAAATGCCGCCTGTAAAGAAAAAAGAGCGTAAAAGCGTCACTTTGGAATTGAAGATGAAAGTGTTAAGAAGAATGGAAAATGGAGGCAAAGCAACAATTGTTGGGAGAGATTTTGGACTCTCAGAATCGACTGTGAGAACGATTTATAAAAATCGGGAAAAAATTAAAATCTCCAGCGAAGGTTCAACACCTATAAGTGCAACAAAACTTTCTCGTTCGAGATCATCTATCTTAGAAAGAATGGAGAAATTACTGTCAGTCTGGATCGAAGATTTGAATAAGAAGAACACACCACTAAGTCAAGATCTCATATGCACAAAAGCAAAATCTTTGTATGAGATGCTGAAAACAAAAAAAGGAGAAGGGAGTGCCACTCCGACTTTTGCTGCCAGCAGAGGCTGGTTCCATCGGTTCAAGCAGCGTTCTAATCTTCACAATATCCACATAACAGGCGAGGCGGCCAGCGCGGACATTCAAGCTGCAGCTGAGTTTCCAGACAAGTTTCAAGACTTCGTTAGACGAGAGAAAATTCCTGCTTGTCTCATCTTCAATGTTGATGAGACCGCACTTTACTGGAAAAAAATGCCATCTCGAACTTCATTTCTAAGGAAGAACGTCAAGCCAGTGTTTCAAAGCTGCGAAAGATCGACTAACACTTCTGCTGGGTGGTAATGCCACTGGTGATTTCAAACTGAAACCTTTACTAGTGTACCATTCAGAAACACCCCGTGCAATGCGAGGCACAGACAAGACAAGTCTACCAGTTGTGTGGCGATCAAACAGAAAGGCGTGGGTTACACGGGAAATTTTTCAAGAATGGTATTCTAATAGTTTTTGCCCATCAGTCAAAATCATACTGTGACAGAAATGGGCTTGAACCTAAAGTTATATTACTCTTAGACAATGCCCCAGGACATCCAACCTCACTTGATACGCCCAGAGACTTAAAAAGTGTACGTAAAGTTCCTTCCACCAAACACTACGTCAATATTACAACCTATGGACCAGGAAGCAATAGCAAACTTCAAAGCTTATTACCATCGCCGCACTTTTAGCCAACTAATTCATGAAACTGACGGGGAAGGAAACAGTCTATGCGAGAGTGGTGGAAGTCATACAACATTATGAAGTCTATTCACAACATAGAAGAGGCTTGGAAGGAAGTTAAAATGAGTTGTATGAATGGGGGGTGTGGCGTAATCTTTGGCCAGATGTAGTGGAAGCACCTAGAAGAATTGTCCAGATGCAGAGACAAGTGCTTGAAGACATTGCTGCAATGATTGAGGGGTCTGAACTTGAAGATGTCACGGTAGAAGATCTCGT
>CM032456.1:180668129-180893129 GCA_019049505.1 Pachyrhynchus sulphureomaculatus | reverse complement strand
TGATAAAAATTACAGCATTTCAAAAGAAGTTGCTGCTGTGGAAAAGAAAAAAGAAGAGGAGCGAGGAAATACTGAGTGTTTTTCCTGTTTTGAAATGCTTTCTGAATGAAAATCTATTCAAAAATCTGGAGCCAAATTTGCAATTGATATTTATCCAACACTTATCCGCATTAAGCAGCTGTTAGAACTATCTTGTGATTACGAGCCTAAAACTACGATTCGATAAAGACAAACTGTTTCAATTTTGGAGTAATGCATCTCAAGAATCTCCTCCTATCCGGCATTGAGAGTTCTTTTACCATTTGCTATGTCGTACTTATGTGAAACTGGCTTTTCTGCAGTTGCAGTAATCAAATCGAACTAGAAAAAAAAAAAAACAAAAATAAGAGTTGCAATTTCAAAACTTCAGCCCCGATTTGAGAAGTTATGCTCAGAAAAGCAAGCTCATCATTCTCATTAATTGTATTGTTTGTAGTTTTTTTTTTATGTTTTCTAATAAATAATAATTAAGATTCTATATTCTTTGGAATTTTCTTTGAAAAATAAAGTAATTTTATTGTCTGCAAGAGCTACACACAGGTATCTCCTTTTAGTCGCATTAAAAAAAAGGATTGGGAACCCCTGGTTTAAAATTATTGGAAAAGGTTAATTAATTGATTAGGTTTTACGCTAAAAATAAGTAAACCTATCCAGGCAACATAATTTGGAAATAAATTGTGTCAACACTTTAAAAAAAAATGAAAAGGTCCACCATTTTTAAAATGTTAGGTTTTATTATTTTTTTACCACGCCATTATTACCTTCATAAAAAGTTAGTCTCTGGGTTGTATGAAAAACTGCCTGGTTGCAAAACCTTTTCCAAGAAATATAACAACACATCAATTTCAAAAATATTTTCTATTATTTATCTGTCTTTTCCCTAGATGAAACCGATACGTAAAAAGTAGAAAATATTAGGCCTGTCACAGGCTCACAGCATTATTGGTTTCAAGAGAAATGTTTTGTTGATTTCGTGGAAAGGTTAAACAGAAAAAAAAATGGTAAAAGAAAAAGGAAAGGTGAACCAAATTTTGCTGTAAAAGTAATAATGATTTATTGCGAAACAGTTTTATTTTTTCTTTTTACACTTTTCTGCATGAAAATTACACTACAAATAAATTCTAGCCAACTGTCCAAAAATTAATCTTGAAAATGTATATTTTGTCTATAGTTTCCCTCCATTCTTTCTTCTTTTGGCTATTTTTATTATGAGAATTCATCAGAGTTTACTCTATATATACACTACTAAGGACAAACTGAACTATTGAACATTCATACAATTTTTAATACTCGAGTTTAACACAAGGTATCTATCTATTCTAGACACTGTGGTTTGGTAAACTTGTTGCTTATAATACGTGGAAGAAACGGGAAGATCAACATTTACCAAATTTAAAAAACGCGAAACAAGGTATCGCAAAGAAAAGAATTGTACCAACACTTTCATAATAGAAATACGAGTTAAACAATGATCTTTGTCAAACCAGAAACCCGAGCTTTTGGCTCATTTAATATTCCACTCTCAAACAGAAAAGTTAGGCAGACTTTAGATTTGGTTGACTACAGTTGTTCTCGATTAATGATTTTTTTTTACACTTATTTACCACATTGCAGTAGAAATTAGAAAGTAGAAACCCAGAAAAAGTAGAAACATTTCTCACTAGTCGTGCAACAAAATCAGCTATACGTAGATTAGACAAGGCAATGTCGAAAAGGCTACATCACTGATAAGACAAGGCAGGAATCAATATTATTTCTTACATACATATATAACAGGTAGGCTGAAAAGTTTTGGTCTAGTACAGATGTAAAACACATTTTTTTGCAAAATTCGACTTTTATTCATCAAATTCATCAATCTCCTTCAAAAGCGATACAGTTAGTTCAACGCTTTTCTAACATTTCTATACCTTTCTTGTAGAAGCATTTGTGTTCAACATTCAATAAAATACAGTTAACAACAGGTTAAGTTTTAAAATTAGCAACACTTCACATCAAGTTTAAAAAAACATCAAAACATGATAAATGAGAACAAAGCTATTTTTTTAATCAAAAGTGGGTAAGGATTGAAATTAGGATGAACTATGTATTTTGAACAGAATGAAAAGGAACGTACATAAATATAAAAAACGATTATCTACTAAAATATACCTACCTAGTAATATTATATACTCGATTATGTATGCTGAAAGAGAAAAGTATGAAGCAGCACGCTTAGTAAATAGAAATCGGAAGTTTCTTCCTGTTTTTTCTTCATGACATGTTTCACAATATAAACTCCTGGACAAAATTAACGCAACAATCTGGAAAATTAATTTATCTCTTTCTTATGTCAGTTTTAAAGTTTATCGAGTATGAATAGTAGGCTATGCATATTTTGTTTCGTTGTTCACGACAGAAATCAAAACAATTCGTTTAGATTTACAGTTTTAAAGAAGTTCTTTAAAAGTAAGCTTATAAAGTGTTCCCTTTTTCAAAGTAATACGTTTTTGTCGTAGACTGTTTTATTTTTGACCCCGAAGAATGAGAAAAATGAATCAAACAAGGAATTTAACTGAACACGAGGTAGTACGAGCCTCAGTTTTATTGGACGAGGGATATTGTCAGAGTTATGTTGCCAATTTGTTAGGCAAACATCGTTCCACGATAAGTCGTATGGTAAGACGCTTGAATGAAGTAGGAACTTATTCTAGAAGGCTAGGGCAAGGGCGAAAATGATGCACTAGCGACCTAAATGAACGTTTTATAAGACAATATGCTTTAAGAAACAGGGGACTGTCACTAGTTCTATAATAAGAAAGGAACTCGAAGCTGTTTGCAATGTCACAATTTCTTCTAAAACAGTTAGAAGACGGTTAAATGAAGCTGGATTAAACAGTAGGAGACCAGCCACCGCGCCCTTGCTTACTAGAGAGAACGAAGTTGCCAGGTTACGTTTTGCTCGAAATCACGAAAACTGGTCTGTGGATGATTGGAAACAAGTTTTCTTCACAGGGAGAGAGGTTTGCTCCTTGCAATATCTCTGCAAGGATTCCATTCGGCGGTGGCTCTGTTATGTTCTGGGGTGGCATCTGCTTTGATGCTCGCACAG
The DNA here is from genome assembly GCA_019049505.1 of Pachyrhynchus sulphureomaculatus. Taxonomy (NCBI): domain Eukaryota; kingdom Metazoa; phylum Arthropoda; class Insecta; order Coleoptera; family Curculionidae; genus Pachyrhynchus; species Pachyrhynchus sulphureomaculatus. The sequence continues at coordinate 180,889,999 of CM032456.1, read as the reverse complement.
AGTTAGTTCCTGTCCGTACGAGATCCATGAATGCTGACTACTATTTTGAGAATATTGTAATAGAACATGTGATGCCTTTCTCATTTTGTGGGGCCCAATTTCCTATTTATGCAAGACAACGTTCGACCTCATGTGGCTAGGGAGGTACTCGATTATCTAATCAAGTTGATATACCGATTATGCAATGGCCACCAAAAAGCCCGGATCTGAATCCGATAGAACATATATGGGATCACCTTAAGAAAAATGTGAAACGTCATATACCTGCACCTAGAAACCTAAGAGAACTTGAAAATGCAGTTATCACAGAATGGGAGCAAATTCCTCAAGATTTTATCCAAAATTTAATTAGAAGCATGCTTAGGTGCATAAACGCTGTCATCTGAAGTAGAGGAGGCAACACACGGCTACTAGTGTCCCAGTTACACCATTAATTTTGCTACTAGTGTCCCAGTTTATTTTTTTCATTATTACGTAATTTCAACGATTTTGTTATTAGGTCTTAAGAATAATTTTAATTCGAATCTTATATAGAAAATTTGGTAGCTAATTCACTTTTAAAGTATCCGAAGAAGTTTTTTTCTAAATTTTAGTGTAACCTATGTTCATAAAAAATTATTAAAATTAAATCATTATAGAGATTTGTATGATTTAATATATTGTTACGTTAATTTTGTCCAGGAGTGTATTTTAACAAGAATTTTTCTATTTCATTTCTAAATGGTTGCGGAAGGGACCCCTTGAATCTTATTTCCTACATATCGAATTATTTTATTCTGTATAACATACCTATAGGGTAGTCCACGTAAAATAAAAGGTTACACTGTACACAAAACTTATCTCGGAAAGTTTTAAATACCTATATCAACAGTTTATAGCAGATTAATAGCATTTAGCATACTTATTTTGAGGAAAGGGGGACACTTTTGATGTTTTTTTTTTTTCGCGACACCCTCGCCCTTCTGAAGGGGATCACCTTCAAAAATTGAAATGAAATGGGTACTTCTTTTTTCCAGAATCGATAATCGATTTTATTAATCAAAAGTGTATGTATGTCTTTTTTTTAAATCGATTCGGTATATAGTGTTAATTTGAACGAAAATTGGCAAAAGTTTATGTTTACTGCTTACTTATTAAAGCAACGGTTAACCACATTTTAAATCACTTTTACAGGCTCGTTAGAAACAATATTTTTTTCCGAAGAAAATCTTTATTGTAGTCCCCCATCCCTTCTGGTAACTTACGGTTTCTTTTTACGTCGAATTGGATTATTGCATATTTTTAAGACACTCCATAAAAAAATTAAATTGTTCTATTTTATTTTTATTTATTTAACAAGCGAAAATTTTTTATGAACATTAACATTTTTCGTAAAACTTAAAGGTCCAAATTTTCCATTTGATGGCAAGAAAAATCACGCACACGCTGCGCGCTGTGTGTACAAGCTACTCACCACTTATGCATTTATTACATATAGGTATGTAGGTAACAATTTACGAGTACTTCAAAAATGGTGTTTTTAATTTATTAAGCTACTCTAAAGGGGAGCCAAGAATACCTTTAGAAGACGGCAACTTAATAAATCCGAAGTCCACCCAGAAAAGAATATATCAGGAGCATTAAATTTAAACAGAAAAATTGAACAAACGGTTGTTAAAACAAAAAGCAACGATAATGCTACATGAAAAAAAAAACAATAATAAAATTAAGAAAGTTCAAATTCGCTATCTGAATCATAAGAGGTATCGCTGTCATCTTTAGTTGACTACAGGGTTTACTTGGATATCCAAAACTTTTTCCCTCTCCCACCATTCCAAAGTTATTTTTTTCTGGATGCTACTTTTTTCCAGTACTCTTCGGTGATATGGTCTAGAGAGTCTTGCCATACCATTTCAGGTTCATGAGATGTAGGTCCTTTAGTAGTATGCTTTTCATAATAGGATTTAGCTCCTGCCCTGTTCCCTTAAAATTTCATCAACCGCGTATATTTTAGGTTATCTAAAAGTCTTTGCCATTAAAAGTAATTTTGTTTTTAATAAATTTGAAGAAGGGTTTTGATTTTAAAAAGGAATTTATTTCCACGATGAATTTAAAGCTTCCGATACTTGTTTCTAGATGAACTTTGGATTCATTAACTTACTGTCTTTGGTAGATTTTTGCTTTACTCTTTTTCAAAGTAACTTATCAAATTAAGCACCATTTTCTTCGTCTGACCATTTAAAAAGCCCGCAAAACGTTTTTTGGCTTCCATTATTATATGTATAATAAAAGTTTTTGACACCATTGAAAATTAAAAAAAAAAATTGGCATTGACATTGACATAACAATGCTGCATTCATTTTTAACATCCAAAAACATTTGGAGACATTGTTCATCATTGTTCCATGGCACATGGAAAATACTATTTTTGCTTTTGACAGTGTGTTCATTTAAACATTTTTTTGAACAGTTTTAATAGTAATATTTGAAGTTTGAAAGCACTAATATTTTTAATATTTAACGATTCTGAACGAGTTTTTTTCTCAAAATATTTAGATGGTTGCTTGCCACTGGAAATTATAGTTGGTTCTCTGTCTCGGACATAAAAAGTCTATTAAACTTTTTCAATTTTCCGACGTGGTATGAATTAAATTCATGCTGACTGCAACTTTAACAAGGACGACAACAGAACAGTTTATCACAGCTAAGACGATACACGCGACTTATTAAAATGCCGCCGACTATACATGACTTTTGTTACAAATCATTAGTTATATTAATTCAATGGTAATGTTAAGGTTCGTGCGGTTTAAATTGTGATGTAAATAATAATCGCTTAATAGATTTGAAATAGATACGATACAGACATATATATATATATATATATATATATATATATATATATATATATATATATATATATATATATATATATATATATATAATGAAAGACTAATATTGTCAAATTTCCACTTTATTTAGTTTCACTGAAACTGTATGACGCGTGTCGCTATACTATAGCTTCTTCTGATACAAAATGATATTTGAGTAATCGTGTTGTTACATTTTTATAAATACCCTAAGGTAGATAGGTAATAAAATTAATACTATATGCTAATGAATAATGCTGGGAAATCCATTCTGAATATTAATTGTATAAATTGAGGAGAGGGGAGTTACCATCGGGCAGACAGGTATCTTTTTGTTCGTTTAAAATGATGTCTGAATTTTTAATTCTATTTATTTCTAAATTTTCTAATAGGTTTAATTTTTACTCCTTTGTTTTGTATATGTAGAATTTTAAATTTATCGTCAAAAAGATGATTTGATTCTATTAAATGATTACTGTACGCTGAGTCAGTTTTGTTTTTTAAATAGCTTCTTTTATGTTCTAAGATCCGAGTTTCGAATGAGCGACCTGTCTGACCTATGTAACTTTTATGACAAGAACCACAATTTAACTGATACACTCCAGATTTTTTTGATCTATTTTGTTTTCCCTTTGCGTTTTGAATGAATTTTCCTAACGAGTTATTTGTTCTAAAAGCTATGTTGATATTATATTTGTTTAAGTGGTTTTTAATTTTCTCTGACGTGTTACCAAAATAGGTTAAAACATTAAATTTTTTCCCTGTGTTTTCTTTCTTGGGGTATACTAAAGAAATAGCTTTATTTTTTAATTTCTTGTTTAGAATTGAGTCTATGGTGTCAGGAGAATATCCGTTGTTAACAGCAATTTGTTTTATTAGATTTAATTCTTTATTAAAATCATCTACGGGTCAGGAGAATATCCGTTGTTAACAGCAATTTGTTTTTCATTAGATTTAATTCTTTATTAAAATCATCTACAGATAAGGGGACACTTACAAGTCTATGCAACATACTGTGGTAAGCTGCCATTTTGTGTTGTAGGGGGTGAGCTGACTTTATGTTTATTGTAGTATCTGTATGTGAGGGTTTGTGGAAAATAGAGAATTTGTGTTTGTTGTAATGTCTGGTTATCGCTAAGTCAAGAAAATTAATTTTATTGTCGACTTCTAGTTCCATAGTGAATTTAATATTTTTATGTATTGAGTTTATATAGTTAAAAACATTGTCAAGTTGACGCTCTGTACCATTAAAACAAGCAAAGATGTCGTCTACATATCGGTACCAATACAAAAATGATTTGCTAAATTCTTGTCGATGTATTTGTTTTTCTAGGTTATCCATAAATATTTCTGCTAAAAGCGGGCTAAGTGGACTACCCATTATGAGACCCTCAGAACTATTATAAACGTATTATTAAAGTAAAATAATTTTGATTGAGGCTCGTGTTTAATAAATTTAGTATGTCTTGTTGTATAACGATATTAACTTTATTTTTGATTGGAAATGTTTTTATGATTTTTACAAACACAAATTCTCTATTTTCCACAAACCCTCACATACAGATACTACAATAAACATAAAGTCAGCTCACCCCCTACAACACAAATTGGCAGCTTACCACAGTATGTTGCATAGACTTGTAAGTGTCCCCTTATCTGTAGATGATTTTAATAAAGAATTAAATCTAATGAAACAAATTGCTGTTAACAACGGATATTCTCCTGACACCATAGACTCAATTCTAAACAAGAAATTAAAAAATAAAGCTATTTCTTTAGTATACCCCAAGAAAGAAAACACAGGGAAAAAATATAATGGTTTAACCTATTTTGGTAACACGTCAGAGAAAATTAAAAACCACTTAAACAAATATAATATCAACATAGCTTTTAGAATAAATATCTCGTTAGGAAAATTCATTCAAAACGCAAAGAGAAAACAAAATAGATCAAAAAAATCTGGAGTGTATCAGTTAAATTGTGGTTCTTGTCATAAAAGTTACATAGGTCAGACAGGTCGCTCATTCGAAACTCGGATCTTAGAACATAAAAGAAGCTATTTAAAAAAACAAAACTGACTCAGCGTACAGTAATCATTTAATAGTATCAAATCATCTTTTTGACGATAAATTTAAAATTCTACACATACAAAACAAAGGAGTAAAATTAAACCTATTAGAAAATTTAGAAATAAATAGAATTAAAAATTCAGACATCATTTTAAACGAACAAAAAGATACCTGTCTGCCCGATGGTAACTCCCCTTTACTCAATTTATACAATTAATATTCAGAATGGATTTCCCAGCATTATTCATTAGCATATAGTATTAATTTTATTACCTATCTACCTTAGGGTATTTATAAAAATGTAACAACACTATTACTCAAATATCATTTTGTATCAGAAGAAGCTATAGTATAGCGACACGCGTCATACAGTTTCAGTGAAACTAAATAAAGTGGAAATTTGACAATATTAGTCTTTCATTATATTATATATATATATATATATATATATATATATATATATATATATATATATATATATATAAAAGTCAATCATCGCTCCTGATGAAGCTAACATGGTTAGCGAAACGCGCGTCGAGTGCAAAAATAAAGTGTTTGGTGTAGTGGTGATATATACTGAGTAATATATATATATATATATATATATATATATATATATATATTATATATATATATATAAATCTTTTTGATGTATCTTGGATTTTGGTTCATCAAATGAATATCTTTGAGTTCTTTTGAATTTTTTTTATTATTTTGACGTTTCGCCCCTGGTTTTGGGCGTTTTCAAAAAACAGTTTTATTTTGCCATGTCTCGAAAATAAGTGACCGTGATTGATGTATTTCAGTCGATGGTCAGCATTAAGACGCTGAACATCAAAAAGATTTATTACATAAAGGTTCAAGAAATCAAATTTATATATACAGTGACTCACAGCTTAAATGATGCAGTCGCTTTAAGAAAAGACTAACTGGTCTCAGTGCCTCTTTATTTATTTGCAAAAAACAACTTATTGAAATTAAATCAGTAAAGAGTCTTCTAAAAAAGTATGAATTACTTTTGTCTTAAATATGCCTTACTTAATTAACAATAAATAATTAATCAAATCATATGCAATTTTAATGTCACAGCTTAAATGATGCAAAATAACAACAGGGGTCAAAACTTATCGCATTTTGAAATTTACGAAGGCGGCGTTGCTTTGATTTCTTAATGCAATTGTTTTTTGTTTAGTTTGACATTTTTTCATTCAATAAAACGAAATTGTTGAAGAATGGGTCGTCGAACTACAATTTATGAGAGAAATTTAATTATTACTCATTACAGGAATGGATACAGCCAAAGAGGTATAGCCAAAATGATAAATAAATGTCCAACTGTTCAGCATATCATTGAACGTTACCGGAATGAAAATAGAGTCGAGAATAAGTCAAGATTGGCTCCAAATAAGATCTTCAATGAACGTGAAGAAAGATGGATTTTAAGAGAGGTATCAAATAATCAAAAAAAAAGTGCGCCAAAGTTGTGCGCCGAGGTGGAAAGACAGTTTGGAAAAAGGTGTAACCCCGAAACAGTTCGACGCATCTTGCGAAATAATAATTTACATGGTCGAACTGCTAGAAATAAGACTTTCATTAGCCAAAGAAATAGACGCGTGAGATTGGAATTTGCCAGAGACCATATCAATAAAGACTTGACCTTCTGGAATTCAGTAATATTTGCTGATGAGACCAAAATAAACTTATTTGGGTCCGATGGAAAAATATCAGTGTGGAGAAAGCCTAACGAAGAATTAAAATTGAAAAATATGAAAGCTACGGTAAAGCACGGTGGAGGTGGAGTGATGTTATGGGGCTGTATGTCATCTGCAGGAGTAGGTAACATGCATTTCGTCGAAGGGTATATAAACCAATATGTGTACTTAGATATACTAAGGCAGCATCTCGTCGCTAGTGCCCAAAAATTAGATATTGAAAACAATTATCGGTTCTATCACGACAATGATCCAAAGCACACGTCATTTCGAGTCCGCAGTTGGTTGCTTTATAACTGTCCAAATGTTATTAAAACCCCAGCCCAGTCACCAGATGTAATTGAAAATTTGTGGCTGACATTAAAAAATAAAGTAAATAGTGCCCCAATATCAAATAAAACCGAATTAAAAGTAAAAATTACTGAAGCATGGAACACTATTTCCCGGAGTATACTAGAAAGTTAGTTGAGTCAATGTCCAGAAGATTACAAGCCGTTATTGATAATGAGGGAGGCCCGACCAAATATTAGCAGGCTTATTTCAAATTCTACAGTTTGTTTTCTCTAATAATTTTCGTATATTGAATTTTGCATCATTTAAGCTGTGACGTTAAAAATCGCATATAATTTAATTAATTATTTATTGTTAATTAAGTAAGGCATATTTAAGACAAAAAGTAATTCATACTTTTTTAGAAGACTCTTAACTAATTTAATTTCAATAAGTTGTTTTTTCCAAATAAATAAAGAGGCACTGAGACCAGTTACTCTTTTCTTATAGCGACTGCATCATTTAAGCTGTGAGTCACTGTATATATATATATATATATATATATATATATATATATATATATATATATATATATATATATATATATATATATATTAATATATATATATCAAGAGAGTAGCAGACATATTTAGACAAAATAATAATTTAAAAAGCTGGATAATATTATTTGTAAGATAATAAAACCATTTTTTATAGTTATAGGTTAACATTATGTTTTACCAATTTAAGATAGGTGAGTAGCTAACACAGAGCAGAGGAAGGGTTTCAGATATATTGACAACCCGACATTTACTCTAGATATTTATTTACTTTAAATTCATAATAATAATAACTTTTCTTCAGATTCTTCGATACAAAAAACTCTAAAAATGACGTATAAAACAATACAATTGAAGCTCTTTCTTCACTCCTTTTACTTATCTTAACTTTAAACTATTCATTATACCAACCAAAACTCAAGATAAATTTACATAATACTGATGAAGCCAGAAAAAAATTATTAGACTTGTAACATTTTTATCTTCTTTCTCTGAAACGATATTACTGTTAATTTAAATCCATTTGTGCGACCCTCTTTTTTCTTATTTTTCTCCACCAATATTTTCCGCTAAGAGTAAGCTATATACAAATTGCTAAGATGTGAAACTGGAAATTACAAATCCGGCTAAAATCCGTAACGAGTCAGTTCTACTTATAAACTGAATTTTATTCTATAGGATGTTTATAATAGAAACTCGTGGATAATTGCATTTCATTGAGAATAATTGAATGAACACGAATACATCTGAGCCAAGCGACTCAGAAGTTCTAAACTTACTTTTTATAAAACCCATCTGTTTCATTGACAGCTAAATTATAGAACTTCTCTTCCTTGAAAATTAATTAGGTTTGAAACTAAATCTGGGTAAAATGACTTAGAATGTAATGTCTTTAATTAATATAATTTTGAAAGGAAGCTTCTATACTACCAAATTGTTAATTGTTTTAATGTTTAGTAATTTAAAAACATAACAACGAAACTTCGGACTTTTCTATGTGGTTTAAATCAGCACCGAATACGTTTTTCATAATATGATTCATAATATTACGGTTTTAAATAAATTATTTAATTGAGAGCGAAAAAAAAATACTCTAATTGGTTAAAACCAATTCCATTTTAACAAAATTTATATTCTCCGTTATGTTGACAGTTATCTCAATTAAACAGAATGTATAAGTATACTGCCTTATTTTTAAGTTAAAATTATTTATGTCTGAAATTATTCATATTTGGTAAACAAATATATTCCAACTGTTCTGTACAGGGTGAGTCAACGATAAAGTAAAGTTCATTATGTCATTTGTTTCGGGAATGACGAAAAAATGTTAAATACAATAGTTTTAGGGTATGTTAAGGTGCACAGTTTAAACTTATTTTTGAGTATACAGTGTACTTCAAAAAACTGTGGCCGATATAACATATGTTTGTTTAAATGTAACATCCTATTTTCTAATTTATTTTTAAATCCTGCGTAAAATTTTATAACTTTTTTATTAATAATGTTATATACCTAAATCTGGTAGTTTTTCTAGTATTTCAATTTTTTTTTAAAAATACTAGTTTTCAGTTTTGTAAAAAATTGCCAGTAGCGCCATTGTTTCTGAAGGTGGAATACTCATAATTGATACGAGCGTTCTATAGAGATGAAAAAAAAGATATATGTAAAGAAATTTGGGTTAGATGCTACAGGGTGTTAAAAATAAATTTATGCATTTCGACTATTTTAAATTGAAAAATCTCAAATTTTTTTAAATGGCACACCCTGTATATTATTATTTTTTTCTGGTAGATTTTACAAAACCTTCAAACTTTTATTAAGTATGTCTTATACCTGTTTCTAATAGTTTTCGATTTATCTTGAATTTTTCAATTTTTACCCTTGTTTTTAACACACCCTATTGTGAAAGCATAAGCAAATAGTTAGTAATAATTTTAATATAGTTTAACTTATCTAATGATTAATTACACAAGTCTGCAAAAAAAAAAAAAAATTGAGAGCTGTTTTGGTTTTTTTTTTTTTTATCGCGTAATTCTTATGTTTTTGGGTGTACTGAATCCGAAAATGACTTTCATTTTGTCACAGAACGTCAAGTTTTCTGACAATGTAGGTATCTATATTAAACAAGGTATCATCTTAAAATAAAAGATAAAAGACTATATTTTTTTTTTAAATTTATAATTGCGTAACAAAACTTATTTTTTTATCTAAAATACATTCATTAGTAAGCACTAAACACATTTCTTTTCCCAATGAGACTCCTTTTGGTACATTTTCGCTTGTAGGAAGCATCTGGAAGGTCTCTCTGAAGCGTCCAACAATAGTCTGCCAGCATTGAGACGCTCCATCTTCCCTGGTATCTTTTTTCCATCTCCTTAATATCTTGGTGAAATCGTTTACCTTGCTCTTCACTCAGATCTCCTAAATTTTCTGGAAAGTAGTCGAGGTGGGAATGAAGAAAATGTACTTTTAAACTCATTAGGCAACCTAAAGCTTGAAATGCTTTTAACATTCTTTTGACGATTTGTTTGTAGTTAAGGTCTTTGTTATTGCCTAAAAATTTCTCTATGACCTCTTTAAAGGCAATCCACCCTTCTCTTTGAGGATCCGTCATGGTTGTGATGAATTGCTTGTGGATCAGCTATAAGCCGTCTAATATCTGGTCCAACGAAAACACCTTCCTTCAACTTTGCCTCCGAGAGGCCTGGAAACTTTGATATTTGAAGCAATTTCCATCTCTTGGAAGTGACTTTACAAATTGCTTCATCAACCCCAGCTTTATGTGAAGCGGTGGTAGAAGAACTTTATGAGGAGGCACCAAAGTTTCATGCAGGACGTTCTTTTCGTCAACTTTAAGCTCCCTCGGAGGCCAACACTTTTTGGTCCAGTGATTTGCTCGGTCTCTACTATCCCATAGACACAAAAAGCAAGGGAATTTGGTTAACCCAGATTGTTGTCCGAGCAACATGCCCAAGATTTTTAAATCACCGCACACTTGCCAACCGTGGTCTTTATATTTTAATTTGCAAAGAACCAGTTCCAAGTTCTTGTAGGTTTCCCTTGAGGTGTACAGAATGACCGACAGGAATGGAAGCATAGAAAACGCCATTGTGAAGCAGAACTGCTTTAAGGCTTCTTTTTGAAGAATCAATACGCCACTGTGCTGGGTCGTATGAGATCTTAAATGTATCCATCAAACCTTCAATATTGGTACAATAAACCAACTCGTCCTCTTGGGCAAAGTATTAAGTGAACTGCTTCTCACGATATCTAAACCAGGAGGAAGACACTCCCGGCAAAAGTAAGTTCCTGCTTTTGAGCCTTGATCCAAGCAACTCAGCAGCGTTTTTGGGAAGATTCAAGTCTCTTACCAAATCATTTAGCTCGCCCTGGGAAAACAATTTCGGACTGCTGTCATCTTCAAATTGAAAACTTGACTTGTCATCGGGTTCAGGTACAGCACCATCTTCGTCAGAACTTGGAATCTCTTCCAAGGTAGCAGGGACCTTGGGCACTGGTATTTCGGTCCCATGAGGGATGGGACGAATAGCTGATTGCAGATTGGGGTATGAAATGGACTGCTTCCATTTTGAATTATACCCTTTCACATTACACGAACAAAAGTAACAATCATCACTATGATTCTTTTGCTCGCGCCATACCATAGGAATCGCATATCGGAAAGCTTTTTTCTTGCCCTTAAACCAATTTCGAAGGTCTTCAACACATCGTTTGCAGACTTTATGAGGTGCCCAAATTTTATTCTGATCTCCAAGTTTTAAGCCAAAATACGTGAAGTATACTTTTTTTACAAAGTCCGTAATATTAAGTTGTTGCTTTAATACCATATATTCGCCACAAATATAGCAGAAACTGTCAGACGAATTCACACACTTCCGCACAGATGACATTGCACTATATTGAACCAAGATCTACAAAACAATGACGCGTTAACACGTAATTGTACCGCGCCACTTTCTACACTATCGGAGCGCGCACGTTCTGGTTATAACGTTTATGTTTGTTAATTTAGCTCACACAGGGCGTTCTTTATTTAGAAAGTAATGATAGTTATGGCCTGTATACATTTAAAAAACAGTAATCAAAATAAAATTGTACCTATTTATTTATGACTTCAAGTTAGCCCAAAAAAAAAAACCCTTTCTTATAATAAAATTTTGCGTTTTGCAAAATAACCTGACGTTCTGGAATTTTTTGAGTATTTTTTTAGTTTTCAGAACACCTAAATACATAGAAATCAGTTGAAAACATCCAGACAGCATTTTTGTTGCAGACCTGTGTTATTATGACAAATGTTCAAAAATATGCCCGTCTACTTGAATACACAGGTTTAGTCGTTTTATTATAGTTTCCTTCACTTTCCTTAGCATAAAGGGCGTTATTGTCCTGCACGCATCTCGTATCCTATTTTCCATATCTGCTGGTGTCGTTGGGGGATTACCATAAATACGATCTTTAATGTAGCCCACAAAAAGAAGTCTAAAGATGTTAAATCACATGATCGAGGGGGCCATTGAATGAATTCATCCCTACGATCCATTTTTGTGGGTAACGATCGTTTAAAATTTCCCGAACTTCCCGGTGGTAATGAGCAGGAACTCCATCTTGTTGAATCCACATTTGTTCCCTTTCAAAGTTATCAACTCCTTTAAAAAGCTGAAGTAATTCATTTTGCAAAAAATTTAGATATCTAGGCCCGTTAAGCGGTTCGCGGAAAAAATATGGACCAATAATTCAAAAATTTAATATTCCACACCATACATTAAGCAGCCAATGGTTTTGATTTTGAATTTCCCGGGCCGAAAATGGATTAACTGTTGAATAATAATGCATGTTATGGCTGTTAACTGCTCCATTACTGCGGAAAGTAGCTTCATCAGAAAACATTATTTTGGATAAAAAAATTTGAATCGGCCTCTGTTTCTCTCATTCATGGTGGTATAAAAGTTTACTCGTCGTTCAAAAATTACGGTCTTGAACTTCTTGGTGTAGTTCCATATGAAAGGGATGATACTTGTATTTTCTCGTGGTGCGATTAGCCGTAGATTGGGATGTGTCAGATAAGTCAACTAGTTGACGGTTGCTGACACGAGGGTAATCTTCAAGATGAAGTAAAATCTCCATTTCTTTTGCCTCATGCGTAGCATTCTGGTTTACTACTTTCCGTTTCGTATACTCAACGCTATCACTACCATCAACCTGTTCCATTAAGCACTGAAAAGATTTTCTAGATGGTATTACGTCTATTAGGGTAATTCGCTCCGTAAAGCCTTACTGCCAAAAAACAATTTTTTCCAGGCCTCGCCAATATATAAACCATATTAATTAATCCATTTTTAGGTAAATCCATAACTATTGCATTTATACGTCACTTACTACAACAAATTAAACTCTTTTTACTTGCTTAATAGACATGTCAAAATTTGACAGTGCCTACATTTTTGTTTTGTCTGGCAACTCTGATGTTATAGCGTAAGTGTATTAAAAACAAGGATACAAATTGAAAAATTCAAAATAAATCGAAAACTATTAGAAATAGGTATATGACATACTTAATAAAAGTTGGAGGGTTTTGAGAAATCTATCAGAAAAAATAATAATTACAGGGTGTGCCTGAGATTTTTTCAATTTAGGATAGTTGAAATGCATAAATTTATTTTAAACACCCTATCGCATCTAACTCAAATTTCTTTACATATATCTTTTTTTCATCTCTATAGAATGCTCGTAACAATTATGAGTATTCTACCTTCAAACAAAACAATGGCACTACTGGAAATTTTTTACAAAACTGTTGTATTTAACATTTTTTCATCATTCCCGAAACAAATGATATAATGAACTTTACTCTATCGTTACTAACCCTGTACAGCGTTCAAAAGTACTTGTTTATAGAGTGATCCATGGTTACGTCACAAAGTTCTCTATTTTTTTCGATTTTAATCATATCGTAAAATAAATCAGATAGCAAAATCTGCCGATGTAAAAAACACCTTCGGCTTTCACTTTCCTAACTAACTGTTCTTTCTTTTTCATATCAGCGTAAATAAGTATTATGACATAATTGTAGATCACTTCATTCATTTATAAATACTAATTTCTTGTTGCTAACACTTAAATTGGAGAATCTTAATTAAAAATATTGAAAGAAAAATTGTATTTTAATTTGTTTTGTCATGATTGCCGATAATATTAATTTTTATTTTAGAAAGTACGAACACATTTCATTATTTAGTGCTTATTGCGTAACATCTAATGATAGTGTTGCATTTTGAAGACATTAATTAATTTAATAGGAAATAATATTGGAAAATTATGCATATAAATATAATAGTTTTTATTTTTCATCTTATTTAAACCCTTAAAAATAAATTAGAAAATTGGATGTTCTGTTTAAAAAAACATATATTATATCGGCAACACTTTTTCGAAGTACTCTGTATACTCAAAAATAATTTTAAACTGTGCACCTTAACATTCCCTAAAGCTATTGTATTTAACATTTTTTCGTCATTCCCGAAACAAATGATATCATGAACTTTACTCTATTGTTGACTAACCCTGTACAGCGTTCAAAAGTATTTGTTCATAGAACGATCCATGGTTACGTCACAAAGTTCTCTGTTTTTCGATTTTAATCATATCGTAAAATAAATCAGATAGCAAAATCTGCCGGTGTAAAAAACACCTTCGGCTTTCACTTTCCTAACTAACTGTTCTTTCTTTTTCATATCAGCGTAAATAAGTATTATGACATAATTGTAGATCACTCCATTCATTTATAAATACTAATTTCTTGTTGCTAACACTTAAATTGGAGAATCTTAATTAAAAATATTGAAAGAAAATATTGTATTTTAATTTGTTTTGTCATGATTGCCGATAATATTAATTTTTATTTTAGAAAGTACGACACACATTTCATTATTTAGTGCTTATTGGGTAACATCTAATGATAGTGTTGCATTTTGAAGATATTAATTAATTTAATAGGAAATAATATTGAAAAATTATGTATACAGATATAATAGTTTTTATTTTTCATCTTATTTAAACCCTTAAAAATAAATTATAAAATTGGATGTTCTGTTTAAAAAACATATATTATATCGGCAACCCTTTTTCGAAGTACTCTGTATACTCAAAAATAATTTTAAACTGTGCACCTTAACATTCCCTAAAGCTATTGTATTTAACATTTTTCGTCATTCCCGAAACAAATAATATCATGAACTTTACTCTATTGTTGACTAACCCTGTACAGCGTTCAAAAGTATTTGTTCATAGAGCGATCCATAGTTACGTCACAAAGTTCTCTGTTTTTTCGATTTTAATCATATCGTAAAATAATCAGATAGCAAAATCTGCCGATGTAAAAAAACACCTTCGGCTGTCACTTTCCTAACTAACTGTTCTTTCTTTTTCATATCAGCGTACATAAGTATTATGACATAATTGAGATCACTCCATTCATTTATAAATACTAATTTCTTGTTGCTAACACTTAAATTGGAGAATCTTAATTAAAAATATTGAAAGAAAAATTGTATTTTAATTTGTTTTGACATGATTGCCGAAAATAAAAAAAAATTTTATTTTAGAAAGTACGAACACATTTCATTATTTAGTGCTTATTGCGTAACATCTAATAATAGTGTTGCATTTTGAAGATATTAATTAATTTAATAGGAAATAATATTGCAAAATTATACATATAAATATAATAGTTTTTATTTTTCATCTTATTTAAACCTCCAAGATTATCCTTATTAAAAAAAATGTTTTTCTACAGTCACCTCCGATTACATAATACAAGTTTAAGTAATGTGACTAATTGGACAATATGGTCCCTTAGTTCCCAGAAAACGCCTCGCCATTACCTCAATTATGCTATCCGAAAATAAACGCTAATTGCTACGCAAACTTATTAAAAAATTTTAATTTTATGTTTCATGATTACTAATATTGATTATATCCGTATCGTAACGAGTATAATAGAGCTCTTGTTAATTTTTTACTGCCTTATGATATAGGTTTTTATGTGAGGTATTAAAATATTGTAGCAAATAATACCATTTAAGCACACAATACGTTATTTGTACAAGGCGGAAATTTTTATTGGAAACATTTCATATCTTTAAAAATGCTAGACTATTGCCAAACACATGATCTCATCATAACATTTTACCAACATAGAGACATACATAAATATACAAGGGTTCAACATACAAAACAAGAGAGGTCAATTATAGACTCTATACTGGTACAAAGGAGCAAAAAAAAAATGAGAAAAAAGTAAGAATAAGAAGAGGAGCCGAAATATACAGTGATCATTACCTACTAGTCAATCAAAGAAAGGTTACCAAAAGATGAAAACCCAACAATAAGAAAATACAAATCAATAAGGACATATAAACTAAGAAATGAAGAAATTATGATCAAATACCGACAAATAACTGATGAGAAATTCAAAAAAGGATACAGAAATATAAAATATGCAAATTTGGAAGAAAAGTGGAGCATCTTCAAGAATATAATCCTGGACGGGACTATCAAAGTATGCGGTGTGTGCAACGCAAACAACAGTAAAAGATAAACAGTTTGGTGGCATAGTAATATCCAAGAAGAAATTATTGCGAAGAAGAAAGAATGGAAAAAATATCTCAAAACAAAAACATCAGAACAATATGAACTATATAAAGGAAAAAGGAAAAGAGTTAAAGAGTTGATAAGAGAAGCAAAAGAACAGTCATGGAAAGAATTCGGATATAAAATGGAAAAAAATAGTAAAGAAAATCAAAAGCTATTCTACAGAGTTCTTAAATCATTCAGAAAGGAGCAACCTGCAACCGAATTATATGTGAAAAACAAAAACCAAGAAATCCTAGCAACAGAGAAAGCAATAATGGAAAGATGGAAAGAATACTTTGAAGAACTATTGGGAGGTAATGAAGAAAAAAGAATAAACATTATGAAGAATTGGAACAACAAAATATGGAAGAAACAGAAAATAGGAAACAAATAGAATGGAAAGAGTTGGAGGAAGTTATAAGAAAATTAAAAAATGGGTGAGATAACGTCTGAAATGATTAAATACATGGGGAAGAAAGGAAAAACAATATTGTTAGAAATAATTAATAATGCACGGGAAGAAGAAAAATTTCCTGCCGAATGGGAAATACCGTTTATTACACCAATCTATAAAAAGGAAGGTCACAAGGATTGCAATAATTACAGAGGAATTATTATACTGAATACAATTGCCAAAATTTATGAGGGCATGGGATTTAGACCAGCAAGAAGTACACAACACCACATATTTACACTGAAACAGATTATCGAAAAAAGGTAAAAAAAATAAAAGTCTACACCTTGCTTTCATAAACTTAGAAAAAGCATTTGATAGTGTGCCGAGAAATAAAGTGTGGAAAAGTCTAGAAAACAAGGGAATAAACAAAAAGACAATAAGAATCATAAAGGGAATATACAGCAACAATGTGGAGTATGTATTAAAAAAACAATATGAAGTCGGAGGGGGATTTACAACACAGGAAGGTTTGAGACAGGGAGGAAGCCTAAACCCAACGTTTTTTCACTGTATACATGGATGAAATAATCAAGAAATGCGAAATAAAAATGAAAAGAATGACAACTGGATACTGGAAGCTAAAAAGAATAGAAATATCTGAAGCAGCTTTTGCTGATGATATTGTGCTAGTGGCGGAACATGAGAGACAATTACAAGGAAACCTCGATATTTGGAATAGAGCGTTTTTAAAGAAGAAGGTATAAACATTAATATAGATAAAACAAAATTAATGACAATGGAAAACCAACAAACGAACATTTACATAGAAGGGAATAAAATACAACAAGTGGAAAAGTATAAGTATTTGGAAGTGATAATGAAACTGGAAAACAAGAGAAAGAAATTAATGAAAGAATCGTGAAAACGAACAAACTTTACTATGCAATAAGTAATAAATTCATTAGGAAGAAAGAAGTGACGAAACAAATAAAAATAAAAGTGTTCAAAGCAATTTATAGGACAATCCTAACATATGGATGTGAATCATGGACCCTGACAGACAGGCAGAAAAACAAGATACAAGCCATTGAAATGAAATACCCGATAGCAGTACAAGAAGTTACACGGAAGAACAGAATAAGGAATACAGAAATAAGGAGAAGGCTGAGAGTACAAGCAATTATGGAATATATACAACAAAGACAGCAGGGTTGGTGGGGACATATACAGAGAATGAAGGATGATAGACAGGTGAAACAAGTGAATGAAGCCCGAATACAGGAAAAACAGAAGCGAGGAAGACCTAGACAGACCTGGAATAGAAGTATTGGAGGTATACTTGAGGAGAAGGGAAAATCCTGCAAAGAAGCAGTGAAAATGGCAAGGAATAGAGACAGATGGAAGAAGTTTATATGTGGAGATCGAGAGGGAAAAAAAGGAGAATGTATAACTGCCCTACACCATATAGTAGAAGGGATATACGATTATATATATATAAATATATATATATATATATATATATATATATATATATATATATATATATATATATATATATATATATATATAATGTACTTTACTACTTTGCTCCAATATTTCAAATATTTTTTAGCACTTTCCTACACTACTAAAATCATACAAAAAATCTAGTCAGATCAGGAATTAAATAATTTTTTTTTACCATAATCACTTAAGGAATATAAACCCTTTCCCCATAATCAAGTTACCTTTTTTTTTGTTGAAATAGAATATTCAGGTGACAAGAATTAAAGGACTTACTGTGACAGTACGGTCAGTTCACGAATTAAATAGATTTCGCCTTTGAAAAATCGGCATGTGAATATTTTTTGCCATAACCGCTCAAGGGATATTTCTACTTTTTACCAATAGTCAAGTTACCTCTTCATTTTTAGTGTTCCGTACGGAACACTTATAAGATCACTTCGGTGTCTATCTGTCTGTCTGTCTGTCACACCCGATCACAATCACACGCCGATTTCTCCGAAACTATTTGACATAGAAAGGTGAAATTTGGTAATAATATAGGAATTGATGGCCTCATCAGAGCCACGTAGTTTTGAGAATTAAATTTTGACTTAAGGGGTTAGTTTTGGGGGGTGAAGTCGGAAGTGAAAAAAAAATTTTTTTACTAGGTCATCGAGTGTGGTGTCAAATGAAAGCTTGTGAAAACACGAGTAAAAAATATATATATAATATTATACTTGCGCGCACTTTTCTTTGTATTATTTTTAAAAATTCGCGAAAAAATCGCTGTCCCGGGCCTTATCTCGAAAAGTACTTATCAAAAAATTTCGAAAAAATTCTGGAATATTCTCCACGGGGTGTAGATTGAACGAAAATTATCACGAGTGCATTACCTTTAATAATTTTATTTGGTATGTAAAAAAAAACAAAATTTCAAGGTCATCAGTTTTCAGGGAAGGGAAATCTGAAAATCGGGAAAAAATTAACAAAAATTGAACAAAATCAAAAATAATTAAAAAAAATCGAAAAAAAATTGTTACAAATTGAAAACATGTCAGAAGTGGAAAAAATCAATAAGAATTCAAAAAAACTTTAAAAGTTTGACAAAATTGACGATTCGTTATAAAACTTTAAAAAAATGAATATTAATAAAAATTTGGAAAATCAAAAAAAGTTTTTAAAAAACAAAAGAAAAAAAAATAAAAATTGAAAAATAGTAATATTGCAAAATTGAAAAATCGAAAAAAATAGTAAAAGAAAAAAAAAATTGAAAACCGAGAAAAATTTAAAAAAATCCAAATAAAAATCGTTAAAAAACTTAAAAATCGTCAAACATCGAAAAAAAAAAAATCATAAAAACACAAAAAATCGCAAAAAATATTAAAAAATCGATAAAAATTGTTAAAAATGGAAAAATCAGTTGTGTAATTTGAAACGTAATTTGAAAGTTAAAAACTGAAAAATTCGAAAGGAAAACTGAAAATCGGGAAGAAATTTAAAAAAAAAATTGAACAAAATCAAAAATAATTAAAAAAAATCGAAAAAAATTGTTACAAATTGAAAAATTTTCAAAAGTGGAAAGAATCAATAAGAATTCAAAAAAACTTCGAAAGTTTGAAAAAATCGACGATTCGTTATAAAACTTTAAAAAAAGTGAAAATTAATAAAAATTTGGAAAATCAAAAAAAGTTTTTAAAAAACAAAAGAAAAAAAAAATTAAAATTAAAAAAAATAGTAATATTGCAAAACTGAAAAATCGAAAAAATAGTAAAAGAAAAAAAAATTGAATTGAGTGCATTACCTTTAATAATTTATTTGGTATATAAAAAAAAAAAATTCAAGGTCACCAGTTTTCAGTAAAGATTGGAAACAAACTTTGTTGAAAACTCATTTGGGGTGTGTTTTGTGAAGTCACTGATCATTTTATACCTCCGTAACAACCATTTTTATTTTAAAAACAATCAACGTACGGAACACTAATTGTGCAAGTTCAAATTGCACTTGACCGGTTTTTTTTGTTGAAATAGAATATTCAGGTAACAAGAATTAAAGAACTTATTGTGAGACAATGGCAAATGGCAGGACACAAGAAAATTCTAAAGCAAGGCGTTAAACTTCTAAATAATGCATTGTAAAGTATTTTTTAATGTACATATAATGTATTTAGTGTATCTGTTTTTTAATATAAAACATATCTTTTCTTTCTTTATTAAAAATATAAATTTATAAATTATATTGAGAAGAACATACATGTACGAGGGATAATAAGGAATGAAAAATTTGAATATGGGAGTTGCAAAACGTTATACGTGGATTTATATGAAAGAAAGTTTATAATAGAGTGTACAAGAATACAAACAGTGATTCAAATTTTTAGTTGGACTGAGGGTTATAATTTGCAAACACAAATTTAATAATTTGATTTACCCATCCAAAAAAAATAGTATTCAAATTTACTAAGCTACTTAAATTCAAATGATATTCGTTCATTAATGAGAACTACATCATATATAATATTTATATTTGTTTACTATTTCGGATATCAGCATACTACGTGTATACATTTTAGATATACCCGTTATAAAAAACTTTAACCATGTATCTTGTGTTCTTCATCTTATGTTATCGAATAATTTAAGGAATAGGGAAATTTTCGACGTGTATTTAACTAAGTTCAATGTGAATTAACTAATATAATGTTTTCTGTTTTAGGTATGTATATATTTCAAAAATTCCTGTACATGGTGGTAAGTATTATGACTTACTTTATTTTAGATATATTGAATTAATAAATAAAAATCTATTCTAGAAAAACAACAAACCTAATATCGTTTACTAATCAGAGTACGTCTATATCAGGTCAGTCATACGTTTTGAAAGCGACACCTATGAAGCATCACTTGAACCAAATATTGAACACCATTTTGAAGCTTCATCTTTCGTATGAACACACCCTAAATTTTAAATCGATCTGTCAAGTCATTTATTATTTATCAGCTGGTTAAAGTAGACGTGTTCAAGTATCGGTACTAAAACACACTTAAGAGAAACTTTCTAAACAACTTTTGGCTCGTTTCACAAAGACTAAAACTGATTTTGTACATCGATTTGTAATTATAGATGAGACTTGAATTTACCAGTATGATCTTAAACTGCGACAACAAACCGTACAGTGGACTGAGCCCGGTCGTTCAGCTCCAAAGCAACCAAAGTGGTCAAAGTTATCCAAAAAAATTATAGCATGAGTTTTCTGGGATTCATCTTTCATCATGACAATGCACCTGCTCACAAAGGTGCTTTGGCAACGGCAAAGTGGTCGAATTAAAGTACGAATTGTTGCAACATTCATCTTATTTACCAGATTTGGCTCCGTCTGACTTGCATCTGTTCCCAAACCTTAAACGATTTCTATATGGGAGGCATTTTTCAACAAATGATGAGGTGCCAACATCCCAATTTCTTCTTGTTTCATTTCGGCTTTCAAAACTTATTGACTGACCTATAATTTTGCAATGCTAGAAAAACGGTCTATTTTTGTCATGGTATTCATATGTTTTGTTATGAAATTTGCAATAAATATAATTTGATCCAAATTAAGGTTTTTTCTAAAACTCTAGTTTACTAAGCGTCTAAAAAACATTTTATCCACTAGTCTAGGAGAAGATGACTATGTTCGGCATCTCGCAACATAGCACGACCGTAGCAGATATTTAAAATCATCATTATCAAGATATACCTGGGTTCTGCAAGGAAGTGAAATTAAACAGAAAACAAAAGCCTATCTTAAATATAGATCAAGAAAATCCAAAGAAACATATGAAGAACATAAGAAAGTCCGCAATGAAACAGACACACTAGTGAGAAAAAAGAAAATGGAACACTGGGAAAGATTCTTTAAAGAAATGGAACATGACTTTTATGGTATGCAAAAGGAGATTTGGAGAAAGATACGTGGACAGCGAAAGGAAATGAAAAAATTAATAGAAGTAAGATACATCGACGAAGATACATGGATAAATTATATAAAGGAATTGTATAATACAATAGAAAATTTGACACCCGAAACACCAGAAATAGGTAATAAACAGGTGGAAAAAGCTCTCAAAAAATTAAAAAACCGAAGATTAGCAGGTAAGGACGGAATACAAAATGAACTATTAAAGTACGGAAGAGTGAAACTGACTAAAGAATTGACAAAGCTCATAAACAAAATAACACAGGGATCGCGAATACCAGAAAAATAGAGAACAAGCATAACCGATCCGAATAATTATCGAGGAATTAACCTCTTCTGCACAACTTTAAAACTGACGGAAAAATTTTTACCAATAAAATAACTCCACTTATACAGCTTTCCGAAGAACAACAAGGATTCAGGAGCGGAAGATCCTGTAACGACGCAGTATTTACAATCAGACAAATTACTGAAAAATCAATTGATTATAACAGACCAGCGTTCTTATGCTTTATAGATTTGGTAAAAGTATTTGGTAGAGTACAGCTGCAAGACGTAATGCCCACACTTTATGACAAAAATATTCCATTGGATATAATAAAACTAAATTAGAACATTTACAAAAGAAATAAAATAAAAGCGAGAGTAAATTCGAAGTTAACTGAAGCCATAGAGGTAACAACTGGTATTAGACAAGGAGACTCACTGATTTCCCTACTGTTTAACATTATATTAGATGAAATAATTGAACAGGTAAAAACAAAGAAAGGCTATAAAATGGGCAATAAAGAGATACAAATGTGTTACGCCGACAATACTGTCCTAGTTGCTGAGAATGAAGATGACTTGCAGAGATTATTACATCAGTTTAATAAAACAGCAAAGAAATTTAATATATTTTTTTTTATGGGTCTAGCACACATCCTACAGGGAAGTCCCTAAAGCGCTACAGGAGCGACACGTGTGCGGAGAAAGCGATTCACGTTGTTCTTGAATCGCTGTAGATTGTACTCGATGGGAAACACAGTCCTGGGCAAACTATTCCAAAGGTACGATGTTCTCCATATAAAAGACTGCTTGAAAAGCGTTGTACGAGGAGTAACAAGCTGAACCTCATACGGATGTGAAGTATTAGCGCGACGTGTACTTCTAATATGCACCGCTCTGGGAGGAATTAAACGGCCCACATCCTTCGAACACTTTCCATGAAAGTACTTGTAGAATAGGCTCAAGTCGCCAACCGTTCTTCGATGTTCCAGCGAATCAAGGCCGTCGGTCAGTTCCGGGTGTCCAGCCAGACGAATAGCTCTTCTCTGGATATAATCCAACAAATGCAGTGTATGTTTGGGAGAGGAGCTCCAAACATGGGAGCAGTATTCCATAGTTGGTCGAATTTGAGCTTTGTAAAGAATTAACAGTTGTTGTGGAGTGTAAAGCTTTCTGGTTCGAAACAATATTCCCAACTTTTGAGAAGCTCTCCTTGCTATGCCTGCAACATGTTCATGCCAGGACATATTTACTCCCAAATTAACGCCTAACAGATTGAGTGACGATGTTAGAGGGATGGAGTGCCCCGACATAACTATGTCGGGTTCTGCAACGTTAACTTTTTTAGAAAAAAAACTGCCGCCTGGATTTTTGTAGCGTTAAATTCCAGTTGGTTACTGTCACCCCAAGATAGAATTTCTTCCAGGTGTTTGTTAAGTTGAATGACTTCCTGCTGTCTGCGGATATTCGTCTGAGTAGTCGATGTCCGAGCGTTCAAAGTGAATGAAGAGATAAGTGTACTGTCATCTGCAAAGCTGTAGATTGGATTCTCGGTCTTTTCCAGCAGATCATTAATATAAATGAGGAAGAGAGTAGGAGACAGTATGGAACCTTGGGGCACACCGGTGTTGATAGTGAAGGTGTTAGAAAGAAATCCGTCGACTGCCACTCGTAAAGAACGCTCTCTGAGGAAACATGAGAGCCACAAACAGAACTTTTCAGACATACCATAAGAACGTAGCTTAGCCAACAGCCCATCGTGCCAAACACGGTCAAATGCCTTGGATATGTCAAGAGCAACCGCTCGAGATTCTCCAAAGTGTTCAATTGCGTTGTTCCAAACATGTGTTACATAAGTCAGAAGATCTCCTGTTTATCTATTTTTACGAAAGCCATATTGGTGATCACTAATAATGTTGAATCCTTCAAGATATTTTATAAGATGCTGATAGCCTTTTCCATGACTTTCGATATTATTGAGAGTAGTGCGATTGGTCGGTAGTTATTTGGCAAGGTCTTCTTGCCTTTTTTAGGTATCGGCTGAACTGTGGCACATTTCCAGCAGGAAGGAAATATTCCCTTTCTGTAGGATAGGTTGAAAAGTCTACAGAAAACTGGTGTTAGTTCCCTCGCACAGTTCTTGAGAACTATGGCAGGTATTCCGTCAGCGCCTGAAGCCTTTTTAGTGTCTAGCTTCATCAAAATACGTTTTATGATACGCTGTCTGAAGACAATATCGGGCATCCTTGACTGCACTATGAAAATATCGCCTGAAAAAACCAAATCAGTTGTTATCTCTAAAGAACCAATTAGGTATAAGCTGGAAATCCATATTCAGATTATAGAGCAGGTGATAACAATTAAATATTTAGAAATTAAATTATCATGTACCAACAACATAGAAGAAGAAATAAAATAACAAATAGTAAAAGCCAATAGAATAGCAGGATGCTTGAATGACGGTATTTGGAAAAATAAATACTTGAAAACAGAAGTAAAATCTCGTATATATAAATCTGTAGTTCGACCAGTCATGACCTTCACAGCAGAGACAAGACCAGAAACACGCAAGACTCGGAGATACTTACAAACAAGTGAAATGAAAACATTAAGAAGAATTGCAGAAAGAATACTTTGGGATAGAGAAACAAATGACAACATAAGCCACATATGTGAAGTAGAGGACATTAACACGTGGATAAGAAACAGAAAACAAGAATGGAACCAACATATAAATAGAATGTCCGAACGACGTTTAGTTAAAATAGCTCGAAATAAATCACCGGTGGGCTCAAGGAGTATAGGATGCCCTCGAAAAAGATGGAACGAAAACCTGTAGCGACGATACATTAAAGAAAAACAGGCAGGAATGCCTAATATAAAGAAAAATTAGAAGACCTTTCATGTCATGCTCCATTGTACAGCTCGTCAGCTAGCCTAGGTGAAAATGACTATGTTCGGCATCTCGCAACATAGCACGATCGTAGCAGATGTTTAAAACATTTCAGAAAAGATACAAGTAGCCAATAAACCTCAGCGCCATCTAATGTAAGATCGCCAAAACCTTTAATCTATTGGCAAGGCCTTGAACGGGGATATTATAATGTACTTTTATGCGGGAATACGCTAACGCCTGTACTGTCTAGTATTTTTCTCAGACACCAGGCGCTACCCAATGAGGTCGTTTTAAGGATTAAGATTAGAATTTTCCATATTGCGAAGATAGGGGAAAATTGCCAATATAAATGTGCTAAGCTGTTAATATTATATAATAATTTTGCCTATGACAATAGCAGTACAGTACATTTTTGGAGGGTTTGCTCTTGAATTAAAGATTTTGCCGGTTTCACATCAGACGGTGCTACGTTTTTTTTTTTGCTACTAGCCTTTTTTAAGATATAATTCTTATATGCCGAACAGTGACATCTTTACCTAGGCTAGCTGACGAGCTCCGACTTGTCGTAGTTTGGTAATTAATAGACAACACCCTATATTTTTTTTCGTATCTTGCATGGAATTTTAACATATGTTTCGTATAAAAGTTTAATACGGTTTTTGTCTACACTAGCGTTTTTCAGAGTATACTGCAAAGACTAAGGTATATTCTTCACTCATACTCTCTTAACCCCGAATATTCGGCATTCTAGACTTATTAAATTAATATCAACCTGAGAAGATATGTATCTGATAGTGAGAACATTAAAGAGCTGTAATAGGAAGGAACGACGTAGTCGAATGGTGACAAGTAGGGATGTACGCTCCCCCTTAGATGCTCTGCACTACATTTTAAATGAAAAGACTTTTGTTTAACATCATTATTCCTAATTTTCTCCACTCTCAACTTGTGAGAAGGTATTAATTTTTCGATGAACTGTATAGTGTCTAAAGCTATTATCTATTTTAATATAATCCCCTATTAGCTACTTATTACTTGATACTACTAATGATTAAAGTTAAGCTGCAATTCGGAATTTGCTACATTTTTCTTTCCTGCAGAAACAACTTATCAATAATCCCAAAGTATAAAATAGGAGGAGAACACTTGGCTTTAATACAAACCGGTTGGACAGCAGCCAAAATCTTAGGATGGTCGTTAAATTATAGTCCCCCATCATGTATCCCGAAAATCGATTTTGACTCTTATCTATTTTAAATTTGACCTTATTACATAGGCGGAACGAAATCTTTTTACAAATTGCATCGTGTTAAATTTCAGTTTTTCTTATGACATGTAATTTGGAAGGGCAATTTGCTACCCAAACTCATAGGCATGAAAAATGCCTATACAAATAAAAATCACCATTACGTTCAGATATCTGACTAAGAGACAAAGTCTATTAGAAATACTATACTCGTATGTTGTACTAAATTGATTTTAATGGTGTAGCCTGTCCCAAAATATAAGATCCTGATTTTTGCCGTTTTAAGTGGGCAATATAAAAAATTTTATTATTTACATAAATGTATGAAACTTCAACTTTAACAACGTGCTAAATGGAATTCTTCCAGCTTTCACAAGGTATATTATTTATAACTCTTTTTACTAATTCAACCACTGAAACGCTTAAAGTAGGATAAACATTTTGTGCCCTTATTTTTGATTTAACTTGATGCCAAATATGTTCAATTGGATTAAACACGCAATAATACGTGGGAAGCCGCAAAACAGTGTGTCCTATTTTCTCAGCCATACTATCACAAGCATATTTCTTTTTCAATTTATAGTCTTTCAAAACTTCCAAAAGATCACTTTTGTTATAACTAAAGTCAAAATAAATGTCATTTTCTAATATACATTCCTGTATTTCCGATTTGGTGTTGGCTGCATTATGAACCTTATTTAGTAGGCGACTATGGTAACTTGCGTTGTCCATAATTATAATACTCTGTTCGGGAACATTTGGCAAAAGGGAATTTTGAAACCAATTTTCAAAAAGTTCTGCGGTCGTGTCTTCGTGATAGTCCAAACTAGAATCTTTTATGTTTTTTGCAGATAATAGTAGACAATTTGAAACCCAGCCCTTTTTAGATCCAGCATGCAAAATGGGTATTCGTTTACCTTTATTTGAAGGTGCGTTAGTCTGACATTTTGTACTGCTGTCAACCCACCCTTTTTGCACATTGTCATTGGTATTGAACCATGTTTTGTCAAGGTAAATTATTGGCCAATTCTCTGATCGATACTTTTTAATTTCTTGTAAATAAATATGCTGCAAGACTTGTAATCTTTGTGACTGCATCACTACTTGCCTTTTGTTGATTTTTCGGAACGTGAATCCCATTCTTAAGAGAATTCTGTGAAGGGTTGATCTGCCACAATGTATATTGGTTCCGTCCTGCACCAGTCTTAATTTTATTTTGTCTAGTGTCGGCACCAACTGCTCTTCATACATAGAATATATTTTTCTCCTGATGACGTCTTTTTCACAATCGTTTACATGATGCATTTAAAAAACTTTCCGTTTTTTTCTGTTCCTAAGTGATGGTTTTCCTACAATATCCTTAATCTTAGAAACCGGGGTTTTTGTTAGTTCACAGATTTCTTGCAAAGCACTATATTTATTCCAATTTCTTTTTACCAAACTGTCGTAAACATTTTTCACTATTTGTTTAGCGTCAAGTGATAAATGTTTGCTCTTGCGATAGCCACTATTGCAATTTTCCCACGGACGCCACATAATTAAAATAGAACCGTTAGGTTGTAAGTTGTAAGTAAAACTAAAAATAAAAATAATAAAAAGTATCTTTGAGGATCTGTGGTCATTAGGTCTATATTATCAAATACTTAAAGGGCTCCAAACCGGGTTGCCAGGTAGTAAATATATAGGCAAAAATAGATCCAATATGATTGCAGGTGCAAATGAGGGCGGTATACAAAGCAGGTAAAATATAAATACGTTTATCATAATAGCTGGCAACTATGCACAAAACTTTAATAGGGTCGTTTATTGCCCCATTGAAAAAGCAAAAAGACAGGATCTTATATCTTGGGATTTACTTTACCTAGACAAAACAACTTAAGTTGAATTTTTTAGAAATACATGAGTTTTTAAAAACAAAAAATACTGTGTAAATCATAAAAACTGAAAAAAAAATACTAGAAAATCTACCGACTCAAATGAAAACTAGCTTGGCTTCTCTTCGATAAATCTATCGTCCGCAATATTCGCATTCTTGTTTCACTCGACAATCGTGGCAAAGGTGTCCGACAATTAATACAATATACCCAAAGATAAGATAATATGAATGTGAAGTTAGGCGATATTGATCAGAAGTTTGGAACTAACGATGCGGTTAAAAATGGCGATCATTTCCAGTATACTAGGGAGTCTATCGATATAAGGAGGCACACTCCTCCATACTCATTCTCAAATTCGTCTATTCTCCGTCGTTTATTAATGCGATGATGCAAATCATAGAATCTACATAAGCTGTGTCTCAAGCATGGTATTATTATTATTATTATTATTCGTATTATGTTCTTCTTTCTCACATTTGGTCAATGTGGTTCCATGTTTGACTAACGGGCTCAAGCCAAATCAGCACAAACGTTATTACCATTGTGTATTAAGGAATGACCTGATAATGTTTCATGTTTTCAAAATCACTGACTTCTGAATGTTTTTGTGTATGTTTGTGTTGAGTCCTAATTATACTAAGTGTGGTGTGAATGTTCTTGGTGTAAGACCTGTGGTTGATATGACGAGGGAGACAATGATGAGTTTTTCTTGTTTCCATAGCTTTTTTTTACGCGGCTTTATTTGGCTCTGGTGGATGTGTTTTGTCCCACATCTGTGTCGGTTGTGTCTGAGATTGATTTCGGTGGGTTCAGGCGACGAGTAATTTTTTTTCTTAATAATTTCTTTCTCAGGTTTTGTGATTTTGTTATAGCAACGCATGACGTGTTCGTTGATTTCTGTGATGTAACTCATGCGTTGCTTTGATTTTCCTACCTTGTTGGGTGTCGGCTTACTCGCCGGCACAACACTTTTGGTAAGTCCATTTTCTTTTGCCTAGTCTTCATAGTTCTGGTCGAGCTGCCATTTCCCGCGACGTCCTCAACCGTTACATCGCTTGTTCGATGCTTCTTTTATTGGGTTACTGTTGTTTGGTGTGTTTTTCGTGTTCTGTGGTGTCAGAAGCTCAAAGTGTCCCGACATTGGGTTGTCTGTTAGTAGAAGGTAAATAGTTGGTATATTTTTTGTGCTTATTATTGTTGGTCTGTCTTTAAAAGTTATTATTGTTCTTCCTTGTTTTGAGAAGATATCAGAAAACACAGCACAACATAACTTAGGTACCTCGGGATCGTTAATGCCCGTACTAGGAGAATCCTGAGATTCCCCTAGCCCCTGAGGGACGTATTATTATTATTATCCATTATATATTATTTTTATTTATTACAAAAAGTTCTTCTTTCTCACATTTGATCAATGTGGTTCCATGTTTGGCTGACGGGCCAAAACCAAGTCAGCACAAACGCTATTACCATTCCGTATTAAGGAATGACCTGACAATGTTACATGTTTTCAAAATCACTGACTTCTGAATGTTTCTGTGTATGTCCGTGTTGAGTCCCAATTGCACTAAATGTGTGTGCCTTTTTATTTCCGTTGCAAGGTCTGTGTATTTGGAAATTTTTTCTGTGTATTTCGCTTGGATGTTTGTGTCGTTGGGGACAGCTATGTCAATCAGATAGGTGACTTTTCCTTTTTTGCACTGAAAAGTAATATCGGGTCTATTGGCGGAGACTGTTTTATCTGTATGGATACCGATATCCCAGTAGAGCTTGTAATCTTCATTTTCAAGTATGGATGTTGGCGTGTATTTGTAGTAGGGATCTGTGTTTTCTATGAGTCTGTATGTTGTGGCCAGTGCTTGGTGAACCACTTTGGCAGCTGAATCATGCCTGGCTGTGTACTCCGTTCCGGCCAATATTTTACATCCGCTCGTTATGTGTTCGATCGTTTCTTTCTGCTGGTGGCATTTCCTACATCTGTCCTCTGCAATAGTCGGGTCTTTGATGATATGCTTTTGGTAGTTTCTGGTTAATATGACTTTATCCTGGATGGCAAGTAAGAAGCCTTCAGTCTCAGGGAATAGCTGCCCATCCCGTAACCAGGTGTATGATTGTTTTCTATTTACGTGGTCTTGTTCTATGTGGTATCTGTGTTTTCCGTGGAGTGTTTTCTCTGACCACGTTTTCATCTTTTCCTGTTGTAATTGGGTGTGACTGTGTGTGTCTGCTGAGTGGTCTGCCCGGGCTAAGTCGAGAGGTGTGTAGTTTTTGTCTGCTTTCACTGTTGCTGTGTGGAGGCTGGTTTGCTTGCTGTGAAAGAATTTCCTAAGTGTTTGTATTTGTTTTGTGTGTAATGATCTGATGTCTATAATTCCTCTTCCTCCCGCCTTCCTCTCGATGGTAAGTCTTTCTTTGCATGCGTTGGGGTGTAATTTCCTGTATTTGGTGAATTGAGATCGTATAAGGATGTGAATATTTTCTATGTCTGTTTGTGACCATTTGATGATACCAAATGAATATGTGAGTATAGGTATAGCGAACGTGTTGATGGCTTTAGTGAGATTCTTAGAGTTGAGTTTTGTTTGCAAAAGTTTCGTCAGTGTGTTTTTGAATTCGGTTCTGAGCTCTGTTTTGATGTGAGTGTGGTTGAGTTTGGTGCTTTGTTGGAAGCCTAGATATTTGTATGTTTCTTTATCGAACATGTTATCGAGCGTTTCATTGTTGATGGTTTCTGTCTCATGGTGGTGCTTCCATTGGCCTTTGTTGATGTGGAGCACTTTGCATTTACTTATACCAAATTCCATATTGACATCTAAGGTGAATATTTCTGTGATTTTGAGGAGTTCTTTCAGCTGTGTTTGTGTGGCAGCGTAGAGTTTTATGTCGTCCATATATAGGAGGTGGTTTATTTTATGTTGATTCTCTTTTTGGTGTCTAATATTGAAGCCATGCTCTGTTCTGTTTAGTATATTTGAGAGTGGATTGAGACAGAGGCAAAACCATAGAGCACTGAGCGAGTCTCCCTGAAATATACCCCGTCTGATGTACAGCTCTTCTGTTTGGATCCGTTCGGTTTTTGTTTCTAGGCGTATTTTGGTTTTCCATGTTTTCATAATTTGCGCGAGAAACTGCCTGAGGTGTTGGTTGATTTTATAGATTTCTAGGGCC
Source organism: Pachyrhynchus sulphureomaculatus (assembly GCA_019049505.1). Taxonomy (NCBI): domain Eukaryota; kingdom Metazoa; phylum Arthropoda; class Insecta; order Coleoptera; family Curculionidae; genus Pachyrhynchus; species Pachyrhynchus sulphureomaculatus. The sequence continues at coordinate 180,858,599 of CM032456.1, read as the reverse complement.
CTGATTAACCAGCTGTGGGGTATGGAGTCGAAGGCTTTTTTATAGTCTATGTAACCGATGTGAAGGTTTCTGTGTTCTTTTCTGGTTTGTCCCATAATCACGCTATCTATAATCAGCTGCTCTTTGCATCCTCGACTATTTTTCCTGCATCCCTTCTGCTCTTCTGTGAGGATATTGTTGTCTGTTAGGTGTTGTTCTATTTTCTTCGATATTGTGGCTGTGATGATCTTGTATAGGGTTGGAAGACAGGTGAAAGGTCGGTAGTTTGACGGGTTTGTGGTGTCTGAGCTTTTGGGTTTAACGTATGTTATTCCTTGTGTGAGGAAAGTGGGAAATGTGTGTGGTTGTAGAATGGCTTTGTTGATTTGGTGTGTGAGTGCTTCGTGTGTGGTGGTAAACTGTTTGTACCAGAAGTTTTGTATATTGTCTATTCCAGGACATTTCCAGTTGTGTGTGTGTTTGATAGTTTCTGTAATTTCTTGTGTATTAAATGTGGTATTTTCTTGTTCTGTCACATGTTTATGTTTGTCTTCTTCGGCTTTGATCCAGGGGGTGTTATTATTGTGTTGTTTGGGTTCTGACCAGATACTTTTCCAATAATCTGCGAGTTCTTGTTTGTTTGGTGGTTCAGTCACTGCTATCTGTTTGTTGTACATAGTTTTCCGGTGGAACTGTTTTTCGCTTCTTCGGAAGAGGTTGTTGGTGTCTTTCCTCTCATTTGATTCTTTGTATCTACGGAGTCTTGCGGCATATACAGATAGTTTTTGTTTCAAGGTATCGAGGATTTCTGGCAGTGTTCTGTTGGGAGACTTAGATTTGATCTTGTTTGCCCCCTGTGTGACACGTTTTTATATTATTATTATTATTATTAAAGTATGGTTAATGTAAAAAAAAATATATAAATAAATAGTAATTTTTTGCCAAAATTTGCCTGACAAATTCGAATATTCATAAACGTTATTATCCGTACACATTTTTTTTCAGAACTTAATAAATTTCCGAATTAAATTAAATTACTTATGGTTATTAGAAACGAATCTTTATTTTTGCTTAAGAAGTGCCGTTGTAAATTAGCCACTAGAGGATGCGATAAATTTATTGATTACTGATGAGATAAGGGCAAAAGTCCAAAAAATAAAAACTCAAAACGTCACTGTATATTTATCTGTTGTCGAGCGCCACATTAAAATGTATTGTTTTCATTTTGACGCTCTAGTAGTATCGCTGACGTCAGTTAAATCAACAAAATTTAAAAAAAGACACAAAGGGGTGTTTTGAGTGTATTGCTAGTGACGTGTGGCTCGCATCACTCACTGTTGTCGCCCACATAGGACACACCCTCCGACATTTCAACGCATTTTTAAAATATTTATAATGTACCAGAAATAAAACTGGCGTTAGGCAGGATTATGTTTAATAAATATAACGAATATTCGATCCGGTCGAATATTCATTTAAATAACCTTAAGTTTTAACAATATATGAATTTATTTGGTTAATCGACCGAATGTAATATTCGATTGAATAATAAAAAAATATAAAAAATTGTATTTGACAATCGTTATTATAATTAAAAATCGTGTGTCATTAGTTATGTCCTTTTCGGTAAATAATAGCCTAAGAATTAAGTCCGCTGTGGTTTATTTTATTTTTTAGTTTTTTCTGTTATTTTTTACTCATCCGTTAACTTTTCAGTAGCCGCCCAATCGCTGCCAGCTAATAAGATTTTTCGTAGTGTCACGGTATATTCGTTCAATTAGTATCTAACCGAATCCGAAGGAGAACATTCGTATATTCAGCTTTCATTTAAATCCGAATATTTGTTACATCTCTAATAACAAATTTAACTTTTATAATAATTTAGATGGCACAATAAAGTGAAGGACATAGCTGCTATTCTTCTGTTGTTTTAATATTAGACATTTTAATAAAACAAACTTATTAGGGTTCAGGTTTTAGCTTTGTTTCAGTATGATCCAAATAAATTTAAAAAATTTCCTATAATGTTAAATAACTATTCCTTAGTGTTTAGAAACTAATATTATTAAGAAAAAAAAAACGACCAAGTGCAAGTCGGATTTGCGCAATTAGTACTTATTGATTGTTTTTAAAATAAAAAATGTTTGTTACGGAGGTATAAAATAATAAATGACTTCACAAAACACACTTCAAATGAGTTTTTCAACAAAGTTTTTTTCCGATCTTAACTAAAAACTGATGACCTTGATCAGTACTTTTCGAGATAATCGGGAGACAGCGATTTTTTCGCAATTTTTTAAAAATAATACAAAGAAAAGTCTTCTTTTTCTTCTTTCTCTCTCTATATATATATATATATATATATATATATATATATATATATATATATATATATATATATATATATACATATATATATATATATATATATATATATATATATATATATATATATATATATATATATATATATATATATATATATATATATATATATATATATATATATATATATATATATATATATATATATATATCAATCGGTTTTATAACGTCTTCCGATGCCTAATTTCCACTCCTCCTCCCGGTTTCTCCATCCCTCCTCCTCCAGATCTCTCTCTAGTACTTCCTTGTTGGTTCCTGCTCTCCAGCTTTGGCGTGGTCTTCCTCGCTTTCTTTTTCCATGAGGGTTCCAATTTAAAATCTTTTTAGGCAGTCGGTCTTGTGACATTCTCTGTACAGGTCCGTACCATACCAACTGTTGGGTTCTGATTTCGTCCACTATATCGTGCTTTATTTCTAAAGCTCGCCTTATCGTGTCATTTGGTATGCGGTCTTTTCTGGATTTTCTGGCTGCTCGTCTCCAGAAATCCATTTCTGTAGCTTTTAGTATTTTTTCTGTTCTTTTCTTTAATAGCCACATCTGGGAGCTGTAAGTTATTATACTTTTCACTATTGAGTTGTAAATTCTCTTCTTATTTTCAATCGTTATGTTTTTGTCCCATAGTATACTATTAAGCATTGCAATCGCTTTTCTTCCTTGGATATTTCTCTCGAATATTGCTTCTTCCAGTGTTCCGTCCCTAGATATTCTCGTTCCCAAATACTTATAACTGACACAGTGTTTGATGGTGTGTCCTGTGGCCAGTTTCAAGTCCTGCTGTTGTCCTCCGACGCACATGTACTCGGTCTTTTTATTATTGACTTCTAGGCCCCATTTTTCATATTCATCCATAAATTTTCGTGTCATGTATTCCATATCATCGATGTCCTGAGCGACTACTACCTGGTCATCTGCGAATGATAGCGTGTACAATGTAGTATCGTCATCCAGTGGTAATCCCATACTGCTGCATTTCCTTTTCCAGTTCTTCAGTGCACTCTCCAAATAGATTTTAAATAGCGTTGGGGATATACAGCAGCCCTGTTTGAGACCCTTTGTGACCGGGAACCCTGTTGTTATACCATATTTGGTTTTCACACTACTTCTTGCGTCTTGGTATAACTTAGGCTTATCGCCTGTTCAACTTCATCCACCTGTTCGCGACTATTTCGCCACATTCAGACCACCTCTTTCTAATGGTGACCTATCACGGGCACTTCTCACTATTGTTCCGTCTTCCATCCTACCAATGTGTTCATTCTACTCTCTTCGCCGTCTCATCTCCCAGTCGTTGATATCCTCTACCCTACACTTGTTTCTTATATCACCATTTCTCTCCCCATCCAATAGTGTTCTTCCAGCTACCCTGCGAAGTACCTTCATTTCTGTTGATTCCAGTAGTCTTTCGGTTTTCGATGTTTCTGGCCTGGTTTCCGCAGTATATATCATAACAGGTGATTAACTGAAGTGTCCGTTACTTTATGACTGTACATTATAAATAAATGAAAAATCTTGTTTACTTTGTTAAACAAATCACTGTATTAAAACTTTCTGGGTCGTGACCGCAGTTTCGTAGATGATTCTACATTTTCAAACGTAATAACCTTAAAACTATGATTACAGGGGTTTATAAAGCAGGCTAATTTACATATTTTTATAATAGGTCATATAATACGGAAAAGCCCAACTCTAATTGTTCGTTAAGTATATTGATCTCTTGGATGGTTGTAGCTTCTACTTGATGGAAATTCATTATAAATATATAATAAAAGACTGTTTTTAGTCAATTTCCACTGGTTTATTTAAATTGCGATGACGCGTTTCGCTGTCGATGCAGCTTCTTCAGATCTACATTTTACACTGTCAAGTTAGGTTTAATATTCACAGTTTTATATAATTTCTTAATTATAATATTACACATAATTAAATTACGTTTATGGTATTGGGAAATCCACACAGATTTGGAGTTAGGAGAATAAATTCAATAATGGTGAATTGCTTAAGTCTACCTGGTCGTTAAGTAAGGTACCTATAGTCCTTAATCGATTTATTTGCATTGTCTCTAAAAGGTTTAGTTTTAAACCTTTTTCTTGGGTGTGTAAAATTTTGAAATTCTTGTTAAATGTGTGATTTTCTGTTAAAAGATGATTAGCATATGTTGAATTAGATTTTCTATGGATGAAACTTTTTTCGTGTTCTGTAATTCTTTGTCTAAATGTACGTCCAGTTTGTCCGATGTATGTTTTAGGACATGACCCACATGTTAATTGATAAACCCCCCGATTTATTGTCTTTATTGATTTGTGGTTTGTAGTTTTTAAGATATTACAAGACTAACAATACTATAGGGAAATATCTTAAAAACTACAAAACCACAAATCAATAAAGACAATAAATCGGGGGTTTATCAATTAACATGTGGGTCATGTCCTAAAACATACATCGGACAAACTGGACGTACATTTAGACAAAGAATTACAGAACACGAAAAAAGTTTCATCCATAGAAAATCTAACTCAACATATGCTAATCATCTTTTAACAGAAAATCACACATTTAACAAGAATTTCAAAATTTTACACACCCAATAAAAAGGTTTAAAACTAAACCTTTTAGAGACAATGCAAATAAATCGATTAAGGACTACAGGTACCTTACTCAACGACCAGGTAGATTTAAGCAATTCACCATTATTGAATTTATTCTAATAACTCCAAATCTGTGTGGATTTCCCAACACTATCAATGTAATTTAATTATGTGTAATATTATAATTAAGAAATTATATAAAACTGTGAATATTAAACCTAACTTGACAGTGTAAAATGTAGATCTGAAGAAGCTGCATCGACAGCGAAACGCGTCATCGCAATTTAAATAAACCAGTGGAAATTGACTAAAAACAAGTCTTTTATTATATAGTTATATTGATCTCTTTATTTTTATTGTGTTTGTAAATTTCTATTCTTTCCAACCAGTTTAATATTTGGGATTTTTGTACAGGGTGTAACACTTTCATATGGTTAATATCGGGAAAATTATGTCCTGTTTCTAAGCAGTGATTAGCAAAACTAGAGTTGGTTTTTCCGTGTCTGAAGGAGCAAAGATGTTCTTTATACCTGACTTCAAAGTTTCTACCGGTTTGACCAATATAACAGCTATTGCATTGAGAACATTCTAACTTGTAAACTCCAGATTTTTTATACTTTTTTGTTTTGTCCTTAGTATTACATATTAAATTGGATAAATTTTGAGATGGTCTAAATGCAATTTTAATGCCATGTTGGCTCATTTAAACCATCTCAAAATTTATCCAATTTAATATGTAATACTAAGGACAAAACAAAAAAGTATAAAAAAATCTGGAGTTGACAAGTTAGAATGTTCTCAATGCAATAGCAGTTATATAGGTCAAATCGGTAGGAACTTTGAAATCAGGTATAAAGAACCTCTTTGCTCCTTCAGACAACTCTAATTTTGTTAATCACTGCTTAGAAACAAGACATAATTTTCCCGATATTAGCCATATGAAAGTGTTACACCCTGTACAAAAATCCCAAAAATTAAACTGGTTGAAAACAATAGAAATTTACAGTCATCATCGCTCCTGATGAAGCTAACATGGTTAGCGAAACGCGCGTCGAGTGCAAAAATAAAGTGTTTGGTGTAGTGGTGAAATATACTGAGTAGAAACTTATTAGGGTTCAGGTTTTAGCTTTGTTTCAGTATGATCCAAATAAATTTAAAAAATTTCCTATAATGTTAAATAACTATTCCTTAGTGTTTAGAAACTAATATTATTAAGAAAAAAAAACGACCAAGTGCAAGTCGGATTTGCGCAATTAGTACTTTGATTGTTTTTAAAATAAAAATGTTTGTTACGGAGGTATAAAATGATAAATGACTTCACAAAACACACTCCAAATGAGTTTTCAACAAAGTTTTTTCCGATCTTAACTGAAAACTGATGACCTTGATCAGTACTTTTCGAGATAATCGGGAGACAGCGATTTTTCGCAATTTCTTAAAAGTAATACAAAGAAAAGTCTTATTTTTCTTCTTTCTCTAACATAGGCTTATCGCCTGTTCAACTTCATCCACCTGCTCGCGACTATTTCGCCACATTCAGACCATCACACCACCTCTTTCTAATGGTGACCTATCACGGGCAATTCTCACTATTGTTCCGTCTTCCATCCTACCAATGTGTTCATTCTACTCTCTTCGCCGTCTCATCTCCCAGTCGTTGATATCCTCTACCCTACACTTGTTTCTTATATCGCCATTTCTCTCCCCATCCAATAGTGTTCTTCCAGCTATTCTGCGAAGTACCTTGATTTCTGTTGATTCCAGTAGTCTTTTGGTTTTCGATGTTTCTTGCCTGGTTTCCGCAGTATATATCATAACAGATGATTAACTGAAGTGTCCGTTACTTTGTGACTGTACATTATAAATAAATGAAAAAGCTTGTTTACTTTGTTAAACAAATCACTGTATTAAAACTTTCTGGATCGTGACTGCAGTTTCGTAGATGATTCTACATTTTCAAACGTAATAACCTTAAAACTATGATTACAGGGGTTTATAAAGCAGGCTAATTTACATATTTTATAATAGTTCATATAATACGGAAAAGCCCAACTCTAATTGTTCGTTAAGTATATTGATCTCTTGGATGGTTGTAGCTTCTACTTGATGGAAATTCATTATAAATATATAATAAAAGACTGTTTTTAGTCAATTTCCACTGGTTTATTTAAACTGCGATGACGCGTTTCGCTGTCGATGCAGCTTCTTCAGATCTACATTTTACACTGTCAAGTTAGGTTTAATATTCACAGTTTTATATAATTTCTTAATTATAATATTACACATAATTAAATTACGTTTATAGTATTGGGAAATCCACATAGATTTGGAGTTAGGAGAATAAATTCAATAATGGTGAATTGCTTAAATCTACCTGGTCGTTAAGTAAGGTACCTATAGTCCTTAATCGATTTATTTGCATTGTCTCTAAAAGGTTTAGTTTTAAACCTTTTTCTTGGTTGTGTAAAATTTTGAAATTCTTGTTAAATGTGTGATTTTCTGTTAAAAGATGATTAGCATATGTTGAATTAGATTTTCTATGGATGAAACTTTTTTCGTGTTCTGTAATTCTTTGTCTAAATGTACGTCCAGTTTGTCCGATGTATGTTTTAGGACATGACCCACATGTTAATTGATAAACCCCCGATTTATTGTCTTTATTGATTTGTGGTTTGTAGTTTTTAAGATATTACAAGACTAACAATACTATAGGGAAATATTTTAAAAACTACAAAACCACAAATCAATAAAGACAATAAATCGGGGGTTTATCAATTAACATGTGGGTCATGTCCTAAAACATACATCGGACAAACTGGACGTACATTTAGACAAAGAATTACAGAACACGAAAAAAGTTTCATCCATAGAAAATCTAACTCAACATATGCTAATCATCTTTTAACAGAAAATCACACATTTAACAAGAATTTCAAAATTTTACACACCCAACAAAAACGTTTAAAACTAAACCTTTTAGAGACAATGCAAATAAATCCATTAAGGACTACAGGTACCTTACTCAACGACCAGGTAGATTTAAGCAATTCACCATTATTGAATTTATTCTAATAACTCCAAATCTGTGTGGATTTCCCAATACTATCAATGTAATTTAATTATGTGTAATGTTATAATTAAGAAATTATATAAAAACTGTGAATATTAAACCTAACTTGACAGTGTAAAATGTAGATCTGAAGAAGCTGCATCGACAGCGAAACGCGTCATCGCAATTTAAATAAACCAGTGGAAATTGACTAAAACAGTCTTTTATTATATAGTTATATTGATCTCTTTATTTTTATTGTGTTTGTAAATTTCTATTCTTTCCAACCAGTTTAATATTTGGGATTTTTGTACAGGGTGTAACACTTTCATATGGTTAATATCGGGAAAATTATGTCCTGTTCCTAACCAGTGATTAGCAAAACTAGAGTTGGTTTTTCCGTGTCTGAAGGAGCAAAGATGTTCTTTATACCTGACTTCAAAGTTTCTACCGGTTTGACCTATATAACAGCTATTGCATTGAGAACATTCTAACTCGTAAACTCCAAATTTTTTATACTTTTTTTGTTTTGTCCTTAGTATTACATATTAAATTGGATAAATTTTGAGATGGTCTAAATGCAATTTTAATGCCATGTTGGCTCATTTAAACCATCTCAAAATTTATCCAATTTAATATGTAATACTAAGGACAAAACAAAAAAGTATAAAAAATCTGGAGTTGACAAGTTAGAATGTTCTCAATGCAATAGCTGTTATATAGGTCAAATCTTTGCTCCTTCAGACAACACTGAATACAGTGATTTGTTTAACAAAGTAAATAAGCTTTTTCATTTATATATCATAACAGGTCTTATAGCTGTTTTGTAAATTCTCGATTTGACTTCGATTCTTATGTTTTTGTTACACCATATTGTGTTATTTAGGCACCCTGCTATTTTTGCGACTCCCATTGTTTGTTTCCTTACCTCCGCTTCAACCTCACCACGAGCAGATATTTCTATGCCTAGATATTTAAACTTCATTGGCTGTTTAATTACTTCTCCGTCCACCTCAAGTTTACATCTTAAGTGTGTCTTTGACGTTGTTATAGATTTTGCCTTGGAGGCAGATATTACCATATTAAAAATTTAGCTGTGCAATTAAATTGGTGTAGGAGTCGCTGAAGATGGTTTTCATTTTCCGCAAATAGTACTGCGTCATTGGCATAACATAAAATGTAAATCTCATTGTCTCGCATTTTGTATCCTCTCATGGTCCGCACTTTTCTTATTATTTCGTCCATGATGATGTTGAAGAGAAGGGGGCTCAGTGAGTTCCCCTATCGAACACCGTTCCCAGCTGGTATCGGTTTGGTAAGTTCTCCATTTAACTTTTCTTCGTTTTGGTTCACTGTGTATACATTCTCTTTTAATTATATTATATGGGATTTGCCTATTGTAGAGGAGATAGATAGTGCCTTTTGCAGATCAATAAAACATCTATAGGCGGGCTTGTTACATTCAATAGACTTCTCCGATATTTATCTGAGGTCTGTACAAGATCTGCCTGACCTGAAACCTTCTTGCTCCTCTACTAGTGAGGTGAGACTATTAATTTTGTTCGTTATGATCTTTGTTACGAGTTTTAATGTAGTGCTCAACAGATTTATTCCTCTTTAATTCGAAGGTATTTTCTTATCTCCTTTTTAGTGTTCCGTACGGAACACTTATAAGATCACTTCGGTGTCTGTCTGTCTGTCACACCCGATTTTCTCCGAAACTATTTGACATAGAGAGGTGAAATTTGGTAATAATATAGGAATTGATGACCTCATCAGAGCCATGTAGTTTTGAGAATTAAATTTTGACTTAAGGGGGGTGAAGTCGGAAGTGAAAAAAATTTTTTTTTTACTAGGTCATCGAGTGTGGTGTCAGATGAAAGCTTGTGAAAACACGAGTAAAAAATATATATATAATATTATACTTGCGCGCACTTTTCTTTGTATTATTTTTAAAAATTCACGAAAAATCGCTGTCCCGGGCCTTATCTCGAAAGTACTTATCAAAAAATTTCGAAAAAATTCTGAAATATTCTCCACGGGGTGTAGATTGAACGAAAATTATCACGAGTGCATTACTTTTAATAATTTATATGGTACATAAAAAAAAACAAACATTTTAAGGTCATCGGATTTCAGTAAAGATTGGAAACAAACTTTGTTGAAAACTCATTTAGGGTGTGTTTGTGACGTCACTGATCATTTTATACCACCGTAACATAAATTTTGACTTAAGGGGTTCGTTTTGAGGGGTAAAATCGGAAGTGAAAAAATTTTTTTTTTACTAGGTCATCGAGTGTGGTGTCAAATGAAAGCTTGTGAAAACACGAGTAAATATATATATATATATATATATATATATATATATATATATATATATATATATATATATATATATATATATATATATATATATATATATGTAATACTTGCGCACACTTTTCTTCGTATTACTTTTAAAAAATCGCTGTCCCCTGCCTTATCTTGAAAAGTACTGATCAAAAAATTTTGAAAAAATTCTGGAATATTCTCCACGGGGTATAGATTGAACGAAAATTTTCACGAGTGCATTACCTTTAATAATTTATTTGGTATTTAAAAAAAAAACAATATTTCAAGGTCACCAGTTTTCAGTAAAGATTAGAAAAAAACTTTGTTGAAAACTCATTTGGGGTGTGTTTTATGAAGTCACTGATCATTTTATACCACCCTAACAAAATTTTTTATTTTAAAAACAATCTAGTTACGGAACACTAATTGTGCAAGTTCAACTTGCACTTGACTGGTTTTTTAAACATAAGAATGGTCGTACCAATCCGCCATTCATTTGGAATTCTATGGCTATATAAGACCTTCTGAATTAAATTTGTCAGTTATTGCACTAAACTTTTTCCCCCATATTCTACATTCTCGCCGACCACTATTTCCGACATGTCCAACGTCAACTCTGCTTCCTCTGCTGTGCGTAAGTAATACATTATACTATATATATTTTTGAACTCACATTTTTACAAGCTTTCATTTGACACCCCACTCGATGACCTGGTAATTTTTTTTTTCACTTCTGATTTCACTCCCTGAAGCTACCCCATTAAGTTGAAATTTAACTTTTAAAACTACACGGCACTGATGGGGCCATCAATTCCTATGTTAGTGCCAAATTTCAACTTTCTATGTCACAATAGTTTCGTAGTATGACAGCCGGACAGCCAGACGAACTTACAGATACCGAAGTGATCTTAAAGTGTTCTGTACGCTCTCTTTAAAAATTATTTCTGTTTGAAGCTTCCTTATATTATTAACCGTTTCATTAACTAATCTGGTTAAGCAAAGACAACAAGATTCTTAACGTATTAAGTATATTCGATACCTTTAAAACCAGTATCTTCAGTTTTAAATTCAAACTATTTTCCGCCATTTTTAGTGTTCCGTACGGAACACTTATAAGATCACTTCGGTGTCTGTCCGTCTGTCTGTCCGTCTGTCCGTCTGTCACACCCGATTTTCTCCGAAACTATTTGTCATAGAAAGTTGAAATTTGGTAGTAATATAGGAATTGATGGCCTCATCAGAGCCATGTAGTTTTGAAAGTTCAATTTTGACTTAAGGGGTTAGTTTTGGGGGGTGAAATCGGAAGTGAAAAAAAAATATTTTTACTAGGTAATCGAGTGTGGTGTCAAATGAAAGCTTGTGAAAACACGAGTAAAAAATATATATATAAATGTAATACTTGCGCGCACTTTTCTTTGTATTATTTTTAAAAAATCGCGAAAAATCGCTGTCCACCCGCCTTATCTCGGAAAGTACTTATCAAAAAATTTTGAAAAAATTCTGGAATTTTCTCCACGGGGTGTAGATTGAACGAAAATTATCACGAGTGCATTACCTGTAATAATTTATCTGGTATATAAAAAAAACAGAAATTTCAAGGTCATCAATTTTCAGTAAAGATTGGAAATAAACTTTGTTGAAACTTATTTGGGGTGTATTTTGTGAAGTCACTGATCATTTTATATCACCGTAAGATAAATTTTGACTTAAGGGATTCGTTTTGAGGGGTGAAATCGGAAGTGAAAAAAAAAATTTTTTACTAGATCATCGAGTGTGGTGTCAAATGAAAGCTTGTGAAAACACGAGTAAAAAATATATATATATAATGTAATACTTGCGCACACTTTTCTTCGTATTACTTTTAAAAAATCGTGAAAAATCGCTGTCGCCTACCCTATCTCGAAAAGTACTGATCAAAAAATTTTGAAAAAATCCTGGAATATTCTCCACGGGGTATAGATTGAACAAAAATTATCATTACCTTTAATAATTTATCTGGTATAGAAAAAAAACCAAAATTTCAAGGTCACCAGTTTTCAGTAAAGATTGGAAATAAACTTTGTTGAAAACTTATTTGGGGTGTGTTTTGTGAAGTCACTGATCATTTTATATTACCGTAACATAAATTTAGACTTAAGGGATTCATTTTGAGGGGTGAAATCGGAAGTGAAAAAAAATTTTTTTTACTAGGTCAACGAGTGTGGTGTCAAATGAAAGCTTGTGAAAACACGAATAAAAAATATATATATAATGTAATACTTGCGCACACTTTTCTTCGTATTACTTTTAAAAAATCGTGAAAAATCGCTGTCCCCTATCTTATCTCGAAAAGTACTGACCAAAAAATTTTTAAAAAATCCTGGAATATTCTCCACGGGGTATAGATTGAACGGAAATTATCATTACCTTTAATAATTTATCTTTTATAGAAAAAAAAACAAAATTTCAAGGTCACCAGTTTTCAGTAAAGATTGGAAACAAACTTTGTTGAAAACTCATTTTGTGAAGTCACTGATTATTTTATACCACCCTAATAAAATTTTTTATTTTAAAAACAATCAACGTACGGAACACCAATTGTGCAAGTTCAACTTGCACTTGACCGGTTATTATATATGAGATTACCAATACCAAAGAAGGAGTGATAATTTATAGCTGTTCACATAACCCCAAAATATGTCTCCAGAGCAATGTTGTTAGACAAACTGTATTTTAATTTTAAAAAAAAATGTCTAGGAGTGATTGGAAAAAGGGACTGTGACACACCAAAATGTGCAAAACATGGTACAAACGTCTTCGAAACGGTGACTTAAAACGTAGGCTCAAACATTTTTAGTCTAGCTACTTAAAATACATTTTTTTTTGCAAAATTCGACTTTATTCATCAATATAGTCTCCTTCAAGATCGATACAAACAATCCAACGCTTTTCTAACATTTCTATACCTTTCTTGGAAGGATTTGACTTTGCCTTCAAACTATTTTTTTTGAGGTCTGCGAATAGATATTAGTTGCTGGGGGCCAAATCTGGAAAATACAGTGGACGAGAAAGCAATTCGAACTTCAATTCATGCAATTTTGCCATCGTAACCATTGACTTGTGACGCGGTGCATTATCTTGATGAAAGAGCACTTTTTTCTTGTCCATTTGGGGCCGCTTCTGTGCGAGTTCTGCCTTCAACCGCACCAATAACTTTATATAATATTCGCTATTGATGGTTTTTCCCTTCTCAGCATAGTGGATGAAAATTATTCCATGCGCATCCCACAATACAGAGGCCAAAACCTTCCCAGCGTGTCTTGGTCGCTTCGGGCGGCTTTCACCGGCTGCTGTCCACTCAGCTGACTGCCGATTTGATTCCGGTATATAATGGTGGATCCATGTTTCATCCATTGTCACATATCGCATAAAAAAAATCCTTTTTATTGTGCTTAAACAGGTCTAAACAGCGTTCAGAATCATCAACACGTTGTTGTTTTTGGTCCACTGTGAGCAAACGCGGTACCCATAACAGAGCTTTTTCATGCCCAAATGTTCATGTAAAATATGACCAAAACGTTATTTTGATATCTTTAGGGTGTCAGCTATCTGACGCAATTTCATTTTACGGTCATCCAAAACAATTTTGTGGATTTTTTTATGTTTTTCGGTGTAACTCATTTGGGCGTCCAGAGCGTTCAGCATCATTTCTATCTGTACGACCGCGTTTAAATTCAGTATACCAGAAAATGATGAGTAATTTTTCAAGAGCAGAGTCCCCATAACACTTATCAAGCCATTGCTTTGTTTAATCAACACATGAAATTCGATTTTTTCCATTGTTTTGAAAATATCAAAGTAGCGTCACTAAAACCACTGTAACTTGTAAACTAATCGTCGAAATGTCATAAAATTTTGACACGCATGGTTTGACGTTTAGTACTTTTCAAAAATCATATGGATTTTTTGAAAAGGGCGACATCCACGTGTCAGATCAAAAACTTTTCAGCCTACGTGTTAGATGTTTTGTTAGCAAAAACGATACTATATTTTTTCTTTCGCCGGTCTCAGTATTACTTTATTGGAAAATGTCAATAAAAAGCATAACCGAAACCATCAACTCGAAATCACCATATATTTTCAAAGAGAAAATCCACTAACTGTCTCAAAAAAATTTGGGAAAATGTATAGAAAACAATGCTGAATATTATTCTAGATTGAGCCGTATTGGGTTCATAAATAAATAACCATTTCTGTGTCACTTAAAAGCTAAGTATGTATGTTTATGTCGGTTTCAACTATCTTAGTAGCACTAAGGAAAATTTCAACCATGACTCTATCACTTTATAAGAAGTAAAACGACATACATAGGTACTATGTCAGGGAAATTGCTATAATACTTCAGAAGGACGTAAAAAATGCCGACGAATCGACGAATAAAGAATGCGACCTGGCAGGTTTAGACTATTAGGTTAACAGAAGTACTCAAAAAAAAAGGAGATTTTATCTCGAGCAGCGATGACGCTAGGCTCAGGTTTATATTCATTATTGTAAAATGTTCCTTTCAAGATAACCTTTTTAAAGCTCATACGAGAAGTTATACTTTTTAAACAGACTTCATGCCCAAGTTTAGTATCTTTTTATTTTGCTCTCAGTGCTTTCACCTTGACTTCCTTTGTAATATAATCAATTTTTTAATAAAAATAAAAGCGAAGCTACTTTATTATTAAACTTTAAGTTTATGCAAAAAACGAAAAATAAATGTAATATTTTACGATAGCATATTCCGATTGCAAAAGCGTAGGTATTGGTATTACCATATTCGAAAAGATAATAAAATACAGAAAAATAAGGTCGTAATATTATTAGGATTTTTGTTTCTCCAAAAAGGGAATAAAAGGTTTACTTTGACAATATAAGCAGGCTAAAATGCTCCAGTGTACCCAGAAATCCTTTTTCAATCCTTCAATAAATTATTGGAAGCTGCAGAAAATTCCTAAAGAAAAACAAGGCGTTGACATTTATTACTTGGACATTTAGTTTAGAATCAGAGATAAGAAGAAAGGAAAAGGGGATTTTATGTTGATCTTGTCTTTTCAATTTTAGTTTTATTTTCCTCAATGTTTGAAAGATAATTGAAAGTGATGCTATATCAGTGAGGTTAATTTAAAGCGTATTTTACTTATATGTTAAAAAATACACAGTATTAGAACCCTCCTTATTTTAAATTAAAAAAATGTTGCAATAAGATTGATTTTCTCAGTCCACACACTAAAAATTAATCCCAGCATTGTAACTCGATATTTTAAACGATAGGTACTTTATGATGAATAAAAAAATAAATTTAAAAATATATATTTATTAAATACGTAATATAAAAATCCACCTTGACTAACTAATTCTCAATATAGGGGTCAGCAGCCTATGGCACGCGTGCCATCTCTAGCACGCCAAGCAATTTTGAATGGCACGCGTACCTATTCAAAGTTTACACATTAATTCTCTAATCTGTGACATGTTTCGAAATTAAGTAAATAATCGAAGACAGTATTACTTTAACGATACAAACAAAAACGATATATTATATAGGTCACTAGGTATTATTACCAAAAACTACAAAATATATATTTTGTAATTTATAATTTTACTGAATGCATTGGTTTGGCTTTAATTTCGGCAAGTATTAAAGACGGCAAGCCTCAAAATATAAGCCTAGGCAAAAACACAAATAAATGTCCTCAATTCAGATCAAAAGAGCCGCTATAAGGCGGTTTTTGTTTGACTTGACTTCAATCGTTCCGACGCGCACCGCAACTCTTTTTATATTGCCGAACTTTAGTTTTTGTTAGATTTAACTTCTAGGCGGCCCTTTGATTGCAATGGGCGCGTTGTAGATAATAATTTTTGATCTAAGAAATTTAATAAACGTAATTATTGGAATTTTCTGGAAACATTCTTTTTCTATATATAGCAAGCGGCTACACGTTTGGATCATATAGTATAGAAGTAACATCCGTTCCAGTCAACAGTCGTCGAAAAGTTTAAAAATTAAAATTACGTTGCGTTATGTACGCGAAGAAACAGAAGGTAGACGTTCGATCATTTCAAACTTCATGGACAACAGATTACGGTTTTGTACATCAGAACGATCGGGCCATTTGTGTCCTATGTCGGGAAAGCGTAGTTTTCCGGACATCTAGTGTTCAACGACATTTCCAGATAAAACATGAATCGTCATTTAAAGATAACGCTGATAAAAGGGAGGCAATACAAAGAGCAAGAAAACAATACGAGAAACAGACAACATTCTTTAGCAAAGTTTTCCAAGGAAAAAATCAGGTAACTGAATGCAGTTTCAAAATTGCACAATCGTTGGCACAAAAGGGTAGGCCGTTCACTGACGGAGAACTTATGAAGCAAACGTTTTTGAGTACTGGCGAGATTTTATTCGACGACTTGCCCATTGATACAATATTGGCCAGGATTAGGGATATACCGGCATCAGCGCGGACCATCGAGAGACGAATTACCGAAATGACACAAAATGTCTAAAAACAGCAGAGAGACGCTATCAAACGGAGTTTTGTATTTAGTGTAGCATTGGATGAAAGTGTCGATATTAATGACATTGCCCGTCTGGCAATCGTTGCGCGATACTTCGATGATGGCAGTGTGTATGAAGAGCTGATTTGTCGGCTCCCATTGCAGGGAACTACAAGAGGAGAGGATATATTTTTAGAATTTGTTAAACATTTTGAAAAGCGGAATATTGATTTGAATAAAAAATTTTGCGTAACGACAGATGGCACTCCTGCTATGATTGGGAGACATAAAGGATTTGTTTCCCTTCTTATTGAACGCATGGGTCGATCAGTTTTGAATTTTCATTGCTTAATTCACCAAGAGAGTTTGTGCGCTAAAATCTCCGCTGGAAGTTTAAAATCCGTGATGGATAGGGTGGTTAAAATAGTTAACTACATTGTGGGTCGTTCTTCACTGATCCATAGACAATTTAAGGCGTTTCTGCAGAAATTAGAAAGTGCATATTCAGATATACACCATTGCACAATAATGTGCGCTGGCTCAGTAGTGGTAAAGTGCTCTCTAGATTTGTGCAATGTCTGGGCGAAATTAAATCGTTCTTGTTGGAAAAAAATCAAGTGGATGCTTATCCTGAACTAGAAGATAAGAACTGGATCTGTATGTTAATGTTTCTTACTGATATTACAAACCATCTCAGTGAACTTAACTTAAAGTTGCAAGGTTCAGGCAAAACAGTCCTGGATTTATACGAATCCTGGGAATCATTCAAATTAAAAATAGATTTATTTTTCAGCGATATTACTACAAACACATATAAATATTTTCCAAATTTAAAAACTTATATATCTAGTGTCGACTATGGTGCACTAATAGACGAAATTCTTAAATATATGACTAATTTAAAAGAGGAGTTTATCGAGAGGGGTCAGGATTTTGATAAACATGGTCCTATGTTCGCTTTTTTAATCAAACCAGATTTAATGGATTTTTTCCAGCAGTTGCTTTGATATATCTCTTCTCTCATGGATGGACATTAATGATTTTGATCTTCAATACATTGAATTTAAAAGCTCCGAGTTATGGAACACGAAATTTGTAGAATTAAGAAGGGTATTAGAAGGTGACTGCCAGAACCATTCAAACGAGATACTCAGTTGTTGGATGAGTTTACCAGAGAAATTTATTTGTCTTAAGAAAGTAGCGTTTACCATGCTTACAGCTTTCGGATCATCCTATATCTGTGAACAACTTTTTTACCATATAAGAGTGATTTTAAACCCGTACCGAAGCAGGCTGACAACAGACAACTCGGAAGCATGTGTGACACTGAAAATAACCAGACATGAACCGGATATAAGAAAACTCTCTAAAGAACTTCAAGCACAGGGTTCACACTAGGTCCTAGGACTAGTATAATAAAATTATTTGTTAAATTTTAAAAATTTTTTATAATTAAACCTTCTAAAAGCAATACTTTAAGTTAATTTAAGTTAATTTTTGTTAATTTTAGTTGTAGTAAGTACCTATGTCGGCACGCAAAATGTTGTATGGCTGAAAACTGGCACCCCTTAAAAAGGTTGCCGGCCCCTGTACGATAACAAATGACTTGTACGCTCTCTATAAATGAAATACGTACGTATACCGTCCATTGCTGGACGAAAACCTCTCTCACGTCTTGACATTTGTTCTGGGCCACTTGTAGCCAATTTTCAGCAACTTTCTTCAAATGATCAGTCCATCGATTTGGTAGGCTGCCTCTGTACTTCGACAGGCTTCGGATCTTGGTCGCCACTCAATAAATTTTTATATACGTCGTCCATTTTTAAACCTAGCAACATGTCTCGCCCAGTTCCATTTAAGATGTAGAATAAATTTGACTGCGTTTTGTACCCCCGTTCTTTTCCTCATAAGGTGTATAAATAAAAATAAGCTCTTTTGATGACAGTTGCGTAAATTCGGGTCAAAAGTGTTATCAAACGGGAATATCGACAAGGGCCAATGCGAGAAAACAGATTAATTTACGCCAGTTTAGGTATATTAATATCATACAATACCCAACCATTAACGTGATTTGTCAATATTTGTCACTGACTGTAACATATATGCTAATTTTTCGCAAGTGATACAGGCCGTATTAAGTCTTTAAATTTAATAAAATTAAATTAATTAGATGACTTCCAAGTTATTGAGATATTTACATCTGAAAATTCCCAATACACTCCTACTGATACACCACCTACAATTTCTAATAAAATTAAAAAGAATGAAAACATAATTTTTACATTCTCCGTCTCCGATAGCCCCGAAACCTTTGTATAATATGATAAATATATTCTAAGCTATTTTTCCACTAATTCCTCTTCCTAGCTTTTTAGTTTCTGATTGACGTTTGACTATAGATAACTAAGTTTAAAATGTCTTCATTATTTCTGTTAAAAACTATATTACTATTGAAACTGTACAAAATATATTGACCACTGCCTCTTTTACCCTGTTTCTTTAAAGCAAGAACGCTCAGCTCAGATTTCTTTGCTACTTCAAACATTATATATGCACCAAATTTGAAATTAATATTATGTTTTGTTCAAGAGTGCGAACAGTCTGACAGACCGACGGAAATGAGAAATCTTGAGACTCTAAAACATGAAGAAATCGAAAAATCTCAGGGATTAATTTTTTTCATGAATACAATACTTCCCTTTAGCAAGGAAGAGAAAAATGTATTATCATTAAACATAAAACAGTGGCGACAGTCCGGCTCGGCACCTCAAGGGGTTTGAGTTTGTAATATTCACATGACCTATTGCCATATTGCTGGTATGATGCCCTCGAGTTTGTGAAATATTCAAATTCCTTCTTTCAAGAAAAATCCTATTCTGTAGAATAAAAATGAGTTTTGCTGAAAAAAACGAAAAAAAAGTTCTTATTAAAACGGATATACAAAAAAAAAACAGGAATAAAGGCAAAAATACAAGGAAAAATACATTTGGCTGCACCGCTTTTTGCACGTTATTCATTTAGTTTTCTCATTGTTGAAGTTATATTTATCAACTATTAGAGTTATTGTCGAGGGGGGGGATGTTATTTTTGAGGATATATCTCTACACACCTTCAGCTTCCCACGTATAATGTCAACAATCATAATCCTTATATTTCAACGAATCCCAGTAATCTGGAGAGATTGAAAATAATTATAATTATCATTTTAAGATGAGATTGTCTTTCTTCTGAACCTAAAAGTGAAATGAACACACTTTTTGCTCCATTTTATCATTAGTTAAATCTAATATAATAAGTTTCATACAACTAATGACTTATCATACTTATATACTACTTATATAATAAAATTAAATCCATGTACTGATTTATTCAAACTCATTCGTACTGGAGAATTACTATTTGTGCATGCCCAGATTAACTTTTGAAAATTTGATGGTGGATAATATAATTTAACTCTAGCAAAAATTCTGTCCTGATTTCAGAAAAAAAAGTACAAATGTAATTTGTACTTTTGTACCTCTCGCTTGTCCCAAAAATTCCAGGTCCTTTTGGGCAGTCGCTAAGGCAGTTAGTCAAAATTTTACCAATTCCACCATACCACCACTCACACGGCCAGATAATTCCATTGCAACCACACCTGTTGAGAGAGCGAACTTGTTGGCTGAACTCTTTGCTTCACATTCTACTGTCGATTTCCAAGGAAAAACACCACCTACTATTCCCATATTGCAGTCAAGGATGCCCGATGTTGTCTTTAAACAGCGCATCATAAAGTGTATTTTGATGAAGCTAGACACCAAGAAGGCTTCTGGCGCTGACGGAATACCTGCCATAGTTCTCAAAAACTGTGCAAGGGAACTAACACCAGTTTTCTGTAGACTTTTTAACCTATCCTACAGAAAGGGAATATTTCCGTCCTGCTGGAAATGTGCCACGGTTCAGCCGATACCTAAAAAAGGTAAGAAGACCTTGCCAAATAACTACCGACCAGTTGCATTGCTTTCAATAATATCGAAAGTCATGGAAAAGGTTATCAATGAGCATCTTCTAAAATATCTTGAACGATTCAATATTATTAGCGATCACCAATATGGTTTTCGTAAACATAGATCAACAGGAGATCTTCTGACTTATGTAACACATGTTTGGAACAACGCAATTGAACACTTTGGAGAATCTCGAGCGGTTGCTCTTGACATATCCAAGGCATTCGACCGTGTTTGGCACGATGGACTGTTGGCTAAGTTGCGCTCTTATGGTATGTCTGAAAGGTTCTGTTTGTGGCTCTCATGTTTCCTCAGCGGTCGACGGATTTCTTTCTAACACCCTCACTATCAACGCTGGTGTGCCCCAGGGCTCCATACTGTCTCCTACTCTCTTCCTCATTTACATTAACGATCTGCTGGAAAAGACCGGGAATCCAATCTATAGCTTTGCAGATAACAGTACGCTTGTCTCTTCATTCACCTTGAACGCTCGGACATCGGCTGCTCAGGCGAATATCCGCAGACGGCGGGAGGTCGTTCAACTTAACAAACACCTGGAAGAAATTCTATCTTGGGGTGACAGTAACCAAGTGGAATTTAACGCTACAAAAACCCAAGCGGCTGTTTTTTCTAAAAAAGTTAACGTTGCTGAACCCGACATAGTTATGTCGGGGCACTCCATTCCCCTAGCATCGTCGCTCAATTTGTTGGGCGTTAGTTTGGGAGCAAATATGTCTTGGCATGAACATGTTGCAGGCATAGCAAGGAGAGCTTCTCAAAAGTTGGGAATATTATTTAGAACCAGAAAGCTTTACACCCCACAGCAACTGTTAATTCTTTACAAAGCCCAAATTCGACCAACTATGGAATACTGCTCCCACGTTTGGGGCTCCGCTCCCAAACATACACTGCATTTGTTGGATTCTGTTCAGAGAAGAGCGGTCCGTCTGATTGGGGACCCGGAATTGACCGGCGGCCTTGATTCGCTGGAACATCGAAGAACGGTTGGCGACTTGAGTCTGTTCTACAAGTATTTTCATGGAAAGTGTTCGAAGGATGTAGCCCGCTTAATTCTTCCCAAAGCGGTGCATGTTAGAAATACACGTCGCGCTGGTGCTTCGCATCCGTATGAGGTTCAGCTTGTTACTCCGCGTACAACGCTTTTCAAGCAATCTTTTATATGGAGAACGTCATCCCTTTGGAATAATTTGCCCAGCGCTGTGTTTCCCACCGAGTACAATTTACAGCGATTCAAGAACAACGTGAATCGCTTTTCCCGCACTCGTGCCGCTCCTGGAGCGCTTTAGGGACTTCCCTGCAGCACGTGTGCTAGACCAATAAAAAAAAAAAAACTTTTGTACTTGTACAATACTTAACAATGACAAAACATCAACTGTTTTACAAATAAAATGTATCTATCATGAAAACACAATTATCATAATCTTTGTATACCAGGTGTACAAGAATGAAATGCGGATTTTTTTTCTAAAAAAACATGTTAAATTCGGAAGAACGATAAAAAGTACTTTATTCAAAGTATGCTCCATCGCTTGTTATACATTTTTTCCATCTTTCGGGCAATTTGTGAATACCACGCCAGTAAAAATCTTCCCTTTTTGCTGCGAACCATTCATCGAGCCATTTTTTCACATCTTCGTACGAACCAAAGCGCTGCTCAGCAAGTGCGTGATCCATCAATGCAAACAAGTAGTAATCGGAAGGAGCCAAGTCTGGTGAGTAAGCCGCATGGGGTAGAATTTCCCAGCTGAGTGCTTCCAACGTGTCGCGAACTGGTTTTGCCGTATGTGATGGAGCATTGTCATGAATTGAATGAAAAATGACTTTGTGTTGCCTCTTTCGGTATTCTGGCCTTTTTTCAAGCAGCGAACGGTTCAAATTGGTCAATTGTTATTGGTAACGTTTAGTATTAACCGTTTCTCTAGGTTTTAACAGCTCATAATAGACCACGCCCCTCTGGTCCCACCAAACACAGAGCATCATCTTTCTGCCAAAGCGATTCGGTTTTGCGGTCGATGTGGATGGTGCGCCTGGGTCTACCCATGATTTTTTGCACTTTTCATCCCCTGTAACTATACGATGCAAAAACGACTTGCTTTTGTACCCAGCGAGCAAAATGTCACACGTGTTTTTGTGCTTTTCCATTTGCCTGTCGTTCAAACCATCTACCGATCTTCTGAATCTTTCCCATCTCTCGTAGCCGATTGGAAACAGCTTGTTGACTAACGCCCAATTACTCGGCGAGTTGTTTTTGTGTTTGCGAATCATTTTCGTCCAACAATGCTTGCAATTCCACATCTTCGTATTTTTTTGGCAGTTTTCCACGTTCCTTGTCTGCAACATCGAAGTCACCACTTTTGAAACGCCAAAACCATTTTTCACACGTATCTTGCGATGGAGCATGTTCACCGTAAGCTTCTCGAAGTAATCGGTATGATTCAACGGTAGTTTTCTTCAAATGAAAACAAAAAATTAATGCTGTTCGCGAATGCTCTTTGTTCGGTATAAATTTCAACATATTAAACACAACACTATGCACACACTGTTCCAATTTATCACTCGTGCGCATCTGACACTTGTTGATGACACAACAAAATGGCGCAGTGTCAAATCTTTATAGCATAAACTGCATTGGTGCACCATCTGTTGTCTGAATCCACATTTCATACTTGTACACCTGGTAATATATTGTATAACAGAAATAAAGAATTTAGAAAAAATTTTACGTCTCAGGAGAAATCCTTCGGAGATGCCACATATATTTTTACGAGCACTAACCGCACAACAAAAACTTCCTCTTGACATCTTTTTTATAATTATTTTCCATTATAATGTCAAACGAGTCATTTACTTATCGAAAAACTATTAATAATGATTTTTGGACCACGTTATAAAAAGATTCTCCTTGAAATCTGGACGTAAACAAAGCCCGCGACCACGCTGGAAGCCGTGTTGTTGGTATGATAGGGGATGCATGCGTGATAAAAAAGAATAGGACCTAAAAATTTTCTTCAGCGTCGCTACTGTGTTTTATGTTTACTATGGTATTATAGTTTAAAATTGACCGATAGAGAATATTTACTTAGATTCAACATTGTCAAGCTTTTCATATTTCATATGAATTATGTTTTCCTCGTAATTATTATAAGCAAATTGTGGTTTTTCGACATAAGTTTTTTTTATGCTGATAATATTCATTCCTAAAGTTATACATCTACGCAGTAACCTTGTCTTTTTCGTGCATCTATATTTTAGAAAAAAATTGCTACCGCCAAAAATATTTTTTCGTTAAGTTTCGTGAACTACTTGACAATGATTTAAACCTGAATATATATTAAAAGTAAGAAAGAAATCGATACTAAAGCAAAACAAAATGCAACTGGGTTATCTACCCTTGAACCTACAAGTACAGAGAAAACTGAGGAAGTAACAGATAATATTAAAGATAAAATAGCTCATAAACATCACCAAAGGAAAATAGGGCAAACCACACGTCCACCTGAAAATAAAACAAACTTGAGCAAAAAACTAATAAACCTCCGCGATTGCGAACGAACCACAAAATATCAGCATACAACATTATCTGACAAAGTTATTAGCTAGTGAGACAAATACTCGCTCTGGAAAGTCACACGGAAACTAAATAGACCACAGAACTTCATTCACCTAACCATAAACAAGACGGCAACTAGGCCAAATCAAATAAATCAAAAACAAATTGTTTTACCATTTATACAGTATGTCTCCAAAACTTTTATACAAATGGAGAAAAAGTTTATCTTATATATTATAAAAATAATGTTTCTTGATAAAAAGTTCTGCATCACATGGAAATCCATAATCAAGTATCAATAGAGGGAAAATAAGAAATAATGCTTTATAATGAAGAGTAAAGTGTATTTAAATTTAAATACAGAGCAAAATGTTAATAGGAACTAAAATATTATGCTCACTTTTAGATTTGTGGCCTTCCTAGTTAAAAATTCAAAAAAAAAGTTTAGTAAACACGTCAGTAATTGTTGGATTATCTATAATCTATAATATATATAAAATGCAACGTCTCTCTGTCTGTCTGTCTGTCTGTCCGTTAGTGCGCTTATCACTGGATAACCACTTATCCGATTTACGTACTTTTTTTTTTAAACATACGTATGTTCTCTGGCCAGGTTATAGGCTATATTTTATTACGAAAGGTAGCATAGGGAATGAGCAGTGACGATAATAGTGAATGAAGTCAGAAAAAAGTTTGCCGCTTGCGCGTTCCCTTGCAGTACACAGCCTAAACCATTAAATTTGGAACAATATTATGTAGCAGAGAACATCTATAATCTATAATATATCTAAAATGCAATGTCTCTCTGTCTGTCTGTCTGTCCATTAGTGCGTTTATTAGGCGAGAACCACTTATCCGATTTACGTGTTTTTTTTAAATTCATATATATATTCTTTGACCAGGTTATATAGTAATAATAATAATCTATATCTATAATATATATAAAATGCAACGTCTCTCTGTCTGTCTGTCTGTCCGTTAGTGCGCTTATCCCTCGAGAACCACTTATCCGATTTACGTGATTTTTTAAATTCATACATATGTTCTCTGACCAGGTTATATAATAATAATAATCTATATAATATATATATATATATATATATATATATATATATATATATATATATATATATATATAAAACACGTCTCTCTGTCTGTCTGTCCGTTAGTATGCTTATCATTCGAGAACCACTTTTCCGATTTACATGATTTTTTTTTAATTCTTAATTTAATATATGTCAAAAAAAATCTATAATATATATAAAACGTAACGTCTCTCTGTCTGTCTGTCTATCCATTACTGCGCTTAGCACTCAAGAACCACTTATCCGATTTACGTGTTTTTTTTTTTATAAAAATACAAAGGGAATACACAGAGACAAAATGCTAATATGTAGGAAAAAAGATGGAAGTTTAGCAGTAAGCTTCGCAGAAAGACTGAATAGATGGGGGGAATACTTTAAAGAAACACTAAATGGAGATGAAAATGAGTTGAATGAGAAATAGGAAGCAAAATTAACTGAAGGGCAGGAGGCGACAAATAAACCCTGCAAAAAAGAAATAAGAGAAATACTCAGAACCCAAAAAAAATAAGGTGGAAATTGTAGAACTGATAAAAGCTGAAGGAGTAGATCTGGAAAATGAAATATGCCGGTTGGTGCAAGAAATATGGGAAACAGAAAAGATGCCAGTAAGCTGGAGAGAGTCGCTCATTTGTCTAATATACAAAAAAGGAGAAAAAAACTATATGTGCTAAAATTAGACCAATAACCTTACTGGATGTCGGGTTCAAGATAGTAGTGTTGACTATCAACAACAGACTAGCAGAGAAAGCTGAGTCTATTCTGGGAGAGTACCAGTGTGGATTCAGGAAAAATAGATCGGTTACAGACCAGATATTTTTGATTAAGCAAATTCAAGATAATAGCTTAAAACAAAATTTGGCACTACACTTGGTCTTTGTGAATTTCAGAAAAACATATGACTCTCTAAATAGAGAAGGACTCTACAAGATGATGGACGAACTAAAAATTCCAAGTAAATTGATTCGCATGGTGAGAATGACCCTGAATGACACAGAAAATGAGAGTGTTGGTTGAGGGCAAAGTATCAGACAAGTTTAAGGTGAAAAGAGGATTAAGACAGGGGGAACCAGTGTCGACATGTCTATTTAATTTGGTACTAGAGAAGGTAATCTGGGAGTCAGAAATAAAAACAAATGGAACGATATACCAACAAACCTGCCAATGCTTGGCCTATGCGGATGATGTAGCAGTGATTGCAAGAGCAAAAGAGAACCTCAAAAAAAAAGCCATAAGTAGGATAGAAGAAAGGGGAAGGATGAGAGGACTAAAGATAAATGAGGAAAAACAAAATACATGGAAATTACAAAGAAGAAGGATAATAAAAACAACAAAAGTTTAGATATAATAAACAACTTAGGGAAAAAATATATGTCTGAAAAAGTAGACAAATTTTTAATTATCTGGGAGCAACAATAACAGAGAGTGGACAAGAAAGGACGGAGATACTAGAAAGAATAGCGAAAGGACAGAGATGTTTGGGGGCAATGAATCCAATATTGAAATCAAAGAATGTATCAAGAAAAGCAAAAGAAAGAATATATACGACAGTTGTCAGAGCCACGGTGACATATAGATGCGAAACGTGGAAACTGAATGCGAGAGAAAAGGAGACGTTGGAGGTGTGGGGAAGAAAAACTTTGAGAAGAATCTACAGAGGAAGGAAAGAAAAGGGACTGTGGAGAAGAAGAACAAACTACGAATTAAAATGCCTATATACGAAATTCCTTATAAGCCAAATCATAATAAGCCAGCGATTAGGATGGTTGAGACACGTGGCAAGGATGAAGGAAGAAAGACAGGCAAAGCAAGCCCTAATAAGAGGAGTGGTTGGAAGAAGAAGGGTAGACCTCGATCTACATGGATTCAGGCAGTAAACCAAGATCCGGAGTTGATGGGAATCCCGCACTGGGAAAAGCTAATAGGAGACGAAAAGAAGTGGAGACAAGTATGTAACCAAGCCATGGGCCTCTACGGCCCCTTGAGCTATATAATAATATAAACATAACGAATAAGCAGTGACGATAAAGGTGAATCAAGTCCACGCGAGCGGAGCCGCGGGCACGGCTAGTTTATTGAATAAAGGAAAACGAGGTTAATTAAAAATTAGTGCACTGATTTTGATTGTATCATATTTTTGTTAAAAATTTGATAACCTTTTTATCTGCTTTGCAACAATTACATCAACTGCAACATTACTTAATTACTACGTACCTAACATAGCAACTAAATATATGGATTAATTCTAACTTTATTGTACAAGTGCTTCAATGTATCCACGGTCCTTTTCTGAACAGGTAATTGTTCTTCGAGAAAAATCTTTTATTACATCTCTAATTACGTCAGGAGCTATAGCTTCATATGTTTCCCTAATGACTCTCTCAAGATGATCAACATCTCGAAATGGCCTTTTCAGATAAACCTTTAAATAGCCCCATAAAAAAGTCTAGAGGGGTAATGTCCGGAGACCTTGGGGGCCAAGTAAACTGCACATACCTCGCTATTACTGTACCGTTAAAATGTGAAGGAGATAATCTCAAACATTTGTCGTACTGTAACTTAATGCAACTTCATATTGGTACCATATACGTTGTCTTCCAATTATTGGTAGGTGATTAAGAAACTCAGGGAACTAATTATTTAAAAAATCTGAGTAACGTTCAGCATTCATATTATTTTGAAAAAAGGATGGTCCAGCTATTCTATCTTTAAAAATTCCACACCATACATTAGTTTTAAACAAGTATTGATCTCGAATTTGGATATAGAAGTTAGGATTAACATCGCTCCACAGCCATAATTTTGAGAACTTACTCTCCTGTTAGACGTAAATGTCGCTTCGTCATAGCAAAGTATTTGCCTTTCCATAATCCTGTTATCTTCCAACTCTCCTTGAAACATATTGTAACGTGTGCACTTAGCCCCGAATTGAAGCGCACCTTTTACAGCCCCGTTTTAATTTCTGAGAATGGATTGAGTGAATACTGATTTTAAAAGAACTAAAGAAATTAAACATACACTAGCTCAGTTTTTCTTGGTAGAGTAATATGGGTAAGAGATAATTTTTGTACGTCTTTTTGGAATTAGTTTCTATCGTTGTTAAAAAATTTTTGGTTGTACTAATTTTTGGGCACCATTCATTTTAAAATAGAAAGGATCTACTTTCAGCTAAAAAAATGAAAAAATACTGAAGTGTTATGCAGTTGTTAAGAAAAAGAATTTGTCTGGTACAACCCTTCTATCCTGAAAAGTAAGATAGGTGTACAGTGAAACACTAGCTTTAATCAACAGAAAGAAAATTTATTAATGATTTAAATTAAAAGTTCTAACTCTTGCAGTTTAGTAATTACAAAAACTTTAGCCTAAAAGGTAGTTATTACTAAATAAAGTTCTTAAATTAAACATTTTACTTTTAAAATTTTGCTACACCCGATATTGAAGGTTCGTGACGTTCACTTCACGATTTATCAGTTCAATTCGGTGTTAAATCACGGGAAATAGGTCTACTGATGTATATATTGGTGACTTACGGTTTTCCTACGGGCTTCTAGGCTTTAAATTGAACACTTAAAACCGCTTTCACACATTCCATCGCCAATTTATCGGTACTGCTTCATGACGAGAAGAGCCTACAACGACTACTTCATGTTAAAAACAAAGCCCACTACGGCTTCACATTGAAAAAACTCGTACTCGACTTGGCTCTCAATAAAATTGACAAAGCCTCTACTGCGGCTGGATGGACAAAGCCTGGCTGCGGCTTGATCGGAGAAAAGCCAACTACGGCTACTGGTTGCAGAACAGCCTTCTGCCACTACATGTTGGAAATAAGCCTCGGCGGCGGCTTGTTGGGAAAAAGCTCGGCGGCGGCTTGATGGGAAAAAGCCTCGACTGCGGCTGGATGGAAAAAAGCCTCGGCAGCGGCTTGATGAGAAAAAGCCTCGACTGCGGCTGGATGGGAAAAAGCCACGATCTGCGTTCTGCAGACCCTTAAATAAGCCGTGAGAATCCCGTCTCTAAGAAGGCCTACTTCCGGGAAACAAATATTTGACCAATCGCGACGTACCACGAATTGAATAATTTCGGTCGGAAACCCGCACTGCACACTGTACCATGAGCGGCTAGAAATTCCAGCGGAATACACTGCGCGATACAAAGATAAAAAAGAGTAAATTATAAAGCCAAAAATCAGTAACATTACATGCTCTTAAAATCTAGGAAAAAATGAATGTTACAATATGTGTACAGTTTTATCAGGGTGTCTATTATTAAAGTTTTCTGCTGCTTCTCTAAAAGTTTTATAATTATCTCCAACTATGAGAACAATTTCAATTTTAAGTTCAACACTCAATTTTACTGGCATTTCTAATTATTGCCGATGCAGACCGACGTTAGCTTTGAAGTTTATAGACAGTTGTTAGATATTTCCAAAGATATGTTCATTTAATTTCAGCCTAAAGTTGGTAGTGATTTCGTTTTTTTTTTTTTATTCAGTAAATAATCCAACAATTACTGACGTGTTTATTGGAGTTTTTTTGAATTTCCAACTAGGAAAGCGACAAATCTAAACGTGAGCATAGTTTTTTAGTTCCTATTAACATTGTCAATTAATATTTTGCTCTGTATTTAAATTTAAACACACTTTGCTCCTCATTATAAATCATTAATTTTATTTTCCCTGTATACCATCAAATATTTTAAACTTTTGATACTTGATTATGGATTTCCATATGATGCAGAACTTTTTACCAAGAATAAATTTTTTGTAATATGTAATGATAAGCTTTTTCTCCATTCGTATAAAACGTTTTGGGACACACCGTATAAAAACATCTTTAATCTCTATTCAGCCGAGATCATTGGCGACAAAAAAAGAATATTTAGAATTTTCTGGCAAGCCCTTACCAACTGAAAGTACTCCTAAAAACTTGCTGCCTTACCCACTTTAATTAATGCTATAACCGCGACGTTTGCTAACGATATAGCCACGCAGATCCACACGCTGCGTCTAAACAACTACAGGTAATTTAAACAACAGAAAAGTCTGGCTTATGAAATGGCAGATCAAAAGCAATGAAATGAAATCGACTCATATCAAGTTTACCAACAAAAGAGGGACTTGTTGATACGTCATCGTCATGTTAAATAACACAGCCCCACAAAAAAAAAAAAGTGGGGTATACTTTTGATGCGATATATCAGATCCGTAGTATTTTTGCCCGCTGATCACGAATCTGACGTCAGAATATCGCCATCACATCTCAATTTTTTTCTAACCTCAAAAAATAGGTAAAAATTAGTAAAAATTAAGAAAAATATACTCCTAAAAAATTGATTCAAGCTTTTTCATGAATCCAAAAATGCAAAAACGAATTCAAATTAAAATTCAACCGATTCTTACCAAATTTGGTACACGGGGGTTTTTTGGGTTGCTGATCGATCACGAATCTGAGGTTGGATTTGCAAAATTCAAGATGGCAGATGTTTTCGCGCCATTTTGAACGCCGAGAAAATTCATCGGTCGATTTTTATTCTTCTACCTACATCCAGGGCACCTCCACGTGGTGACGGTGGGCAACGGTGTTACTCCACTAGCCGGCAGAGTCCCTGGATAACGGCTTAGATGCCATCATGGCAGGTAGAAGAAAGAGAAATTACGATGCAGGGACTCGGAAACCCAGTATCGGCGGTTGGTCAGGGTGAGAAAGCGGGCCCGCAGCCGTCGTCATCCAGCGACCGTAGCTCTTCATGTGTGGGTGACTTGGCTCGTGTAGAGTATAATGCTACAAGAAAACGGTCTCACGGTACAAGAACTTTTCATAAGTGCGATAAAAACAGTGATTCATTTTGTTATATTTGCTGTCAACACGTATTGAGTAAAATGGGGTCACCGATAACGGATAAGATTAAAACCTTATATAAGGATTGTTTTAACATTGAAATACAGCACCAGGATACAGATTGGGTTCCCCACATCATTTGCAGTTCTTGCAAAATAATGTTGTACATCAATAAGAAGGCGATTAAATATTCCAGACCAGCAATATGGAATAGACCATACAGTGAAAATGATTGCTACTTTTGTATGAATGTTGTATCTAGGCATAACCGAAAAAATAAAAGCACTATTACTTATAACGATGTTTCGACAGTAACAAGACCAACTAAACTAATTCCGCCTCCTGAACCACTTGATGCGGATGTTATGGAAACAAATGATTTCACCTTATCAGTTCATGCCGAAAACATTGAGACTGTCGAAAAAGATTCAAACACTGTTACTAATGAATGAATGAATGACAACCTATCATATACTAGTGACACAGATAAAGAATTTCTACCATACAACCGTAAACCAGAACCAATACTCGTATCACAGTCAGAACTTAGTGATCTAGTCAGAGATTTAGGCTTATCCAAAGATGGTTCAGAGCATCTTGCTTTCTTTTTAAAAAAAAAGACATTTACTTAAGCCAGAAGCTACGATTTCTTATTATAGAAACAGAGATGAAGAATTTCGAAAATATTTCACAATGGACGAGGAATTGTCACTTTCATATTGTACCGATGTAAAAGGTCTAATGGATGAATTTCAAAATAACTCATACGATCCTGAAGAATGGAGACTGTTCATTGATTCTTCTAAACGGAGCATTAAGGCAGTTTTGCTGCATAATACCAACGTTTACGCTCCCATTCCGATTGCTCATTCCACAGTTATGGAAGAGCAATATGAAAAAATGAAGCAGTTTTGATAAAAATAAAATATGCTGATCATAACTGGAAAATTTGTGGAGATCTGAAAATTGTAACAATATTGCTTGGCCAACAGTCAGGGTTTACACTTTATCCCTGTTATAAATGTCTGTGGAATAGCAGAGATAGGGAACGTCACTATAAGAAAAAAATTTGGCCAACAAGAGAATCGTTCACTCCTGGTGAAAATAATGTATTGTTTCCACCATTGGTAGATCCAGGAAAAGTTCTTATTCCCCCGCTTCACCTTAAGCTTGGACTTATGAAGCAATTCACGAGAGCATTAGATACAAACGGCCCATGTTTCAAATATTTGCATAAAAAATTTCCGAAATTTTCTGAAGCTAAAATTAAGGCAGGCGTATTTGACGGGCCACAAATAAGAAAATTGTTTCAAGATTCATTATTTGTTACTAAAATGAATAAAGTTGAAAAAGCTGCTTGGCTTAGTTTTAAAGAAGTCGCAACAAACTTTATGGGAAATAATAAAAGTCCTAAGTACAAAGAAATAGTCGAGAAAAATGATAAAAAATTTTCAAACATTAGGTTGCTTAATAAATCTAAAATTACATTTCCTGGACTCCCACATCGATGATTTCCCAGATAATCTTGGTGACTACAGTGAGGAGCAAGGGGAACGTTTTCACCAAGATCTGAAAATCATAGAAAATCGGTATCAAGGACGATGGGATGACCATATGCTAGCGGACTATTGCTGGTCGCTAAAAAGAGAAACAAGTCCTCAAAAGCGTTTGGGCACAAAGCCTTTGAATAGGTCATTCACGGAAAAAAGAACAAGATACAGCCAAAAAAAGGAAAGTTAGGCGCGGGTCTAACCTTCGCAATTCTAGGGCTTAAGGGTCTACTATTTGAGAGTATATGGTTTAAAAGTCCTGGTTTTGAGTTTATTGGGTCTCATTTTTAAAGTTACAGGGTTATTGAGGTCTATTTTTTGAGGTTACAGGGTGTGGGAGTCTAAGGTTTCAGGGTTTAGGGTTTAAGAGTATCAGGTTTGAGGATTCCCCAACTGTATACCAAATTTGGTAGGAATCGGTTGGTTTTCAAAAATTTTGTCCGCCATCTTGGATCCGCCATTTTGAATTTTGCAAATCCGACCTCAGATTCATGATCAGCAACCCAAAAAACCCCCCGTGTACCAAATTTGGTAAGAATCGGTTGAATTTTAATTTGAATTCGTTTTTGCATTCGAGAAGCACTATATCTGTCTGATTTATTGAGGTTAGAAAGAAAACAGAACTGTATGGCTCAATCCAACCGATGAATATTAGCTTAGCGTGTCCGAATACATATTAATACATCTTTGGATTCATGAAAAAGCTTGAATCAATTTTTTAGGAGTATATTTTTCTTAATTTTTACTAATTTTTACCTATGTTTTGAGGTTAGAAAAAAATTGAGATGTGATGGCGATATTCTGACGTCAGATTCGTGATCAGCGGGCAAAAATACTACGGATCTGATATATCGCATCAAAAGTATACCCCACTTTTTTTGTTGTGGGGCTGTGTAATCATCAAATACCGCAGCGAGACCAAGCAAAATATCTTGGCATTTACATCGATCGGGAGCTAATCTGCAAAAAGCATACATTTAGTAAAAGAAGGCAATGCTGACTATATATTATTCTCAAAGGCTGTACTAAAGCATATCTGGATATACGAAGTGCAGCTGTAGGGCTCTGGGACTAACTCTAATACAAACATAATTTAGCGATTTCAATCCAAAGGTCTTCCCTTGACAGTGAATGCGCCTTGGTTCGTTCCAAATAGTAACATCGCAAGCTATTGACAAGTTCCTTTGATCATGGAAGAGATTAAAAAATATTACACAAAGTATGTCAATAGACTAGATGACCACCCAAATAAACTGTCTAAAAAACCCATATCTTAGTAATTTGGAACTCGAGAACTCAAACAGAATATTCCCACTAACATTCTTACTCAGTTTTGAGTAACTGTTCTCGTGTGAATTAGTGTTGGGCTTGTATTCCAAGTTTTAAATAATTATCTGATGTAATTATATAAGAATGTATCCGCAATAATTCATTTTTGGTAGATACGGTTCTAGCGATTCAATAAAATATCGGTAGAGGGAACCTTTGTCTACGACGCATTTTAGTAAAAATATCAGTCGATTCCGAACTTTCGTCGAAATCATCACGTAAAATCCTAAATGAGTGATTTATTTGCACGTCGATTCGAGGCAGTCTTTTTTTCCCATTTAAAGGGGCCTAAAATTACACATTTCACGGCCACTAAATATATTAAAAAGTCGGTCTCGTTTGTGAAGAAGTGGGTAAACTATTGTAACGAGACGAAAAATGTCGACGACTTGCCAAAATGTGGCTCGGTAAGCAAAGTCACTACGAAAGTCGAAAAACGAATCATATCTTAGTTTTCACGGGACTCGAAATTAATGCTGCATCAAAAAGCGGCAAAATTAAGAAAATCGGGTTTAAATGTGTTCTATGAGACTATTCGACAACATCTTCGTTCTCATGATGTCAAATTCCGAAGCACGTTGTAGAAACCTTTGTTGGGCGATAATCACGTAGCGGAGCGACTCGTTTGGGCCCACGATAAGATACTAGAGTGGCTCTCACAATGGCCGGAGGCCAACCGGTTTAAAAACGTTTGGTCTCTTGTAAAGAGAATGCTGATACGAAAGACTCCGGGGATTTTGACTCAGTTGTCTTGCGAGATGCAGAGTATGCACAAAATCTCATGGACAGCATGCCTCGAAGATACTAGGCGGTCATTGCTGCAGGAGGCGATTGGACAACTTACTAAGGTAATTGCGCCATTGTTAGCATAGCGAGGAATATATTGATGGCAAAAAAATGTTCTTGAAAGACATTTTTTCCAAAATACGAGCGATCGCGTTCTTATTTGGTACACTGTATATTATTAAAATTCTCCAGAATATTGTTTTTTGAAAAATAATAAAGGTATGTTCCTCTATGGTGCAAACTTTCTAATGGGTTCCCTGTCACTAGACCTTTTTTATTAACTAATAGTAAATAATTTAGTTACAAAGTGTTATGTTTAGTTTGGCGTTGGTGTTAATTTGTTATTGTTAGCTGCCCGATAGTTTTACCAAAATAAGGAACCCTTTTTTCCTAAACAATTTTCCCCTTAAAACCCACTGTTGAGCTAGTCGAACTTAATAATCCTTTGCTAGTGGTCTGCCAGAAGACTGTTACAGGCTTTGGGTATAACCAGTTGCTGTCAGAATAGGAATCAACCCCTCACTGCGCTTGATCTTCTCGGCAGGTACCCTTAAGAGGCCAAAAACTACCCAACCTCCCAAATAAGGAAAATTTCCCAAAATCCAAGACAATCGTTCAGATAAACGCCGAAGCACCCCCTTTTAGTTCGGTAGGATAATATCTACGACCTAAACTAGCTAGCTCTCTAGGCAAGGTCGGTCTTTTTACTCTCCCTGTTAATTTGATCTCTCCTGAAAACCCTAAAGACGCCACCAAAGTTTATTTTTACTACAACCGACTTGGATGACCAGAGGAAAAAAAAACTGTAAAATATTTCATTAACAATAAAAAAAAATGTATGAAAAAGATTTACATTTACCTTTAAAGATATCTGAGTGTATTTAATTATCTTAGAATCAAAAAGTGATTTTGAACTTCTATAAAACCAAAAAAATAAATCTTACAAAACTAGACAGTTGCAATGTTGGCGTATGGTTTACCATACTAAAAGTTGTAGCGTTGGTGACGTACTACAAGTATTACTAATAGTTAATTGAAGAACTGCAGTACTTAAATTTAAATAATGATGTACGTGTGTTTACAAAGATATCGAATCACAGAGATTTTAACTAGTGTATTTATAAAATAGAAAACTTACTCGATGTTTCGACTCTTTGCGAATGAAAAAAAAAATATGAAAATGTTATGGTTGAGACTTATCTGGAGTTTTCTAGTCGGTCCTACGAGTGATGGAGAAGGAACACGAACTGGGTGGTTCTCTAAAACCTTGGATGTATGGTACGTCATGTACGTGGATCGTCTAAGTCTCAAGTCCTGCTGGCACAGCCAGAAGTACTCTCACCCCAATTTCAAAGTGGTAACTTGGTTGGGTAAGATTCAAATGAAAGTTGATATGACCGTTGATTCAAAAAGAATCCAAGGATTAAAATCCGAAGTCCAAAACTCCAAAAACAAAACCCTCGAGTCTTTAAAATGCTCTTCTGCACTTTTCGGTAATAAAAATATCTCCCATAAATAGCTGGTACGGTATCTGAACCAAAACTTTCCACAGTACCGCAACCGGGAATTTCAGCTTTTCAACAATCGGCACAACGCCCTTTTTTTATAAAACTTTTTGAAAATACTGAATTACTAAACTGAAAGTATCGTGACAGAGAAAGTGATCCCTAACGTGATTTTTGATGTAAATAGGATTGTCCCACTCCGGATTTTTACTTCCTCTTCCGGGACAAAATCAACTCAACAAACTCGAGTTTATCTCCACTCTATATCAATACTTTTGAAAGAGTGCGAGAGAAAATAAAACTGGCCGAAAATAATAAACAACTTGGCATTGGACCATCCTTGGGAACGCCGCATTTCAAAACTTTAAGACATGTGACGTATCACCTTCAGGATGTCAATTCTGTTTATTTACCAAACCAGGATTCAATCGTAAACCTATTAATGAAAATGAAGTGTTTTCATTTATACCCACTGGAAAAGCAAAGCACTATGGAAACCATATACTAGTTCCTGGTGACACTGGTAAAATTTGGAAAATATTTTAAGAAAATTACAAGGTTATGTCACCTTGACGTAAATAAACAATATCAAGGACAACGATTAGTTTTCTCAAAGAAAACTAAATGAAAAATAAGGTACATCCATTTATAATTTAAAAGAATTTAGTTTAATCTATATTTTAATTTTATGATCATTTAATTTTATCAAGGACTATGAAAATCAAAAGATAGGCAGAATATTCTGCAAATTTTGACCATAACAAAAGTAAGTCAAATATTTCGTCTTACTTCTTATACTGTTTGTATCTTAGAAAGATTTTTACGCAAAGTTGTTTATTTTCCTTTTTACTTATAAAAAATTTTAATAACACATAAGAACTGTTTTATTAAACATCGACGTGATTCTTTTAATTAAAAACTTCATTACTTGCCTTACAACAGAAAAATACTTTAATAAAAGTATAATTTTTCTCATATACCAATTTTTCCTTCTTGAAAACTTTATCACAAGAATATTATAATAATGTTTTAATGAAAATAAGCAGTGTTTTTGTGTTTCATAAAGTTTTTTTCTTTTAATCTATTGCAGGCTTAATTATGTTATATTTTACATAAACGATCTATGAAAATAATGTGTTTTTAAAACTGGGATATTTTTACCTGGTTATAGTACTCACTAATAGACAAATCATGACATTTTTGCTATAGCATTCCGCTAAATTTTTCATCTATTTAAAATTCCATTAGTCCTATGAGGATAAGTAGAAACATTGGACTGATATGCAACTCATTTCGACGGTCAGCACGTGTTTCATAAAGTTTTTTTCTTTTAATCTATTGCAGGCTTAATTATGTTATATTTTACATAAACGATCTATGAAAATAATGTGTTTTTAAAACTGGGATATTTTTACCTGGTTATAGTACTCACTAATAGACAAATCATGACATTTTTGCTATAGCATTCCGCTAAATTTTTCATCTATTTAAAATTCCATTAGTCCTATGAGGATAAGTAGAAACATTGGACTGATATGCAACTCATTTCGACGGTCAGCACGTCCTGACGATATACAAAACTTACTTAATACTACGCTATTGTAACGCTAAAAGAAAATGAAATTCTACTTACTTCTTTGTAGTATGAACCGCTTTGAATACCGTAGAGGTGTTATCACCTATATTTAGTACCTGTTTTCTGAAACGTCGGCTATTAAAAATTAAATTCCAAAACGATTGCCATTAAAATATTTTTCAAATTATTACCGTTCTCGTTCAATTTCCCAGAAAAACATATGCTAACT
Source organism: Pachyrhynchus sulphureomaculatus (assembly GCA_019049505.1). Taxonomy (NCBI): domain Eukaryota; kingdom Metazoa; phylum Arthropoda; class Insecta; order Coleoptera; family Curculionidae; genus Pachyrhynchus; species Pachyrhynchus sulphureomaculatus. The sequence continues at coordinate 180,820,293 of CM032456.1, read as the reverse complement.
TCTTATTGGCCTTATCAACAGTACCCAGCTTTCCTAAGCGATTAACCATCTTAGTATTAACCGAGGTCCACGTGGAACTTGAAGCTTCAAGTTGGCATGCGAGGGAACCAAGCACAGAACAGCTTTGTACATCATTTTAATAATATCGAAATTCAACAAACTTCCAATGAGTTGCACGTTGTGCACACAAGTTTTTAAAGTTTCTTTGATTTGCAATTAGTTTGCCACTACTTATGAAGAAATTATTAACGAAGGATTCAGTTCTACAAATATAAAAACATAACATAATGTAGTTAAATATCGATTCAAGAACAACGTGAATCGCTTTTTCGCACACATGCCGCTCCTGGAGCGCTTTAGGGACTTCCCAGCACATGTGCTAGACCTATAAAAAAAATGAATAAATTAAGGAACAGAGAGAGCATACTATCTCTGTTAGTTAACAAGACATAACTCAATTTATTAAACTACAAATAGTAACAATTTTAACATATATTTTTTTTACGTTGACGTAACAATCTTAACTGAGACACAGAACGACCTACAAAGACAACGCCACAGATTCTATCAAGTGGCTCGCTAATATAACGTGTCCATTTCAACAAAGAAAAGGAAATCATTCAGATTCTTCAAAGTCTCCTTCAGATGCAAGCTGGTGGTAGAAAAACAACCCGATCGAACAGGTTATGCAGTTTAATTATCATGGCATAAACCTGTCAAGCAGCCACAAGCCAAGAAATGAAATAAGATCTCAAGCCGCCATCATATCTGGCGCACTACGCGACGTCGTATGGAATAACAAATTTATGACTACTGAAAGCAAAGATATACAAAACATGCCTAAGGTCTGTACTAGCATATGGTGTAGAAACCAAAGCGGATAACAACAAATCTAAAAAAATTCTGAGATCGGTCAAAATGAAAACACTAAGAGTAATATCAGGAAAAACACTACGAGACCTGATAAAAAATAAAGACATGCGACAGTCATGTGCTGTCTATGACGTGGTGAGATGGAGAAGACAGAGGTGACGATTGTGGCGTGACCATGTCAAGCGAATGAACTCTGAGAGGATAGTAAGACTTGCTCTCGAAAGAGAGCCACCGGGACGACGTCTGCCGGGAAGACCTCCCAAAAGTTTGATGGATAGTTAGCATTCTGGATCCCAAGGGACCCCATAAGTCCCTGGATCTTAAACGGACCAATGGTCTATATCAAGGATGAAGGAGAAGATTATTTACGTAGTGTATTGTTTTGAAGAAAAACTTCAAAACTTCTGGGGTTAAAAATATTTGTTATATGTTCCCATGTTACGCCTTTTTTTCTTTAGATATAAATGTGTTTTTTTCATTTTCGGTTATAGAGGTGTTTTCACTTAGGAAACGTTTAGCTGTATATCTTTTTTCCGTTTTCAATTCGTTTTACAAAATTAGATTAAATGAAAAATATCACTTTAATCTAACACTGGATACTAAGAAGCAAAATTACTATTGTCCGAATTTCCTTAAATGGTTTTATTAATACAAGTGACTCTCTGTACCCGACAAAACATGTTTACGATCTGCCATTTAGTTGTAAAACAGTCGCATTCTGCTATATATTTTGCTTTTTCGTGCAGTTCGAGAACTCCTCTCCGCCCTTAAATTAATCCCAGCTAAATAGTGACAAAAGACTACTTCTAAACCAGTAAATGTGTGAGTTAAAGTAAACACATATTTCTTGCTATTGACTATATGAAACCAAACACCAACATGAATACACCATTCAGTAACACTGGATTTGATACGGAGGACGTAGAAGAGTTCATATACCTGGGCAGTATTATCAACGAAGAAGGAGGTGCTACAACAGACATACATAATCGAATTAAAAAAGCTCAACAACCCTCTGGTCAGCTAAAAACGATATGGGCGTCAAGAAAAATCAACACACACACCAAGCTCACGATATTTAACAGCAACATTAAATCTATTATATGACTGTGAAACCTGGAAAGTGACAAAAACCTTAATAGACAAAATACAAAACTTCATTAATAAATGCCTGCGTCGAATTCGCCACATATTCTGGGCAAGCACTATTCGTAATGAAGACCTATGGCATCTCACACAACAGGATATACACCGGGATATATTACTACTCAAAAGGAGATAGATAGCTCACATGTTGCGAAAACCCAGTGACAATATAAAAAAAGCTTTCTAGACTGGAATCCACAAAGACACAGAGGATGCGAACGCCCAAAATAAACATGGAGAAGATCTATCAAGGAAGAACACTATATGGGCAGAGGCAAAAACAATAGCAGCCAACAGAACACGTTGGAGAGTCTTCACAGAAGCTCATATTAGGAGCTATATAAATAATATATATATATATATATATATATATATATATATATATATATATATATATATATATATATATATATATATATATATATATATATATATATATATATTAATTGCTACCAAAACTATATCAATTCGGTCAGAGTCATATAGATTAAAAATAATAAAATATAATTAATACTTGTTAGATATCGTTATCTAAAAGAACTGTTTTGTTACACTGTAGTAGTAATTCCTTAAAAATATTTCATTTAAATTAGAAAAATAAAGAGCTTTAAAAGCTTTCCGAGCTTATCCGTATAGCTTTGCCGAACCTTGATGCTGGAATTTCTATCCCCTATTACTGTCTACATTCCAAGCCCGAGAAACGAATGCACCCGTGACACAAAGTATACTTTTGAAAAATCGCTCTAAATGCACCAGTATTTTTCTTTCTACGGAAAATTTTTAGTTCTCTCTAGTCTTAGTTTTAATCCCCTTATGGCTTAAACATTATACTTTAAAAGCCTTTTTGTTTTTGTTTCAGCGTAATATTTGCATAAAAACAATTTAATAAAAATACGCGTGTATGTATGCACCAAGTCCCTGAAACATTTTCAAAAGCAATGTTTTCAAAACTTTCGTGTGACTTATTTTTTAAAAATTAACTATTTCGACAAACAACATTTTCGTAAAATAACCTTTTCTACAGATAATGTTTCGAAAAGAAAAGATAAAACACAAAATTTTTAATTCTGCTTTACATCACTTAGACAGATGTCAGTTGTTATTCATGGATATTCAACTCATTAACCAGATGGTTTAATTTAGATTTAGCGTGGACTAAACTTCGTGCATAACTAATCTGGTAAGATAAATTTTGGTTAAACACGGCAAGGACTTAGTTCAGATAATCCTTATTTACACTCTAATTTAATTAAATTACTATTATCTGAACTAATCTGACCTAACTTTTGTCTGTGACTAGCTATCAACCTAACCGTACTAAAAGATCAATTTAAAATTCAAGTTAGTTTAGTTAAATCTAAATTAAACTATATTTGTATTAATTGTGTATATAAAAATCAGTTTAGTTAAAACTTAGCTAAAATAGCCTAAGCTAACCTAAAACAAATTAAAAAAAAAAACAAACATAATTAAGCTACTTCAAGTGAGTTAAACTAAATGTAAACTAAAGTAATTATTTGATGAAGTCAACTGTAGTTTCATGTAAACTTACTTAAAAAAACTTAAAATAACCTCTCTATTAGAGTATATGTTTGCTCGATTAGATGAAAATGCGCGATGCTCTGCGCGATAATCAGTCATAGTTTAAAGCCAAACAGCATTAATATCACCGTCTCGTCATTGACTTAAGCCTGAAAAATATATCTAATTTTATTTGATGAATCTCCAAAGCTAGGATGCTTGAACTTAATGTCGAATCTTTCTATTAGGACGTTTTCTTCAAGACATAAAGTATATCTGGATGAAATGCCTACATAATTTGCCTTGCTCTACTAAGAGTTAGAAAATGCTATCTACATATTTTTTGAGTATATATATATATATATATATATATATATATATATATATATATATATATATATATATATATATATATATATATATATATATATATATATATATATATATATATATATATATATATATATATATATAATTTAGTACCGGTTGTCCCAAAAACCAACTTATGCCTTGGAGGGCTAATAAGCCAGCTCATAATTTACCAGAATATCTAAATATGACCTTAGTGAAAAATCATTAGATTTCGAGATACTGACACTTTCATGAATTTCGTGAAAATTTACACTTTAGATCAGTTTATCGAGTGCCACAACTACAAATTTCCGCATTCTAAGATTCTAATTATTTTTACGTAATCATGAATAACCCTGCTGTTGATCGCATTTCAAAATAAAACTAATTTCCATATTTGCAAGTACTATGAGTAAAAATATTTTAATTAGCTAACTTTGATCTCAAAATTTAATGATTTTTCGCTATGGTCATATTTACATATTCTGGTGTGTTATGGACTGGCCTATCAACACTCGAATGGAATACGTTGGTTTTTGGGACAGCCTATATATATATATATATATATATATATATATATATATATATATATATATATATATATATATATATATATATTTAATTTAGTCATTAATTAAATAGTACACATATTTTAATTAAATTATCAAAATTTATATTTTGTTTCAAATTTATTGTTTAATTTTGTTAAAACTGGAATAAATAATGTTGTTTTAATCTAAAAAATTGTTCGCTAAGATGATATGTACATATTCTGGTGTATTATGAGATGGCCTATCAGCCCTTGAAGGGACTAAGTTGGTTTTTGATACACCCTATATATATATATATATATATATATATATATATATATATATATATATATATATATATATATATATAATTTAGTCATTAATTACATAGTACAAATATTTTAATTAAATTATCAAAATTTATATTTATATTTGGTTTCGAATTCATTGTTTAATTTTATTAAAAGTAGAATAAAATATGTTGCTGTTTTAATAAGCCTTATTGAATCATAATATGCCAAATGACCAAATTTATTTGATATAAATTTAAATTTAGTTATTGTTTAAACTTTTTAGTGGAAAGAGATGGACTGGTCATGGGAATTAATAAAATATATTAAAACTCATATTTGATGGAAGGTAATATAAAATTTTAAATTAAAATCCCTACTAAGCTGGCCAACAACTAGTCCTAAAATAAATATGACTCTTTGAAAATAAAGGATAACTTAGTCCAATAATCACAGAAAAAATTAAACTACACTATTTGTCTTGTTGGTACATTATATTACCTTAAACTGGGTTCAGTAACATCGAAAAATGACTTCAGTGCAACTCTTGTGGCAAGTACGAAACGATTTCAAATCTACCATAAAAAATTACTTATACAAATTTTATTACAAACTCGTATATGGTGAAGGCGTCCGAAGTAAAGTAGTAGGTAACGGGAATTCTGGCACCTTTTTTTAATTTTCTTTATTACTTTAATGATGAAAATCGTGTAGCCTACATAGGCAGAACCGTGAATAATTGCAATTTATATATATTTCCACTAGTACAGTATAAGTAGCTTTTAGTTTGATTTATTTTTTATTGTTTCTAACATTCTTTGCAGTGATATAGCCAAAGAGATTTTCATATCAATGTCATTTTTGGTAAATTTATTATATAAATACTATTCTTATAAATTGTTGACACATCGACAAAAACCCAGTTTGCTGACTTAATTCTACGAACCACATTACATCTAACAGATTTACAAAACGTACGCTAACTCAAAATTTAGAATTTGTTAGTATATTTGTTATGAGCTAAGTTTTCTTCAATCTGTATTCACTGTAGTTTTTGTTGATATCTAGGTATTATTTCTTTAGCCGATTTTAATTATATCATCCTCTTGTAACATCGTATCTATTTTTTACGAACACACACTTTTTCTAAACACACCCGCTTTTCCAGTTTTCTCCAGTACATAAATACATAATTAACCTGCAGATCTTTGTTATTCGCATCCGTTTTTTACGATATAGGCATTTCGACTTAAGCTTAATATAAAAATTTCAAATTATGATATCATATTTCAAACATTTAAAGAGATGTTATATTTCCGCTAGCATTTAATACTCATAAGCATGATATTTTAATGAAACTAAAAAAGAAAGACGCGAAGAAATGCAAAGAAGCTGTTGCTTCTAAACATCTTGTCTACCGACAATGGCGTGAAAATCCTAACACCATAAATCGTAACACCTTTGTTCGTGCCCGGAACAGATGCAAAGGAATTATCGACGAAACCAAGGAGGCACACAATCAACGGATTAGAAACAAACTTCTCGCTTGTCTCAACAATTCCAGGTCCTTTTGGGCAGTCGCAATAAGTCAAAATTTCACCAAATCCACCATACCACCACTCACACGGCCAGATAATTCTATTGCACACCTATTGAAAAAGCGAACTTGTTGGCTGAACTCTTTGCTTCACATTCTACTGTCGATTTCCAAGGAAAAACACCACCTACCATTCCCATATTGAAGTCAAGTATGCCAGATGTTGTCTTCAGACAGCGTATCATAAAATGTATTTTATTGAGGCTAGACACGAAAAAGGCTTCTGGCGCTGACGCGAGTGAACTAACACCAGTGTTCTGTAGACTTTTCAACCTATCCTACAGAAAGGAAATATTTCCTTCCTGCTGGACCCGAAAGAAATTCTATCTTAGGGTGACAGTAACCAAGTGGAATTTAACACTACAAAAACCCAGGCGGGGTTTTTTCTAAAAAGGTTAACGCTGCTGAACCCAATGTAGTCATGTCGGGGCACTCCATTCCTCTAGCATCGTCACTCAATTTGTTGGGCGTTAATTTGGGAGCAAATATGTCCTGGCATCAACATGTTGCAGACATAGCAAGGAGAGCTTCTCAAAAATTGAGAACATTATTTCGAACCAGAAAGCTTTACACTCCACAACAATTACTAATTCTTTACAAAACTCAAATTCGACCAACTATGGAATACTGCTCCCATGTTTGGGGCTTCAGTCCCAAACACACACTGCAAAGAAAAGCTGTTCGTCTGATTGGAGACCCGGAACTGACCGGCGGCCTTGATTCGCTGGAACATCGAAGAACAGTTGGCGACTTGAGTCTGTTCTACAAATATCTTCATGGAAAGTGTTCGAAAGACGTAGCCCGCTTAATTCCTTCCAGAGCGGTGCATGTTAGAAATACACGTCGCGCTGTTATTTCACATCAGTATGAGGTTTAGCTTGTTTTTTTTTTTTATGGGTCTAGAACACATGCTACAGGGAAGTCCCTAAAGCGCTACAGGAGCGACACGTGTGCGGAGAAAGCGATTCACGTTGTTCTTGAATCGCTGTAGATTGTACTCGATGGGAAACACAGTCCTGGGCAAACCATTCCAAAGGTATGATGTTCTCCATATAAAAGACTGCTTGAAAAGCGTTGTACGAGGAGTAACAAGCTGAACCTCATACGGATGTGAAGCATTAGCGCGACGTGTACTTCTAATATGCACCGCTCTGGGAAGAATTAAACGGGCCACATCCTTCGAACACTTTCCATGAAAGTACTTGTAGAATAGGCTCAAGTCGCCAACCGTTCTTCGATGTTCCAGCGAATCAAGGCCGTCGGTCAGTTCCGGGTGTCCAATCAGACGAACAGCTCTTCTCTGGATAGAATCTAACAAATGCAGCGTATGTTTGGGAGCGGAGCTCCAAACATGGGAGCAGTATTCCATAGTTGGTCGAATTTGAGCTTTGTAAAGAATTAACAGTTGTTGTGGAGTGTAAAGCTTTCTGGTTCGATACAATATTCCCAACTTTTGAGAAGCTCTTCTTGCTATGCCTGTAACAGGTTCATGCCAGGACATATTTGCTCCCAAATTAACGCCTAACAGATTGAGTGACGATGTTAGAGGGATGGAGTGCCCCGACATAACTATGTCGGGTTCTGCAACGTTAACTTTTTTAGAAAAAACTGCCGCCTGGGTTTTTGTAGCGTTAAATTCCACTTGGTTACTGTCACCCCAAGATAGAATTTCTTCCAGGTCTTTGTTAAGTTGAATGACTTCCTGCTGTCTGCGGATATTCGTCTGAGTAGTCGATGTCCTAGCGTTCAAAGTGAATGAAGAGATAAGTGTACTGTCAAAGCTGTAGATTGGATTCTCGGTCTTTTCCAGCAGATCGTTAATATAAATGAGGAAGAGAGTAGGAGACAGTATGGAACCTTGGGGCACACCGGCGTTGATAGTGAAGGTGTTAGAAAGAAATCCGTCGACTGCCACTCGTAAAGAACGCTCTCTGAGGAAACATGAGAGCCACAAACAGAACTTTTCAGACATACCATAAGAACGTAGCTTAGCCAACAGCCCATCGTGCCAAACACGGTCAAATGCCTTGGATATGTCAAGAGCAACCGCTTGAGATTCTCCAAAGTGTTCAATTGAGTTGTTTCAAACATGTGTTACATAAGTCAGAAGATCTCCTGTTGATCTATTTTTACGAAAGCCATATTAGTGATCACTAATAATGTTGAATCCTTCAAGATATTTTATAAGATGCTGATTGATAGCCTTTTCCATGACTTTCGATATTATTGAGAGTAGTGCGATTGGTCGGTAGTTATTTGGCAAGGTCTTCTTGCCTTTTTTAGGTATCGGCTGAACTGTGGCACATTTCCAGCAGGAAGGAAATATTCCCTTTCTGTAGGATAGGTTGAAAAGTCTACAGAAAACTGGTGTTAGTTCCCTCGCACAGTTCTTGAGAACTATGGCAGGTATTCCGTCAGCGCCTGAAGCCTTTTTGGTGTCTAGCTTCATCAAAATACGTTTTATGATACGCTGTCTGAAGACAATATCGGGCATCCTTGACTGCACTATGGGAATAGTAGGTGGTGTTTTTCCTTGGAAATCAACAGTAGAATGTGAAGCAAAGAGTTCAGCCAACAAGTTCGCTTTCTCAACAGGTGTCGTTGCAATAGAATTATCTGGCCGTGTGAGTGGTGGTATGTACTCCGCCTACAACGCTTTTCAAACAGTCTTTTATATGAAGAACATCATCCCTTTGGAATAATTTTCCCAGGGCTGTGTTTCCCACCGAGTATAATTTGCAGCGATTCAAGCGTGAATCGCTTTTTCCGCACACATGCCGCTCCTGGAGCGCTTTAGGAACTTGTGCTAGACCCACAAAAAAAAAATGGAAAATACAAAAAAGTTTCATTTACTGAAAACAATAGTAAAACTGACTCTGATTATATTTAAAAGTAATATCAAGCAAAAGTGTAAATAGTACTAAAATAATATAATACCCATATTAGTATTTTTGTCATCAAATGTACTCGTAAACGTGTATGTACTTTCTTCTGATTGAAAACCACATTAGAATAAGTAACTTAACTCAAATTGAGAAATATTATCTTTCATATCCCCTTGTAGGAGAATCAAATTAATCTTTGACAAAAGCAGGCCTCAAGTCAACCCTTTTAATGACTCTCTATTATTATCAACCTCCCGCTGGTGCCATTCAGAGGACGGCTGAATATTTACTCGGTGAATCATATAATTTGTCTAAAGATAATATAAACACCCCTTTGTGGTATTTGTTATGTATGAGCACATAAGATAGGTGTGGTACATATAAACAAGCAATGAATATTTTTGCAGATATATCGTGTTGACAGATTATCTGTAATGTAAAATTGAACGTTTGACTGTATGTATAGATAAGGGTATACTTGTGTACTTATGTATGTCCGGATATAATTCAAAACCGAATAATTCACTTAGCTTGCAGTTTTCTTTCATTTGTAAATGCACCATCGAGACAGATTTTTCACTATATTTGACCAAGTTTGGCTCAGAAATACTGGGACAATAATGTGGGATGATTTTCTTTTCAAAGTCATTATAACCTTTTAAATATAATTACATTACGACATCTTTGAAGTTATTTCGAAAATTTAGCATCATCTCACACATTTTTTTTTATGGGTCTAGCACACGTGCTGCAGGGAAGTCCCTAAAGCGCTCCAGGAGCAGCACGTGTGCGGAAAAAGCGATTCACGTTGTTCTTGAATCGCTGTAAATTGTACTCGGTAGGAAACACAACCCCAGGCAAATTATTCCAAAGGGATGATGTTCTCCATATAAAAGACTGCTTGAAAAGCGTTGTACGCGAAGTAACAAGCTGAACCTCATACGGATGCGAAGCATTAGCGCGAAGTGTAGTTCTAATATGCACCGCTCTGGGAGGAATTAAGCGGACTACATCCTTCGAACACTTTCCATGAAAATACTTGTAGAACAGACTCAAGTCGCCAACCGTTCTTCGTTGTTCCAGCGAATCAAGGCCGCCGGTCAGTTCCGGGTCTCCAATCAGACGAGCAGCTCTTCTCAGAACGGGATCCAACAAATGCAGTGTATGTTTGGAAGCGGAACCCCAAACATGGGAGCAGTATTCCATAGTTGGTCGAATTTGAGCTTTGTAAAGAATTAACAGTTGTTGTGGAGTGTAAAGCTTTCTGGTTCGAAATAATATTCCCAACTTTTGAGAAGCTCTCCTTGCTATGCCTGCAACATGTTCATGCCAGGACATATTTGCTCCCAAATTAACGCCCAACAAATTGAGCGTCGATGCTAGGGGAATGAAGTGCACCGACATAACTATGTCGGGTTCAACAGCATTAACTTTTTTAGAAAAAACTTCAACCTGGGTTTTTGTAGCGTTAAAAATTACCAATTGATCTTGTGGGCCGTCAAATGAAAGATAGTAAAAACACGAGTTCAAAAATATATATATTATGTAATACTTACACACACTTTTCTTTGTATTATTTTTAAAAGATTGCCAAAAATCGCTGCCCCCCCTTATACTGATCAATAAACTTTGAAAAAATTCTGGAATATCGTCCACGGGGTGTGAATTGAACAAAAATTATCACGAGTGCATTACCTTTAATAACTTATATATGGTATATTAAAAAAACCAAAAATTTAAGGTCATCGGTTTTTAACAAAGATCGGTAACAAACTTTGTTGAAAACTCATTTGGAATGTGTTTTGTGAAGTCATTGATCATTTTATGCCTCCGTAAAAAAAAAGTATTTTAAAAGCAATCAATGTACGGAATACTAATTGCGCAAGCCCAACTTGCTCTTGGCCGGTTATTTTCTTTCTTATTCAGTATTACCATAAACTAAATAACTAGAGGATTATTTTGTTTATTGTAGGACTAATACCTTTTAAATAAGGCTGAATGATTTATAGATATACATTTTTTGAATTATTGATCTTTTTCAATATTTTTATTAGTTCCGTTGCTCATACGCTAGAAACAAATGTTTATTTAGCCTCCGTGTATATAAAGGGTGTCCCAAAATTCAGCAGGATTTGAATTTGGCGCCATTTGTATGGTAAAATGTTGCCAACAAAACAAAAAACACAGCCTGACAGCTGACAGTTCAGGGTTATAGAAAAATAGAGCGCTACACGAAAGAACAACGTGTTTTCAGTGTTGAGCAATATTTTAAAAATAATGAAAATTTGGCAGCTACAGTTCGGAATTTTCGTACAAAATATGGTCGGAATAGTGAATTAACCTCATCAACTGTGAAGAGATTAATTGAAAAATTCAGGGAGGCTAGATCAGTTAGTGATCTTAAACGCTCTAGCCGTCCTTCAACAAGTCGTTCGACACAAAACATTGAAGCAGAGTGTGTTGCTGAGACTCCAAGAACATCAATTCGGCACCGTGATCAAGAATTGGATATTTCGAGAAGCTCTCTACAGCGTATTCTCACGAAAGAATTGCATCTTCATGCTTACACAGTTCAATTGACTCAAGACTGAAGCTTACTGACCACGCATAACGAAGAGAGTTCGGTGAATGAATTATCGAACAACAACCAGTGGATACTGATTTTTCGAAGAAAATAATCTTCAGCGATGAGGCTCATTTCCATCTTGATGGTTTCGTTAATCGACAAAACTGTCGCATTTGGGGTTCAGACTGTTGCGAATCAAATGCATCCACAACGTGTCACTGTTCGGTGCAGTTTTTATGCTGGAGGCATCATGCTATGTAACGCCGTTGGACTTTTTTCTTGGGGTTTTTAAAGTCTAAGGTTTATGCCAACAAGCCCACGCCTTGAAGGAGGAAATTAAGCGCTGTATCGACGAAATTCAACCACATTTATGCAAAACAGTCATGAAAAATTTCGACAAAAGAGTGCCAGCAAAGCCATGGGGGCCATTTACCCGGTATGTTATTCCATACATAACCTTATACTGTAATACTTTATGAATCAATAAAAAAATTACAATTTTTATTAAAAACCTGTGTTTTATATCAAAATTACTTCTTGCGTGAATTTTGGAACACCCTTTATTACATAAAGGGTGGGCCATCTATCGGTTTAAATTTGAACCACCGGTTATTTCGAATCTGGCAATACTTATGTCATTCTATTCTGTCACAAAAATTCAGTATATTATCTCCACTGAACGAAATGAATCGATTTACGCTTGAGCAACGTTGGGATTTATTGGAAATTTATTTCCAAAACAAAGACAATTGGTCGCAAATTGCACGAAAATGTCGTACAAAATTTGGTCGCAGAGAAGGACCAACAGTGCCCGGTATACGCAAGTTTATTGCTAAAGTTCGTGAAACTGGTTTCATTGTTGATGCGCCAAGACGTGAGCGTACTCGTACAGTGCGTACACCCGAAAATATCGAAGCTGTGGCTGAGAGTGTGCGTGAGAATCCATCAACATCAACTCGTCATCGTTCTCAAGAATTGAACATTTCACGCACCAGTTTACGTCGAATTTTGCGAAAAGATCTCGGTATGACGCCTTACAAAGTTCAATTGGTTCAAGAGTTGAAGCCGGATGACCATCCGCTTCGTTTTCGCTTCGCTAGATGGGCCAACGAGAAACTGCACAATGATGTCGATTTTGCCAAAAAAATCATCTTTTCGGATGAAGCTCATTTTCATCTTGGTGGGTACGTTAATAAGCAAAATAGCCGTATTTGGGGCTCGAAAAACCCACACGTGGTCTTACAGAAGCCAATGCACCCATTACGAGTGACTGTTTGGTGCGGCTTGTGGAGCGGAGGCATCATTGGTTCATATTTCTTTGAAAATGAGGACGGCGCAACTATTACGGTCAATGGAGACACCTATCGCACCATGATAACCGATTTTTTTGTGCCCGCTCTTCATGGTATTGATGTGAACGATGTTTGGTTTCAACAGGACGGTGCAACTTGCCACACATCTCATGCCACAATCGATTTATTGCGTCAAACGTTTGATGGCCGTTTAATTAGCCGAAATGGTGATGTCAATTGGCCGCGAAGAAGCTGCGATTTGACACCGTTGGACTATTTTCTGTGGGGCGCCGTTAAAGACAAGTGTTATGCCGACAAACCAGAGACAATTGAGTATTTGAAGGGCAACATTCGTGATGCCATTGCCGAGATACGACCCCATACACTCGAAAAAGTGCTCGAAAATTGGTCCGATCGAATGGGGTACTGTGAGGCCAGCCGCGGCAGCCATATGAACGAAATAATATTCCATCTCTAACCGGAACAATTGTACTTCACAACAAAAAAATAAATTTGGCAAAATTTCAAACCGTTTTTGTTTTATTGCATTTTTAAATTTAAACTTTTAAATGGCCCACCCTATATATGTTTTTTTTATTTCACAGAATTATGCAGAATTTTTATCCTGATCGCCTATAACTTTTTCTATTTATACCTAGTTATATTACTATTATCATGAATATATTATTGGGTAAAATAGTACGTTAGCAAGCAATTAAGCGATTTCAACGAACAAATGTTTTTCAAGCATGACTTGGTAATTACCAATTACCTAGTAACATAATAATAATTCATGAAAATAAACAGAAATAATGGTGTTTGTCAGATATGTAACGCGTAATTTTAAATTGTATTAAACTCTTAACATTTATAATAGTTTAAAATATTACAATTGTAAAACTTGATAATTGTAATCTCATGTAATTATACTTTGTCAGGACTTTAGAACGATATTGCACAAAATGCATGTTGAAAGGGGAGTTTGTCAAGGTTGTGTGTTGCTTTTTACCCTCTATTCAGAAGTTGTCTTTAGAGAGGTTCTCTTGGACGCCAGCAAGGGGATAAATAGGAAAGAAGTGCTTTTAAATAACATCAGATATGCGAACGACTCCGTCATGTTGGCTAGCAATCTTACTTGCAGAATCTTTTGCAGAGGTTACAGACGGTATCTGAGCGGTACGGGTGTCTAAAACAAAGTAGATGTTGGTTAGTAAGAACCGCATGCCTATCAAGCGTATGACACTGAGGGGATTCGATATAGGAAACGTCGATAAATGCACGTCCTTGGGGACAATTATTCACAGACAATGGGATATGTCAGTGGAACTTAAATCCAGAATTGTACAGGCCCACGCAAGTTTTCTCAAGATAAAGAAAATATTTTTGAGTAGGGATATCTCTCTGCCGCTACATTAAGACTATGTATTTTCCAGTCCCTTCTACGGACTCGAAGCATGGACCATGACAGTACATGAAAAGACTCTTGGACTTCGGATATCCTGGATTGATAGGATAAGAAACGAATAGACAGTTGTAAAGCTGTAAAGAAACGAAAACTCGAATACTATTTTACGTATGGTATTTCTAAAGATATCAATAGAAACACACGTATGAGATATAGTAAATAAAAATGTCCCGATATACCGTTACTTTTCCTTTGTACTAGTACAAAGTACAATCGTAGAAAAAACATCAGAAAGTTCATCCAATATGACACGATCTAATCACATGAAGCAAATTTCTCGTTTAACCAAAATTAAACGAGACGGTAATGTTTAGAATACTTTTATTCTATACAGAAATTTCAATTTTGGGTTTAGGTCTGAGATATCCTAAATCCTTAAATTGGGCAAAGGAATGTAAAGGTCGACGCATAGAAAGACGAAAAATACTTTTTAAACGCTTTTAAGGGTAAACGGCAAAAGTTTTCTTGTTTGTTCGACCCAAAATATTAAAATTAGTGTTTGCAGTAACTCCGTATTCAAATTTAATAATACGGTAAATGTTTCTAGAGGATTTGGGCATGAAAATGACTGCAACTTTCATTCAATGAGTTGGAAAGTACTTTGTTGTCCGGTATTGGAATTTATAATGCGGTTAAGGTTACAAGAACTTTTAGAGGTTGGGTTTTAGGAAATTCACATGTTATTTTATTTCACTTTACTGGATTTATGCCATAAATCTGTTTGTATACTTTGTAAACAAATATCTTTAAGATACTCCATGATGACCTTATAATTTTATCCCAACAAGATAGAGAGACAGATCTAGACAGGCAGGTCAAAGCATAGATGAATCTTTGAAGTTATATAATCGGACTAAGATACTCTGATTTACACTTAAGTTGGAACACCATCACCGAAAATAATAGACAGACTGATATCAATAACTTATGGCAGATTAATAAATTTATACGTATAAATAATTTTTGAGGTTAAAATGTACCATTCAAATTTTTATTCACCAATCATTAATCATCGAAATATAACAATTTGTGGACCAATAAAATATGACTACAAGAAAATTTTTATTTTTTGAATTTGAAATATAATGTTAGATCGGTACAAGAATTTAGACATTTATTTTTTAATTTCAAGATATATTTTACTTGTTTTACAATCAGTACTAAAAAAATTCTGTTTTTTGTAAAATTACAACTGTCGCACGGACAATTATGGAATACTTTTACATTATTACTTGCATTTTAAGGTTTCTGTTCTTTAAAGGACACTCTAGCCTTATAATTTATTGAAAAATTTAAAAGAAAACAAATACATTAATATTTATTAACGAACGTAAATTTTTTTCAATGCATTGAATGTTTTGGTATTTCTAAAGATATCAATAGAAACAGACGTATGAGATATAGTAAATAAAAATGTCCCGATATACCGTTACTTTTCCTTCGTACCAATACAAAGTACAATCGTAGAAACAACATCAGAAAGTTCATCCAATATGACACGATCTAATCACATGAATCAAATTTCTCGTTTAACCAAAATTAAACAAGACGGTAATGTTTAGAAGACTTTTATTCTATACAGAAATTTCAATTTTGGGTTTAGGTCTGAGATACCCTAAATCCTTAAATTGGGCAAAGGAATGTTAAGGTCGACGAATAGAAATACGAAAAATACTTTTTAAACGCTTTTAAGGGTAAACGGCAAAAGTTTTCTTGTTTGTTCGTCCCAAAATATTCAAATTAGTGTTTGCAGTAACTCCATATTCAAATTTAATAATACGGTAAAGGTTTTTAGAGGATTTGGGCATGAAAATGACTGCAACTTTCATTCAATGAGTTGGAAAGTACTTTGTTGTCCTGTATTGGAATTTATAATGCGGTTAAGGTTACAAGAACTTTTAGAGGTTGGCTTTTAGGAAATTCACATGTTATTTCATTTCACTTTACTGGATTTATGCTAAAATCTGTTTGTATACTTTGTAAATAAATATCTTTATGATACTACATGATGACCTTATAATTTTATCCCAACAAGGTAGAGAAACAGATCTAGACAGGCAGGTCAAAGCACAAATGAATCTTTGAAGTTATATAATCAGACT
The DNA here is from genome assembly GCA_019049505.1 of Pachyrhynchus sulphureomaculatus. Lineage (NCBI taxonomy): Eukaryota > Metazoa > Arthropoda > Insecta > Coleoptera > Curculionidae > Pachyrhynchus > Pachyrhynchus sulphureomaculatus. The sequence continues at coordinate 180,803,675 of CM032456.1, read as the reverse complement.
ACGTTACTCTGACTTACAACTAAGTGGGAACACCTTCACCCAAAATAATAGGTAGACTGATTCGATAGCTTATAGCGGATTAATAAATTCATAAAGTAAATCCCAAGATATAAGATCCTGCCTTTTTTCTTTTTCAATGGGGCAATAAACGACCCTACTAAGGTTTTGTGCATAGTTGCCAGGTATTACGATAAACGTATTTTTATTTTACCTGCTTTGTATACCGCTCTCACTTGCACCTGCAATCATATTGGATCTATTTTTACCTATATATTTACTACCTGGCAACCCGGTTTAGAGCCCTTTAAGTATTTGATAATATAGACCTAATGACCACAAGTCCCCATTATGATTCGAAATATACTTTTTATTATTTTTATTTTTAGTTTTACTTACATCTTACAACGTAACGGTTCTATTTTAATTATGTGGCGTCCGTGAGAAAATTGCAGTAGTGGCTATCGCAAGAGAAAACATTGATCACTTGACGCTAAACAAATAGTGAAAAATGTTTACGACAGTTTGGTAAAAAGAAATTTGAATAAACAAACTGCTTTGCAAGACCCCAGTGAACTAACAAAAACCCCAATTTCTACGATTAAGGGTATTGTAGGAAATTCATCACTCAGGAACAAGAAAAAACGGAAAAATTTTCAAATGCATCATGTAGACGAATGTGAAAAAGACGTCATCAGGAGAAAAATATATTCTATATATGAAGAGCAGTTGGTGCCGACACTAGACAAAATAAAATTAAGACTAGTGCAGGACGGGACCAATATACATTGTGGCCGATCAACCCTTCACAGAATTCTCTTAAAAATGGGATTCACGTTCCGAAAAATCAACAAAAGGCAAGTAGTGATGAAGTCACAAAGATTACGAATCTTGCAACATACTTATTTACAAGGACTTAAAAAGTATCGATCAGAGAATTAGCCAATAATTTACCTTGACGAAACATGGTTCGATACCCATGAGACTGTGCAAAAAGGGTAGGTTGACAGCAGTACAAAATGTCAGACTAACCCACCTTCAAATAAAGGTAAACGAATAACCATTTTGCATGCTGGATCTGAAAAGCGCTGGGTTTCAAATTATCTACTATTATCTGCAAAAAACATAAAAGATTCTAGTTTGGACTATCACGAAGACACGACCGCAGAACTTTTTGAAAATTGGTTTCAAAATTCCCTTTTGCGAACAGAGTGTTATGGTTATGGACAATGCAAGTTTCCATAGTCGCCTACTAAATAAGGTTCTTAATGCAGCCAACACCAAATCGAAAATACAGGAATATATGTTAGAAAATGACATTTATTTTGACTTTAATTATAAAAAAAGTGATCTTTTGGAAGTTTTGAAAGACCATAAATTGAAAAAGAAATATGTTTGTGAACGTGGGAGACACTGTTTTGCGAGTTCCTCCGTATTATTGTGTTTAATCCAATTGAACATATTTGGCATCAAGTTAAATCAAAAATAAGGGCACAAAAGGTGTTTCTCCTACTTTAAGTTAAGTTATAAATGATATACCTTGTGAAAGCTAGAACAATTCCATTCATCACGTTGTTAAAGTTGAAGATTCATATATTTATGTAAATAGTATAAAACTACTGATAATTACCTCAGCTGATGACAGTCATAGAGAAACCGAATTAGGCTTAAGTTAAAATATACTTTTATTTATACAATATGTCCCCTCTTGTAAACCCCATTCATTCAAACTGTATATTTGTACTTCTTGTCCATTTGTTTTTACATGCATTTATAAATAAACATCTCCAAAAACACTTATAATTTTATTTATTTGCATTAATGAATAAAATTCCATCTCTGCAATCTATCATAAACCAGAGATCAGAATTTTTTTATTGCCCACTTAAATCGGGAAAAATCGGGAGCTTATATTTTGGAACAGGCTATACGTATAAATCATCGAAGTCATCGAAATATAACGTCTAGTTGTCTTCCGGGCCGAGCCAAAATCATTTATTGGTTAATAGAGTATTATTACTGTCCCATTTTTTTATTAATTTATTTGTTACCAGTAATTCCAAAGTTTATATTATAAATAGTACAAAATCGTGCATAAAAGAAAGTAAAACAAATACGCTACAGCCTTTATCTAAATAGATTAACGTTTCCATACTGGCCTTGACCTCAGTTGCCATGCTAGTCGGATACGAGGGTCTTTATATGCAGATCTTGCTAATCAGGTACATTCTAAAATACTACATGCCAAGATGATATATTGATTTAATAGCTCTAACATCACAGATATTTGGATAGGTATAACGACGAAACCCTAATATAGTTGATGTTTTTAGTGTTATATGTTTAATATGTTTTATAAAGTTTAGATCGTTACTATATCATTAGAATTATGCATGCTTTCCAAATAACAAAAACTAGACTTTAAACATTAGAAAATTCAAATGTCCCGTCAATCGACAACTGGTAATCGATACTGAAAAATCATTTTTTGGGCTTCAACATATATGTAATACTCTTATATCGTTAGATTGAGAGAGAAATGTGTCGCCGGCGCCGTTAGTAAAGTATAGACCGTTTCTCTCTCGCACCCTAACTCGGAAATTCGCACGAACTGCGCATGCGTTTAATTATTATATAATATAATTATATGATAATTATATTAGTTTAACTATATCATTTATTACATTAATTCATAAAAATACTCCATTTATTTTTTTCCTTTATGCATGAAACGAATGCATTATATGCTGCATAGTATATACGAGGCTGGTTTGAAAAGTCCGTGCAAAAATAAAAACTACTTATGTGTTTGGGGTAAACCTTTTTTATTTTTCGACATAGTCTCCTTTTAGGCTTATACACTTCGTCCAACGATGTTCTAGTTTGTTGATCCCTTCCGAATAATAGGATTTGTCCAAGTCTGCAAAATATCCATTAGTGTCTGCAATCACCTCCTCGTTTGAATAAAATCTTTGTCCCGCCAGCCATTTCTTCAAATTGGGGAACAAACAGTAGTCCGAGGGAGCCAAGTCTGGAGAATAGGGGGGATGTGAAACGAGTTGGAATCCTATTTCCATTAATTTTGCGACCACAACTGCTGAGGTGTGTGCTGGTGCGTTGTCGTCATGGAAAAGGACTTTCTTGTGGGCCAATCGTGGGCGTTTTTCTTGCAGCTCGGTTTTCAAACGGTCCAATAACGATGAATAATATTCACCTGTAATAGTTTTACCCTTTTCCAGATAGTCGATGAGGATTATCCCTTGCGAATCCCAAAAGACAGTCGCCATAACCATTCTGGCCGAAGGAACGGTCTTCGCCTTTTTTGGTGCAGATTCCCCCTTGGTAACCCATTGTTTAGATTGTTGTTTGATCTCAGGAGTATAGTAATGTATCCATGTTTCATCCACAGTGAGGAAACGACACTTAAAGTCCTCCGGATTCTTCTGGAACAGCTGCAAACCATCCTTGCAACACTTCACACGATTCCGTTTTTGGTCAAGCGTGAGCAATCGCGGCACCAATCTAGCGGATAGCTTTCTCATGTCCAAATGTTTATGCAAAATATTATGTACCCGTTCAGTCGAGGGGCCCACAGCACTAGCAATCTCACGCACCTTAACTCTTCTGTCATCCATCACCATGTTATGGATTTGATCAATGATTTCTGGAGTCGTAACCTCCACAGGCCGTCCGAACGTTCAGCGTCACTTGTGCCCATATGGCCAGTTCGAAAATTTTGAAACCACTTATAAACTGTTCTAATCGAAGGTGCAGAGTCACCATAATGTTTATCAAGCTTCTCTTTAGTCTCCTGAGGCGTTTTGCCTTTCATAAAGTAATGTTTAATCACCACACGAAATTCTTTTTCGTCCATTTCTTGAAAATCACTCGACTTCCTTGATTCACACGAATGCCAAACACAAAGAAATAGACCAATATGGCTGAAACTTGGGGTGCGTTCATTCAAGAGATGCTACTAACTAAACATGACCTCGATACGCGCCGGTGGTGCCATCTCTCGGACTTTGTACGGACTTTTCAAACCAGCCTCGTACAAGAGGCGCGCATAGGCGTAAGCAATGTACTCTCTTCATGTTTCTTTCTTTAATGGCACTCGATTCGCTTACAAGCAAAGATAGGGCGCTAGCCACCCATCAACTCACTTTTCTTCTAAATTTAATAATAAAGGAAAAATTCATATGTCGCGTACTTTCTGCCTGATACTATATATATATATATATATATATATATATATATATATATATATATATATATATATATATATATATATATATATATAACAATAGAGGTTTTCGCGGATGGTAGAATGTAATACTACATTAGAATTCCGGGTTTCAATCCGTTCGTCTAACAATGAATTTGCACGATGTTTCGCCAAAATCTCATTTGGCATTTTCGAGTGCTCTTGCTGCTGCTGTTGCTAATCGATACTGTGATCTTGCTGCTGCTGCCGCTCGAAGCTAACTCATATATATATATATATATATATATATATATATATATATATATATATATATATATATATATATATACATATATTTTCTTCTTAAAGTGCCATTGTTCTTGGCTTTGCCTGTGATCGATGCCTTTCTTAAGTGTTTCCACAGACATACGTATATATAGATTTAAACGTAGACATTAACCAGTAATGCTTCTATAGAATTCGAAAGTTTTGTAAACTTGAGAACTTAATAAAACAATTAGATGGTAGGTAACGATTTCTTAACATTATACAAACTGGTGAGATTGTCAGCCTATGTTGTGTTTTGTTCGTGGGTTTTATTTTTCGTACAGGTTGTAATTTTGAACTATTCAGTTTTATATTAGTGTATATCGGGTTATAACTTATGTATGGCTGTATCATCTGTCGAGAATTTCCCCTTTATTTAAATAAAATTGGTTCGATGCCATCAGAAACTTGGCATCATAACTTAGTCCAAACTTAGAGCACCACCCGGAAAAAAAGCTAAAAATCATATCGTTTATCGTTATTTTTAGCAAAACTATGTCATACCTTATTCTTATGATAAATTTAGATAATGCTTAACCAAACAATAATACACATTATTTGATTTAGGACAGCGCTTATACTTATTTTAAATGGGCTATACAACTTGATTTTTTTTACAGAATTAAATTAGATTAACGAGAAACTCAACACCGACCCGAAATTAAAAATACCTGAACACCTGGAATCCATTTTCAGCTTTTAAAAAATGAAAAAGCGGAATATTTGTCATGGAAGATAAAATTTTTAGATCTTGTTTGCATTCTCGTCATTATCTGGAATTTTATTTTGCTTCGGCTTTTTTTACACGGGATATATTAAAATCTTTTTTATATATTTTAAATTATTTTTGATGTTATGCCATAATATTAATTTATTCTTACATTTTTTAAATTAATTTTAACAGTATTTGGTTCGACGTTTGTTTTAAATCCGACGACCTATCTGACTGCGCTAAGGAGGTTCCCGATGTCATATCGGCTGGTACAGAAGGTTGCATCTGTTTTTCAAGAAAACACTCTTCCAATGGCAAGCCTTGATCTGACTGAAAATGAAAAAAAGCTGTTGCTTCTAAACATCTTCTCTACCGACAATGGCGTGAAAATCCTAACGTCATAAATTGAAACATCTTTGTTGGTACCCGGAACAGATGCAAAGAAGTTATCCACAAAACCAAAGAGTCACATAATTGAAGAATTAAAAACAAACTTCTCGCCTGCCCTAACAATTTATGGCCAGTCGCTAAGGCCATTACTTAAAATTTTAATAAATCTACTATACCACCCATCACGCGGCGAGGTAGTACTATTGCAACATCAGTTGAAAAGCCAACTTGTTAGCTGAACTTCTTGTTTCACATTCTACTGTCGATATCCGAGGGAAAATACCACCAACTAATCCTAGTGCAATTATGAATGCGTGATATTTTCTTCAGACAACGTATCATAAAACTGATTTTAATGAAGCTAGACACCAAAAAAGTTTCTGGCGCTAAAAAAAAATGCGCTAGAGAACAAACACCAGATTTCTGAAGACTTTTCAACCTATCCTACAGAAAGTGAATATTTTCTTCCGGCTGGAAATACGCTACAGTTCAGCTAATATCTATAAAAGGCAAAAAGACCTTTCTAATAACTACCGACCAGTCGCACTTCTTTCAATAATATTGAAAGTAATGGAGAAAGATATCAGTCAGCCTCTTATAAAATATTTTCATCACTTTGAACGCTCGAACATCGGCTGCTCATGCAAATCTCCGCAGACAGCAGGAAGTCTTTCAACTTAACAAAGACCTGGAAGAATTTCTATCTTGAGGTGACAGTAACCAAATAGAATTTAAAGCTACGAAAATCTAAGCGGCAGTCTTTTGTAAAAAATTAACGTTGCTGGTCCCGATATAGTTATGTCGGGGTACTCTATTCCTGTACCATCGTCACCTAATTTGCTAGGCGTGAATTTGGAGCAAATATGTCTGCATAAACATGTTTCAAGCATAACAAGGAGGGCTTCTCAAAAAACTTGGAATATTATTTCGAACTAGAAAGTTTTACGCTCCACAACAACTGTTAATTCCGTACAAGGCTCAAATTCGACCTATGGAATACTGCTACCTTGTTTGGGGCTTTGCTCCCAAACATACACTGCATTTGCTGTATTCTATTCAGAAGAAAGCTCTGCGCCTTATTGGAGACCCAGAACCTTGATTCCTTGGAACATCGATGAACGGTTGGCAACTTGAGTCTATTCTACAAGTATTTCCATGGGAAGTGTTCAGTAGATGTAGCCAGCTTAATTTTTCGAAAAGCGGTGCATGCTAGGAATACGCGTCGCGCTAATACATCCATATGAAGTTCAACTTGTCACCCTTGTACAACCCTTTTCAAGCAGTCTTTTATATAGAGAATCTCATCGCTTTGGAATGATTTGCCAAGGACTGCGTTTCCCACCGATCGACAAGTCGATCTCGAGAAAAAAATTCCGATATAGAACTATTCATAGATTTTGTTTTAGGTAACTAAAACAAAATGTAATGAATAAACTACTAAAATTTATTCGATCCACAATTAGGCCAGAATAACCCCCTCATCACTTTCTTTTATCGTAATAACCCCCTGCTAGCGGCAAAAGGCGGCTTTATCAAAGGAACGCGCGGTACTTGTCAAAGAAAAGCCGCGTTTTTGATTCCCGCTGATTTTTCTAGACACTTCGGGCGGCGTGTTTGACGGGAACATTCGAGACTTCGTTCGCGCCGATATAAATGTTGCGCCTGCAGGAATAAGAGTCAGTCTGAGTTGTAACTTGAAGGCGATACATCGATACAAAGTTTATTAATAAATAGTCCAAAATGTGTGCGGCGAAGAAAAGTGAAACTTATCATTTTCATAACGATTGGGAGGAAGAATTTTTCTTTTGTATGGTAAAGGATAAGTGCATTTGTCTCATTTGCCGTGCATCAGTTGCAATACCTAAGCGTGGGAACTTAGAGAGGCATCATAAAACGGTTCATAAAAACTATGAAAAGAATTTTCCGTCACAGAGTGAATTAAGAAAACGAAAAGTACGTGATTTGATAACTTGTTTGAAAAAAAGAACAAACCATGTTCACAAGACCAGCCAAACAACCAAAAGCTGCAACGATCGCGTCATTTAAAATATCTCATATACTGGCGAAACACAAGAAACCATTTGATGATGGATTGGTTGTGAAGGAAGCATTTATTGAAGCGGGTGAGACTTTATTTGGAGATTTTAAAAATAAAACAGAGATTATGTCTGCTATTAGAAAACTTCAGTCATCTCGTCCGACTGTCACAAGGCGTGTTGAAGTCATGAGTCAGGACATGGCAGATAAACTAAAACATGATATCATGGAATGTACATACTTTTCTTTACAGTTCGACGAATCCACCGATATGAGACACTGCCCAGCTATGTATTTTTATTCGAATGGTATTCAATGACATGTCGGCTAAGGAAGAGTTTTTGACAATGATTCCTCTGAAAGGAAAGACCCGTGGCGAAGATATATATGACGTTTTCTTCAATTTTGTAACAAACTACAAGCTACCAATATATAAACTAGAGTGCATTACAACCGATGGAGCACCAGCAATGACTGGAAACAAAAACGGTTTTGTGGCAGTGTGTTGAGCTAATGATGATTTCCCTTCATTTTTCTCCTTCCATTGCATTATACATCAACAAGTTTTGTGTTCAAAAGTTCTAAACATGGAGGAGATTATGGGCATTGCAATAAAAATTGTGAATTCTATCCGTGCACGTAGCTTGCAACGACGGCTCTTTAAATTGCAGTTGGAAGATAGTGAGTTAGCTGAACACACTGATTTAGTTCTTCACACGGACGTCAGGTGATTGAGTCGCGGAAAATTCCTAGAAAGGTTTTAAGAATTATTGCCGAAATAACAGCTTTTCTGGACGAAAGAGGTGATGACACTCAGATGCTGAAAAACGGAAAATGGCTGACTGATTTGGCATTTTTGACAGACATGACAATGCATTTAAACACCATTAATTTGGAGCTTCAAGGTAAAGGAAAAAACTATTATTGAGATGATTAGCGCAATAAACGCATTGAAAAGTAAATTGCAACTTATGAACTGAAAAGAAAGGATCTGAAAAATTTTCCGTCTTTGAAAGCAAGGATTCCTCAGTTGAATTATGATATTTGTGAGGCAGAATTATCAAATATTTTGGGCCAATTCGAAATACGTTTTTATGATTTCAGTAAATTGGCAAATATCATCGCATCATTTATGAGTTATCCTTTTTCGTGTAAAAACATTGAGGAATTAGCTACTGAAATAGCAAGTCAGTTTAACATGGACTCATGTTCTGTTGAAAATGAGTTAGTGCAGATTATATCAGATATACATCTCAAAGCCACCGCATCTGATACAAAATTCTTGTGTTTTATATCTGAAGATAAATATCCGAATCTAAGGCAAATCGCCCTTCAACTGACGGCAATGTTTGGGTCAACTTACTTGTGCGAGTCTGCATTTTCTGAAATGAAGATAATTAAGTCAAAATATCGCAATCGACTAACTGACGAACATATGTTATAATGCTTGCGATTAGCACTCGATAATTACGTACCATCTTATGAAAAGTATGCTGAGGACATGCAGTGCCACGCTTCAACATCCAAAGTCACTCTTTAGTTAAGTTTAGATACTAGAACTCGTTTGTTTTGTAAGAACCAATAAACTCGCAATTTTGAATAATTATGAGTTTTCTCATTGACATTTTAGAGCAGACCTACACTTACGTTGACTAAAAAAATGCAATTGTGCGGAAAACTAATATCTATGCCACGATACACCCTACCTGCATCACACTTACTTGCAGCCTCTCAGAGTCGATCGATCGTAGTCTAACAATATTGAGGTAGATCGTCAGCAGTTCAAGTTTGAGCACCCCTGGCTTACAGTATCACCAAGTTGTATAATGTTAAGGCATCAATATCTCTGCTGTCATTCTTTTACTACAACAAAGTTCATAAAATAATTCATTTAATTAGAGTTTATTTCCAGATCTTTTGAAGCTTAACTGGCTAGTTTCTACATTCTAATCTTGTTCAAAATTAAATATAATTATTATTAACTATTACGGCATTTCTTTATTGCCAATTGTTTATAAGATATTTGGGTGAATAATTACGGACAAACTTTTTTAAAAGCTTTAAATACAAAAATCAGCAGAGCAGCATTGTTTTCTCGGAGAAACATCAACTGCTACCAATTCAAACATTTTCTAGCAGCATTAAGTTAATAACATTATTATTATTACTTATTATTTAATTATTATTATTACTTATGAAGAAAACGAATTTTTATGTATAATTTTGTACCATATGGAGTATAAACTTGGTAAGTAGTGGTAGTATATAAATACATTTAAGAATGCCACGAAACAAAGAAATACTCTGTTAACGAATAATTTGGTTCAACCAGAAGACCAAACTTCGCTATGTTTTGACCCAGAATGAAGCTTATATTCCAGAATTTTTTATATGTTTAATTGTCATTCTGCTAATCCGCTTATTGTTGCCTTTTTACTTGTTATTCTAGGTGATTGTTTACCTGCTTAACTATAGGTGAGATTGAATAACTTTTAATATTCTTCTGTTCTTTTATCTGGCTACCTTTTCCTATTCCCCTGTCTTGTCTACATAAACGTATGGTGTCACTAAATAATATCTCAAAAATATTTTATTACAAAGTATACATACAGATTCTTATCATAAATCCAGTAAAATGAAACCAAATACCATGTAAATATCCTAACACTCAACTTCTAAAAGAGCTTCTATCCCTAACCGCGTTATAAATTATAGTATAGGATAACAAAGCACTCTCCAACTCATTGAATGAAAGTTGCAGTCATTTTTGGACCCAAATCCTCTAAAAACTTTTACCGTATTATTAAATTTGAATTCGGAGTTACTGCAAACATCAATTTGAATATTTCTGGCCAATCAAACAAGAAAACTTCTGCCGTTTACCCGTAAAAACATTTAAAAAGTATTCTTCGTCTTTCTGCTCGTCGAAGGTAATTAGGATCTCTCAGTTTTTGACCCAGAGTCGAAATTTCTAGACAGAATAAAATTATTGTAAACAATGAGGTCTCGTAGAATGGAAGCTTCCACGAGTTACATTAGATTAATTTTTCATCGTTTCGCCTATGATTGAATTGTATACTAATACAAAGAAAAAGTAGCTGTACCACTGAACTTTCAGATTATCAAAAACCAACTCGATTCCTAGCCGCTACATTACATATTACTCCTCGCACTAATATTTAGAACTATCCATAATAAATGAAAATTAGACCTCATTAAAGAGAGAAAATGACCTGTGCTCTAAGTGCACTGCATTGACGATATCAGACAGGGTTTTAACCATTTGAAAAATCCAACTTCTTGGCAAAATTGTAATAAGAATCTAGCAGTAGCTATAATAGTTTACTCTACATACATAGTACAATATAAAAGGTACCTAAATTATTTTAAAAAAATTTATTCGCACAAATTTGAACACTCGTAATACTTCAGTTAAACAAAACCTACACTACAATATATTTTTAAAATAAATATATACATAAAATTCCCTGTTCCTGTAGTACGGTATTTGTTGGATCAATATCCATTAGAATTAAGGAACGTGATAGTTATAATAAAAGATAAACAAATTGTCCAACTAGTTTAGTTAAAAAATCAATACTCTATAGAACACCAAGGTTCTTCAGATCCTGTAAACAAAAAATTAGGAAATAAATCGAAATTTACGAACATTCTATCAACAACACTATCAGAGATTCAAGATATAGTCTGAATTATACGTAAAATCTGAATATTAAACTGAGTCCACAGTTAATAAAATTATTATTATTAGTTATTATTTAATTATTATTATTACGAAGAAGAATTTTTATGTATAATTTTGTGCCATTTGGAGTACTGGTAATATACAAATAAATTTAGGAATGCAACGGGACAAAGCTCTGTTAACGAATAATTCAACCAGAAGATAACCAAACTTCGCCATGTTTTAACGCAAAATGAATTTTATACTCGAAAAATTTTTATATGTTTATTTATCATTCTGCTAATCCGCTTATTGTTGCATTTTATCTGTTATTCTAGGTTATTATTTTCCTGCTTAACTGTAAGTGAGATTGCATAACTTTAAATATTCTTCTGTTCCATTATCTAGCTGCCTTTATCTATCCCTCTGTCTTGTTTACATAAACGTATTGTGTCACTAAATAGTATCCCAAAAATATTTGATTACAAAGTATACATACAGATTCTTAGCATAAATCCAGTAAAATGAAACCAAATATCCTAACACTCAACTTCTAAAAGAGCTTCTATCCCTAACCGCGTTATAAATTATAATATAGGATAACAAAGCACTCTCCAACTCATTGAATGAAAGTTGCAGTCATTTTTGGACCCAAATCCTCTAAAAACTTTTACCGTATTATTAAATTTGAATACGGAGTTACTGCAAACATCGATTTGAATATTTTTGGCCAATCAAACAAGAAAACTTTTGCCGTTTACCCTTAAAATCATTTAAAAAGTATTTTTCGTCTTTCTGCTCGTCGAAGGTAATTAGGATCTCTCAGTTTTTGACCCAGAGTCGAGATCTCTAGATAGAATAAAATTATTGTAAACAATGAGGTCTCGTGGAACGGAAGCTTCCACGAGTTTGGTTAGACGAGAAATCATTATCATGAGATTGGCTATATTAAATTAGATCAATTTTTCATCGTTTCGCCTATGATTGAATTGTGTACTGATACAAAGAAAAAGTAGCTGTACCACAGAACTTTCAGATTATCAAAAACCGACTCGATTCCTAGCTGCTACATTACATATCACTCCTCGCACTAATATTTAGAACTATCCATAATAAATGAAAATTAGACCTCATTAGAGAGAGAAAATGACCTGTGCTCTAAGTGCACTGCATTGACGATATTAGACAGGGTTTTAACCATTTGAAAAATCCAACTTCTTGGCAAAATTGTAATAAGAATCTAGCAGTAGCTATAACAGTTTACTCTACATACATAGTACAATATAAAAGTTACCTAAATTATTTTGAAAAATTTATTCGCACAAATTTGAACACTCGTAATACTTCAGTTAAACAAAACCCTCAATACAATATATTTTTAAAATAAATATATACATAAAATTCCCTGTTCCTGTAGTACGGTATTTGTTGGATCAATATCCATTAGAATTAAGGAACGTGATAGTTATAATAAAAGATAAACAAATTGTCCAAACAGCTTAGTTAAAAATCAACACTCAACTTCTAAAAGAGCTTCTATCCCTAACCGCGTTATAAATTATAATATAGGACAACAAAGCACTCTCCAACTCATTGAATGAAAGTTGCAGTCATTTTTGGACCCAAATCCTCTAAAAACTTTTACCGTATTATTAAATTTGAATTCGGAGTTACTGCAAACATTAATTTGAATATTTTTGGCCAATCAAACAAGAAAACTTTTGCCGTTTACCCTTAAAATCATTTAAAAAGTATTTTTCGTCTTTCTGCTCGTCGAAGGTAATTAGGATCTCTCAGTTTTTGACCCAGAGTCGAAATCTCTAGATAGAATAAAATTATTGTAAACAATGAGGTCTCGTGGAACGGAAGCTTCCACGAGTTTGGTTAGACGAGAAATCATTATCATGAGATTGGCTATATTAAATTAGATCAATTTTTCATCGTTTCGCCTATGATTGAATTGTGTACTGATACAAAGAAAAAGTAGCTGTACCACAGAACTTTCAGATTATCAAAAACCGACTCGATTCCTAGCTGCTACATTACATATCACTCCTCGCACTAATATTTAGAACTATCCATAATAAATGAAAATTAGACCTCATTAGAGAGAGAAAATGACCTGTGCTCTAAGTGCACTGCATTAACGATATTAGACAGGGTTTTAACCATTTTAAAAATTCAACTTCTTGGCAAAATTGTAATAAGAATCTAGCAGTAGCTATAACAGTTTACTCTACATACATAGTACAATATAAAAGGTACCTAAATTATTTTGAAAAATTTATTCGCACAAATTTGAACACTCGTAATACTTCAGTTAAACAAAACCTCCACTACAATATATTTTTAAAATAAATATATACATAAAATTCCCTGTTCCTGTAGTACGGTATTTGTTGGATCAATATCCATTAGAAGTAAGGAACGTGATAGTTATAATAAAAGATAAACAAATTGTCTAACCAGCTTAGTTAAAAATCAATACTCTATAGAACACCAAGGTTCTTCAGATCCTGTAAACAAAAAATTAGGAAATAAATCGAAATTTACGCACATTCTATCAACAACATTATCAGAGATTCAAGATATAGTCTGAATTATACGTAAAATCTGAATATTAAACTGAGTCCACAGTTAATAAAATTATTATTATTAGTTATTATTTAATTATTATTATTACTTATTAAGAAGAAGAATTTTTATGCATAATTTTGTGCCATTTGGAGTACTGGTAATATACAAATAAATTTAAGAATGCAACGGGACAAAGCTTTGTTACCGAATAATTCAACCAGAAGATAACCAAATTTCGCCATGTTTTAACGCAAAAATGAATTTTATACTCGAAAAATTTTTATGTGTTTATTTATCATTCTGCTAATCCGCTTATTGTTGCCTTTTTATCTGTTATTCTAGGTTATTATTTTCCTGCTTAACTGTAAGTGAGATTGCATAACTTTAAATATTCTTCTGTTCCATTATCTAGCTGCCTTTATCTGTCCCTCTGTCTTGTTTACATAAACGTATTGTGTCACTAAATAGTATCCTAAAAATATTTGATTACAAAGTATACATACAGATTCTTAGCATAAATCCAGTAAAATGAAACCAAATATCCCAACACTCAACTTCTAAAAGAGCTTCTATCCCTAACCGCGTTATAAATTATAATATAGGACAACAAAGCACTCTCCAACTCATTGAATGAAAGTTGCAGTCATTTTTGGACCCAAATCCTCTAAAAACTTTTACCGTATTATTAAATTTGAATTCGGAGTTACTGCAAACATTAATTTGAATATTTTTGGCCAATCAAACAAGAAAACTTTTGCCGTTTACCCTTAAAATCATTTAAAAAGTATTTTTCGTCTTTCTGCTCGTCGAAGGTAATTAGGATCTCTCAGTTTTTGACCCAGAGTCGAAATCTCTAGATAGAATAAAATTATCGTAAACAATGGGGTCTCGTGGAACGGAAGCTTCCACGAGTTTGGTTAGACGAGAAATCATTATCATGAGATTGGCTATATTAAATTAGATCAATTTTTCATCGTTTCGCCTATGATTGAATTGTGTACTGATACAAAGAAAAAGTAGCTGTACCACAGAACTTTCAGATTATCAAAAACCGACTCGATTCCTAGCTGCTACATTACATATCACTCCTCGCACTAATATTTAGAACTATCCATAATAAATGAAAATTAGACCTCATTAGAGAGAGAAAATGACCTGTGCTCTAATTGCACTGCATTGACGATATTAGACAGGGTTTTAACCATTTGAAAAATCCAACTTCTTGGCAAAATTGTAATAAGAATCTAGCAGTAGCTATAACAGCTGACTCTACATACATAGTACAATATAAAAGGTACCTAAATTATTTAAAAAAATTTATTCGCACAAATTTGAACACTCGTAATACTTCAGTTAAACAAAACATACACTACAATATATTTTTAAAATAAATAAATACATAAAATTCCCTGTTCCTGTAGTACGGTATTTGTTGGATCAATATCCATTAGAATTAAGGAACGTGATATTTATAATAAAAGATAAACCAATTGTCCAACTAGCTTAGTTAAAAATCAATACTCTATAGAACACCAAGGTTCTTCAGATCCTGTAAACAAAAAATTAGGAAATAAATCGAAATTTACGAACATTCTATCAACAACATTATCAGAGATTCAAGATATAGTCTGAATTATACATAAAATCTGAATATTAAACTGAGTCCACAGTTACTAAAATTATTATTATTAATTATTATTTAATTATTATTATTACTTATTAAGAAGAAGAATTTTTATGCATAATTTTGTGCCATTTGGAGTACTGGTAATATACAAATAAATTTAAGAATGCAACGGGACAAAGCTTTGTTAACGAATAATTCAACCAGAAGATAACCAAATTTCGCCATGTTTTAACGCAAAATGAATTTTATACTCGAAAAATTTTTATGTGTTTATTTATCATTCTGCTAATCCGCTTATTGTTGCCTTTTTATCTGTTATTCTAGGTTATTATTTTCCTGCTTAACTGGAAGTGAGATTGCATAACTTTAAATATTCTTCTGTTCCATTATCTAGCTGCCTTTATCTATCCCTCTGTCTTGTTTACATAAACGTATTGTGTCACTAAATAGTATCCCAAAAATATTTGATTACAAAGTATACATACAGATTCTTACCATAAATCCAGTAAAATGAAACCAAATATCCTAACACTCAACTTCTAAGAGCTTCTATCCCTAACCGCGTTATAAATTATAATATAGGATAACAAAGCAATCTCCAACTCATTGAATGAAAGTTGCAGTCATTTTTGGACCCAAATCCTCTAAAAACTTTTACCGTATTATTAAATTTGAATTCGGAGTTACTGCAAACATCGATTTGAATATTTTTGGCCAGTCAAACAAGAAAACTTTTGCCGTTTACCCTTAAAATCATTTAAAAAGTATTTTTCGTCTTTCTGCTCGTCAAAGGTAATTAGGATCTCTCAGTTTTTGACCCAGAGTCGAAATTTCTAGATAGAATAAAATTATTGTAAACAATGGGGTCTCGTGGAACGGAAGCTTCCACGAGTTTGGTTAGACGAGAAATCATTATCATGAGATTGGCTATGTTACATTAGATCAATTTTTCATCGTTTCGCCTATGATTGAATTGTGTACTGATACAAAGAAAAAGTAGCTGTACCACGGAACTTTTAGATTATCAAAAACCAACTCGATTCCTAGCTGCTACATTACATATCACTCCTCGCACTAATATTTAGAACTATCCATAATAAATGAAAATTAGACCTCATTAGAGAGAGAAAATGACCTGTGCTCTAAGTGCACTGCATTGACGTTATTAGACAGGATTTTAACCATTAGAAAAATCCAACTTCTTGGCAAAATTGTAATAAGAATCTAGCAGTAGCTATAACAGCTGACTCTACATACATAGTACAATATAAAAGGTACCTAAATTATTTTAAAAAATTTATTCGCACAAATTTGAACACTTGTAATACTTCAGTTAAACAAAACATACACTACAATATATTTTTAAAATAAATAAATACATAAAATTCCCTGTTCCTGTAGTACGGTATTTGTTGGATCAATATCCATTAGAATTAAGGAACGTGATAGTTATAATAAAAGATAAACCAATTGTCCAACTAGCTTAGTTAAAAATCAATACTCTATAGAACACCAAGGTTCTTCAGACCCTCTAAACAAAAAATTTGGAAATAAATCGAAATTTACAAACATTCTATCAACAGCATTATCAGAGATTCAAGGTATAGTCTGAATTATACGTAAAATCTGAATAATAAACTGAGTCCACAGTTAATAAAATTATTATTATTAGTTATTATTTAATTATTATTATTTCTTATTAAGAAGAAGAATTTTTATGTATAATTTTGTGCCATTTAGAGTACTGGTAATATACAAATAAATTTAAGAATGCAACGGGACAAAGCTCTGTTAACGAATAATTCAACCAGAAGATAACCAAATTTCGCCATGTTTTAACGCAAAATGAATTTTATACTCGAAAGTTTTTTATATGTTTATTTATCATTCTGCTAATCCGCTTATTGTTGCCTTTTTATCTGTTATTCTAGGTTATTATTTTCCTGCTTAACTGTAAGTGTGATTGCATAACTTTAAATATTCTTCTGTTCCATTATCTAGCTGCCTTTATCTATCCCTCTGTCTTGTTTACATAAACGTACTATGCCACTAAATAGTATCCCAAAAATATTTGATTACAAAGTATACATACAGATTCTTAGCATAAATCCAGTAAAATGAAACAAAATATCCTAACACTCAACTTCTAAAAGAGCTTCTATCTCTAACCGCGTTATAAATTATAATATAGGATAACAAAGCACTCTCCAACTCATTGAATGAAAGTGAAAGCAGTCATTTTTGGACCCAAATCCTCTAAAAACTTTTACCGTATTATTAAATTTGAATTCGGAGTTACTGCAAACATCAATTTGAATATTTTTGGCCAATCAAACAAGAAAACTTTTGCCGTTTACCCTTAAAATCATTTAAAAAGTATTCTTCGCCTTTCTGCTCGTCGAAGGTAATTAGGATCTCTCAGTTTTTGACCCAGAGTCGAAATTTCTAGATAGAATAAAAGTATTGTAAACAATGAGGTCTCGTGGAACGGAAGCTTCCACGAGTTTGGTTAGACGAGAAATCATTATCATGAGATTGGCTATGTTACATTAGATCAATTTTTCATAGTTTCGCCTATGATTGAATTGTGTACTGATACAAAGAAAAAGTAGCTGTACCACAGAACTTTCAGATTATCAAAAACCGACTCGATTCCTAGCTGCTACATTACATATCACTCCTCGCACTAATATTTAGAACTATCCATAATAAATGAAAATTAGACCTCATTAGAGAGAGAAAATGACCTGTGCTCTAAGTGCACTTCATTAACGATATTAGACAGGTTTTTAACCATTTTAAAAATTCAACTTCTTGGCAAAATTGTAATAAGAATCTAGCAGTAGCTATAACAGTTTACTCTACATACATAGTACAATATAAAAGGTACCTAAATTATTTTGAAAAATTTATTCGCACAAATTTGAACACTCGTAATACTTCAGTTAAACAAAACCTCCACTACAATATATTTTTAAAATAAATATATACATAAAATTCCCTGTTCCTGTAGTACGGTATTTGTTGGATCAATATCCATTAGAAGTAAGAAACGTGATAGTTATAATAAAAGATAAACAAATTGTCTAACCAGCTTAGTTAAAAATCAATACTCTATAGAACACCAAGGTTCTTCAGATCCTGTAAACAAAAAATTAGGAAATAAATCGAAATTTACGCACATTCTATCAACAACATTATCAAAGATTCAAGATATAGTCTGAATTATACGTAAAATCTGAATATTAAACTGAGTCCACAGTTAATAAAATTATTATTATTAGTTATTATTTAATTATTATTATTACTTATTAAGAAGAAGAATTTTTATGTATAATTTTGTGCCATTTGGAGTACTGGTAATATACAAATAAATTTAAGAATGCAACGGGACAAAGCTTTGTTAACGAATAGTTCAACCAGAAGATAACCAAATTTCGCCATGTTTTAACGCAAAATGAATTTTATATTCGAAAAATTTTTATGTGTTTATTTATCATTCTGCTAATCCGCTTATTGTTACCTTTTTATCTGTTATTCTAGGTTATTATTTTCCTGCTTAACTGTAAGTGAGATTGCATAACTTTAAATATTCTTCTGTTCCATTATCTAGCTGCCTTTATCTATCCCTCTGTCTTGTTTACATAAACGTATTGTGTCACTAAATAGTATCCCAAAAATATTTGATTACAAAGTATACATACAGATTCTTAGCATAAATCCAGTAAAATGAAACCAAATATCCTAACACTCAACTTCTAAAAGAGCTTCTATCCCGAACCGCGTTATAAATTATAATATAGGACAACAAAGCACTCTCCAACTTATTGAATGAAAGTTGCAGTCATTTTTGGACCCAAGTCCTCTAAAAACTTTTACCGTATTATTAAATTTGAATTCGGAGTTACTGCAAACATTAATTTGAATATTTTTGGCCAATCAAACAAGAAAACTTTTGCCGTTTACCCTTAAAATCATTTAAAAAGTATTTTTCGTCTTTCTGCTCGTCCAAGGTAATTAGGATCTCTCAGTTTTTGACCCAGAGTCGAAATCTCTAGATAGAATAAAATTATTGTAAACAATGAGGTCTCGTGGAACGGAAGCTTCCACGAGTTTCGTTAGACGAGAAATCATTATCATGAGATTGGCTATATTAAATTAGATCAATTTTTCATCGTTTCGCCTATGATTGAATTGTGTACTGATACAAAGAAAAAGTAGCTGTACCACAGAACTTTCAGATTATCAAAAACCGACTCGATTCCTAGCTGCTACATTACATATCACTCCTCGCACTAATATTTAGAACTATCCATAATAAATGAAAATTAGACCTCATTAGAGAGAGAAAATGACCTGTGCTCTAAGTGCACTTCATTAACGATATTAGACAGGGTTTTAACCATTTTAAAAATTCAACTTCTTGGCAAAATTGTAATAAGAATCTAGCAGTAGCTATAACAGTTTACTCTACATACATAGTACAATATAAAAGGTACCTAAATTATTTTGAAAAATTTATTCGCACAAATTTGAACACTCGTAATACTTCAGTTAAACAAAACCTCCACTACAATATATTTTTAAAATAAATATATACATAAAATTCCCTGTTCCTGTAGTACGGTATTTGTTGGATCAATATCCATTAGAAGTAAGAAACGTGATAGTTATAATAAAAGATAAACAAATTGTCTAACCAGCTTAGTTAAAAAATCAATACTCTATAGAACACCAAGGTTCTTCAGATCCTGTAAACAAAAAATTAGGAAATAAATCGAAATTTACGCACATTCTATCAACAACATTATCAAAGATTCAAGATATAGTCTGAATTATACGTAAAATCTGAATATTAAACTGAGTCCACAGTTAATAAAATTATTATTATTAGTTATTATTTAATTATTATTATTACTTATTAAGAAGAAGAATTTTTATGTATAATTTTGTGCCATTTGGAGTACTGGTAATATACAAATAAATTTAAGAATGCAACGGGACAAAGCTTTGTTAACGAATAGTTCAACCAGAAGATAACCAAATTTCGCCATGTTTTAACGCAAAATGAATTTTATATTCGAAAAATTTTTATGTGTTTATTTATCATTCTGCTAATCCGCTTATTGTTACCTTTTTATCTGTTATTCTAGGTTATTATTTTCCTGCTTAACTGTAAGTGAGATTGCATAACTTTAAATATTCTTCTGTTCCATTATCTAGCTGCCTTTATCTATCCCTCTGTCTTGTTTACATAAACGTATTGTGTCACTAAATAGTATCCCAAAAATATTTGATTACAAAGTATACATACAGATTCTTAGCATAAATCCAGTAAAATGAAACCAAATATCCTAACACTCAACTTCTAAAAGAGCTTCTATCCCGAACCGCGTTATAAATTATAATATAGGACAACAAAGCACTCTCCAACTTATTGAATGAAAGTTGCAGTCATTTTTGGACCCAAGTCCTCTAAAAACTTTTACCGTATTATTAAATTTGAATTCGGAGTTACTGCAAACATTAATTTGAATATTTTTGGCCAATCAAACAAGAAAACTTTTGCCGTTTACCCTTAAAATCATTTAAAAAGTATTTTTCGTCTTTCTGCTCGTCCAAGGTAATTAGGATCTCTCAGTTTTTGACCCAGAGTCGAAATCTCTAGATAGAATAAAATTATTGTAAACAATGAGGTCTCGTGGAACGGAAGCTTCCACGAGTTTCGTTAGACGAGAAATCATTATCATGAGATTGGCTATATTAAATTAGATCAATTTTTCATCGTTTCGCCTATGATTGAATTGTGTACTGATACAAAGAAAAAGTAGCTGTACCACAGAACTTTCAGATTATCAAAAACCGACTCGATTCCTAGCTGCTACATTACATATCACTCCTCGCACTAATATTTAGAACTATCCATAATAAATGAAAATTAGACCTCATTAGAGAGAGAAAATGACCTGTGCTCTAAGTGCACTGCATTGACGATATTAGACAGGGTTTTAATCATTTGAAAAATCCAACTTCTTGGCAAAATTGTAATAAGAATCTAGCAGTAGCTATAACAGCTGACTCTACATACATAGTACAATATAAAAGGTACCTAAATTATTTTAAAAAATTTATTCGCACAAATTTGAACACTCGTAATACTTCAGTTAAACAAAACATACACTACAATATATTTTTAAAATAAATAAATACATAAAATTCCCTGTTCCTGTAGTACGGTATTTGTTGGATCAATATCCATTAGAATTAAGGAACGTGATAGTTATAATAAAAGATAAACCAATTGTCCAACTAGCTTAGTTAAAAATCAATACTCTATAGAACACCAAGGTTCTTCAGATCCTGTAAACAAAAAATTAGGAAATAAATCGAAATTTACGAACATTCTATCAACAACATTATCAGAGATTCAAGATATAGTCTGAATTATACATAAAATCTGAATATTAAACTGAGTCCACAGTTACTAAAATTATTATTATTAATTATTATTTAATTATTATTATTACTTATTAAGAAGAAGAATTTTTATGCATAATTTTGTGCCATTTGGAGTACTGGTAATATACAAATAAATTTAAGAATGCAACGGGACAAAGCTTTGTTAACGAATAATTCAACCAGAAGATAACCAAATTTCGCCATGTTTTAACGCAAAATAAATTTTATACTCGAAAAATTTTTATGTGTTTATTTATCATTCTGCTAATCCGCTTATTGTTGCCTTTTTATCTGTTATTCTAGGTTATTATTTTCCTGCTTAACTGTAAGTGAGATTGCATAACTTTAAATATTCTTCTGTTCCATTATCTAGCTGCCTTTATCTATCCCTCTGTCTTGTTTACATAAACGTATTGTGTCACTAAATAGTATCCCGAAAATATTTGATTACAAAGTATACATACAGATTCTTAGCATAAATCCAGTAAAATGAAACCAAATATCCTAACACTCAACTTCTAAAAGAGCTTCTATCCCTAATCGCGTTATAAATTATAATATAGGACAACAAAGCACTCTCCAACTCATTGAATGAAAGTTGCAGTCATTTTTGGACCCAAATCCTCTAAAAACTTTTACCGTATTATTAAATTTGAATTCGGAGTTACTGCAAACATCGGTTTGAATATTTTTGGCCAGTCAAACAAGAAAACTTTTGCCGTTTACCCTTAAAATCATTTAAAAAGTATTTTTCGTCTTTCTGCTCGTCAAAGGTAATTAGGATCTCTCAGTTTTTGACCCAGAGTCGAAATTTCTAGATAGAATAAAATTATTGTAAACAATGGGGTCTCGTGGAACGGAAGCTTCCACGAGTCTGGTTAGACGAGAAATCATTATCATGAGATTGGCTATATTAAATTTGATCAATTTTTCATCGTTTCGCCTATGATTGAATCGTGTACTGATACAAAGAAAAAGTACCACAGAACTTTCAGATTATGAAAAACCGACTCGATTCCTAGCTGCTACATTACATATCACTCCTCGCACTAATATTTAGAACTATCCATAATAAATGAAAATTAGACCTCATTAGAGAGAGAAAATGACCTGTGCTCTAAGTGCACTGCATTGACGATATTAGACAGGGTTTTAACCATTTGAAAAATCCAACTTCTTGGCAAAATTGTAATAAGAATCTAGCAGTAGCTATAACAGTTTACTCTACATACATAGTACAATATAAAAGTTACCTAAATTATTTTGAAAAATTTATTCGCACAAATTTGAACACTCGTAATACTTCAGTTAAACAAAACCCTCAATACAATATATTTTTAAAATAAATATATACATAAAATTCCCTGTTCCTGTAGTACGGTATTTGTTGGATCAATATCCATTAGAATTAAGGAACGTGATAGTTATAATAAAAGATAAACAAATTGTCCAAACAGCTTAGTTAAAAATCAATACTCTATAGAACACCAAGGTTCTTCAGATCCTGTAAACAAAAAATTAGGAAATAAATCGAAATTTACGAACATTCTATCAACAACATTATCAGAGATTCAAGGTATATTCTGAATTATACGTAAAATCTGAATATTAAACTGAGACACGGTTTGATGAACTCCAGCCAACTTGTGTTTGTTTGGGTGCAATCAGGGCTCTTATCTGGAAGAACAAAAGTACTTGAAGATACTTCTTGTCATCGTGGACTATCTAATCCAAAGAACTATGATTTCCTATTAACTACTCATACTTGGATTAAATTTTTTTCCTCATAAAATGGTATTTTTATTATTTTTATTCCACTACAGTATAAATTAATTTTTTTCGTAACTCAATCGTGCAAAATCGTTTGCTTACTATTAAAAGAATTGTCCTGGATTATTTTGGTGCTCCGGATACTAAGATATAGGTTTTTCATTGCGTTACAGTCTGTCAAGTAAGAACGTGTCCGCTCGCATTCTTGAAAAAATGTGTTTCGAGAAAAATTTTTACCATCAATGTATTCTTTGGTGTGCTAACAATGGCGCAATTACCTTAGTCTAATTGTCTCTTACATCAATAATCGCCTGACATTTTTGAGGCATCCTGTCGACGAGATTTTCTGTATTCTCGCACGGCAATAATCTCCAAAATTTTCGAGCCTCAGGAGACAACTGAGTCGAAGTAATTTTCGCCCAGCAAAAATGTCTTCACCGTGCTTCGAAATTTGACATCATGAGTACGAAGATGTTGTCGAATGGTCTCATGGGACACATTCAAACCTGATTTTCTTAATTCTGCCGCTCCTTGACGCAGCGTAATTTCGGGTCCCGTGAAAACAAAGACACGATTCGTTTTTCAACTTTCGGAGTGACTTTGCCTACCGAATCACGTTTTGGCAAGTTGTTGACATTTTTCGTCTCGTTAAAATGATTTACCCACTTTTTTACAAACGATACCGACTTTTTAATATATTTAGGGGCTGCGGAATGTGTCATTTTACGCCCCTTTGGATGGAAACAAAGAGAGACTACCTCAAACCGACGCGCAAACAAGTAATTCATTTTGGATTTTACGTGATTTCGACGAAAGTTCGGAATCCGCTGATTTATTAAAGTGCGTTGTAGACAAAGATTTTTAAGCGAATTAAAAAAATAATTAAACTAAATATTAAAATCTTCTCAACGTAGTTTGAAAGGTAACAATTATGTAAATGTGCGAAAGTTATTGTTATTTCAGCAATAGAAGGTCCCATAAAAAAATATAAACTATTAAAAGACAGCGGAAAAACATGTTGTCTTCAGTTTGATAGCTCCTTATTATTAATTA
This sequence comes from Pachyrhynchus sulphureomaculatus, assembly GCA_019049505.1. Taxonomy (NCBI): domain Eukaryota; kingdom Metazoa; phylum Arthropoda; class Insecta; order Coleoptera; family Curculionidae; genus Pachyrhynchus; species Pachyrhynchus sulphureomaculatus. The sequence continues at coordinate 180,778,837 of CM032456.1, read as the reverse complement.
TTAATTGTTAATAAGTTTCGCACACCCACCTTATGAACTTAAAATATTTTGTTGAATTCTTTTAAAATCAGTTAAAAAATACGGTTAAACTGTTAAATTTAATCAAGGATATTCTTCTTTTTTTATTTTCTAGCTTGGTATTTTTTTTTCACTCCCAGATTTTGCGTTTCTTAATAAATCAGAATCCCTAGATCTCGAAAAGAGGCGGCCATAGCGTAGTGATTAAGGTGTCTGCTTTCTACGCCGAAGACCCAGCTCGAAAAATAATAATAATAAACAAATTTTACGTCTATCATTCCGTTCGGAACCTGTACTACGTCCATATCAAAAACATGGTTTCCAATTTTCAGAGAGGGGTCGTTTAAAATAAATTAACGTATAAGTTTTTGAGGTTTCTTTGGAGTCGAAAAATTTTAGAATTATGTTTTTTTCATTGTTTGTGATTTTAATAGCAATAATATGTAGAGAAAAATGCGAAGGTTTATTTCTAAATATCTTTAAAGCCTCTTACACATTTTTTTGGGATTAATGTTTCACTATGTGATATCTTAATATCGAGTTGTAATGTTTAGATTAAGTTATTGCTTAGTGTGAGACAGTCAAATTCGGTATTTATTTTAGAACTGCGTGTTTGCTAAGGAAGTACTAGATAAATCACTTTACCGATTGTAATAAACAGGTAATTATATGATGAGTTGATTGATTGGTCCGTTACTTTGTGACAGTGTTTGACAATGTAGTTGTACTACGAAATCGCGTTAACGCAATTGTAAAATCTTTACAAATATATTTAGTGACAGTTAACAAAGTAATTAAGTAATTTTATTCTTAATTATATGATGGTATAACGTAAAGATTTTTAGCAGTAACAAAAAATTTCTAGAATATTCCTCCAAACCAACCATTCTAAATTAAATTAGAGACTTAATACACACACTAATTTGAATATTTCAAGTCAAGTAAACAAGAAAATTTTTAGCTTTTAGAAGCACTAAAAAATATTGTTTTCCTTCTTTTTGTGACCCTTAACCCTTTAAGGATAATTAGGTCGTCAGGGAATTAAACCCAAAATTGAAATTACCAAATAAACTTTAAACATTAGCGGCTCGTGGAGAATCTTCCCTTTCTTAATCGGGTTCCTTTGCGAGAAAATCGTGTCATTATTTTAATTAGAGCTTATACGTTTCGGTCTGCTTAAGCCATCATCAGTAGGTTGAACAAAGATGTGATAGGATATATAAAAAAATTAATTATCCTAAGTTAAAAGTACTAATTTTAAACTTAAAACTTACAAACTAGAAAATCCTCAAGTAATAGGACTAATAGACACACACATGTTTTCACATGATACAATCACTAAAATTAAGTATCTTCGCATCTAGCAAAATGTTAAAAACGCTGCGAACTCCTGCCATAAAATTAATAATAATAGTAATTCTGATACATGAGTATTTCTTTGAAAATAATTAGTTATCTCTTTACTTTTAGTTTAACCAGATGATATAAACTATTAATATTTTCGTTAGAAATAATACACTGATAAACCTTTATTTAAAAATTTTCAGAGTTGCGTCCCTGTTATTTCACTACATAGAGTCTAATGACCCATCGTTGAGAGTGTAACTACACATACATTGAAAAAGTTAAAAAAAATCACCTTGCCAGAGAAAATTTTATTGTATGATTTTTCAAATCTTTACGGCACAGACCTATTTTAAAAATTTTGTAATAATTGTTGTGCACTATATTCGGATATATATATATATATATATATATATATATATATATATATATATATATATATATATATATATATATATAAATATATATATATATATATATATATATATATATATATATATATACCAGGTGTACAAGTATGAAATGCGGATTTTTTTTTCTAAAAATACATGTTAAATTCGGAAGAATGATAAAAAGTGCTCCATCGCTTGTTATACATTTTTCCCATCTTTCGGGCAATTTGTGAATACCGCGCCAGTTAAAATCTTCCCCTTTTGCTGCGAACCATTCCTCGAGCCATTTTTTCACATCTTCGTACGAACCAACCGCTGCTCAGCAAGTGCGTGACCCATCGATGCAAACAAGTGGTAATCAGAAGGAGCCAAGTCTGGTGAGTAAGCCGCATGGGGTAGAACTTCCCAGCTGAGTGCTTCCAACGTGTCGCGAACTGGTTATGCCGTATGTGCTGAAGCATTGTTATGAAGAAAAATGACTTTATGTTGCCTCTTTCGGTATTCTGGTCTTTTTTGAACCAGCGAATGGTTCAAATCGGTCAATTGTTGTTGGTAACGTTTAATATTAACCGTTTCCCCAGGTTTTAACAGCTCATAATAGACCACGCCCCTCTGGTCCCACCAAACACGGAGCATCGTCTTTCTGCCAAAGCGATTCGATCTTGCGGTCGATGTGGATGGTGCGCCTGGGTCTACCCATGATTTTTTGCGCTTGAGATTTCAAAATAAATCCACTTTCATCCCCTGATACGACCATGCAAAAACGACTTCCTTTTGTACCGAGCGAACAAAATGTCACACGTGTTTTTGCGCTTTTCCATTTGCCTGTCCTTCAACTTATGTAGTACCTATCTATGGGTCTTCTGAATATTTCCCATCTCTCGTAGCCGAATGGAAACAGCTTGTTGACTAACGCCCAATTGCTCGGCGAGTTGTTTTTGTGTTTGCGAATCATCTTCGTCTAACAATGCTTGCGATTCCACATCTTCGTATTTTTTTAACGGTTTTCCACGTTCCTTGTCTGCAACATCGAAGTCACCACTTTTGAAACGCCGAAACCATCGTTCACACGTATGCAATGGAGCATGTTCAACATAAGCTTCTCGAAGTAATCGGTATGATTCAACAGCCATTTTCTTTAAAAAATTAATACTCTCCGCGAATACTTTTTGTTCGGTATAAATTTCGACACACAACAACACAACACTATGCACACACTTTTCCAATTTATCACTCGTGCGCGTCTGACACTTGTTGATGACACAACAAAATGGCGCAGTGTCAAATATTTATATCACAAACTGCATTGGTGCACCATCTGTTGTCTGAAATCCGCATTTCATACTTGTACACCTGGCATATATATATATATATATATATATATATATATATATATATATATATATATATATATATATATATATGGGTAATTCTCTGTCAACCGGACCCCCCCTCCTGCCCATTACAGGTTTTGAGATAAAATGGTCAGTAGGGGCTCAAAATTTTCGTTGAGATGTCTACTTTTTAATGCCGTATGCTACTTTTGAAAATTCAAGATGTCCGAAGCAATATGGCGGCTAAAAGGGGAAGTGCACCCAAAAAAAAAACGTAAAATTCCGATATTACTGACTTGTAAAAATGAGTTATAGCCGCTTAAAAATGTTCTGTAGGGGCTCAAAATTTTCGTTAAGATGTCTACTTTTTAATGCCGTATGCTACTTTTGAAAATTCAAGATGTCCGAAGCAATATGCCGGCTACAAGGGGAAGAGCACTCAAAAAATACGAAAATTGCAATATTACTAACTTGTAAAAATGAGTTATAAGGGCGTAAAAGTGTACTATAAGTGCTCAAAATTTCCAATTAAACCTCTATTTAACAGTGGAATTTATTGAGGAAATTGTTATTTAAAAATGAAATATTGATTTCATCAATTTTTTAAATGTAATAATAACATAATCAAGGCGTGTAAAAGGCCAAGTTCTAACAAAGCCTAAAGCATCAAATTCCCAAATAATAAAAACTTTACATTGAACATAGCGATAAATATCAATACCAAACCTAACATTGCCTAATGCATCAAACCACAAACCTAACATAGCCTAATCCATCCAACCCCAAACCTAACATAGCCATTTGATTTTTTTAACCATATAATTATTTAGTATAATATCAAAGTAAATCAATATAGAAGCTTTATGTTAGGAACAAAGTTTTATTCATAAAATTAATATTAGTTATAATATTATTTTATTTATTTAGTTATTTACTAACTATTTAATTTAAATAGTTATAATACTATTAGTATTTATATATACTATTAGCCTCGTTGCCTCGTATTTTTTATTAATTTTAACTAAATGCAAGTTATTTTCGTGCCAGATTTCGCTTTTGAATATCTTTTCATGAATATTTCGGTACTAGATGCTACCTCAAAGGAATGGTTACTTAGAATTCCTGTTACTTGCGAAACGTTCTCAAAACGTTTATTTAATTTTCTCCTCATTTTCTGATGATATACTTTATTATAAAAATAAATTTTCAAATCTTTGAAATGTATTAGTGCCCATTTAAGAATCGCTTCAAAAGTTAAAATTGACTCTGTGGGCTTTGCCTAGAGACTTGCTCTACAAGCCTCTCTTTTAAAAAATGCACCAATCCCATCAAACGCACTTTTGCTATGGGCAGTTGTGCTAAAATGCCATTCTGCTTCAACGTTAAAATCAATTTTATGGTTTATTAAATTTGTCATTTGAAATCTATTTTTGAAGTGTTGCTTCGCTCCATCGGTAAGATATACAATCTTTTTTAAGTTAGGTACTTTTTTCTTAATTTCTGGTATTAATTTACCTTGAACCGCATAAACAGCGGCCGTATCATGTTTTAAACTATCCGATAAGAATACGCAGCTCGTATGTTGCAACTTATCATATTTTTTGTAATAATAAATAAATGGAAACACAGTAACTTGGTCGTTATTAAAATGGAAAGCTTGTGCAGCATCTTGAGCATGGCAGGCATAGTTCTGAGAGAAGTCAAACATGACCAGAACTTCGTCTTTCTTAAGATTTTCTTTTTCTCAGAGATAAATGTTGACTGCTGTTTCGTTATAAAAGAATGCGGCTTCAGAACTTTTAGCCTGTAACAAAAGTCATCGACAAAGTCTTCAGTGGACTTTAGTAATGTTTCCATTGTAGATCTGTCGGTACCAGTCCATGAACTGTATTGTAGTTCATAAATTTGATGTTTTTCCAATAAATTATTTAAAAATACTGAGAAGTTTTCAATAGTTGGGCATTTTTCACATTCATTAAGATGACATTCATTTTTTGGATTCTTACAAGTAATTCGTTTTAAGCAATCTTTATAATCGGTAATTGGTTCTTCCAAGTCTTCTGTCAATTTTTTTAAATTTAATGCCTGTATCATGAGTTTGATATTTTGATGAATCGTGCACACGCAAACAATCTGGGTACCAATTGCTCCAGCTAATAAACAATTTTTTGGTTTCAGTTTTGCAAAAGTCGAAAATCCCACTGTTAAATTAAAGAAATCTTTTTTTTTCTTGAAAATTGTTGAAAGTTCATTTCGATAAAATTAAATAATGAAAAAGCTATTTATAATGATTTATAATTATAATAAAAGAAGTAATATGAATAGTTTAGTTAACTAGAAATTCCCATTTTTTTCGTAATTTTTACACCTTTACATTAATATTTTCAACATCTCATTCGAAAGATAATGCTTTTATCTACCTAATAATCATGCTATGTTAGGTTTGGAGTTTGATACATTAGTCTATGTTAGGTTTGTGGTTTGATGAATTAGGTAATGTTAGGTTTAGCATTGATGTTTTTTGCTATGTTCGATGTAAAGATTTTCTTATTTGGGAATTTGATGCTTTAGGCTTTGTTTGGATTGGGCCTTTTACATGACTTTATTATGTTATTATTACATTTAAAAAATTGATGAAATCAATATTTCATTTTTAAATAACAATTTCCTCAATAAATTCCACTGTTAAATAGAGGTTTAATTGGAAATTTTGAGCACTTATAGTACACTTTTACGCCCTTATAACTCATTTTTACAAGTTAGTAATATTGCAATTTTCGTATTTTTTGAGTGCTCTTCCCCTTGTAGCCGCCATATTGCTTCGGACATCTTGAATTTTCAAAAGTAGCATACGGCATTAAAAAGTAGACATCTCAACGAAAATTTTGAGCCCCTACAGAACATTTTTAAGCGGTTATAACTCATTTTTACAAGTCAGTAATATCGGAATTTTACGTTTTTTTTGGGTGCTCTTCCCCTTTTAGCCGCCATATTGCTTCGGACATCTTGAATTTTCAAAAGTAGCATACGGCATTAAAAAAGTAGACATCTCAACGAAAATTTTGAGCCCCTACTGACCATTTTCTCTCAAAACCTGTAATGGGCAGGAGGGGGGGTCCGGTTGACAGAGAATTACCCATATATATATATATATATATATATATATATATATATATATATATATATATATATATATATATATATATATACAAAAAGTTTTAATATTCGATTGTAAACTAAATAATAAAAGTAATTAATGTCGAAGTTATTGATCACGATTAAGATAGTGTAGGAGTGTACACCAACTGTGGTCCTATAATGTAATATATGTAATGCGAGTGAAATGACAATAAGAAAATTTGATATTAGCAAACGAATAATATTGATTTGAAAAAAATTGGCAATAACCTAAAATCTTACTTGTTTCTTCGATATCTGTCACAATACTCTATTAGCAAGCAAGCGATAATAATAGTTTCTATGGCCCACAAAATTCTACCTATGTATACTTTTCTATAATTACGGCGGTATGATTGGTTGTAACTTTTGCCAAAGCCAACAAGCACATATCGCTAGTAACGCGATATTGTCAAAAAAACTTCTCACTGTAGACGCTTCAAGAATCGCTTGCATTACCTAATCAAGTTAGACCAACTCTTTTCGAATATCATAACAGCAGATGGAGTTTTAAGCTCAAGTCCCTTAATACCCAAGACAACTCCCTTTGGAAATTGACCCGAGCCCTTTCCAATGACACCTCTCGTTCAATCCCTACAATTTCCCACGCTGGAAGCACTGCTGTTACGTCTTAGAAAAAAGCTGATCTTTTAGCCGAACCAGTTTTGTTCCAACACCCCCAGCCCGCCCCAATCTTACCCGAGACCAGAAGGTGATCTCGACTATTTAAATTTTCAAACAGGTCCAGCCTCCCCAATACTTATTTTACGACGCCTCGGTCAAGCCATAATTAATTTATGCTCACTTCAAAAAGTCCCAGGGTACCACAAAATCAGTGTCAAAAGCCCCGAACAAACTCCCAAAGAAGCAGGTCACAGACGCTACCAATATTATAAACGACATACTAAGACTCAGCATTTCTGGAAGAAAGCTGAGATCATCCTAACCAGGAAACCCGACACCTCCACTCAAGAGGCTAACAACTACTGAATAATTAGCCTACTTTCTTGCTTAGACAAAGTGACCGAGAAAGTTATCCTCGAAATTATTGGAGTCAAAACTTCAGAGCTCAGAGATAGGGTTCCGACGCTCTCACGGCACCGTACATCACATCACAGCTCCCTTCCAATATATCATCAACGGCTTCGATTGCAAACACCAAGTTGGAGCTATCTTCCTTGACGTTACCAAGACCTTCGATACTGTTTGGTATGAAGGTTTCATCCTCTAGTTCGTCCGTCACAGCTATCCCACATATATCACGCGCCTGGCCCTCTCCTTCCTCTCTGACCGCACATTCCAAGTCCGATCCGACCGAACTACTTCCGAAGTCAAGCCCATTCGAGCCGGAGTACCCCAAGGCTCCTTCCTCTTCCCCCATTTATTCAACGTCTTTACCGCCGACATTCCCAAGTCAGATCACACCTCCATTCTCATATACGCCGATGACATCGTTATCATCAACTGCCTCCTACGTCACCTCGACAAGCTCCTAGTTCGAACATTGGAGAATCCAGATCGACCCAGCGGAGACCCAAGCCGTCATGTTCACCAAGTCTTCCAACACCATGCCAGCAAGTCTCACCCTCCAAGGCACCAAAGTTCGACGGTCAAGTAGCATCAGGAACCTGGGCCTCCACTACGACAAGCCGGCAAGTTGTACCCACTCCTTAACAAGAGCAGTAAATTATCAACTCGCAACAAGTTGACAATTTACAAGATGATCATCAGAAACGGCTTGACCTTCTCTAGGCCAGCATGGTGCACAATGTCACGTACACATAGATCCACCCTCCAGACTGTCTAAAACGAGGCCCTCCGCATCATAGCCAAAGCCCCATGGTTCGTACGGAACACACAGCTTCACAAATTCCTGGACAAAGTCACACACCACCCCAACCCCACTCTCAGGAACACTTACCGTCTCCGCCCCCACGCCATGTTCGACGCCGACTTCCAAGGCCATAAGACCTCCTACTCCATGATTAACTTAAGTTAACCTTAATTAATTTTAAGTTTAATTTAAGTTTTATGTTCATGAAATATCTTAAGGTCAAATATCTTAAGTTCTCTCAACACATTTATATGGAATCCTTATTTAGACTAAGTTAGTTAGGTCCCTGACATGTACATATCTTAAGGTTGAATATGTAAGCACACTTTTTAATAAATCGCTGTATAATAGTGATAGCTGTAAGCTGCCTAATAGCCAATAAATCACATTAGAGACATTAGAGGGCTAATCTTATGTCCTATTTACGTTTATATAAATGTACTTTTCTAATTTTATCTTCTTAGTCGTCCAACCTGCATTACTCGTGGCAAGAAGCTTCGATAGGATATACATTCACTTAACCTTACACGAGAGTTATTTTATGCACACTGAAAGAAGTTTCACGTAATAGTAAAAGCGCATTCATCCTTCTGCTCGAGTCGCTACTGAATAAAGTTTATAGAAATAAAAGATCTAACCCTTTATAAAACCCAAGATAAAATTTTGATACCTTGTTTGCATTCTCGTCATTAACCAAGTTTACATTTCCCCAACGCGCTGCTCTATGCTGAGTTGACAGGTAAAATTTGAGCAAACAGTAATTTTAAAAGTTACTCCCTCCTAATTGTTTTACGGCATTTAACTTCAAGTAATTAATATTTATACCTCAACAACCTCCACAGTAATCTGACGTCATTTTTAGTCGTATAAAGTTTAATGTTTTAAAAGTGTTTTTGTTTTGTATTTTACATTTAAGTGTTTTTTATAAATTGTCAACAATTGTTAGTGTCCATTAGTACTGTTACTACTCGGTTTTCACTTTTAAAGCATTACCCATAAATTTTTACATATTTTTATCACTTGTAAAAACATTTTGAAAAGCAATTGTTGCATAATTATTTGTGTCACCTATAAATTCCATTACACCAGAAATCATGAATTTGAGTACGGAACATTTATAAGATCACTTCGGTGTCTGTCTGTCCGTCTGTCACACCCGATTTTCTCCCGAAACTACTTGACAAAGAAAGTGAAAATTGGGCACTAATATAGGAATTGATGGCCTCATCAGAGCCGTTTAGTTTTAAAAGTTAAATTTTAACTTAAGGGGTTTGTTTTGGGGGGTGAAGTAGGAAGTGATTTTTTTTTTTTACCAGGTCATCGAATGGGGTGTCAAATTAAAGCTTGTAAGAACACAAGTTCAAAAATATATATAATGTAATACTTACCCACCCTCTTCTTTGTATTATTTTTAAAAATTTGCGAAAAAAATCGCTGTCTCCCCCTTATCTCGAAAAGTACCTATCAAAAAATTTTGAAAAATTCTTGAATATTCTCCACAGGGTGTAGATTAAACGAAAATTATACTTATACATATATATATATATATATATATATATATATATATATATATATATATATATATATATATATAACATATATGTATATATATATATATATATAACATATATATATATATATATATATATATATATATATATATATATATATATATATATATATATATATATATATATAAACATATATATATATATATATATATATATATATATATATATATATATATATATATATATATATATATATATATATAACATATATATATATATATATATATATATATATATATATATATATATATATATATATATATATATATATATATATGTTTTGACGAATGTTCTCACGGGTGTGAAATGTAGTAATGGTTTTTCGGGTATCCCGTGTTAGCTTGAAGTCCCTTGATGGACGGTTTCGCTGACGTTTCGATGGAATCTCATCCATCTTTTTCAAAGCGTTGATCACTGGTCGGTGTCTTGGCGTTGAATGTCGAGACTGGCCCTGAGTGCGCCGGTTTTATGTACTCGGGAGTGTTTCTATTGGTCGGACGGATCTGGCCAATAGAGGCTCGGCTTTGGCTGCGCGTTGTCGGTCCTGTGGTTCTTTGTAATGTTTGTGTTGGTGAAGTAACATATGGTTGAATTATTGTTTCTCTTGGTTGGACTTGGTACTGGGATAGAATATGTTTCCAAGAGTTCGGTAAACGTTGGCTATCATCCCGATTATTTAAGTTGTTGGGCCTCTTTTCTATTTCTATGGCTTCTTTGATTATCCTAGTGGATTCTGGGTTCTGGTTTTGTCAAAATCGATTTTGTGGCCGGTATTGTGTGCATGTTGTGCTAGAGAGGAGGTGGTGGATTTTTGTTTTACGGCGTTTTTGTGCTCGTCTCTTCTGGCTGGACAAATGTAATTAAAATTCCGATTTTTCCAATGCAATTAAACATGTGTGAATTAACAGTAGTAGCTGTAATAAGCTGTATATTGGTATTCACCGAATTTTATAAAAAAAATCTGACAGTATTATAACATATATGGTAAATATAAAATGGCTTTCACAGTTAATCGAATCATGTTAGCAACACATTACTAATCGTGTATATTTTGACTTCTTTGTTATTTTATAAACTTATATGAAAATAATCTTAGGTAATGATAGCTCAGAATATCTCTTAATTAGACTCATTAGGTTTTCTGAGAGTATTCAGCTATACGTGGGAAAAGTTAATGAACATCACATATATTAACAAATTGTGTCAACAAGAACCGTCCATCAAGGGACTTCAAGCTAACACGGGATACCCGAAAAACCATTACTACATATATATATATATATATATATATATATATATATATATATATATATATATATATATATATATATGCATACCTCGTGCCTGTGTGGGCGATGACAAAACACTACACCATTTTTCAAGTTTTTCGCGATTTTTTCTCCACTCTGAAACAGTACTCACGACTACACTTAAATCCTCCGCTATATTTTTAAGAAGTTCACCATTATCTAAACGTTGAATTGCTTCAAGTTTCTCTTTAAAGGTAATAACAATACGTTTACGCTTATTATTATGACGCTTCATTTTGTAAAATATCTATTAAAACGAAACTATTACCTCTGCGATAATAATAGTGACAAGCCAAAATTTTTTATTTTCTTTGGTCCTAGCCCCGCAAAATGTTCAATCCTAAAAAAATAAAGCCCCTAAATTTTTAGAAAAAAATATTAATATTTAGAGGTCGCGCCTATCGACTGCAAATAAATTTTTTCTTCTCAATCGTTTTTTCCCCTTTAACAGCCCCCCGCTGGACGTCTGATTTGAATTTAAGGATTATGACGGTGTTTTCTTGTACATTGTTTGATGCTGAGTCCGTTCTCGGGAACCGTTTCTCCCTAAAATCCTTCAATTTTCTGCAATGCTCATGTTAAGTGCGCATTAAGGGTGAAAAAATGCGTTTTTCTTCCAAAAAAGTTCTACAAAATTAACGTGAAGCATTGTAGGTCAAGTTTTATGATGCAAAATCATAGATATGACACAGATCTTATAAAAATTTTCATAGCGTACTAGTAATGTTGGACAAAGACAGCGAGAACGAAGCGCTTTGGGAAAAAGATTGACACACCTAAAAAAACTTAACAAGAAGGCAACTTCGGAAAAAGTATTTCAGACAAAAGTTCTAACATTTTTCCCTAGGAATTGAATGGGTCTATTAGATTTTAGGTCCAATGCTCTGTTGGGACTCTAGTCCCAAAATTGAAAATTTAAATGGAAACCCAACACCTTTAATACATATTTGAATTCAACGAGAATTTTACGTCCAAGTAAACACTAAATTTTGATTGGGATTGACTGGGCCTCATTGGAACTGTAATAAAATGTGGCACTTAAAAAGAATTATATCCGTGTTAAAAGCTAATAACTAAAGTAAAAAATCGTGTGACAAGCCAATATTTTGTTGTTTTTTTTCCGTCGAGCATATATTTACAGGAGTCCTTGTCTTCCCCCTCATACAGCGTCAAACTTTCATAGTAACATGCTTTAGTAGAAAACTTTATAGAGAATACATTTTCCATATTACCATTGTTATTCGTTTACATACTCTGACATTTTTTTAAGTGTGTCAGTCTTTTTTCCAACAAAGCGCTTCCTTCTCGCTATCTTTGTCCCTTATTACTCTTGCGCCATGAAAATTTCTCAAAGATCTGTGCCATATTTATGACTTTGCATCATAAAACTTGATCTTCCCGTTAATTTTGCGGAACTTTTTTGAAAAGAAAACATATTTTTTTCACCCTAAATGCCCACTTTTGCGCATTGCAGAAAATTGAAGGATTTTAGGGGGAAACGGCCCACGGGAACGGATTCAGCAACAAAAAATATACAAGGTAACACCTTCATAGTCCTTAAATTCAAATTAGAACTTTAACGGGAGGCTATTGAAGGGAAAAAAAAACGATCGAGAAGAAAAAAATATATTTTCAATCGATGGATGCGACTTCGAAATATTAATATCTTTTTCTAAAAATTTAGGGGCTACATTTTTTCATAGGACTGAACATTTTACGGGGATAGGACCAAAGAAAATCAAAAAAAATTTTTTTTGGCTTGTCACCCTAATATATATATATATATATATATATATATATATATATATATATATATATATATATATACGAGAGTGGATTAATAAATGAAATGTTGGGGAATTTTGTTAAGCGGCATGACTGTTGATAAGCGTGATTCTTGTAATGATTGTGTTCACAATTTCAAACGGATACAATGCACAGTTGCTTGCTGGCCGCTAACGTAAGGGATCGGAGTTACATATTTCGTAGAAATTCAGCAGTGATAAAACATTGTTATTTAAAAAAGTGGACTGCCACTCAGATAGAATTTGAACTGAAGGAAGATGAGGACTATGCACCAACATGTAAGACCCTATATAATCGTATAAATGAGTTTAAACGTGGCCATAAGATGCTGTACGTTTAGGACGCCCGATTGAGAGTTTTTACTGAAGTCGCTAAAATTCATGGTAGCGTGATGGAAGATCGTTGCATTAAGCTTCCTGAGATTGCTGAGATTATAGACCTCCTATATGAGCCAGATTATAATATGTTGCATGATGTTCTAAAATGCAAAAAGCTGAGCAAGCGATGGGCATCGCGTACCCGACTAAAACCGAACGAGGAAGGACATTTCAAAATCTCGTTAGGAAAAGTTGCGACGTAAACGGAAGGACTTCTGGTGTTGTTTTGTGACTGTACACGAAGCACGGATCCACCATTACACCCCGGACACAATACGACAGTCAAAACAGTGGGTTGGCGAAAGTGAAATTGCACCTAAAAAAAATCAGTTTTATAGGCGGAAAAAAAAGAAGTGGTGACAACTGTTTTTTTCTTTTGAACTTACCACGTATCATCATGATTCACTATTTGGAAGAGGGTAAAACAATGACTGGCTCTTATTACACAACGTTATTGGACCATTTGTATAGTGAGTTGAAGCAGAAGCGACCAACATTAGCGTGCACAAGGACAATGCGTCTGCTCACACGTTAGCCGTTACAATGGCAAAAGTGCACGAGTTGATCATCAAAATTGTTCTCCCACCCACCCTATTATCCAGATTTGGCCCCAAGTGACTGGTGGGTGTTTCCTAACGTAACAAATTGGCTTGGCGGAAAAATGTTTTGGTTGAATGAATAGGTTATTTGTGCTGGAAACGAGTATTATGCATAGTGCGAAACTTTTTTTTCCTGAAGGAATAAAAAAATTAGAATCTCGCTGGACCAAATGTATTGAGATCAATGGAGATTATGTCTTTGTGGAGTGATTAAGCATAACTTAATTTTCAGCTGACTAAACTGAAGTTTCCCTTATACGAATAATATAAGAATCAAGATTATATAACATATTTAAAATTAAAATTGAAAAATTAATTATATTACGAATTTCAAAAAATAAATAAATCAATAAGAAACATCTTATACTGAATTAAAAAAAAAAACAACATAAATTTTGTTTCAGTTTCAATAAAAATCTTGATCGCTTTCAATACCTTTGATGCAATTAAACATAAAGGAAATGAAAATCAACCAACCTTAACCTTTTGACCGTCAGTTATCCATCTTTCTACTTTTGATGTTTATATAACTCCTGGCTTTTGGAGCTTTTTCTTTGACCCTTGCCTTTTTAAATAAAACCAGCGTTTGGATTTGCTTTAGAAGTAAATTAAAAATAACTCCGATCCTTTACATATAAAAATACCAGTTATATCCGTAAAAGCCCGAGTGATACTTTTTTGCCAGATTACCAAAAAGAAGGGAAGTTTTGTTGGTAAAAAACAATTTGCACGCAACCGTGCAAAGAATAATTGTTTTGAATTAAAATGAGACACCTCGTCTCCTAAAGGTTTACTACAGATTTTAATAAGGACCATATTATATATATCTCCGGTTTATAGCGTCACTCTGCGCCTTCCGGTTCCTAGCTTCCATTCTCGCCGATCATCCCAGTCACCTGGTCGTAGATTTCGTTCGGACATTGCTTTTGTTATGCCCATAGACCAGGTTATTTTCGGCCTTCCCTTTTTCTTTCTTTCTGTAGGTGTCCACTGTAGGATTTGTTTTGGGATTCTATGGTGTTGCATCCTTTGGACATGGCCGTACCACTTTAATTGTCTCTCCTGTATGTCCTCTATCAGTGTTCTTCCCATTTCATTTTGGACCGGACCCTTTCATTTGATATCCTATCGAGCTTGGAAATTCTTGCCGATCTTCGCCAAAAATCCATTTCCAGACCATTTAACTTTCTTTCAAGAGTTTTGTTTAGTTGCCATGTTTCGCACCCATATAGAACTATACTTTTGAAGATGACGTTGTAAACCTGTTATTTTCTTTGCTACTGACATTTTTTGACGACAGAATGGAATTCATGGTACCGATCAGTCCTTTTCACTTTGCTATCCTCTCTTCCACCTTATTTTCTGTTCTTCCGGTGCTGTCTATTCTAGTTCCCAGGTAAGTATATTGGTCGCATGCTTCAATTTCGATGTTATGGTCCAGTTTCAGGTCCTGCCTATCCCTACCGATCCGCAAGTACTTTGTTTTGCTCATGTTTACTGTGAGTCCCCAATTGTTATATTGGTCTAGGAGCTTCCTTGTCATATATTCCAGATCTTCTGGATCTTGGGCGATAACCACCTGATCATCGGCAAAATGTAGCGTATAGAGTGTTGTCTCATCGTCTATTTCGATACCCATTCCTCGACAACTCTTCCTCCAATGATCGAGAGCCACATCAATATATACTTTGAATAACGTTGGGGACAAGCAACACCCTTGTCTAAGACCTTTTGTGACGTGAAAGCTTTCAGATATTTCTTTACCAATCTTGATTTTTGATTGACAATTTGAATATAGTTGTTTTATCGCTTGTATGGCGGTAACGTTAATAGATGTTCTTTCCAATACCTGCCACAGTTTCTTTATTGGTACATTATCGTAGGCCTTTGGACAATATTAATTATTAGAAAAGTTTCTCCCACTAAATAAAAATCACTTTCAATTATTTGTGCCCTCAAGCAATATAGAACATAGAAAAAAATACAGACACAAACGAAATAATATATAATTTATACTGGAAGGTTGCTAGGCACTGAATAAGCTTCCGAACGGTAGCAAGGCTCTGAGCACTATGGAATTCTATGAATGGATTAATTTTTATACAACTGGTACCAAGTATAGGCTTCAAATTGCTTCATTTCGGCAATTACTTTTGGTGAGACGGGTCGTATGCTAGGTCCTCACGAAAAATCGCAACCTTAGCTTTCTCTGATACGTCTAAGATTTACATATAGGTATGCTACATTCTTCTTTTTCTTCAGCCTTCATTAATCCATTACTGGATATAGGCCTCCCTCATATCTTTCTACTTTTGACGGTCCTATACCTGCCTCAACCACTCAAACCTGGCCGTTCGTTAGATGTCATCGGTCCAACGTTTGGGAGGGCTTTATGGCTTATCCATCTGCGGTCTCCATTTCAAAATAGATTGGGACCATCTCTCATCTGTATATCTAGCAACATGGTCAGCATAGCTCCATTTGAGTTCCGTCACCGTCTCTGCTACATCTCGGACCTTAATGATTTACCTAATATACGTGTTACTTTTATGATCTTTCAAATATATACTCAGCATTTGTGTCATTCCATAGCATATATATATATATATATATATATATATATATATATATATATATATATATATATATATATATATATATATATATATATATATATATATATATATATATATATATATATATATAAATATATATATATATATATATATATATATATATATATATATATATATATATATATAAATATTATAAATATATATATATATATATATATATATATATATATATATATATATATAAATATATATATATATATATATATATATATATATATATAAATATATATATATATATATATATATATATATATATATATATATATATATATATATATATATATATATATATGTATAAAATATATATATATAAATATATATATATATATATATATATATATATATATATAAATAAAATATATATATATATATATATATATATATATATATATATATATATATATATATGAATATATATATATATATATATATATATATATATATATAAATATATATATATATATATATATATATATATATATATATATATATATATATATATATATATATATATATATATATAAATATATATATATATATATATATATATATATATATATATATATATATAAATATAAATATATATATATATATATATATATATATAGGGTGTTATGAAAATCGCTTAATATATTTAAACAGGTAACTCTTTGTATTAAGTGGAACTGCAGAAAAATTTTAATAAAAAGCACTTCGCAATAACTAATGAGAAAATCGACTCTGAAAATTTATATTATTTCAGCTTGCACGAAAATGTTTGTACCTAATACACATAAAACAATTACGGTCAATTTTATTAATAACCTGGATTGTTGCAATATTACCAAGAGTAAAATTGACAATTTCTTATTTTATTTTATTTTATTATAAATTAAAGAAGTTTTACCTGTTTCAGTTAAAAAAAAGAAACTGCTACTGAAGAAATAAACTATTTCTGAAGATCTGTGTTTTAAACGCACCAACATACTATATTAACAAAAATAACCACCAACAATTTTCTACATACAAAATTATTTTTATTATATTACAAAGAAAAATAGCCATCTTTTTTTATTGATTCTACTTTCAATTATCATTGTTATCGAATAGATCATATATATCAATGTATTATAAGTAATAAACGTGGCAACGTTGCAAGATAGACCTATGAAATCATTAGGTTGGCTTTACTGCTGTCCATACAGCAAATTAAAAGTTTCAGTGTTCAAATCTTTCGTAATGACAGATTATTTCATATAAAATTGCGACATGGATAATGCGTGAAGAAGAGAATTATTTTTGTATAAACTTAAAAAAATTTTTGTTTACCCAAATGTAATGAAAAACGTAAGAAATAAGCGCATCTATTAAATGTTTTACCGTTCATTGTTATCATACAATTTTATTAAATATTGGTAAATATTAAGTATCTAACTAACTAACTAAATTTCTTTTCAGTTTTTTACCAAGGTTTTTTATATTGTGATTAGTCATAGTAACATTTAGTTCTATATAATAAATAGTTTTATGAAATATAATTTATAGAATTATAATTATAACCTTACAATCCTGTATTTTTATAGGCAAAATATATAAGAAATTATATTTTCAAATAAAATAGACTTTTACGTTCAAGAGCGGCGCACGCGCAAAGCATTCTCAATTGCTGTATTACTACGTCAAAAAAGTCATAACGACAGATTAGCTATTTTCATTGCACATGATGAAGTATTATTGCTTATTGCTAGAAATGTAACAAGTGAAAGCGATTGAAATTTGGTGTGTAGTCTCTAAAGGCATTGCTATATAAAATTGTTATCACTCTGAACCAGCTAGTCGAATCATCTGAAACTTCTTTTAATTTTATTTTTCTACAACAGTGAATTTTTTTTTCAAGAATTTGCTGAGTTAGCCGTTACTTGATGGAAATTCATTGTAACTTAACACAAATAAAACACTAATGTTTTTTAATTTCCACTATATTATCATTTTTCGTGACAATTGTTTCGGCACACGGTGCCTTCCTCGAACGAATAAGAATTTTAAACTAAATGTAATATTGAATACATATCCTTAAATATAGTACTTTCGTTCTACCTGGTTAAGAAATCCTCAGTGTACTTAGATAATTCTAACTATATAATTGGGTACAATAATATAAAACCATAAATACACAATATACAATTGGAAAAACCTAAATATTTAAGCCTACTTAGTGTTCTAGGTAAATCTGGTTGGCTTAATTTCTAATTTTTAATAAAGGTTTAATAACGGAGAGTTGTTGGTTTCAGCATACAGCATAAATCAATTAATTTCTTAGAATTAAGGATTAAAAATATTAACGATAAACATGACTTCTCGATCTTCCATAAACCATCACATACAGACTCGATAGTACATAATGGCTTTAATCATCCTCACTCACACGAAATGCTTTTAACTCGTTTATTCATAGACTTCTTCACATACCAATGACAACAGAAAATTATATTACCATAAAGAACTAAATATAATAAAACAGATAGCAGTTAACAAATGGATATCGACCAGATATAATAGATAAAATCGTCAACAAAAAATCTTATAGACAAGCTATTAATATATATATATCCAACAATTAAAACTCAAACATAATTTTAAAAACGCTCACTTATACAAGAAAAATAACCAATTTTGTATCCAAAGAATTGTCTAAAAGAGGTTTAAACATCGCGTTTAAAACTGATAAAAAACTTTCAAATCTAATAAAAAATGACAACAATAAAAGTGATAAAATGACAAAATCGGGAGTATACCAACTTAATTGCGGTTCTTGCTCAAAATTCTATGTTGGTCAGACAGGAAGATCATTTCAAAAAAGAATCAACGAACATAAAAGAAGCTACATAAAACAAAATAACACCTCTAATTATGCCGACCATTTAACCTTAGAAAACCACAATTTTGACGAATATTTTAAATGAATCTAAATCTAAAAAGTTGAATTTCTTAGAAAGCATGGACATTAACAAATATAAGAATAGGAACACTTTACTGAATCAACAACTTGAAACCAACAACTCTCCGTTATTAAACCTTTATTAAAAATGTGAATTTTTTTATCACAACCAATGTGATGTCTGAATTTCCTTAAAATTATATGATCATATCTACAGCAGAATAATATTTATTTTGAATATAGCAAAGCATAATTAGGTTTTGAATAATTGTTTATGCTATAGAGAATCAATTTAAAGTTTTATCATTATAAGAAGTAAAATGTTGCTAACAAAATTGCTTAAGAAACTGGAATAAAATTCGTAAAAAATTTACGAATAAACAATAGAATCCTACGGTGACCCAGAATAGCTTCTATGTATGTTATTTTAAACAACAGCAACAACAAATAATCATTTTATCAAATTTTCTTTTGCAAATACTCTCGCGCCTGGAAACAACGTGTCTACAGCGGATGCCAATTCATCGTTCCAGGGAAATGTTCAGTCTCTAAGGTTCTTTTTCAGATGTTTTAACAAAAAGAAGTAGCAGAGCCCTAAATCAGGGCTATAGGATGAATGGGATAACTTGGTAATGTCTTGAACTCTAGAAGCCTTGTCGACCTTGCAGTTTTTGTGTAATAGCGACGTTTTGGTTCTTCATGAATTCGGGTGTTTTTATCTCATGGTCTGCTTCGGATTTTCAATCGTCTCTCCGTAGAGTTCTTCACTAAGTGTGGAATCTTTTTTCATATATTTAATAAAAATAATTCCTTTGCAGTCCCAAAAAACGATTTCCATAAACTTTCCAGAAGACGACTAAATTTTCACCTTTCTAGGGGATGGAGAACCCTTATTAACTTATGGTATCGACTCCTGCTTCGTCGCAATTCTCTACAACGGTCAAATATTCTTGAATAGTTTGTTTCCTCACCAGTTTCTACTCTGGTGTAAGGAGTTTGAGTTGAGTCAGAAACTGTTTTTATCTCTTAATCTTCTTACACAATATTGAAAAATCTAGTTTAGGATATTTTAGCTTCTTTAGCAAGAATTGGGGCCTTTATTTGTTGATCTGACAGCAGTAAATTCTCAACACGCCTAATAGTTTCCTCAGTTCTTGCCTCATCCGATCTTCCTAATCTATGGTTGTACTAGACTGAGTTTTCGATCCCTCGAAACTATTTAGATTTTTCCAGAAAATAAGATGGTCCGTCATTTCTATATATTTAAAATATTCTTTCATCAATAACTGGTCTGTTTCTCTCTTTTCTTAGAAATTTTATGGCTGCGCGATGTTCCAGGTGACTTTCACTTATTTTTTGGGAGAAAAAGAAACTCATAAAAACTGCAAACCGCAACAAACTTGTACATGTCGTAGACAGTAATTTGACAACTAAGGTATGACGTCATTTTCATGGCTAGATAGATAACTAAAAAAACAGGCGAAGTGCCAGTCGAACTTGTGCAATTAGTGTTCCGTAGGTCGATTGCTTTTAAAATAAAAATGTTTTTTGCGGAGATATAAAATGATCAATGACTTCGCAAAACACACCCGAAATGAATTTTCAACAAAGTTTTTCCGATCTTTACTAAAAACTAATGAACTTGAAATTTTTGTTTCTTTTTTATATACCAGATAAATTATTAAGGGTAATGCACTCGTAATATTTCGTTCAATTTACACCCTGTGTATTTTAAACTCGTGTTTTTTGAGCTTCTATTTGACATCCCACGCGATGACCTGGTAAAAGAAATTTTTTTTTACTTCCGATTTCACACCACAAAACTAACCCCTTAATTCCAAATTTAACCTTCAAAACTACACGGCTCGGAGAAAATCGGGTGTGACAGACGGACAGACGGACAGATAGACAGACGGACAGACACTGAAGTGCTCTTATTAGTGTTCCGTGCGGAACACTAACAATACCCTCGTAGCTAACATTTTTTATTTTTACCGATTTTAAACTGTTTTTAAAACTTGCATAATTTAATACTTATGTGTCATTCTCTGTACAATGTTAAGGTTTAATAGGAAATAACCTGAAGTGTAGATCAAACCAGAAATTTGTATTTCTGAGAAAAGAAGATCAGAGCGTTCACTATTCAATTTTACTTAAAAATGTGAAGGCTGTAATATATCAAATTTTAAAAGAAATAAAAATTTTACATAAGCAAGTAATATAATTAAGCACATGAAAAGGATATGTAGAATCTTAAAATAGACACTAATAAAAACCTTTCGTATATTTTAGGTAGTCTTCTCTGAGTTATACGAACATTGTATACGAGGCTGGTTTGAAAAGTCCGTGCAAAAATAAAAACTACTTATGTGTTTGGGGTAAACCTTTTTTATTTTTCGACATAGTCTCCTTTTAGGCTTATACACTTCGTCCAACGATGTTCTAGTTTGTTGATCCCTTCCGAATAATAGGATTTGTCCAAGTCTGCAAAATATCCATTAGTGTCTGCAATCACCTCCTCGTTTGAATAAAATCTTTGTCCCGCCAGCCATTTCTTCAAATTGGGGAACAAATAGTAGTCCGAGGGAGCCAAGTCTGGAGAATAGGGGGTATGCGAAACGAGTTGGAATCCTATTTCCATTAATTTTGCGACCACAACTGCTGAGGTGTGTGCTGGTGCGTTGTCGTGATGGAAAAGGACTTTCTTGTGGGCCAATCGCGGGCGTTTTTCTTACAGCTCGGTTTTCAAACGGTCCAATAACGATGAATAATATTCACCTGTAATAGTTTTACCCTTTTCCAGATAGTCGATGAGGATTATCGCTTGCGGATCCCAAAAGACAGTCGCCATAACCTTTCCGGCCGAAGGAACGGTCTTCGCCTTTTTTGGTGCAGATTCCCCCTTGGTAACCCATTGTTTAGATTGTTGTTTGGTCTCAGGAGTATAGTAATGTATCCATGTTTCATTCACAGTGACGAAACGACGCTTAAAGTCCTCCGGATTCTTCTGGAACAGCTGCAAACCATCCTTGCAACACTTCACACGATTCCGTTTTTGGTCAAGCGTGAGCAATCGCGGCACCCATCTTGCGGATAGCTTTCTCATGTCCAAATGTTATGCAAAATATTATGTACCCGTTCAGTCGAGATGCCCACAGCACTAGCAATCTCACGCACCTTAACTCTTCTGTCATCTATCACCATATCATGGATTTGATCAATGATTTCTGGAGTCGTAACCTCCACAGGCTGTCCAGAACGTTCAGCGTCACTTGTGCCCATATGGCCAGTCTGAAAATTTTGAAACCACTTATAAACTGTTCTAATCGAAGGTGCAGAGTCACCATAATGTTTATCAAGCTTCTCTTTAGTGTCCTGAGGCGTTTTGTCTTTCATAAAGTAATGTTTAATCACCACACGAAATTCTTTTTCGTCCATTTCTTGAAAATCACTCGACTTCCTTGATTCACACGAATGCCAAACACAAAGAAATAGACCAATATGGCTGAAACTTGGTGTGCGTTCATTCAAGACATGCTACTAACTAAACATGACCTCGATACGCGCCGGTGGTGCCATCTCTCGGACTTTGCACGGACTTTTCAAACCAGCCTCGTATTTAACGATAGTTCCTTACTAAGTGTTTCATAGCTTTGAATGTTTACATTATAAATTTAATCAGAAGCTTTAATAAACTATAAAGAGAAAAATTATATGTTATCATGCTATGTTTATGCACCAAGCAGGATGTCATTTTACGCAGTCAGGGGAAAATATAGAGGTCTATGTTTAATTTCCATTCAGTAGGCTGAATTAAACTGAACAAATTGAAATATATCAAGTCGTCCTAAATACGATAAAACTAAAATTTATTGATGTGGTTTTTGGGGTTTCATTGGAGTTCGAAAAGCAATAATTTATTTCTATATACTACAAATATTTCGTTCATTCTATACACTAATGTCTATAAATTAGAATAGGGTTCGGATTTTGTCTATTGTTATATATATTCAACAAAAATTGTTAGATGTATTAAACAAAAAATATAAGTAACTTTTACATTTTGAAAATATTTAATTTTCTGTTTATTTTCAACATCTAGTTCTTTTGATTTTTTTTTCAACAATTTCGAGTCGATATACATAATCTACAGTATAATAATGTCTTCCAGACATGTTGTGAATATATTTAGCTTATGAGATTTAGTAACACAAAGATTTTCGAAGCTTAATACAATATTATCAAGAAGTGATAAGAGAATTTCAAGTATTATTTTTATTTTTATTAAATAAAAACCAGAAAAGCAACATTTGAATTTGAAAAAATATTTGTTTTAAGGGTAAGTTTTCTGATTTTTAGAATTTTAGAATTTAAATTCATTCAAGGTATGTAAGAGTAACTTCAAGGTATGTAAGAGTAACTTTTTCACAGACAAAGAGGACCTACAGTTTAAAGCTGATTTCGAACGGCCAAAGTGAGAGGGCTTTACTGCGCATGATACTACGAGTGGTTTGCCATTGCCTTTTTCTATTTCTATATATATATATATATATATATATATATATATATATATATATATATATATATATACACTCTAGTACAAGGGAATAATATTTTCCAAATTCCGGAGACTTGAAATTTACATATGTATCTTCAATTTCCCTTTCTTGGATGCCTTCGGCGTAAATTCAAATATCGTATTAGTATGAGACAAATGTTTGGAATGCAACGGATAATAGGAAACATTACTATGAAAGCCGAAACATTTTAAAATTCTTACTTGACACTGTAGATATTCGGAAATCATTTTGCAGATTATAACACCGTTAAAAATTACTCCTACTCCTAAGAATGGTAAGAAAATCATCCTCAAGAGATTTTTGCATTGTTTTTGTATTTTTGAATTAGCTACTACCTTCAGTCTACCTCTCAGTCTTTTAACACACTTAATATCTGGGCAATATCTTGTCACGGTAGGGGATACAACTTGTAGGTGACCCATTTGGACAGATTTCGACTAGCTTAAGAAGACAACAAAATTATATACTTCCGTGTACTAAGAGGCAGGATATATTTCAATATTAAATATATGGAATTGGATAAAATGCGCTTTAGACCTCTTGACCAATTTGGGCTAGTGACTGATCGCGGCAGATCTTGTCGAGCCATATATTATAAGTTACAAAACTTTGACCTATTGGTAAATATATTTATAGAGGCACAGTTTAAACTGTCTAAGTATTTTACAAAACCTCTACTTTTGCTGCCATTTATCGTACTGATGAATAGCTGGGTTGATATTTTTCATGCATCAATTTTACCAGATTTTACTAGTTGATGCAGATTCAATATTATTATACTAAGCTATTTAAGAGACCATATCTAACCAAGGAAAGCTAATTAGATTTAAATTACTTCTGCGTAAAAGAAATTTAAAGTAATTTTTGTCTGTGAATTACATCACCTTAATTATAATTTTGGGTATTGTTTAATGGAGATAAAAAAAATCTTAAATTTTTTGTTGCTTTAACGTCTTTACGAGAAATATTGTCCATAATATATATAAAAAAAAATCATTAATCATTATATATATATATATATATATATATATATATATATATATATATATATATATATATATATATGTATATATATATTTGGCGTCAATACCGGCCTTGCCATCGTTTGTGGAGCTTTATCTTTTTTTACCTCTCTCTTTTTTGCACATTATTATCCTAGGTGATCCAGTTTTTATCATCCTTGAAAAACTGCTTTAGAAATGGCTCGATTTCCCTATGTTTCTTTAAGATTCACAAATAGAAATTCAATCAAGGAAATGTTTTCGTGTCAAATTATAGGATTCCGAAACATCGAGCTTCTTTTTGTAATTAACTATCCCAAAAACTATTTTGTGATGGATGTTTAGTTCCTTGGCAATATCATGGCTTCTTACATGACGGTCTTTCTCAATTTTCGCCAAATTTCTATCAACTTTTTCTATCATTGATCGAACAATGCGAGGATCATCTTTGACATCGAAATTTTCAGTATGAAAGCGACTGAACCATCTTTTAGTTCTTGCTTTTGGTAACGTATCCTAACTATAAACAGCACAAATTTCTTTATATACCAGCGCAGCGTTTATACCTTTATCAAAAGGAAATCGTAAAATTAGCCAACTTTTGCAAAAATTTCACTAATATTTAATATTCAAGGCACTCTAAAGTAACTGTCTGAATAAACGAATTCCGACAGATTACGGATTTCAATCCGTTCGTCTAACAACGAAATTAGCTTCGAGCGACAGCAGCAGCAAGATCATAGTATCGAGTAGCAGCAGCAGCGGAAGCACTTGAATATGCCAAATGAGATTTTGGCGAAACGTCGTGCAAATTCGTTGTTAGACAAACGGATTGAAACCCGGAATTTTAATGTATTACATTCCACCATCCGTGAAAGCCTGTATTGTAATATATATATATATATATATATATATATATATATATATATATATATATGTTATATATATATATATATATATATATATATATATATATATATATATATATATATATATATATATATATATATATATATATATATGAATTGTGGCAACTAAACTATTTTCCGAGATACATGTAGAAGGCTTTGGTGAAGTAACATTTGCTTATTTATGTCTTTAGACTAACTCTATCCTCTAGAAAAACGAGAATCTGCCAGAGACACTCCCCGTTATGAAGAATATTATTATTCTATATTTATTATTTAAAGGAAGTTATTCATCCCTGTACAATTTCCATTCCTGGAGGAAAAAAGTGTATTAATTTATTTACGCCGTAAGTTTCTTTTAAAAACAGTTCATAAAATGGTTGAGGGGGAACAGTAACCAAATAACATACTCTTAGTTATTTAAGGACCCTGGGGTACAAATAGTCTAAATTCTTTACCTACGTTCGTTTCGAAAACAGCATTGAAAAGAAAAATGTTCTTTTAGGTCTGTAAAGTGAAAGAGTTTATTTACTTTATACCTTCAAACATCACTCCTAAAAAATAATGACTAAAGCAAAGTCAAATACGGTCTGGTACTGCAGGCATACAAGAGCCTGTGTGAGAACTTTACGGATTAAAATTTGTAAATAATATTTACAAAGTCTTATTAAAATCTTTTAATATATTTAAAATTACTTGTTTTAAGGGGTTATATATACTTGGGCGCTGCAAAAAGTATGTACGAGGATAAATTGAAAAGTTCGCGGCCTCACCAAAAAAAAATTACAATATTTTTATTATAGTACCCTCAATAAGTTCGTACTTTCTTTGGATGTAATAGTGTAAAATTTTGTTGCTGTATAATTTGTGGTTTTTAGGTTAGAACGAGTTTAGTGAGGCCAGGTTCAGCGTTTTTGGAAAAATGGAAAAAATTGTACAACGTGCAGTACCTGTTTAATAAAAGATTAACACCAAAGGAGATTCATGATGATATGAAAACAACACTAGGGAAATCTGCTCCATCATATACCAATGTGAAAAAATGAGTTGCAGAATTTAAACGTGGACGAGAGAACATCGCTACGGTCGGCCCACGGCGTCTACGACTGAAGAAAACATCGGCAAAGTGTGTGATTTCATATTGAAAGACCATAGATTAACTGTCAGATACTATAGGCATTTCGTATCATGGAACACAAAACATCATTGCCAACGAATTCGGATTTTCTAAAGTTTCCACTAGATGGGTCCCCAGATTGCTTTCAGTTGAACAATTTCTCGCGACTGTTTGAGGCGGTTTTCTTAACAGGTTTGTGATAATGGACGAAACCCGGGTTCACGACTATACTCCAGAGTCAAAACAACAATCCAAGCAGTAGAAAAAATCTGGTGAACCGACCCCGAAGAAAGCGAAGGCAATTCTGTCGGCTGAAAAAGTGGGATGGGATGCAAAATGTATTATTATGGTGGACTACCTTCCGAAAGGCGAAACAATAAACTCGACTTACCATTACACCCTTTTGCGTCGTATACACCAAGAAATTAAAGAGAAACGCCCAGGATTACTTAGAAAGAAATTTTTGTTCCATCAGGACAACGCTCGCGTTCACACGTCTGTTGCGTCTATGGTTTAAATTCGTGATTGTGGTTTCGAAATACTACCCCACCCGGTTTATTCTCCTACCTAAATAACCGGTCAAGTGCAAGTTGAACTTACGCAATTAGTGTTCCGTACGTTGATTGCTTTTCAAATAAAAAATTTTGTTACAGAGGTATAAAATGATCAGTGACTTCACAAAACACACCCAAATGAGTTTTCAACAAAGTTTGTTTCCAATCTTTACTGAAATCTGATGACCTTGAAATTTTTGTTTTTTTTTATATACCAGATAAATTATTAAAGATAATGCACTCGTGATAATTTTCGTTCAATCTACACCCCATGGAGAATATTCCAGAATTTTTTCAAAATTTTTTAATAAGTACTTTTCGAGATAATGCGGGTGGACAGCGATTTTTCGCGATAGTTTTACAATAATACAAAGAAAAGTGCGCGCAAGTATTACATTATATATATATTTTTTACTCGTGTTTTTCACAAGCTTTCATTTGACACCACACTCGATTACCTAGTAAACATTTTTTTTTTTCACTTCCGATTTCACCCCCCAAAACTAACCCCTTAAGTCAAAATTTAACTTTCAAAACTACATGGCTCTGATGAGGCCATCAATTCCTATATTATTACCAAATTGCAACTTTCTATGACAAATAGTTTCGGAGAAAATCGGGTGTGACAGACGGACAGACAGACGGACAGACAGACGGACAGACAGACAGACGGGCAGACAGATGGACAGACATCGAAGTGATCTTATAAGTGTTCCGTACGGAACACTAAAAACACCTTAGTGGCCAGAAATTTTCAATAAAGAAGTCGAAGCTGCAGTTAATCAGTATTTTGAAGACCTTGAGGAATCTTTTTTTTGAAACAGGTGTGAAAGCTTTGGAAATCAGGTGGAAGAAGTGCATAGAGCTAGGTGGAGATTACGTCGAAAAATAAAAATATTTTTGTACGTATTTCAATTTGTTTTCTTGACTAGGCCGCGAACTTTTCAATCCATCCTCGTATATTTACAAAAAATATTTTAAAGGTTATTAAGTGAATAGTACGAAAGAATGGCGTTTATATATTTTTAATGTGCTTTAAATTATAGGATTTTTTTTGTAAAATGGACCACCGATGAAAACTATGGCGTCTCTTTGGCTGCAGGATAACTTCACAAAAAATAATCTAACCTGCAAAAATAAAAATTAATCTTGTAAAATAATGTAGTAGTTAAAAATTGTCGAAGGTATTTTTTTCAAAAAAAATTTACGGTGAGTTATATTCCGATAATATGCTAAAATGCATAAAAAGTACTTAATACAGATTTCCTTTGTCTGATACTGTTCTACATGGTAATCATTTAGAAGTTTATAAATATATGTGACCAAGCAAATGCAGAACGAGTGTGTGTTGTAAAATCTAGTCTAAGAAAGTTTATGTTCAAGAACCAACAAAAATAAAAGTTTTTAAATTCAATTCAAAAGTTGTTTTTAAAAACGTTATAATCGGCCCGACGATTATAACTCATGTTTCAAAATTTAGTATGCAATTTTCGATCAAAAAATTTATTTTTAATTACAGTAGAACCCCGATTAACCGAGTCGCGTTTATCCGAGCTCCGGATTAACCGAACCAATCTAAGAACCTGATTATCCGAGATACGCGCCTCTATGCTGCGTATTAACCGAGCTTCTAAAATATGTATGTACATATTTCCATTTAAAATGGTCGGGGCCTTCGGGGAATCCCCCTGGCCCGTGTGAGGGGTTCCCCTATTTATGTTTTTGGACTCTTTCAGCATGTAAATTTGCGTGAATGCAGTGGGTTATAGCGTTTACTATGGAGAAATACGAGTATACTCACATAATTTATTTGGTTGGAGTTCTGGTAGTTAAGTGTAATTAATACGAACTGCTTTGTTTGAATTTTTGTTTGTCGTATTATAATAGAGCAAAACAAGCGTAAAAGAATCGTCGTTCCTATTGAAGAAAAATTAAAAGCCATCAGAAGAATTGAAGCAGGAGAGAAAATTAAGGTTGTTGCACGAGATTATTGAGTGGGTGAGGTAACAGTTGGAGATTGGAAAAGAAACCGTACAAAAATAGAAGAGTGGCATATAAATCAAGCCTCCTCGTCCTCAGGAAGAAAATCAATGAAAATCGGCGACTATGAAAAAGTTAACGAAGCTTTATTCATGTGGTTTAACCAACAGAGATCAAAAGGTGTGCCTCTGTCAGGTCCAATTTTACAACAGAAAGCATTAATGATTAATAGGCAATTCCCAGAGATAGATCAGTTTACCGCCAGTTCTGGATGGCTTGACCGCTGGAAAAAACGGTACGGTGTACAACAACTGACTGTATGTGGTGAAAAACTTTCTGCTGATGTGTCATCAATTGAGAAGTTTAAGCAGAACTTTAAAAAGCAAATCGAAGATTGTGGATACACATGTGATCAAATTTCCAACTGTGACGAAACTGGTCTGAATTATAAAATGCTTCCATCAAAAACATTGGCATCTCGACAGGAAAAATCAGCTCTTGGGCACAAACGAAGTAAGGAAAGATTAACTATAATGGTATGTTCCAATGCATCTGGCAAGCACAAAATCTCACTGATGGTGATTGGCAAGTCTGCACGTCCAAGAGCTTTAAAGGACATCTCACCCAAAGCCCTACCAGCCTATTACAAAAGTCAGAAGAGCGCATGGATGAATGCGACCTTATTTACTAACTGGTTTGAAGAAGAATTCGTGCCATCTGTGACTAAATTTTTGAACAGAAACCGTCTTCCTATTAAAGCAATTTCGTTAATGGATAATGCCCCCTCTCACCCTGGAGAAGGATTTCATGTGGGCGAAATTGTTGTAAAATTTTTTCCTCCAAATGTAACCAGCATAATGCAACCAATGGATCAAGGCATCCTCGAAAACATTAAAAAAAATTATAGGCGTTTATATCTTGAACATCTGTTAGAATACACAGAAAAGGAGGAAATTATTAATGGGATAAGAAAGGTTACACTGAAAAATATTATTGAATTTGAGGACTATAATGACAGTGAAGATGATACTCCATTAAATGAATTAGCTTTGAAATTGAGAAGCCATGGAGAAATGTCCTGCTCAAATTTTGACAGCGAGATAGAAGAAAAAGAAAAAGGTTTATTTGAAATAAGGCAAAAATGAAAAGGTTGCGAAAATGTGACAAGAGAAGATGTTGTTGAATGGATTACAGCAGGTGATTTAGAGGAAGAAATGAGTATTGAAGAAATAACGAATGCCTTTCAGGAAACCGAAAAATCAGATAACAATGGCGAAGCGGCGGTGGATGAACAGGCTCCCACTAAGATCTCTCATCAAGAAGGTTTTTCTTCTGTGGAAAAAGCTTTGAGGTATATCGAACAACAACCAGAGGCAACCTCAGAGGATTTGCTTCTTCTTAATAGATGGAGAAACATTGCAGCGAGCAATATGAAACAGAAGCGCATAGAGACCTATTTCACTGTTTTATAATGTATGTACCTATTTATATGTTAAAAACGTTAATACATCGGTTTAAAGTATTGGTGTTTATTTTTTGTATGAATAAAAAACAAATCCGGATTATCCGAGTTTTCAGTTATCCGAGGAGGGTGCCCCCCCACATTACCTCGGATAACCGGGGTTCTACTGTATATATATATATATATATATATATATATATATATATATATATATATAAATGATCTAAAATAGTACGATAAACAAAGAAATACCTAACATAAACATTCAGCTCTAAACTTTTTTGAGTTAGTTTACTTATATGTTGGTCCTTTATTTTGTTCGAACTATAATAAAATTCTTATTAAACAAGTTTTACGTTTTTGGTCTAGCAATTTCTTTAGCAATAAAACTTGGCTGATATAAAAACTTGTTTTTAGTATTTCAGTTTTACATTTAATAAATAAAGTTTTTGAAGTAATAAGCACAACACCAGCAAGCTTTCGTATTTTCCGTAAATATATTATCAAAGTGAACAACTTTTCTTTGTTGTTCTATAAAGGCAGTAAAATAACTAGCAACATCTATTCGAGTTTTATGAATAATTTTGCTTTTTTTTAAATTGCTACTTACATGGTAGAATAACATATGTTTGTGTGTATGTAGTAAACGCGTCCACGTATTTAATACTCGTAGAATTCCTAATAGTTACAATTAGTTTACTATTAACTTACGAGTGTAAGTTTCTCCATAATATATATACCAGGTGTACAAGTATGAAATGCGGATTTTTTTAAAAAAAAAAAAAACATGTTAAATTCGGAAGAATGCTAAAAAGTGCTTTATTCAAAGTATGCTCCATCGCTTGTTATACATTTTTCCCATCTTTCGGGCAATTTATGAATACCACGCCAGTAAAAATCTTCCGCTTTTGCTGCAAACCATTCATCGAGCCATTTTTTCACATCTTCGTACGAACCAAAGCGCTGCTCAGCAAGTGCGATGCAAACAGGTGGTAATTGGAAGGAGCCAAGTCTGTTGAGTAAGCCGCACGGGGTAGAACTTCCCAGTTGAGTGCTTCCAACGTGTCACAAACTGATTTTGCCGTATATGATGGAGCATTGTCATGTAGAAAAATGACTTTGTGTTGCCTCTTTCGGTATTCTGGCCTTTTTTCAAGCAGCGAACGGTTCAAATCGGTCAAATGTTGTTGGTAACGTTTAGTATTAACCGTTTCCCCAGGTTTTAACAGCTCATAATAGACCACGCCCCTCTGATCCCACCAAACACAGAGCATCGTCTTTCTGCCAAAGCGATTCGGTCTTGCTGTCGATGTGGATGGCGCGCCTGGGTCCCCCCATGATTCTTTGCACTTTTCATCCCCTGTAAATATACGATGCAAAAATGACTTCCTTTTGTACCAAGCGAGCAAAATGTCACACGTGTGTTTGCGCTTTTCCATTTGCCTGTCGTTCAACTCATTTGGTACCCATCTACCGGTCTTCTGAATCTTTCCCATCTCTCGTAGCCGATTAGAAACAGCTTGTTGACTAACGCCCAATTGCTCGGCGAGTTGTTTTTGTGTTTGCGATTTATCTTCGTCCAACAATGCTTGCAATTCCACATCTTCGTATTTTTTTGGCGGTTTTCCACGTTCCTTGTCTGCAACATCGAAGTCACCACTTTTGAAACGCCGAAACCATCGTTCACACGTATCTCGCGATGGAGCATGTTCACCATAAGCTTCTCGAAGTAATCGATATGATTCAACAGAAGTTTTCTTCAAATGAAAACAAAAAATTAATGCTGTCCGCGAATGCTCTTTGTTCGGTATAATTTTCGACATATTGAACAAAACAACACAACACTATGCACACACTTTTCCAATTTATCACTCGTGCGCGTCTGACACTTGATAACACAACAAAATGGCGCAGTGTCAAATCTTTATAGCACAAACTGCAT
The DNA here is from genome assembly GCA_019049505.1 of Pachyrhynchus sulphureomaculatus. Lineage (NCBI taxonomy): Eukaryota > Metazoa > Arthropoda > Insecta > Coleoptera > Curculionidae > Pachyrhynchus > Pachyrhynchus sulphureomaculatus. Next base: position 180,745,978 of record CM032456.1, on the reverse strand, counting down.
TGGTGCACCATCTGTTGTCTGAAATCCGCATTTCATACTTGTACACCTGGTATATATATATATATATATATATATATATATATATATATATATATATATATATATATATATATATATATATATATATACATATATATGTATATATGTATATATATATATATATATATATATATATATATATATATATATATATATATATATATATATATGTATGTATGTATATATATATATATATATATATATATATATATATATATATATATATATATATATATATATAAAATACGTAGGCTGAAAGCTTTTTAGTCTAGCTACTTAAAACACATTTTTTATTGCAAAATTCTCCTTCAAGAGCGATACAATCAGTCTAACGCTTTTCTAAAATTTCTATACCTTTCTTGTAGACGGATTTGTCTTTGCCTTCAAAATTGGCCTCAGTTTCGGCGATAACGTCTTTACTGGAGCCACATCTCTTTCCCGCGAGCATTTTTTTGAGCTCTGCGCATTTGTGGAATTCTTTGTCACAAGAGGTTAAACAATTATCACCAGGCAAGTTTTCTTCCTATGTAAAACACCAACTTATTAACCAGCAAAAGAATTCTAATTTAACGTAATATTTACCTATTTTGTATATAATTTTTTGGGATCCTTTTAGTGGTGGTACCACTTGCCCACCATATCATATCATATTATGTAAAATTTCCTGTTTATGCATATACATCTCCCCGCGTCTCTGCCACCCGTTTCGCTGCGTGCTCGCCGATCCCTCTTTACGCTCTGCTATTTTTTAGTGTTTTTTAGAATTTTTTCAATTAGTTTTTTATTTATTTTTAAGGTATAGGTTCGCCACTGGGTGGCACTACACATGCCCAAATAGTGAAGGGCTTGTGGTATCGGCTATTTATAGTCGCTGTGCCATCCTTTTTGTCGTATTTCGAGCAAATTTAATTTCTGTCACATTATGAATTTGTAGATATTGGCAAATAAACTGATTTTGATTTGATTTGATTTGATTTGAGATAATACTCACTGGGGACCAGATCTGAAGAATACGGAGAATGAGGAAGCATTTCGAACTTCAATTCATGCGGTTTTGCCATCGTAACTATTGACTTGTCACACGGTGCATTATCTTGATGAAAGAGCACTTTTTTCTTGTTCATTTGGGACCATTTCTTTGCGATTTCTGCCTTCAAACTCACCAATAACTTTATATAATATTCGCTATTGATGGGTTTTCTCTCCTCAGCATAGTCGATGAAAATTATTCCATGCGCATCCCAAAATACAGAAGCGAAAACCTTCCCAGCTGACTGTTGTCTCTTTTGTCGCTTCGGGTGGATTTCATCGGTTGCTGTCCACTCAGCTGACTGCCAATTTGATTCTGGTGTGTAGTGGTGGATCCATGTTTCATCCATTGTCACATATCACATATCAAAATCCTTTTTATTGCACTTAAACAGGTCCAACCAGCGCTCATAATCATCAACACATTGTAGCCATTTCGAAGCTTCCTAAGGTTCAAATGTTCAAGCAAAATATGATTAACACGTTATTTTCAAATCTTTAGGGTGTCAGCTCTCTCACGCAATTTCACTTTACGGTCATCCACAACAATTTTTTTGATTTTTTTCCGATCTGGGCGTCCAGAGCGTTTAGCATCATTTGTATCTGTACGAGCGCGTTTAAATTCAGCATACTAGTAAATGATGAGTGATTTTCCAGGAGCAGAGTCCCCGTAACACTTATCAAACCATTGCTTTGCTTGAACGGTATTTTTTCCCTTGAGTCGCTATGATCTCGATACGAGGGTGTTGGCTACCGACTGGATTTGGGATGGATGGTGATGTGAGCCAGCGTTTAAATATCTGTTAGTGTGGGTGGGCTTCCGGTAGACTGAATATTGAAGCTGGCTGTTGTTTTTCCGAGTTATAAACACATCAAGGAAAGGGAGGATTTTCTCTTCTTCTACTTCCGAAGTGAACTGTATCCGGTGGTGAATTCTATTTAAATAGGTCAGAAAGTTGTCTAATTCATTTCGTCCATGGGGCCAAATTATAAACCCGGATCCAAGAACATAAAATAAGTATCAAAAACAAACAAATAACATCAGCTCTTTTTCAGCACCATCATGATACTGGTCACAACATCAATTTTGAGGGATCTAAACAAATAGCATCGATTTCGCATTATAAAACACGCATAGTCAGAGAAGCCTTGAAAATCTAAAAGAATGGACAGCTGAATAAGCGAGATGATGCACTGAATATCTCTACTACGTGGAAGGGTCTACTAGCTACACCAAGGAATAACCAAAACATCGAGAAGGTAACAGTCAGCATAGCACTGAAACCCGTAATTACCACCCAGCCGGCAAACACCGATGCTCGGACGAACACTTCCGCCCCCCACCTACAATCTGCGTAGACGCCGACCCATAAAAGACGGCGACCGCACGTCGGTTTCTCAGTTAGCTTCGAGCGGCAGCAGCAGCAGCGGAAGCATTTGAAAATGCCAAATGACATTTTGGTGAAACGTCGTGCAAATTCATTGTTAGGCGAACGGATTGAAACCCGGAATATATATATATATATATATATATATATATATATATATATATATATATATATATATATATATATATATATATATATACCGACACAGCACTGTAATTTTATTTAAAATTTGCTATGTTCTTATAACATTCACAAGGACGTTTAATTTGTTAATATAAGGGGTTTTCCATTAAGAGCGTTCTAACTTTAAAATTTAACAAAACAAAGAGTTTTTAAGCAAAATTCATTCTGAAACATTTATTTAACGGGAAATTTTATGCCATTTAAGATTTAGACAAGATATCGTTCAAATAGCCGCAGCAGCTCTTTTTGCAGACACGAATCCCCTTACACCAATTTTCCATGACTCGGGCCAGCATTTCCAGCCTTACGCCGACTATGGCACGACGAATGTTGGCTTCAAGTGCATCAAGAGTTGCTGGTTTGTTGATGTAAACTTGCGATTTAACATGGCTCCAAAGAAAAGAGTCCAGAGGCGTTAAATCGCACAATCTCGGCGACCAAGCGTGGGGCCATTTCGTGAAATTAATGACTCACCGAAATTGGCGCCCAAAAAGCCATGTTTTGGCCGGAAATATGAAGCGGTGCGCTATCCTGTTGGAATTTGCGTCCATTTCGTCAAATTCTGAGTAGAAATATTCCTGCAGCATATAGTTATTTTGAAGTAATCGAGTAATTTGGACAATTTCCAAGCGTTCTTTTAACGCGACACGATTCATGTTTGAATGGCAAACCTTACTAAACACAACCGACATCAGATGTCAAAGATCTGTCTACCAACATGGCCGCTATTAGCTGTCAAAAGTCGGACATTCTTTTATAAATTTTGTCATTGTCATCACACAAAAAAATATATTTTTATTTTAAATTCGTTAATGTTGGATACAGAAAAAAAAAATAAAAAAATCGACTTATTTTTGACTAGCACAAATAATAACATAATTGTTAATAAAAATTATTTCCATGTAATTATTATTATTATTTATTCAGAAATATCCTTTTATACTGTTTTTGAAACGAACTTTAATAGTATCAATTTGACCTATATTTTAAACAATTTCCTTTCAAAAATGTTTACTTAAAAGTTTTTACTCCAGATGGGAAACATTCTTATAAAACTGTTTAAAATTCTTATCGTAGCTGTTTGCGTGTTGATTTAAACTAGTTTTAGTGGTAAAAATAGAGACACAAAAACTGAAGGAAATTCTAAACTTTTACAAGATTTCTTATTCTGAAAATTGTAATACTGCACGGATAAACCTTGTGTAGTAAGGATTTTAAAGAGACTTAATACTGTTTTGAAACTAGTCTCGAAACTTTCGTAAACAAATAGCTATTTGTATTCAACTTTTTATGTAACAATAGATTTTTTTTACAAAAAAGGAACTTTAAAACGGGAAGGATATTAGCTTCAATCATTTTTCTTTTATTAAATTTTTATAACTGTGAAGTTTGGATGGAAAAGCCGAAACTTTAGTATCAGTTGTGGTTGGTTTCTCTACACGGATACAGTGCTTTGGGAGAGTCATCGAAAATTGGGTTCAACGAATCGACCGCTGCAAACGTGCCCGTTGTGGACATATGAATGAAGTCGAATTCCATACATAAATGTTTTGAGTGTACTTCAAGCTGATAGTAAAATTTTCGAAATGTCTCAAATGGGTTGCGTTTTATTTCAAAAAAAAGTTGTCAAGTCCTTAATGGAAGACCCGATACTAGAGTATCTTTTTAAACGACAATGTTCTGCGAGTATTGTTATCAAACTAAGATTTCATTTACAGGTGCAAGTTAGTACGTTAAAGTTTTATTTTATAATTCCGTCTTTATACTTACCTATACCTGTGCGAGAGGCGGTCATAGCGTAGTGGCCAAGGTGTCTGCTTTCTACGCTGGAGACCCGTGTTTAAATCTCTGCTCAAAAAAATAATAAATTAAAAAAAAACTTTATAACGTGACAGTCGCCTCTCTCGGAAAGGCAATGGCAACCCACCAGTAGTATTATGCCTAGTAAAGCCCCCTTACTTTATCCGTTTGGAACCAACATTAAACTGTAGGTCTCCTTTGTCTATGCAACACTTAAAAAGGCACCAACCACAGGCAAAGGCGAGAGGGTCGCCTATTTCCATATCGAATATGGCACTTCAAGAAGAAGAAGATACTGGTGTGTTATGCCTCCCTCGGTTACATTCTGTCTTTTGTACTATAAAAGTACAATTCGTTGGAACTGATGGACCATCTGTGTTATCGGACATTGCTTAATGTCTGAAAGAGCCTTCTTCTTCTTCTTCCTACGTTAGGACCATGTCCTGTGTCCCTTCAAAGGTTTCCCAGAAACAATTGCGATGATGAAGACCAGCTCTCATACCATCTTATTGGTGGTCCTCCAAGCGGTCGAGGTGTGTTAGCTCGCTTCTCTTTTGCAACCTTAGCCAACCGGTCATTTGCCATTCTGTCCACATGGTCTCTCCATTCTCTTCTCCTATTCCTTGCCCATCTCACCACATCCTGTATGTCGTACATTTCCCTTATATCTTCACATCTCTTCCGGTCAAATAAGGTATGTCCTGTTATCGCATTTCTGTTGTTCTTAGGAGTCGTTTTGTTATTGTCTTCTCAGCTCTGGTTTCTATCGCGTACGTCATGGTCGGTCTTACGCATGTTTTTTATATTCTTACTTTGCTCCTGGTGCTCATATATTTGTTTCTCCAAATTATATCTCTTAAGTATCCTGATATTAATGATGCCTTTGTTGTTTGAGTTTTTACTTCCTCCTTAAGGTTCCTGGTACTTGTTATATTTGCCCCTAGATATTTGAAGGACATCACTTGTTCTACACTCTGATCATAAATCGCGAGTTTGCATCTTTTCGGTTCTTTAGATATTGTAAGAGATTTTGTTTTCTTTACAGATATTTGCATATTAAACACTTTTGCTCTTTGTTGGAACTTATGTAGGAGTCTCTGTAAGTTATCTTCGTCTTCTGATATGATTACTGCATCATCGGCGTAGCACATTATTTTTATTTCTTTGTCTCCCAGTCGATATCCTCTCTCAGTTTTCTTTACTTCGTTTATAATTTCATCCATTATGATGAAAAATTAGATTGGGCTTAGGCTATCTCCTTGTCTGATTCCGGTTGTCATAGATATTTTATTGCTTAATTTATTTACCACTCTTACATATGTGTGGTTGTTGATGTTTAACTCTTCGATAGTTTTTATTATATTCGGGTGAATTCCCCTTTTTTGTATTAGGATTATGACATCAGTTAACCGTACCCTATCGAATGCCTGGGTAAGTCCAATGAAACACATAAAGGCTATCTTATTAAACTCTATGGCTTTTTCGGTAATTTGGCGGATTATAAATATGGCGTCTATAGTAGACCTGTTCTTTCTGAACCCTTGCTGTTCTTCACAGATTCCGGTTTACATTATTTCTTCTGCTAAAATTTTAGTGAATAATTTTAGTGCCGCACTCATTAAGCTGATACCTCGATAGTATTTTGGATCTGTCCTTTCTCCTTTTTTAAAAATTGGTATCAAGATGCTTTCTTTCCATTCGGATGGTATAATCTTGGCTGTGAGTATTTTGTTAAAGAAAATCTGTAATTCTTCTAGTAATTTATCACCTCCATATTTGATCATTTCGTTCTTAATTTCGTCCAAGCCCGGGGCTTTTCTGTTCTTTAGTTTCGCTATCATGTGCTGTATTTGATTCAAGGAAATGGTCCTATTTGGTTGGGCAACATTTTCATCTTCATGCTGCCTACATGTATCATTTAAAAACATGGAAATGCCTTAGACTTCTAATTTGGTCCTTTTTGTGGTACATATCCATAATAGTCACATGTTGGATGGTTAGTGTCTGGAGACAACACAAAACACGTACTGGGAAATGTAAACAAACAACGAAAAATCTATTAATATTTCTGAATATTTTTAAAATTGTCATTGTTACTGTAGTCATTTTTATTTTAAATTTTAAATCAGCGATAACCACCAAAGCTTTGCCGCCCCTTAGGATTTTAAAAAACTGCCGTTCTTCACTACCGGTAGATCCAGTTTAGTATTTTTTTGCTACTTAAACTTATTGAATTTTTGAAGACACCATCATCCTGATGTTAACTACTTGTATGGATCATAAATTCTGAAACCAGCCAAACAACTTAAGCTATTGTGACAGATATCATAGAACAGAGCACTCGTAACTACTTTAAATAACTACCAAGTTTCCGCAACATTAAAATCGATTATTATTATTACTATTTAAGCTTTCCTTTGTGTTTTGATTAACATTGCAACTTACACATAGTAATAATCTCGCTTAATTGCAGTATATAAATTTGGATGGAATAATGCCTTATTTACTTCCCCAACTACCTGTATTCTCAGTATTCACGTTATGTTCATGTATTTATAAAACTTGTAATATTTTGATTTTATTTTTGGTTTTAATTATGTAGGGTTGATCGATACGTGGCAAAAGTTCTGATTGGTTGGAATAAATTAATATTATATTACGATAATGATTATACTTCATATTTTTATAAATTCAACTATAACACAGGGGAACAGCTGTTTTGGTGTCGAGGTTTTTTGAGCTGATTCTATATCAATTTGATGTCCTGAATTCAAATAACGTATTGATTTGTACCTAGGAGCTCAAATTTTTAAGATATACAATTTTAGAGAAATATAAGTTACATTATTGTAACTCAAATCCGTAAGTGTAGTAAACAAAAGTAGATACGAAATTTTTATTTTAGTTATACAAAATACAATATTATGTCGTACTTACAAACAAAAAAAAAACATTGAAGAAATGAAATAGTCACTCAACACTTGGAAAGCTTCTTTTCCGCGACATTCTTGAATGTTTTTTTTTAAACAGTCCCTTTTTAAACTCCAGTAGTAATCTGCCATCATGTGCATGTCCCATCTTCCTTGGTAGCGGTCCTCCATAACTTTAATATCTTGGTGAAATCTTTCACCTTGTTCCTCACTCATGTCTCCTAAATTTTCTGGAAAACGGTCTAAGTGGCTGTGTAAATAGTGTATTTTAATACTCATATTGCACCCTAAGGATTTGAAACTATTAAGCATCTTGTTAACCATTTCAACATAGTTTTGAGCTTTATGTTTGCCTAGAAAATTTTCTACAACTGCAACAAATGATGTCCAAGCTTCTTGTTCAACTTGATTCATTGAATTTATGAAGGCAGGATCCTTAATTAATTGTCTTATTTGTGGGCCGTCAAATATCCCTGCTTTGAGTTTTTCTGTGCTCAACTGATGCATTTTTACCCCTATATATGCAAAACAAGACCTATTCTTATCAAGAGCCTTTACAAATTGCTTCATTAAGCCCAACTTTATATGTAACGGAGGAAGTATGATTTTTTTTCTCTTTCAACCAAAGCGTCGTTAATGACATTCTTTTCCCCAACGTCCATGTTTTCTCTCTGAGGCCAATCTTTTCTAACCCAGTGGTGTGTTTTGTCCCTACTATCCCAGAGGCACAAGAAACACGGATATTTTGTGTAACCACTCTAGTGCCCAAGAAGAAAGTTTACCATTTTTAAGTCTACACAAATCATCCATTGATGTTCGTAATACTTTATCTTCTGCAAGACCAAAGCTATGGTATTATATTCTTCTTTCAGTTTCGTTGAATGAGCTAGTGGTATTGAACCACATTTATTTCCATTATGTAGAAGGACACATTTTAAACTTCGCTTTGAACTGTCAATAAATAGGCGCCAATCATCTGGAATATATTCAGAAAGTCCCATTTCTTTCATGAGTCCCCTAATTTCGTGACAAAATACAAGATTGTCTTCTTGAGAAAAGAATGGTAGCAGATCTTTTTCCCTTGTACGGTAAAAGGTAATTTTGGTTCCTTGTTCCAGTAAATTTTTGTCGTTCAACCTAGAAGCCAGTACTTCAGAAGCTTTTTTCGATAAATTGCGATCCCTGGTGAGATCATTTAATTCATTTTGATTGACGCGTTGAGGAACTGATGACGTCCCCTCATAGTCACTGTTAGTTTCATTAGCATCAGAACTTTTATTAGCATCAGAAGAGCGATCAGAGGGAAAATATTCGTCATCAGAGATATGTGGTAGCTGATGAAATGTTGGAATCGGTATTTCATCTGAGTGCGGGATAGGGCGTATTGCCGAGTCTAAATTGGGATAAGTCCACTTACTGCGGTTATTTCGATTGATTCCATTAGTATTTACTAAACAGAAATAACAATCATTGAAGTGGTTTTTTGGTTCTCTCCAAACCATTGGTACGCCGAATTTTAGACATTTTCTTTTCCCGGTAGTCCACTGCCGTAAATGCTCTGTACAAGTTTTACATACGAGATGCGGGGCCCACGTTTTGTCCTGATCACCAAGCTTAACTCCAAAGTATCCAAGATACGCTCGCTTTACAAAGTCAGTAATAGTTTGTCTGTTTTGTTGAAACATGTATTCTCCGCATATATAGCAAAACACATCAGGTTGATTTACACAACTTCTTGTTGAACTGGAATCTGAACTCATTTTAATTCTGTTCAATAACACAAAAACACTCTTTTCTTAACATAAAATAACACGCCGAATTCGATCTACTCTCATTAGTAACAACGCACAAACTGACGAGACTTACCCGAGTTAGGTGATTAAAAGGGTCAGTTCAGGTACTTGATAGGCAATGGTTCCACTATTTATAGATTTACCTGGAATTTACTCAATTACAGACTGACAATAAAACCATTGTACCTACATTAATGAATATATAATAATTTTAGAACTCTCATAAATGAATATACTGAATAAAAACCACATTGGTAGATAAGTTGATGTATCTAAAAAAGTAGAGCTGATAGAGAAAAACGGATTGCATTTATAGATTTAGCGTCCCAAATAGAGTTAAAATCAGCTCTAAAATCCCAGGCACCAAAACAAAAATATTTTTTTGTTGCCCTGTGTAATAGAGAGATTTTGCAACGCTTATTATAATGTACGATTAATATATGTTCAGCATATGAAATAAAAATCATATTATATACTGTCATCGCGTGCGCGATAAAGCGTAAAAATGATTATTTCAAAATACTAGACAACAAATTGAAAAATTTTTCGATTACATGAGTGCGAATGGTTATTTTCAATGCATTTTTGCCTGCTGAATACGAATCCGTTGTCCAAATTTGGCTACCGCGTCGTAATTTTGAGAAAAATGACGGAAATTTGCAAAAAACGACGGTTTCAAGGATTTTCATGGCATAACACAGGCACAAATATTTTTCTCATAAATTTCGTTAATACTACGCGTAAGTATCAACATTTAGCTTTAAAATGCCTTTTGTTTTGTTTTGGTACATTTTTTTTATTTTCGAGGTATGGCTAAAATTTGAAACACTGGTTGCGCTTACGCAGCATTAATATCATTGTCCCGTGTTACGATTGCCCTACGCATGCGACATGTAACGGAACATTAACCCATCAAAATACACTCATGAAGCGAATAATATTTCGAATATCAATTATCTGCTCTTAGCGTTACCCAGGATCGACGACGTGGACGTGACAGATATTTGATCCCTCGGGGTGCTTGAATTTTGTGAATCCCCTTGCCTCTCACATTTGTACTTCTTGTTTTAATCATCGTAATCTGTATCATCATCACTGAAATAGAATAGATGTTTTACATCTTCGGACAATTCTTTCTTCTTACGTTCCATCAATTTTCGCGAATTAGATATTATCGGATCTGAAGCAATCATCAAATATTTAAAAATATTCTGTGAATAATTATCTTTACATTAATTATCTTTACGCTTTATCGTGCTCGTGATAATAAATTGTATGATTTTGATTTCATATTTCTGAAAATATATAAATCGTACATTATGTATATTAAATTAAAGTCATTCCATTGACAAATGTCGAAGTTATGAGCAAATGACCGAAAAATGTCGCATTTATCTCACTATGGCGCGCGATGTAAGCAAACACTCGCATTGAGATCGAAATTTCAAAGTAGTCAAGCCGCGTTGCCGAAAAGAGGCAACAAGAGTTTAATTGCCCTTTTTTTAGAAGTGTATACTTCATAAGAAATGAGGAGTATATCGTCATTTTTTCATTTCATTGGAATATTGCCCGAGAGAATGGCTGAGTGGAGAACGTTAGATCAAGTCCGGGAACTTTTTTGTCCATTTTTTTACCAAAGGGGGACGAAGGGGGATAAAAATAGGATATCTCCGGAAACTAGAGACTTTGCCCTATCAGATGGTGAAAGCGCCATCTCATTCCACCTCATTCCAAAAACTTTATACTTCTTTGAATATTGAAGTAAGAATAATTTTTTGTGTCGAATATGTCAAATGTTTATTAATATATTGTAGCACTCTAATGACGTTACACTAAGATTAATTTGTTGTTTGAAACCTAATAAACAAGTTCTAGTAAGCGTTTAACTCATATTCGTAGTTATGTTGTCCACAGAGAATTTAGAATGTAATTTCTCGAAGTACAGAAATTCCAACATTGACGAAAATGTCACACTTCAATGGCAAATTTTAAGGAAGGCAGAAGGAATAAATTAGTTATAAACATAATTATGTATGGTTTATGATATATATTAAAGGAAAAAATCGTCAATATTCAAAAAATACATCTTTAATTTTTTCATCCAATATCCGATTTTTTATGCCGTCGCCGTCGCCCCAATGTGCGGCGTCCTCCGCGTTAATACTGCTGATACCTGAGATAACGATAAGTACCAAGTTACGTGAAAAATAAGTGTTGCAAAACCTTTCTAATATCTAACTCAAGGGTTACATGTTACTTATGCCTTTGACTAGTTTTCTGTTTTATTTTTCTCGTCACTATTGATTAAAACAATTTTTTGTTACCACACCATTCTCTGTCGTGCTAAACTAATCTGCGCTTTATAAGATAGTTACTAAAATCTTGAGCCGCCTTACTTCGATCTTTAAGAAGGGATTTTATATAACAAGTGTTAATCCTATTTTTATAGGCCGCAAACATGTTTTCAATTAAATAGAAGAAATCCTTAAAATTGGAATCTTATTCTCCCAAAGCACTGACGGTGGGGTTACATACCTATATATGTTAAAGTCACTGATATTTCAGAATTAGTTCAGCAGTAAGTTAAATATGCCAGTATATCATACAATGTTTAGTGTTCCGTACGGAACACTTATAAGATCAATTCGGTGTCCGTCTGTCCGTCTATCACATCCGTTTTTTTTTTCCGAAACCATTTGACATAGAAAATTGAAATTTGGCACTAATATATAAATTGACGGCCCCATCAGAGCCTTGTAGTTTTGAAAGTTAAATTTTAACTTAAAGGGTTAGGTTTAGGAGGTGAAATCGGAAGTTAATTTTCCTTTTTTTACCATTTCATCGAGTGGGGTGTCACATGAAAGCTTGTGAAAAATTTTGAAAAAACGCTGGAATATTCTCCACAGGATGTAGATTGAACGAAAATGATCACGAGGGTATTACCTTTAATAACACAAGTCTGCAAAAAAAAAAAATTGAGAGCTGTTTTGGTTTTTTTGCGTAATTCTTATGTTTTTGGGTGTACTGAATCCGAAAATGACTTTCATTTTGTCATAGAACGTCACGTTTTCTGACAATGTAGGTATCTATGTTAAACAAGTTATCATCTTAAAAGATAAAAGACTAAAAAATTTTTTTTAAGTTTATAATTGCGTAACAAAACTTATTTTTTTTATCTAAAATACATTCATTAGTCAGCACTAAACACATTTCTTTTTCCCAGTGAGACTCCTTTTGGTACATTTTCGCTTGTAGGAAGCATCTGAAAGGTCTCTCTGAAGGGTCCAACTGTAGTCTGCCATCATTGAGACTCTCCATCTTCCCTGGTATCTTTTTTCCATCTCCTTAATATCTTGGTGAAATCGTTCACCTTGCTCTTCACTTAGATCTCCTAAATTTTCTGGAAAGTAGTCGAGGTGGGAATGAGGAAAATGTACTTTTAATCTCATTAGGCAACCTAAAGCTTGAAATGCTTTTAACATTCTTTTGACAATTTGTTTGTAGTTACGGTCTTTGTTATCGCCTAAAAATTTCTCTATGACCTCTTTAAAGGCAATCCACCCTTCTCTTTGAGGATCCGTGATGGTTGTGATGAATTGTGGATCAGCCATAAGCCGTCTAATATCTGGTCCAACGAAAACACCTTCCTTCAACTTTGCCTCCGAGAGGCCTGGAAACTTTGATATTAAGTATTTGAAGCAATTTCCATCTCTTGGAAGTGACTTTACAAATTGCTTCATCAATCCCAGCTTTATGTGAAGCGGTGGTAGAAGAACTTTATGAGGAGGCACCAAAGTTTCATGCAGGACGTTCTTTTCGTCAACTTTAAGCTCCCTCGGAGGCCAACACTTTTTGGTCCAGTGATTTGCTCGGTCTCTACTATCCCATAGACACAAAAAGCAAGGGAATTTGGTAAACCCAGATTGTTGTCCGAGCAACATGCCCAAGATTTTTAAATCATCGCACACTTGCCAACCATGGTCTTTATATTTTAATTTGCAAAGAACCAATTCCAAGTTCTTGTAGGTTTCCTTGAGGTGTACGGAATGACCGACACGAATGGAAGCATAGAAACCGCCTTTGTGAAGCAGAACTGCTTTAAGGCTTCTTTTTGAAGAATCTATGAAAATACGCCACTGTGCTGGGTCGTATGAGATCTTAAATGTATCCATCAAACCTTCAATATTGGTACAATAAACCAATTCGTCCTCTTGGGCAAAGTAGGAAGTGAACTGCTTCTCACGATATCTAAACCAGGAGGAAGACACTCCCGGCAAAAGTAAGTTCCTGCTTTTGAGCCTTGATCCAAGCAACTCAGCAGCGTTTTTGGGAAGATTCAAGTCTCTTACCAAATCATTTAGCTCGCCCTGGGAAAACAATTTCGGACTTCAAATTGAAAACTTGACTTGTCGTCGGGTTCAGGTACAGCACCATCTTCGTCAGAACTTGGAATCTCTTCTAAGGTAGCAGGGGCCTTGGGCACTGATATTTCGGTCCCATGAGGGATGGGACGAATAGCTGATTGCAGATTGGGGTATGAAATGGACTGCTTCCATTTTGAATTATATCCTTTCACATTACACGAACAAAAGTAACAATCATCACTATGGTTCTTTTGCTCGCGCCATACCATAGGAATCACATATCGAAAAGCTTTTTTCTTGCCCTTAAACCAATTTCGAAGGTCTTCAACACATCGTTTGCAGACTTTATGAGGTGCCCAAACTTTATCCTGATCTCCAAGTTTTAAGCCAAAATACGTGAAGTATACTTTTTTTACAAAGTCCGTAATATTAAGTTGTTGCTTTAATACCATATATTCGCCATAAATATAACAGAAACTGTCAGATGAATTGACATACTTCCGCACATATAACATTTCACTATATTGAACCAAACAATGACGAGTTAACACGTAATTGTACCGCGCCACTTTCTACACTATCGGAGCGCGCACGTTCTGGTTACAACGTTTATGTTTGTTAATTTAACTCACACAGGGCGTTCTTTATTTAGAAAGTAATGATAGTTATGGCCTGTATACATTTAAAAACAGTAATCAAAATAAAATTGTACCTATTTATTTATGACTTCAAGTTAGCCCAAAAAAACCCTTTTTAGTGTTCCGTACGGAACACTTATAAGATCACTTCGGTGTTTGTCTGTCTGTCTGTCTGTCTGTCTGTCTGTCTGTCTGTCTGTCTGTCTGTCTGTCTGTCTGTCTGTCTGTCTGTCTGTCACACCCGATTTTCTCCGAAACTATTTGACATAGAAAGGTGAAATTTGGCAATAATATAGGAATTGATGGCCTCATCAGAGCCATGTAGTTTTGAGAATTAAATTTTGACTTAAGGGTTAGTTTTGGGGGGTGAAGTCGGAAGTGAAAAAAAAATTTTTTTACTAGGTTATCGAGTGTGGTGTCAAATGAAAGCTTGTGAAAACACGAGTAAAAAATATATATAATATTATACTTGCGCGCACTTTTCTTCGTATTATTTTTAAAAATTCGCGAAAAATCGCTGTCCCGGGCCTTATCTCGAAAAGTACTTATCAAAAAATTTCGAAAAAAATTCTGGAATATTCTCCACGGGGTGTAGATTGAACGAAAATTATCACGAGTGCATTACCTTTAATAATTTATATGGTATATAAAAAAAACAAAAATTTCAAGGTCATCAGATTTCAGTAAAGATTGGAAACAAACTTTGTTGAAAACTCATTTGGGGTGTGTTTTGTGAAGTCACTGATCATTTTATACCACCGTAACATAAATTTTGACTTAAGGGGTTTGTTATGAGGGTGAAATCGGAAGTGAAAAATTTTTTTTTTTTTACTAGGTCATCGAGTGTGGTGTCAAATGAAAGCTTGTGAAAACACGAGTAAAAAATATATATATAATGTAATCCTTGCGCACACTTTTCTTCGTATTACTTTTAAAAAATAGCTGTCCCCTACCTTATCTCGAAAAGTACTGATCAAAAAAGTTTGAAAAAATTCTGGAATATTCTCCACGGGGTATAGATTGAATGAAAATTATCACGAGTGCATTACCTTTAATAATTTATTTGATATATATAAAAAAAAAAAAAAAAAATTTCAAAGTCACCAGTTTTTAGTAAAGATTGGAAACAAACTTTGTTGAAAACTCATTTGGGGTGTGTTTTGTGAAGTCACTGATCATTTTATACCACCCTAACAAAAATTTTTATTTTAAAAACAATCAACGTACGGAACACTAATTGTGCAAGTTCAACTTGCACTTGACCGGTTTTTTTATAATAAAATTTTGCGTTTTGCAAAATAACCTGACGTTCTGGAATTTTTTGAGTATTTTTTTAGTTTTCAGAACACCTAAATACATAGAAACAGTTGAAAACATCCAGACAGCATTTTTGTTGCAGACCTGTGTAATTTGTCTGATATATAAAAAAAAACAAAAATTGCAAGGTCATCAGTTTTCAACAATGTTCGGAAACAAATTTTGTTGAAAACTCATTTGAGGTGTGTTTTATGAAGTCATTAATCATTTTATACCTCTGTAACAAAAATTTTTATTTTAAAAGCAATCAATGTTCGGAACACTAATTGCGCAGGTCCGACTTGCACTGGGTCGGTTATTAATTATACCTATAAACACAGTAATAGTTTCTCAATAACATTTTTTTGTATCTTTTATACAATTTGAGACATCCATCACTCAAATACTAGATGCACACTTTTTATAAACTTAGACCAAGAAATTTAAATTAAGAAGATCAATAATTTCCTTTTATTATCTCCCTGTTAAACACTTCGTGAAACAGTTCTATTAAACTCAGCATAACTCTCAGGTAATTAGAAATCTAAATCGGTCGTTTATAACTGGTAAATACAGGAAAGTTGGAGATTAATTGTTTCAACATAGTATTGTTGAATTTCACGCCATGTTAAACTTTGTTTTTCAATTAAGTGTGTGGAATTCTATTGAATTCAGCACTAATTTTAAGTTTCAATTGGCACAGTATTACATATAATCTGTTTAATTTATAATGATGATTATTTCAAAATACAAATAAAAAAATAATGTGAGACTACCCTTCGCGAATCTGAGCTAATCTAAAAATACGGTATTTTCAAGTTTTATTTTTCCTAAAAACCAGTTTTTGTTATTTAGATGGTTAGATGAAAATAATTAAATTAAACCGTTTGACACTGTTAGCTATCCAATTTGACTAAAAAAATTAAATTGTTATGGCCTTAGTGCATGCAGAATAGCATTCATCTTACCGCAGGGAGCAGAAGGTAATTATTCCTTTTAAAAATTCATGCAAGCTACTAGCGAGTAGTAAAAGATGTCCCCTGGGAAGTATATAGTCTGTCAAGTACGTGTCCGCGATAATTCATTTTTGGTAGATGGGATTCTAGCAATTCAACAAAAAATCGGTACAGGGAACGTTTGTCTGCGACGCATTTTATTAAAAGTCTCAGTCGATTCCAAACTTTCGTCGAAATCACCTAAAATGAGTCACTTGTTTGTGCGTCGGTTCGAGGCAGTATTTCTTTGTTCCCATCCAAATTCCATGGCCGCTAAATATGTTAAAAAGTTAGTGTCGTTTGTGAAGAAGTGGGTAAATCATTTTAACGAGAGGAAGAATGTCGACGACTTACCAAAACGTGGCTCGATAGGCAAAGTCACTCCGAAAGTCGAAAAACGAATCGAATATTTGTTTCCACGGGACCTGAAATTGACGCTGCGTCAAGGAGTGGCAAGATTAAGATCATCGAGTTTTATTGTGACCCATGAGACCATTTAACAACAACTTCGTGTTTATGATGTTAGATTCTGAAGCACGTTGAAGAAACCTTTGTTGGACGAAAATCACGTCGCGAAGCGGCTCGAAGCCCTCATAATCGCCGAACACCAAGCCTATTGGAAACGTTTGGTCTCTTGTAAAGAAAAAGTTCAGAGGAAAGACTCTAAGGACTTTGACACCGTTGCCAAGCGATTATTGATGCAGGAGGCGATTGGGCAACTACTAAGGTAATTGTGCCGTTGTTAGCACACCAAAGAATACATCGATGCAAAAAAATGTTCTCGAAACACATTTTTTGAAGAATACGAGCGGTCACGTTCTTACTGGGCAAACTGTATTGGGACTCCTTCTGTTCTATATACAACTGATTTTTTTAATTATCTTCAGTATCGCCATGCCAATCAATATCTACAAATCTTTCTTTTCTTCTTCTTAAGGTGCCTTACAGATTCCTGCATAGGCGTCTGTATCAAACTTCTCTCATCAGATAAGTGTGTTTAAAGCCGCATTTTGGAGAGACTGAAAATCACTTATTCCTGTCCAGTGACGAATATTGCGCAGCCATGATAGTCTTTTTCGTCCCATTCCCATTTTGCCTTGAATTTTACCCTGCAGTACCAGGCGTTGAAAGCTATAACGTTCCCCACTAATAATATGACCCAAATATAAAATCTTTCTCCTTTTATGTTTTCGAATAATTCACGATCTTCCAGATTGGCTCTCTCGATCACCTCCTCATTCCTCACTCTATCAAACCAATATACTCTCAGCATTCTTATGAGTATCCGCATTTCAAATGCCTCCAGTTTGTTACTAGATGACACTTTCAATGTCCATTTTTCAACACCGTACAGCAAAACGGACCAAAACATACCGCTTAACCGGTTTTTATTACAAGGGAATTTGCGTAACTTGATGAAAGTTGCTCTTGCCTGCTCAACTCTTTTAACTCTTCCATGACCGGCTCCCATGTGTCATTCACAAGGCATCCTAGGTATTTGAACTTGTTAACCCATTTTATAGTCTCGCCATTTATATGAATTCGGACGTGATGAATTGGAATTCTACTGATGATCATTAATTTTGTTTTGTTTATGTATATGCTTATCCAGTGTTTTCTCCTGCTTTGTGTATAGCCTCCAATAATGCTTGAAGAGCATCTGCGCGATCTACCCGAATGGCAGTGTCATCTGCATATCGGATGTTGTTTATCGTAACACCGTTTATTTTGATACCCAGATCACTTTCCGACACTGCCTCAACGAAGACTCTTTCGACATATAAATTAAACAGCATTGGTGAAAAAACACAACCCTGTCTAACTCCCTTTCTTATTTCAACATCTTCCATTGTATAACCATTCTGAAGTCTTACGTCTGCTGATTGATTCCAGTATAAGTTGACAATGATTTTGATATCTTTAGAATCTAGCCCTAGTTCTTGTAGATATTTCATGAGGAGGTTGTGTTTAACATTGTCTAATGCCTTCTCATAGCCTATGAAGCACATCAATACATCCTGTCTCTGATCCAGACAATTCTGAACCAGCATTTGCAGACTGAAGATGACTTCTCTCGTCACAAAACTCCCTTTAAATGCGAACTGACTATTTCCACTAACTTCTTCGCATTTGTTGTATAGTCTCGTATGAATAATGCGCAAGAAGAATTTGAGAAAATGGCTCATGAGACTAATTAAGCGATAGTCCTTACATTGTTTAAAGCTGGCTGTTTTTAGCAAGATAATAAATGTAGAACGCAGCCAATCCTTCGGTGTTTTCCCAGTGTCATGTTGTTAAAGAGTGTTATAAGCTTTGTTAAGTTATCATTACTGAGTTTACAGAATGTCTCTGAGAACATGTTATCCCTCTTTTACTTAAAATGATATTTTACTTGCATCTCAATGTATTAACACAGATCTTGAATTTTTGAGAGTTTACAAACTGAGGTAAGCAGTAAGATTTTTAGTGGTACGTTAATTTTGAAAATGAAAATATCCACATTTGTAACTTCATTCCCTCTGAGACGTTATAGAAACTTAAAGAACATATCAAGTAATTAAGAAAACGTTTGTTTTATTAAAATCACAGAATCCTTCTAATTACAACTCAAAGTGTCTCTTTTTAAAAAAATATGTTTGACTAATTTGGAAACTATTTCAATCTCGAGGCTTTTTAGTTTACATCCATATTGATAAATTAATGTATGGAACACATTTGTATCATTGAAATTTTCATAAAAACTAAAAGTTCAAAGTTTAGCCAGCAGTGATAATAAAATTAATGAGAGTAAATAATATTTGGTACCTAAATATTAAACCAAAAAAACTTTGTCTTTTTTATTTGCGTCCTTATTGTTTGTTAATGCATTGTTGGTTTCAACTCATAGTCACCTAACACCCCTATTTTTCAGAAACACAGAAAATGAAAATTTAAACCAGAAGTGGCAATAAATCCAAGTCAGTTGTTTTCCCTTATCCGAAAATTCGTAAATCGCTTTTTCCGACCGTTTTATTTTGTTAAATCCGGAAAATTTTGCATTTGAAAACCAAATGCGGTTGCTTTAGTATAGATAAGTTGGGTCTTTATCATTTTAGCTCGTTAAATCACGTTTGATTTTACGCCTCATTTAATAAATTTTTCGACTTAATTTTAAATGAATTATTATGCAATTATGATAAAGACTATTTTACATAATATTGGGTAGTATATTTATTTATTACGGGACTAAACTGTAAAATATGTGATTATTCAACCTTAATCTAGCCTAAATATTTATAATTATCAAGTCTTTGGCTAACACAAAATGGAGGCTTGACGTGAAACTAAAAATTATCCATTTGGTAATTAAATTATAAGAAAATTAATAAGTTGTAAAAACCCTCCAGCGAGAACTGGTCAAAAACTGCACCTAAGTGTCTACAGATCTTTCTTGAAAAATACTATACTGAAACAAAAAAACAAATTTGATCTACTAATCTAAATTGTTATCTGCAAAACTTCTTTTATTGATGAAGACAATAAATTAGTACTGTTTCTAAAGTTTTACATTTGTACATGGTGTTATTCAATTAAAACTTGTGTTTAACCAAAATTGCAAAAGGGTTTATTGATTTTTTTTTAAATAATGAGCAGACAATATCCAAATTTCGCATTTTAAGAGTAACTGTTTTAAATTAATATTTACTATTACTGATTTAAAAGTTGTGGGAGTGTAAAAAGCATCTGTTCACCTGTAACAGTGTCTTCCTCTTACAGCCTTTTCCCCTTCACAAAGATTAGCCTCCATTGATACCTGATGAGCTTTAATGTGATGCAGATAGTCTTTGTTCATCTTTTCCCTGTTGAGTGCTGTTGATGCATGGTTTGTTCCAATTTTTACCATAACTATTAAAAAAACATATTTTCAGCATTAAGTGTAGCAGCAAAGCAATATGCAGCAATTTTAACTGTAGGTAGATTATTGAACTACTTTTAATTCCTTGATAAAGAAAAGTATTCTACTCAGAAAAATAATAAAATCTTGCATTGTTTTATTGTGGGTCTCTATGTGTAAGAAAAAAAATTACAGTAATGCTAAGAAATATGTTTTGTATTATTTTTATAAGCTACGACTACTGCTCAAGTAGCGTAAATGTGGTAAGTTTTGTTAACACCTGACATGAATTGGCTTATTATAATAACGTGAGTAGTCTGAAAAGTTCTCGGTCTAACAATGACATTTTTTTTTTTACGTAAAATATGTTTTATCTTTCAATATAATCTCCTGAAACTTAAACACATTTTTTCCAACGTTTTTCCAATAATTCAATACCATCATTAAAATGTGATTCCAGGTTTGCAAAATATCCATCCACAGCTGCAACAGCTTTGTCATTTGATGTAAAACGCTTTCCAGCCAGGAATTTTTTCAGGATTAGAAACAGATAATAGTCAGAGGAAGCCAAATCTGGTGAATACGCTGGAAATTCAAGCAATTCGTACTTTAATTCGTTAAATTTTGCCATTGCCAAAACACTTGTATGGACGCGTGCATTGTCTTGATGGAAAATGATGGGTCTTCTCTCACGAATTTTTATATCTAACTGATCCAAAAGGTTACAATAATATTCAGAGTTAATTGTTTTATCTTTCTAAAAGTAATCGATCACCAAAACACCTTTGTAATCCCAAAAAACTGTTGCTATAACCTTCCTTACTGATGGAACCGTCTTTGCCTTCTTTGGTGCACTTCTACCATTGTTTCAACTGTTCTTTTCGCTCTGATGTATAGTGGTGGATCCAAGTTTCATCAACAGTTACGGAACTATGCTTGAAATCTATTTTATTTTGCTTAAACCGATCCAGACACGCTTGAGAAATACGGATTCGAATGCGTTTTTGGTCAATTGTCAGCAAATGCGGCACCCATCTTGTACAAAGCGTTTTCATATGTAATTCTTCTTGCAAAATATTTCCAATTCATTCTTTTGAGATGCCTATGGCCTTAGCTATTTCACGTACTTTCACTCGTCGATCATCTAACACCATATCATGGACTTGTAGAATAGGCTAAGTCGCCAACCGTTCTTCGATGTTCCAGCCAATCAAGGCCGCCGGTCAGTTCCGGGTGTCCAATCAGACGAACAGCTCTTCTCTGAATAGAATCCAACAAATGCAGTGTATGTTTAGGAGCGGAGCCCCAAACATGGGAGCAGTATTCCATAGTTGGTGGAATTTGAGCTTTGTAAAGAATGACTTATGATGTTGTGACAATTTTTTAACGACCTTCACGTGGATTATCTTCGAGACTTGTATCAACATTTAAAAAGAGCAGCCCATTTTTTCACAGTGGAAAGTGAAGGTGATGCACCCTTATACACTTTTAACAATTTCCGATGAATTTCTGTTGGTGTTAAACCATTCAAAACAAAGAATTTAATCACTGTACGATATTCAGTTTTTTCCATTTTGGAAACATCAATGACACGTCAATGTTAAACAGCTGCTACTATTGGAACGATTTGACAGACCGAAATAAAACTTTACCTGTGTTTATACAAAGGATAGAACTTGAAGATTGAAAGACCTAATTTTTAAATTGCCGACAAACACTAGGCAAGAGTTAAAAGTCGCAGTGATACAAAGTTTTGCAGCTCTCACTCCTCTTGAGCTAATCAACTCAGTAAGAAGTGTCCAAAAAAGGTGCCGCCTATGTGTAAATGAAACTGGTGGACATTTCGAACATCTCTTATAGAAAATTGTTTTGATTTAGTTTGCTCTACTCGGAACAAATTGTGTTATTGTTGTTTTGTTTTATTTTCTACATAGTTTAAAGTACTATAGTATTTAGTAAATTTCATTCTAGTTATGACTCTGGGGATGTTCTTTACGATTTGACTGCTATCGGTGAACAATTGATATTGCCGCACTGTCCAAAGTCTACTCCATAAAATGTGCATTTCTCTCTCTATTCGTTTCCTCAGTCTTGAGGGTCGTGATCTCTCTGGAATGACTTCACTGTTCTGTTCACTATTTCTCTCCATTTCTCTCGATCTTCTGCCAAGTGCAACGATACATGGAGTGGTTGATCCATAACTTGTTTTATTTGATCTGACCATCTTGTTGGCGAACGGCCTCTACTCCTTTTACCCTGGACCTCTCCCATTATTATTAGCCGGTCTACATTATTGCCTGGCCTTCTAGCTATATGTCCTAAATACTGAAGAATTCTTTTCATGCATAGTGATGATAACCTTACAGTTACATTTAGTTCATTCAGTATAGATTGATTAGTTCTTCTGGCGATCCAGGATATTCTCAACATCCTCCTATAGCACCACATTTCAAAGAAATCAATAGATTTACGTTCCTTTACTCTAAGTGTCCAGGATTCTACACCATATGAAAATATTGGAAATACTAAGGTCTGTACGAGATTTAATTTCGTTCCTTTAGCTATGTACGGACTTTTCCATATCTTAGTAAGTCTCGTCACAGCATTTCTTGCTAGGGATATTCTTCTTTTTATTTCATTCTCGCATCCTCCCATACTACTTACGGATGATCCTAGATATACAAAGGTTGTTACTCTCTCAATGCCATTGAGTAAGTCGGATCTTACTATTTGGTCAGACTTATCGACTATCATCAGCTTCGTTTTGTCCCTATTTATGGTCAGACCAAGTTTCTCACTTTCTTGCTCTATCCGATTTAAAAGTGCAGCCATCTCTTCCTCAGTCGCTGCAAATATGGTGGTATCATCAGCGTAACGCAAGTTGTTTATTCGCTCACCTCCTATTAGGATTCCACCATCCCATTCATTCAACGCACTTCTCATTATAAATTCACCATAAACATTAAACAATGTAGGAGACAGAACACAGCCCTGTGTTACACCTCGGCGAGGATGAAACTGATCGGATATTGTATTGTCTATTCTCACCACTGCAGTGCTGTCCAAGTAGAGGTTTTTAATCAGTTTAATGAGATGATAAGGACCACCCATTTGCTCTAGTACCTCCCAAAGCTTTTTCCAGTTGACAAAATCAAAAGCCTTATTATAGTCTATGAAGCACATTACCATAGGCACATTATACTCTCTACATTTCTCTATCAATTGTCTTATGTTAACAATCTGATTTCTTGTGCCTCGTCCTTTAACGAATCCCGCTTGTTCTCTAGAGATTTGTTGGTCAACATAATATCTTAAACGATTATTTATGATATGTAGCATTACCTTACTTGGATGTGATAATAGAGATAATGTACGATAATTACTACATTTACGGGTAGAGCCTTTCTTATGTAGTGGTATTATTATAGAGGTCGTCCAATCTTTCGGCCATATTCCAGTTTTCCAGATGTTATTACATATTTTATAGATCATCCCCACTGTGTCATGATCTAGTTCCTTAAGAATATCTCCCGTGATGTCATCGTAGCCAGATGCCTTATTGCTTTTCAGTTTCTTAACAGCATCCTCTACTTCACTCCTCATTATTTCAGGTTCTTGCTGCGTGGTATTGATCTGTTGGTGTATGTCTTGTTCTTGTGCATCATAATAAAGATCTTCACAATATTCTCTCCATCTGTCTATTATTCTTTCTTTCTCTGTAAGCAGTGTTCCATTTTTATCCTCGATTGCCCAAGTTTTAGGTTTGAAATCCTTATCTATCTCTTTAATTTTTTTAAAGAGATCTTTAACTTGATTTTTCTCTGCATAGGCTTGTACTTCTTTACATTGGTTATTGAGATATGTATTCTAATCTTGTCTGCAGTTCTTCTGTATAAGTCGGTTTAAATCTTGGTACTCTTTTATCTACTGATCATCGTTTAGTCCAGTTTTCTTTACGTTTTTCCTATGCTCTATAAGTTGCCATGTTTCTGCAGACATCCAAGATTTTTTAATACATTTTCTTACTCTGCGGGATGCTATTTCTTCGTGGGCATCTTTTATCGATGTTTTCACTTTGTTCCACATCTCTTCATTATTTCCAGGATCTTCATTATATTGGATATTTCGGATATTTTTATTTACTAGTTCCGTAAATTGTTGTTTTTCTGGAGGATATATCTTCATTCGTTGCACCTTTATATTTTTTTTGAGAAGCTTTGGGTTTAATACGAAGAACTGTAACTAGAAGTTGATGGTTGGAATTACAGTCTGCTCCTGGGTAAGTTCTCGTGTCCAGTATAGATGATTTCCACCTTTGGCTTATCATTATATAATCTATTTGATTTCTGTATCGATCTCCTGGAGATTTCCAAGTATAAAGACGGCGGATATGATGTTTGAACAGGGTATTGGTGATAGCCAGTTTATTTTGTATACAAAAGTTGATCAATTTTTCACCTCTAACATTTCTCTTCCCCATTCCATACGGCCCAATAATATGTCTTAGATGGTCATCATTCCTTGTTTCCCCAATTTTCGCATTTAGATCTCCTACAAGCAAGGTAATTTCTCTTGATGGGATTTTTCGCATTGTTTCTTGCAGTTTTAGATAAAATTCATCTATCACATTATCATCTGCTGCTGTTGTAGGGGCATGCACTTGAATTATATTGAGTCTAACCTGTTTAGTGTCAAGTTTTATGGTGATTATTCTCTCTGTAGCACCTGAGTAAGACAAAACTAAGTTATCAAGTCTCGAAGGTACAATAAAAGCAACACCACTATAATTTTGTTCTTTCTGCCCAGCAAAGTATACTGTGTTACCATGTGACGTGGTGAAATGACCTCCATCTTCACCTTTCCAGTGTGTTTCACTCAGTCCCAAGATATCTATATTGTGTTCTTCCATTTCTTTTTCCACCACGGCCAGTTTTCCCGGTTCCAGCAACCCTGTCACATTCCATGTGGCTATTCGATGTTTCGCTCTAAGTTTAAAGTATGGATCTTTAGATATTCCAGTCGCCTTTTTTCCATATACCGCCTGGTCTCCTACGGACATATGGCCGGTAGCACATTTCACACCATGAGGCCCGGAAACCTCACGGCGCCGATCACTAGTCGGGTCGCCCGGCTCCAAATCCAAATATATATCGTCCATTCCATAAGACTCTCGTGGAAAAATAATGAGGTAGTTTTCCATTGCTTTCCTCATCCTATGCCGTTGACTAACTTTAGTTCATCCGCCTTAAGGACAAAAGGGTGCCCTTGCTTTTACTTATCTCCTAAAAGCTGGATTGCCACTTACGCCGAATCCGCCACGTTGAAAATACCCTTCTGTGCCTTTATCGCCAGCGCCGGTGTGGTCTTCACCCGTATCCCTGGGCAAGGGTAAAGCGTTATACCCCGCTATACTGGGTCCTTAGCCGAACTTAGCCACCGACTTGATAGTCGGGCCCACCCCCGCGACGTGGACGCGCCGGCTGAGAATTGTCCAAGTGGGTTCAGAGAAGGTGTCTCTGGTTCTCCTTGGACCGGGTTAATGCTCGTGTATGGTGCCACGAACAAGGGCAAAATGTGCATTTAAAACTCGCCTAAAAACTGAAAACCTTTATATTTTGAAGTAGATATAAGCAAAATATAAAATGTGTTATATTTTTAGAATGGTAATTTAAAGCTCTATTCGGATAAGGAAAAATATACAGGGTATCCCATTTAAAAAATATATTTTTGCGCTAATAACTAATAAAATATTAGTTGTAAAAAAATGTAACTTACACTGTTGAAATCCACGTGAAAAAGTGCTTTGAGAATGTTTTTACAGAAATCAAGAATTTTCAACAGAAAAAGAATTACAAACATTTTTCCAAAATGCAGATTTTTGAAAAACACCCTGTATATTTGAAAAGGTACTAGATATCGATATGCGGTTTTCACCATTGAGTTTATCATAAAAATTGAACCTCACACACTGACATCAGTTTTCGTCTATCTCCTTTAGATAAAGGGCTTTACCTTTAAAAGTGTCCAATTTGGACCACCCTGTACATATTTTCGATCGTCGCCATAGAAATAATAAAATTTTATCGATGAGACTTTATAAAAATGAGGAACAATAAATTTTTTATTGCTGGTTTCGCATAAAATTAAGGTGGAGGGCAAGGCCCCATTAAAATAATTTATAAACACGGAAAGTAAAATGCAAAACAAAAAACAGCCATAAATCCATGTCCATTGTTTCATGTTATCGTAAGATCCGTAAATCCGTTTTTACGAGTGTTTTGTTGAACCGGCAAAATTCCTGTTTGGTTATTAATGGTTTTAATTCCGTGGGAAAGTTGGCATTTTAGATTATTAAATAAACCAACATTTTTTTTGCCTAAATTTATTAAGAAATATATCATAATATGTAAATTAAGTGCCATATTTGTTTTCACGATAAAAAGTGAAAAAACAACAAGGAAAAGAACTCAAAAGATTGGTATTTATCAGGATTGTAAATAAACAATGTCTCTGTACCAGTTTGTTGATCATATACGGGGTGTCCGAGTATTCCGTGTACATAGAGTTACTATGGATTTCTGGGGTGAAAATATGACCATGTAACCCAACTTACCTTAGTCCAAAAATTCGTAATTTTTGAGATACAGGTTTTATTTTAGTTTTTCTTAAGTAACTTTCTTAATAATTGTACTATTTGTACAAGATTCGGTACTAAGGGGTTTTTTGAGATGAGAAATCGAAATCAGCTCATAGTTTTGTTGTAAATTGTAGGGGGCGCCACTTATTGCACTGTGTATACTTTTTAATTGCGATAACTTTTTTGTACCACGCTGTAAGATATTTTGAATGAAATATTCGTATTTTTCGCCTTCTCCTGTCTAAAAAAGCTCTCTTGGTAAATATTGTTTCGAGCAATAGTTTCTGAGATAGTGAGATGTTTGTTTCAACTTTTTAATTAAATCGTCAAATTCGCAAATGCGTTCCTTCACATGTTTCTTCACGTTGTATAGTTACCTGGCAACGCTCAAAAATCACTCTGGCAATGATGTAAGATATCATATGTTCTATGACTTAACTGGCTTGTAGTAATACTGACAGAAAGTAATTTTTGACAGATATCAAACAAGTTTTACGAGTATTAACGAGAATTAATCCCTTCTCAAGCTCAACAGGGTTTTAAATCTAGATTATTATAGAGTACACTTCTAGTAAGCAAACTGATTTGATTTTAGTGTTTGGTTTTTGCAACGGCAACGGTCGCAAAAGGACTCCTAACCATCAGACTTTTGCCAGTATTGAGAGGCGACTTCGAGAAATTGGACAATTTAAGCCGATCAGGAATAATGCTGGTCGGCTTTCACAAGCTAGAGCACCCGATGTTGAAGAGGAAATTCTTGAAATTGTACACTAAAATCCTGGAATCAGCACTCGTTTAATTGAATGTCAGTCCGTCCAGGAACTCTTACCTCCAGATATTAGATCCCGTTTGCATTTTTCACAAATTATTCGAGCCCTGTTCCGGCTTTTCACACTAAAATCCTGTTTACAGTCGAAGCTCGCTTCACTCGACGTGGTATAACAAATACGCATAATAATCATGCTGCGCTGAAGAAAATCCACATGCTCTGCAACAAAGACAGTTTCAATGCGAATTCAGTATTAACGTCTGGATGGGAATTGTCGCGAACTATCGGGTCGTTTAGATTACCAGATCGACTTGATGGTGACATTTACTTAAATTTCATCCTTGAAACTATTCCTGACTTATTGGAAAACTTATCCATCAATCAATGACAGAGAGGCGCCTAAACCGCGCAAGATTTGGCACTACAAGTCTGCTATGGAATATTTTCGAACTTTCCCTTGGTTAGACGTTTGTTTTCGATCCGACGACCCATCTGACTGCGCCAGGGAGGTTTCCGATGTTATTTTGGCCGGTATGGAGGCTTACATCCCTTTTTCGAAGAAATGCCCTTCCAACGGCAAGCCTTGGTTTGACCGAAAATGCAAAGAAGGTGTTGCTTCTAAACATCTTGCATACCGACAATGGCGGGAAAATCCTAACACCGTAAATCGTAACACATTTCTTCGTGCCAGGAACAGATGCAAAGAAATTATCAACGAAACCAAGGAGGTACACAATCAACGGATTAGAAACAAACTTCTCGCCTGTCCCGGCAATTCAAAGTCCTTTTGGTCGGTCGCCAAGGCAGTTAGTCAAAATTTCATCAAATCCACCATACCACCACTCACACGGCCAGATAATTCTATTGCAACGACACCTGTCGAGAAAGCGAACTTGTTGGCTGAACTTTTGCTTCACATTCTACTGTCGATTTCCAAGGAAAAAGACCACCTACTATTCCCATAGTGCAGTCAAGGCTGCCCGATGTTGTCTTCAGACAGCGTATCATAAAGCATATTCTCATGAAGCTAGACACCAAAAAGGCTTCTGGCGCTGACGGGATACCTGCCATAGTTCTTAAAATCTGTGCGAGGGAACTAACACCAGATTTCTGTAGACTTTTCAACCTATCCTACAGAAAGGGAATATTTCCTTCCTGCTGAAAATGTGCTACAGTTCAGCCGATACCTAAAAAAGGCAAGAAGACTTTGCCAAATAACTACCGACCAATCGCACTGCTCTCAATAATATCAAAAGTCATGGAAAAGGCTATCAATCAGCATCTTCTAAAATATCTTGAAGGATTCAACATTATTAGCGATCATCAATATGGCTTTCGTAAAAATAGATCAACAGGAGATCTTCTGACTTATGTAACACATGTTTGGAACAATGCAATTGAACACTTTGGAGAATCTCGAGCGGTTGCTCTTGACATATCCAAGGCATTCGACCATGTTTGGCACGATGGGCTGTTGGCTAAGCTACGTTCTTATGCTATGTCGGAAAAGTTCTGTTTGTGGCTCTCATGTTTCCTCAGAGAGCGTTCTTTACGAGTGGCAGTCGACGGATTTCTTTCTAACACCTTCACTATCAACGCCGGTGTACCCCAAGGCTCCATACTGTCTCCTACTCTCTTTCTCATTTACATTAACGATCTGCTGGAAAAGACCGAGAATCCAATCTACAGCTTTGCAGATGACAGAACACTTATCTCTTCATTCACTTTGAACTCTCGGACATCGGCTACTCAGACGAATATCCGCAGAAAGCAGGAAGTCATTCAACTTAATAAAGACCTGGAAGAAATTCTATCTTGTGGTGACAGTAACCAAGTGGAATTTAACGCTACAAAAACCCAGGCGGCAGTTTTTTCTAAAAAAGTTAACGTTGCTGAACCCGACATAGTTATGTCGGGGCACTCCATTCCTCTAACATCGTCACTCAATTTGTTGGGCGTTAATTTGGGAGCAAATATGTCCTGGTATGAACATGTTGCAGGCATAGCAAGGAGAGCTTCTCAAAAGTTGGGAATATTATTTCGAACCAGAAAGCTTTACACTCCACAACAACTGTTAATTCTTTACAAAGCTCAAATTCGACCAACTATGGAATACTGCTCCTATGTTTGGAGCTCGGCTCCCAAAGATACACTGCATTTGTTGGATTCTATTCAGAGAAGAGCTGTTCGTCTGATTGGAGACCCGGAACTGACCGTCGGCCTTGATTCGCTGGAACATCGAAGAACGGTTGGCGACTTGAACCCATTCTACAGGTACTTTCTTGGAAAGTGTTCGAAGGATATGGCCCGCTTAATTCCTCCCAGAGCGGTGTATGTTAGAAGTACACGTCGCGCTAATTCTTCATATCCGTATGAGGTTCAGCTTGTTACTCCTCGTACAACGCTTTTTAAGCAGTCTTTTATATGGAGAATATCATCCCTTTGGAATAATTTGCCCAGGACTGTGTTTCCCACCGAGTACAATCTACAACGATTCAAGAACAACGTGAATCGCTTTCTCCGCACACGTGTCGCTCCTATAGCGCTTTAGGGAGTTCCCTGTAGCACGTGTACTAGACCCATAACAAAAAAAAAATAATTTACGTGGCGACATGTTTTTCATGCACAAAGGTACACTACCCCATTTTGCGCGTAATGTGAGAATTTTTTTGAACTAAAGTTACCCAGATAAATGGATCGGAAGATGCTCCTTTTCACTGGCCACCTCGTTCCCCAGACTTAAATTCATACGATTTTTTTCTTTGGGGTGCATTCAAATCGACAGTTTATCAAGTTTAGATCTACAACATTGGGCAATTAACGAACGTGGTGGCTATATTGAACATTTATTGTGAAACTAATACCTTCTCAGTTGAGCGATTAAACTTTTTTCGAATTTATCAATTTGTAGGTAATCTTTTATGCCCTTAGCCAAGTTGGTTTTTACATTTTTACTGTTGTTGACCCGTTGGTCTTTAAATTTATTATTGTTGTTAGCCTTCAAACATGCTCCAAATTTCAATTTGGACCTGTCCTAAGCCTGGATAAAGTGTGAAGGAACGCGTGTCCGAATTTAACAATGGAATAAAAAAATGGAAACAAGCATCCCATTATCTCAGAAACCGGTGCTTAGGGCAACATTTACCAGGAGAGCTTTTTTAGGCAAGAGATGGCGGAAAATACGAATATTTAATTAAAAATATTATACAGAGTGGTATAAAAAATTTGACAATTTGAAAATATACGCAGTATAATAAGTGGCTCTCCCTACAATTTACAACAAAACTGTGAACTGATTTCGATTTCTCATCTCAGAAAACCCCTAAGCACCAAATTTCGTGCAAATAGTATAGTTATTAAGAAAGCTCCTTAAGAAAAAAACTAAAATAAAAAGTAAAACTTTGACACCCTGTATCTGAAAAATTACGAATTTTTGCACTAAAGTAAATTGGCTTAAATGGTCATGTTTTCATCCCAGAAATCCACAGTAATTCTATGTACACGGAATACTGGGACACCCTGTATTTTATAACCTTAGTCTCCTTTTCGTGTATAATCATTTGAACCCCTTTACGTACACTACCTTATATTTCTATTCGTCCACCTTAATTACATACGTACATGAGACGGACCAAATTTGTTTAGAATCCGCTTTGGACCTTTACATCTTTAATATTCAACTGATGCTCGCAAAATTTGGAAATATTATGAATACAGCATTTAGCTTGTTACATAAATGTGGGTTATAAAATAGTTAGCGCAGCGAATTAGGGCTAATCTCTTGGACGCTTTTAAAGTTTTTGCAAAAATTGATCATTTGAAAATGCTAAGTTGGGAATGTGGAATCTTTGGCACAATGATACTACTCAGTATATATCACCACTACACCAAACACTTTATTTTTGCACTCGACGCGCGTTTCGCTAACATTGAACTTTGAAGACGAAATTATTCGTGAATACTTGATATTATCTAAACTCTGTATGGAACAAAATTATTTCCAATA
The DNA here is from genome assembly GCA_019049505.1 of Pachyrhynchus sulphureomaculatus. Lineage (NCBI taxonomy): Eukaryota > Metazoa > Arthropoda > Insecta > Coleoptera > Curculionidae > Pachyrhynchus > Pachyrhynchus sulphureomaculatus. The sequence continues at coordinate 180,714,237 of CM032456.1, read as the reverse complement.
TAACAATCAATTTTATGTTCAGAAAGAAGGAACAGCTATGGGTAATTGCTTGTCACCTTTCATAGCCAATTTATTCATGAGTAAGTTTGAAATCGAAGCCAGTCAAGGATTCGAATGTTTCCCAAGGGTATGGTATAGGTATGTGGATGATATTTTCGCGATTTTTGATACAAAGAAAGCAAATATTGATGATTTTGTTTCCAAATTAAATAGCCGGTATAATTCCATTAAATTCACTTACGAAGTTGAGAACAAAGGACAATTGCCTTTTCTAGATATTTTAATTATTAAAAATAATAATTGATTAGAATTTGATATCTATAGGAAGGACACAGTAACAGATAGATATATTCCTAATGATTCATTTCATTGCAAACAACATAAATTAGCCTCATTACATTTTTTTAGTTCATCGTTTGGTCACTTTCCCTCTGAATAGAGTAAACTTTAATAAAGAAAGGAATCGTATTAGAAATATAACTAGAGTTAATGGTTATGACGATGACTTAGTAAATAAGCTAATAAATAGGCATAAGTTTAGGTTTAATATTCAGAATTCCACCTTTTTTACACGCGAAGAAAATAACACCAAGTATGTCTCCATACCATATAATCCGAAATATAGCAAGGGACTCAATAAGGTATTTAATAAGGTAGGCCTCACCTTAGTCTATAAGTCATCAGACAATCTGAGGAATATCTTAGGAAATCCCAAAGATAAGATTTCTAATTGTGAGAAAAGTGGAATTTATGAAATTAGTTGTAATGATTGTGACAAAAAGTATGTTGGGCAAACTAAAAGGTCAATTAGAACACGATTTAAAGAACATTTAGCACACTTAAAATACAACAGAACAGAAAAGTCTAGCATTGCCGAACATGCTCTTGAAGCTGATCATACTGTAACATTAGATAATCTAAGATTAATAAAAAATGTATCTGATAGGAGATTGTTGAACGCATACGAAAGTATGGAAATCATAAAATGTAAAAGTAGTTTAAACAAAGACAGAGGGCCTATTCCTTATAGTCCCCTCTACTGGTTACTTGACCGGAACTGATAGCCTTGCCTATGTCATTAGTTCCGCTTGAGTAATTCAAGGGTTAGGCTAAGTATAAATAGGGTAGATTTGGTAGTTTAGCTTTAGTCAATCATCGCTCCTGATGAAGCTAACATGGTTAGCGAAACGCGCGTCGAGTGCAAAAATAAAATGTTTGATGTAGTGGTGATATATACTGAGTAGTATTTGAAAATGACATAAAAAAGCCAATGAACAAATAAAGAAGTTTCCGAAAATAAAATCGTAAGAAACTGTAAGCATTAGTAATTTTTTTTTTTAATTTCGGTATATTGAAGATGCCCTAAAACTAATAAAATTATTTTTTATGCTCACATCACACTTGCTGCAGGAAAATCCCTAAAGTGCAACAGGAATGAGGCGTGCGGGCAAAAAGCAATTCGCGTTGGTCTTGAATCGGTACAAGTTGTATTCAGTGGAAGAATACACTGTTGGATAAAATATTCCTCCATATGATCGAATTTTTGAAAACTCGGTACAGAGAGTGATAGTCTAAACCTTCCCCGACCATATGCTAAAACAAGGCCCATCTCATTCTATTGGATAACATCAGCTAGATCTAGGCCAAGCATTTTGCAACGATAACACGGTAACATTGAAGCACTATATTTAAAGTCATGGAATGTCGCCAACGAATATAAGTCAGCCTTGCCATCTTGTGGGATCAGTAGAAACAATTCTAAAACAAGGAAAAATCTCAAATGATAAGGGACCTGAAAATTAGCGTGAATATCACGTGGTAAAATAACAGGTGCTTTTTATGTAGAGACATATATAACCGACAATCGTCTTTCGCTAGCCGTTAAGTTTTTTTCCTTTTTGTTAGTTCAGATTGTACACTTATTTATTTACTACACGTACCCACGTATAATATAATATGTATCTATCGAAATGTTTCTATCAGACTTTGTAATGTTGCTATTGATTAGCGTCGAGGTCAGCCGTATCTATGTAACCGCACGTGTGGGAATGATTTCATTATTTATAGAGGTCTTTTAGTTTTCGCAAGCAGTAATAATGAACCACATTTTTTTTCAAGCCAGCCTATAGTTTGGAACATAAAATTTGTACTGTTCTATTGAGTTAATAATAAAACCTCTGGTGACTGACCATTAGAAATTCGTCATGGATCTCTCTCTCTCTCTCTCTCTTTATATATATATATATATATATATATATATATATATATATATATATATATATACATATATATATATATATATATATATATATATATATATATATGTATATGTATATATATATATATATATATATATATATATATATATATATATATTTATATATATATATGATAAAAATAAATAAATAAAAATATATTTATTCCTGCCAACAAATCATAGTTGTTACACTTTAAACTTAAACTTATTTTCTACAAGAACCAATACAGAAAAAGACAATTTTCCTAGCAGTAAAAACCAAATTACAAGGCAATAATACATTTTAAGCGATGCACAATTTTCTTAAAGAAGAATGTGCGTGCATCACCATTTCATAATCTAACTAATACTAATAGTATTAGTGTTTATTACAAATGTACTAGAACCATCTTATTTTAAAATACATACTTTATTATTTTCTCAATAATGATCTATTTGGTTATCAAGCAACCAGTTAGTCAATTTATTTTTTACTAACCTATATGGCATCACTTTCAGTTCGTGCGGAATTATATTAAAAATTCTCGGAGCAGAAAAAGATAGGGACCTTTGAGTAGCACTAAAGGGGGGTAGATGGTACATACACGTTGTCCAGGGTAATTAGTCTAGTATGAATAGAATGATCAACTCTGTTTACCTTATGTTTGTTATTCAGTAAAATTCTTACCACCGATTTTATGTATAATTGCTTCAGCGACAAAACCCTAGCCAAATCATATAGTTGGTCCGTAGGAAATCTTCGCGGTTTTTTAAACAGTATTATTTTTAAAACCCTTTTCTGGGCTATTACTAAAGACGAAGATACCGAATCACGCACAGACCCCCAAACTACCAAGCCATAGCCTATCACTGACTCCACAAGTGCTTTATATACATATAACAAATATTTCTTGGGTAACCACTGCCTAATCTGATAAAACCTAAAATGCATTTTTTCGAATTTTACTTGTTATATAATCTATGTGAGAATCTCATCTTAAATGCGAGTCTAGGTATACACCCAAATATTTAATGTTATCGGTGGAGCAGATCTTCAGATTGCAATCACAAGCCGCAAAATTATTACAGCCAGGTTCATGAATTTTTATAAAATTCTTGTGGGGATAATTCCTTTTATTAAACGTAAAGGCTATAAATTTTGATTTAACAAAATTTAAGGTTAATAAGTTCAAATCCAACCACAACTTTACCTTACTCATAGCCAGTTCTGCCTTCTCTCTCTCTGCCCCATATTTTATCCTTTAACATTATGACAGTATCGTCGGCATAACAAACCATAGATCCTTGAGATAAAATACGCAAAAAGGGTATCTATGTATATTGTAAATAACAATGGCCCAAGCACTGTACCCTGCGGCACACCGCACTCAATTGGAAGTGATGAGCTCACTGATTCTCCTATTTTTACTTGTTGCGTAAGTCCGATCAGTTATGATTTTATTAGATCATACGGGATACCTCTAATTCCAATATGCTCAACTTTCTCCAACAATATGCGGTGAGACACAGTGTCAAAAGCCTTTGTCAGGTCCAAGAATATCAAAAGTGATTTATCGCCATTGTCGAGGTTCTCAGAAATATGGTTTCTGTCTTCTGTCTAAAACCATACTGCGCATCGGATATTAATTTATTTTTATTTAAGTAATCGTCCAGACGCAACTTGATACATTTCTCAATAATTTTTCTCAGGTTGCTGATAATTGCAATGGGATGATAATTCGTAATTTCGTTACTCGAACCACCCTATGTAGAGGCGTTATGGTACATTTCCTTAAACTGTCAGAAAATAATCCAGCTCGAGAAATTAAATTTACTATATGGGATATGGGTTCGAGAATAAATCTGTTGTATCGTTTTAGAAAATCTACTTAAGGTTGTCGTCGCCACCACTTGAAGAGTTTTTAAGTGAATTTATAATTTGAATTATTTCAAAATCCATTATCGGTGCCAGAAAAAGTGATCCAGGTACTCTAGGGACACCATCAGGAATAGCATCCGTATTAGGAACAGTTATACTATTAGATAATTTCTTTCCTATCCTAGAAAAAAATTTATTAAACTCATCTGCTCTGAGTTTTTCGTGTAGAATTTCAATTCCATGTATATTTATATGTACATATGTACATATATATTTATATGTACATATATATATATATATATATATATATATATATATATATATATATATATATATATAATTTATTCACCTCCTTCATATCTCTATCTATAGATAACAAGTAACACACCAAGTTTTTGGTCTAGGTACTTTTTGCAAAATTCGACTTTATTCATCAATAGCGATACAATCAGTCCAACGCTTTTCTAACATTTCTGTACCTTTCTTGTAGAAGGATTTGTCTTTGCGTTCGAAATAGGCCTCAGTTTCGGCGATAACTTCATCAGCCCCGCTGGGGGCCAAATTTGAAAAATACGGTGGATGAGAAAGCAATTCGAACTTTAGTTCATGCAATTTTGCCATCGCAACCATTGACTTGTGATACGGTGCGTTGTGTGTCGTCTCTTTGCGATTTCTGCCTTCAAACGCACCAATAACTGTACATAATATTCGCTATTGTTGGTTTTTCCTTTCTCAGCATAGTCAATGAAAATTATTCCGTGCGCATCCCAAAATATAAAGGCCAAAACCTTCCCAGCAGACTGTTTCTTTGGTAGCTTCGGGCGGCTTTCACCGGCTGCTGTCCACTCAGCTGACTGCTGATTTAAATCCGGTGTGTAGTAGTGGATCCATGTTTCATTCGTTGTCACCACTAGTATGAAAAAATCCTTTTTATTGCGCTTAAACAGGTCCAAAACAGCGCTCAGAATCATCAACACGTTGTTTTTTTTAGTCCACGGTAAGCAAACGCGGTACCCATTTCGAAGAGAGGTTTTTCATGCCCAAATGTTCATGCAAAATATGACCAACACGTTCTTTTGATATCTTTAGGGTGTCAGCTATTTCACGCAGTTTCACTTAACGGTCATCCAAAACAATTTTGCGGTGTTGTAACTACCACATTTGAGCGTCCAGAGTGTCAGCTATCTCATGCAATTTCACTTTACGGTCATCCAAAACAATTTTGTGGATTTTTTTTTGATGTTTTCCGATGTAACCACCTCATTTGGGAGTCCGGAACGTTCAGCCTCATTTGTATCTGTACGACCGCGTTTAAATTCAGCATACCAGTAAATTATGAGTGATTTTCCAGGGGCCAGAGTCTCCATAACACTTATCAAGCCATTGCTTTACTTGAACGGTATTTTTTTCCATCAAAAAAATAGTGTTTAATCAAGACACGAAATTCGATTTTTTCCATTGTTTTAAAAATATCAAAAGTAGCGCCACTGTAACTTGTAAACTAATTGTCGAAATGTCATGAAATTTTGACACATATCGTTTGAAGGTTGGTACTTCCTAAATATCATATAGATTTTTTTGTAAAGTGCGACATCTATGTGTCAGGCCAAAAACTTTTCAGCCTGTGTGTTATATTACATTTGCGTAGGTCAGTGTCATCAATTCATAGGCAATTGTAAGAAACAATAGTTTAGTCATGTTGATAGTCAGTTACTTCTATTCATTATTGATGTCGATTGATTACTGATATCAAATATTATAGACTCATATCTATTCTGTCCCACTTATATAAGCTCTTCACTAAAATCTTAACCAGTCGCCTAACAGCAAAACTAGATTTCTGTCAAACTGTGGAACAGGCGGGGTTCAGAAAGGGATTTAGCACGATAGACCACCTCTACACGATACGTACTGTAATAGAAAAATGTACAGAGTATAAGGTACCAATACATTTGGCCTTCATTGATTTTTCATAAGGCATTTGATACTGTTGAAATCTGGTCAGTTCTAAAATCCCTAGCGAATGAAAGAATAGATTCCAGATATGTAAAAATAATAGAAAACATCTATAAAGAAGCTTCTATACATTAAAATTGACAAACAACCGTCCCTAACAACATACCATTAAAAAGACTAGGAAGGAGGAGATACTATCTCACCTAAATTATTTACGATGGTCCTTGAAGATGTCTTTAAGGAATTAGATTGGGATGAGAAGGGCATCAACATCGACGGCACTAGACTCAGCCACCTTAGGTTTGCAGACGACATAATAATGATAGCTAATAACAGCAATGAGCTACAGGAAATGTTGAGCCAGCTGAATGTGGTCTGAAATAAAACTTTAAAAAACCTAAATTTATCAGCCCTGGAGATACCAACATGCAGATAGGAAATATATGGAGTTATTTCCTATCGGAAAGGCAAACCAGCATGCAGAAATTAACAGGCAAATAATGCTGGCATGGGCAGCATTTGGGAAACTAGAATATATCTTAAAAAGTACTACAATACTTATAAACCTAAAAACTAAAGTATACAATTCCTGTGTTCCACCAGTCAGCACATATGGAGTGGAAACGATGTCTCTGTAAAGCATTTGTTAAAAGCTTGTGACTTCACAGAGAACTATGGAGAAAAGCATGCTTGGTGTCTCTCTTAAGAATATAATTCATAACGAGCAGATAAGGATACGAGCCGTCACTGACATGACTCTCGAGGCGGCAAAGAAGAAATGGCAATGGGCAGGTCTTGTGGCTAGATCATCTGAAAACAGATGGGTGTATATGATCACGAAATGGAGACCCAAAGAAACAGAAAGAAATGTTGGACGTCCACAGAAACGATGGGTCGATGATATAGTATTAGTGTAGCAGACAAGCAGTGGTTAAATCTGGCGAAAGACAGGGAAGCATGGAAGAGATTAGAAGAGACCTACGTCCAGGACTGGACAGACTTAGGTTGAGAAGAAGAAGAAGATTCATTATTTTAGAAATCTTATTTTGGATGAAAAAAAATTCACAGGTAAATTTGTAACAGTTATCAGACGAATAATATAAGTAACGCACTGGTGCCGTTTACTTCGTAAGTGTAAACGAACATTCACGATGAAGAACGCAGCGGTCAGCCATCAAATTATGATGAATGATTTGATTGAAATAGTGAACAAAAACTGTTCGTGAGAACTGTTGCTTCTCCATATGACATCTAAAAAATATTTGCGCCTTTATAAACTATAGATATACTAATGTAATCTGCGATTTTTCTTACACTTCCTGTCCCAGATTATTATAATGGCTTGGTTAACTATTTATTTGGTTGCCTTTTTAGCTTATTTATGTCTTTGTTTGTAACCTTTTGCTTTATAGATTTCTCATATAACATTCTCCTGTTTCTATTGTGCTTTGCTAGCCTTTGAAGAATTAGAAAAACTCTCTGTTTCCCATAACAAAATTTTTTGTTACTTTACCATTAAATAGTCCATTATTAATTGTATGGAATAGTCTATTATTAATTGTGTGGGTTACAATATATTCTAGTATATTGTATCCGGGCATATACGCGTATATTTTTATGTTCAGAACAGCCGCTTTCTGAGACCATTCTCTGTTGTCTGTATAATATTACACATTTATCTTTAATACAAATATTATAAGCGCTATTTTATACGTTCTAGAATCTAAAAACTACCCTATCAAATACCTTTGCTGTCAAGTTCAAATTTTGAAATTGAATTCGTTACGATAAAGTAGAAATATTTTCATCAAATTTAATATATTTCTTATCCTACTTTTCAGTCTTTTTATATCCATAAAGAAGTCACCCGGTTTTATATTACTTCAATACTAATACTTGATCGTTCGATCATCGCTTTAAAATGATGACATGTAACATACGGATACCTCAAGTTTTGCCTATTTTATATGCCCTATAAAATTCTCTCCATATGCCCGATATACAATTGAATTTTGAAAGGTCATGCACATGTATCTAAGACCCGTATTCATAAGCGTTTTTTGAAGTAACACTCTGACTTATTGAAGACCTCGCATGAGGGCGGGTATTAAAAATTATTTATATTAATATATAATTGAAATTGTTTGCCAAATAAAAAAAGTTCAAGATGTAATACCCAATTCAGCTTTTTTAAGGTTAATGACTTTATTTTGCGTTACTTAATAGTAATTTAATAAAACATATAACAATATTAAAAATTTTGCTCCCTTTATTCATTTTACGTACAACAAAAACTACTTTTTCGTCAATGAAAAACAATATTAAAATTATTACCTGGTTTAATTAACTAAATTAGCAATGATATTGTAGTACACGCTTATTATTATTAAGTTTAACGCATCTTGGTTTCAATATCTAACAATAAAATATAACTTAATAAAATAATTTAGATTTTCAACTGGACTAAAGTGTCCCGAGTAACTTGACATAAATTCATACATCATTAGAAATATTTACTAATTCTTTTTACATTTAACGCAAACGATGGCAACATTTAAATCTTCTAAATTTCTAAATGAAATGAAACGTAATTCGTTTTGTGATTTGTCACTTATTTTTTATTTAGCTGCTATTGCAGTTTCGTAGGTTTTCTACATTGTCAAGCGTAATACTACTAGTATGCAGATAAATAAAAAATAAGTGACAAATAACAAAGTAATTCCATTTCATTTAGAAATTTAAAATGTACTGTCACAAAGTAACGGACACCTCAATTATACTCGTACATTTATTTAGATACATGGTAGCTTAAAGTTAATTTAATAACTTGGTGTAAATGTGGCTAGTGTGTGCTACGTCTGTTCTATCATTTACAGCGTGCTGTTCGTTTTTTAATTTCGATCATTTCTTTGATGGTTAACTTTTCGTAATTGTGGCTTTGTTTATGATTTTGGTCTCATTAAAACTGAAGTTGTGGTTTTGTTCTGTCATGTGTTTATGTAAGGCAATTGGGGCGTTTTTAGTGTATTTTGTATCCACTTAGTCGGTTCTTTGGGGAGTTGGATGGTATTGAATATATTACGTTTGATTGGTACATTGTTGGTACTTTGCTTTTCAGATTGGTGTATAGCGTCTTTAGTTTGTTATGCGTTTTATAGCAGGCCACAATGCCATATTTCTCCAGAGTATTCTTTAGTTTTTCGGAGAGTTCCTTTGTGTATGGTAACGGTAGGTAGTTACTTTGAGTTTGACTCTTTTTTTTTTGATGATATTTTTGGTTATTGTATATTTTATGTATTCTTTTTTTATTATTTTGTCAATTTAATTTTTTTTTAATTGTTTTTTGAGAAAACTTATTTTACTTTATTTATTAATTTTGGTCTTAGTGCTGGCGAGATTAAGTATAATGCTCGGTCTGTCAAACCAGTGATGGGACCTTGCGTGGTTAGAGGTAATAGTTAAGGCATCGTCCCGACCAGGTAGGTTTGGTGTACCATTCTGTAATTATTTTGCCGTCTTTTCGAGTTAACATCATTAAACTTTTTAGAGTTTATTTTTTTTACGAGGGTTGTGTAAAAAATAAGGTTACTCTCGGACGGCTATGCTACCGATGAATCCTCATTTAACTTTTATGACTCTATTGTATAGCAGAGGTTTTCTGCCTAAAATAGGGTGAACCCTTAAAAATAATTCACAACAGGTAGCAAAATCCAGTAAAATACGAGGGTTGTGTAAAAAATAAGGTTCCCACATTTTTTCAGGTGTAAGGCATTTTTTATTTGAACTGAAAAATACATCATTGGAAAGCTTAATTTCTTAGCTATTTTTCAACATAATCTCCAGATTTTTCCACGCATTTTTGTTGACGACTAATCACTTTTGGAATCCCGCTTCAAAGAAGTCCGCCGCCAGTCCGTGGAGGAATTTGATGACCGCTTCCTGCACTTCTTCATCAGTCTCGAAACGTTATCCACCCAAGTGTAGGGAGCATGTTCAACGAGATCCCAGCAAAAATTGTCGATTAAATCCTTGGTTTGGCGAGAGATGTGCGGGCGCGCATTGTCGTGGTGCAGTCTAACGCCTTTTGTCGGTCTTCCTCTCCGACGATTTTGGATGGCTCTTCTGAGTTTTTTTCAAGGTCTCACAATAATTTTCCGAATTTATTGTGATCCCTCGAGGCATAAACTCAACAAGCAGGACACCCTTACGGTCCCAAAAGACCGTAACCATCACTTTCCCTGCGGACAGCGTCTGCTTGAACTTCTTCGGTTTAGGCGATCCGGTATGGCGCCATTGTTGCGATTGTTGTTTTGTTTCCGGGGTGACGTAATGACACCACGGTAACAATGGAGTCTAAGAAATCTTCGGTATTCTCGGCGCATTCTCGAAGAAACTCCTGGGCACACTTGACGCGATCGGCTTTGTGGGTTTCTGAAAGCATGTGCGGGACCCACCGCGCACACACCTTGTGATAACGTAACTTTCAGTCAAAATCGTGTGGATTGTTTTTTCACAAACCTCAGGAACCCGGGCAGTCAGTTCCCGAATCGTTATCCTCCTATCCTCGAGCAGAATTCGCTCAATCTTCGACACAACTTCGTCGGAGATCGATGGCCTTCCGCTTCTTTGCTCAACGTGGATGTCTGTGCGTCCTTCGGAGAACTCCCTACACCATTTGCGGACGTGTTGAACGCTGATACAAGCTTCCCATAAACTTCACACAACTGCCTATGAATATCAACCGGTGGTAACTTTTTAGCGTGCAAAAATCGGATTACCGCACGAACTTCGCACCTGGCGGTGACGGCGATCGGGGGTTCCATCACGAATGGCTGTCAGGCCGGCACTGAACGTCGCAGCGAGTTCTACTAAGGCGGGATCTAGAGTGGTGGGGAATCAGCGCACACGGCGGTGTTGTTGGATTTCGCCTAGCATCTCGCGCGGCGAGTTTTACAGCGTTGGGAACCTTATTTCTTACACAACCCTCGTATCTTTTTCTATTTACATTCTAAATTGTAATTTTTGATGGAATTTGTTGAACTCTTGGACATATATTTAATTTCTGTATCTGGCACTGCGAGTCGTCGACAAATCTTTTATAGAATATGATCTTGAAGAACGTCTTCTTAGACCTAGATCAGCACTTTTACTCTGGTGAAGGCAACATACTACCGAAATGTTAATAAATGAGATGATTAAATAATGAATTTTATAATATCTAAACAGAGTTAAAAATTACAATCAATAAAAGTCCTTCATAAATCTTTTGATACGATCGCTTCTTGAAAAAACGTTTGTTCACAATTCTCTAAGTTATGATTTCAGTTATAATTTTACACACAATTATTGGATGCATACTTTTCTAATACCTATCCATGGTTACAGACTTTTCAATAATTTTCATTTTAGGAAAGCTGTTAGTGCATAAAAAAAAAAAACCGTTTCTTGGCAATTTGGATCCTCATATATGTAAATAAATGGATAACTTTTCTTGTGTTTGTCTCAGATCAAACTAATTAACACGTGTACATATCTATCAGGATATTAGATGAAAAGGGGGTATATAGTTCTTACACAATACACTGAGACTCGTGGAGCATCTAGACTTTTAATGTAAATTATATGAATTTTTTTAGTTGTGTAGTAAATAAGTCGGCTTGGATTCCATTTAAGAGTTATTCAGCTTGAAAGTTGCCTTAATGAACTGAGAACGGAAATCAAAAGAGAATCCATCTTGCTTACAATAATTATTTGAAGAGGGCTAAGACTTCCATACGTGAAGACCGCGATCTTTCTGATCATTTATCAAACTTAAAAAATCGACGACCTGGCTGCCGCAGTCTTTCACGGACAATGACTCCAATGCTCTTATACGGATCCGAAAAAGATTGCGGATGCTTTTGCACACTTTTTTGTGGCATGTATTGTGCCCCTACATCAACAGGGCATAATTATCTCCAGGGAAGGGCCGATTTGATTCCTCTTGTCTCTCTCCCTGCCTCACTGATCTTGGCTGCTCTGGCGAAGTCAAACAATAAATTCACTCAAGGCCCTGATAAGGTCCCTTGTTTTATTATCAAGAATTGTGCTCGAGCCTTGTTGAGGCCCTTATCTTTCATCTATAAACTTATCCCTGAAATCTAACATTTTTCCTGAAATGTGGAAAACGACAAGAATTACACCTGTATTCAAGAAGGGCGATACTAGTATTATTTCCAACTACAGGCCTATGTCAATACTGTCACCATTTGCTAAAGTTTTCGAGATGGCAATATATGACTCATTGTTTAAGCAAATTAAGGGACGTTTGACGCAGGCTCAACATATTTTCTTTGGCAACCGCAGCACGGTCAGCAATTTGGCTTCCTTTGCGCAATTCACGGGGGAAGCCCTTGAAGATCGTCAGCAGGTGGACGCTATCTACACAGGGTATTTGATCGTATTGATCATTCCATTCTAGCACGTAAACTGGCTAGTATGGGGTTCCACGATGATTTGATATCATTTCTTCGATCATATCTTCATAATCGTATTCAATATGTTGATATCCGAGGCCATCTTCATTTTTCAATTCGTACCTACTAGCGGCGCTCCACAGGACAGTAACCTCTCACCATTGTTGTTTTCAATTTTTATAAATGACATTGTTGAGTCCATTGTAAGTAGCACACTCTTATTTGCTGATAATCTTAAACTGTTTCGGGTAATTTATGACATTAATGATTGTATTATACTTCAGAAAGACATACGTACTATCGAAAATTGGTGTGTGCTATCAATAAGTTGACCTTGAATCTCGGAAAGTGTTTTGTTATGTCGTTCTCCAACCAACCGAACCCCACTCATTATGAGTATGTCTTGGATAAAGCGATTATGAATCGTTGCTAAACTTTCTGGGAGTGGTGTTTGATACCCGATTGTCATTTGCCAATCACATTGCTCGGGTTTGTGGAGATGCGTAGAAAATGCTTGGGTTTATTTTTCGCAATTCAAGGTGGTTGGTAGATATAGGGTCGCTCAAAGAGCTCTACTTTGCTATGTGCGATCTAAGTTAGAATATGGCGCAGTGATTTGGCAATCAATCTATCACAAATACATTGATAGAATAGAGAACATACAGAGAAAGTTCCTTAAGTTTCTGTGCTTCAGAGATGGCGATACTTACCCTCCTAGAGGCATAGAAAAACAATATCTTGTTAGAGCGTTTCAACCTGCCGTCGTTGATGAATCGCAGGATTTACTTGCTGGTTCAATTTTTGTTCAAGATATGTAAATCCTTTATTGACTGCCCTGACCTGCTTTCCTAGATCAACTTTCATGTGCCTTCTCGACTTACCAGATTTCCTCATGTTTTTTGTTTGAGTACACCAAGAACTAATATTTTAATGATGACTCCTTTGTATCAATCCATGAATATTTTCAATACGGTTTGTAGCAATTTAGATATGCACAACTTAACTCAGGCTCAATTTACTAAATTGATGAAGATGTAGGTTCTTGATGATCGGTGGACGTGTCCACATCTTTGAGTGGTATTTGATTGATATGTACTAGTTATACATGTCGTTATACTTATTTTATACAATTATTGTACTACTCAGCATATATCACCACTACACCAAACACTTTATTTTTGCACTCGACGCGCGTTTCGCTAACCATGTTAGCTTCATCAGGAGCGATGATTGACTAAAGCTAAACTACAAATCTACCCTATTTATACTTAGCCTAACCCTTGAATTTCTCAAGCGGAACTAATGACATAGGCAAGGCCATCAGTTCCGGTAAAAGTAACCAGTAAAGTGGACTATAAGGAATAGGCCCTCTGTCTTTATTTAAACTACTTTTACATTTTATGATTTCCATACTTTCGTATGCGTTCAACAATCTCCTATCAGATACATTTTTTATTAATCTTAGATTATCTAATGTTACAGTATGATCAGCTTCAAGGGCATGTTCGGCAGTGCTAGACTTTTCTGTTCTATTGTATCTTAAGTGTGCTAAATGTTCTTTAAATCGTGTTTTAATTGACCTTTTAGTTTGCCCAACATACTTTTTGTCACAATTATTACAAACTAATTTTCATAAATTCCACTTTTCTCACAATTAGGAATCTTATCTTTGGGATTTCCTAAGATATTCCTCAGATTGTCTGCTGACTTATAGACTAAGGTGAGGCCTACCTTATTAAATACCTTATTGAGTCCCTTGCTATATTTCGGATTATATGGTATGGAGACATACTTGGTGTTATTTTCTTCGCGTGTAAAAAATGTGGAATTCTGAATATTAAACCTAAATTTATGTCTATTTATTAGCTTATTTACTAAGTCATCGTCATAACCATTAACTCTAGTTATATTTCTAATACGATTCCTTTCTTTATTAAAGTTTACTCTATTCAGAGGGAAAGTGACCAAACGATGAACTAAAAAATGTAATGAGGCTAATTTATGTTGTTTGCAATGAAATGAATCATTAGGAATATATCTATCTGTTACTGGCTAAAGATTCCACATTCCCAACTTAGTACAATTATTGTAGTTTTCTTCTTTTTCCTTTTTAATTTTTTGTAATTTACACATTTGTCTTGTAAATGGATATTTTATCTGTTAGACAATAAAGATTATTATTATTATTATTATTATTAAAAATTGTTTGAGAAATTACAGGAATTAAAAAAGTTGTGTTCTGAATTTTCATTAAATTATTTGTTTACCTATTGTTTAAAGTGTGTAAAATTAAACCACGTCAGATTTCACAGGTGCCATATCCAATATCATTAAGAGTTTCTACGTTCCTCCTGTTAGAATTACAATATTAAAACCTTTAATATATTTTAGTACTAGCAGGTAGGATTTTGAGGAGGTTTTAAAGCAACCAGTTTCGAATGAAAACTATAAGCAATATTTTATTATAATTCAAAAAATAACTTTTAATTGCAACAAGAACCATTTTTTATAAAAAAAATATTTGGATTTGATGTTAGTAGGGGATTGCAAAATACAAATGCAAAATGAAGACTTTTTTTAGAGACCAATTTTTTTCACTTTCTGTCTCAATTTAAAATGGCGTTGAACTTAAAAAGTTTATTGCGTATTGTTATCGGAAGTGAAGACATTAGAATATTTAAATGTTGCCTTGTTTGCGTTTAATGTAAGATGAATTAGTAAATGTTTCGCATGATGTCATCTCGATACAAATGAATTTATTTGGAACTGCTTGGGACACTTTAGCCCATTTGAAAATCTAAACCATTTTATTAAGTTTTATTTTATTGTTAGATATTGAGACCAAGATGCATTACACCTAATAATAATAAGTATGTACTACAATATCATTGCTAATTTAGGTCATTAAACCAATTAAGAATCCAATATTGTTTTTCATTGACGAAAGAACTATATTTTTATACGTAAAACCAATAAAAGTAGCACAACTTTTTAATATTGTGATATGTTTTAATAAATTAATATTAAGTAACGCAAAATAAAGTCAATAACCTTAAAAAAGCTGAATTAGGTATTAAATCTTGATTTTTTTTTATTTGGCAAACCCCTTTAACATGAATATTAATATAAATAATTTTTAATATTCGCCCTCATACGAGGTCGGGAAAATCTTTAATAAGTCAGAATGTTACTTCAGAAAACGACTATGAATACGGGCCTTAAATACATGTTTGACCTTAACCTTCCAAAATTCAATTGTATATCGGGCATATGGAGAGAACTTTATAGAGCATATAAAATGGGCAATACAGTGTCTTCTTAACTAGTACAAATTTAGGAAACATCAAATTAGTAAAAAAAATATTACATTTTTATGACATCTGAACGGGACCATGTACTATACACAACTGTTTCAGCATTTGGTGTTTTAAATGCTGAAACAGTTGCTAATATTACATGGTCTTTTCAGCTGTGTATTTTAACAACGTAATCTTTTTTTACTAATTGGATATTCCCTAAATTTGTAAGAATATATGTATATTTTCATATTATTTAACTAATTACGAACGTTCTATTTGATCTAGATAAACACATTATTTTTAAAATGCCGAAGCGTTAATAAAACATGGTGATTAAATACTGAATTATATAGTATCTTAATAAAGTTACAAATTACAATAAATAAAGATCGATGGAAATAAATGTACTATTTTAATCTTGCTCGATTATTCAAAAACATTTGACATGCTCGACCACTCACTTCTAATTCATATCCGGAAGTTTGTAGATCTGGACAAAGACGCTGTTAAGTTTATTGGAGAATATCTGAAAGATCGTCATCAGAGAGTTGTCTTGAGTCGATCTTTTTCGGACCTCCAAAGGGTGACCAGAGGCGTCCCGCAAGGATCAAGTTTAGGCCCTATTCTATTCTGCATTTATACCCATTTATTTCCGTCATTCTCAAAGACTGTAACTGTCAGATGCACGCTGACAATACTCAGTTCTTTTACTTTTTTCCTGAGAATGCAGTGCTTGACAGTTGTCGACTGATAAATGGTGATTTGGAGGTTATACAGAGAGCTTCGGAGAAACATCATTTGAAACTTAATCGCAACAAATGTGTCGCGATGTTGTTTGTAGACCAATTGTTGTAAAGAGACTCACTTCACTAGTTGAAGTTAATATTTCTAATGAAAGGATACCTGTTAAAGCTGAGGCTAAAAATCTTAGCTTAATTTTGGATTCAACTTTAAGATTTAAAAAACACGTGTCGGCTTGCATTAAGAGGGCAGTGGGTCTACTTAGGTGTCTTTATAACTCAAGACATTTATTAAATACTCAATTAAAACTCATACTTTGCGATTCTATCATTTTATCTATATTTAACCACTGTGATGTTGTTTACGGCTCCTGTTTGACTGCAGAAGATACAAAAAGAATTTAAAAAATTCAGAAATATTGTTTACGGTTTAGCTACGGTATAAAGAAATGAAATCCAGTTACTTATAAACTGAAGGAAGCTAAATGGATTGACATGAAGTCAAGACGATATTTGCATTGGTGTACCGTGTATCATAAAATTATCTGCACAAAGTCACCTACGTATCTTTTTAAAAAAATTCCGTTCAAGACTGACGTTCATAATATAAATATAAGAAGCAGAGGCTTACTTACGCCCCCACTTCATAAAACAGGTATATTTGAAAGGTCTTTCACTTACAATTTAGTTAAACTTATAACAATCTACCGGACATTCTGGAATCTAAGTCAAATGCTATTACCCTTATTAAAAAAATCCTTAGTCTAATAGGTGGTATTATTAAATAGAGTCCTTAAATCAGGATTTTTGATTAAAAACTTTGCTACACACGATGTTGAAGGTTCGTTTCACGACTTATCAGTTCGGTACGATGTAAAATGCACTTGTCAACGGGAAACTAGGTCTACGAAATGATATACTGATGTCTTACGGTTTGTCTATGAGTTTTTGGCCTGTCCTGGTGGGATATTCATAACACTGATGTCTCCACCTTGGCTACCCCAGTTCCCTTTGGGCTACTAAACTCTTCTTTGCCCCTAAAGGTCTGGGAATAAACAGGATATTTCAAGGAAAAAAGGCCTTGAACTGAACACTAAAACCATTTTCACACTACTACATCACTAATACATCAGTACGGCAACTTGATAAAGAAAGTCTACTGGGCGGCTTTCTAAAAAAAGCCCTTACTTTGGCTTCACAAAATATCAGCCCTACATCATCTCGGCTGGGAAAAAAGACCGGCTGCGGCTATAAGATGGAAACAGCCTCTTGCGGCTACGTGATGGAAAGAGCCTACTCCGGCTTCATGTTGGAAAAAAAGCCTACTACGGCTTCATGATGGAAAAACGCCAAGATCCATGTCATCCGGACCCTTTAATATCTTTCTCCCTTCCGTATAAATCACGTCTTCAAGATGGCTACTTCCCGGATACAAATATCTAGCCAATCGACGCATTAGAAACGAATTAAATAAATCCAATAGAAAACCCGCAATGCACACTGTAATATAAACGGCTCCTAAATTCGAATGAACTACACTGCTTAAAAGTTAGTAAACACTGCAATAAATATAAAAATGGAGAAAAATTGTAAATTATAGGGAGAAAAACAGTAACGTAACATGATCTTAAAATCTAGGAAAAAATGTACGTTACAAGCTGCACTCTGTCCTATTCACTGTATATTGCATACTTTAAATAAAATTGTTTATTATTATTATTATTATTAACATGTTTCATAAATCCTTTAATATGATCGCCACTTTAAAATTTTAGTTCACAATTCTATAAGTTGTGCTACTCGAGTTATAATTATTTCGATATCGTATATGTATATTTGAGCAAACAAATTTAATTTTACTTGTTATATCTCTAATTCGTTGTGGTACACCTAACAGTTAGAGCATCGTAAAATAAAGCACAGCTTAATACTTCTGTATTTTTTACCTGTGGCCTTCGAACTTTTGACATAAAACTCCCCAATTCTTTTATACTTATAAAATAGTTGTAACTCGACTAAGATGATACAAAAAAATACTTCCCATCTTTTGTTTATCTCTTTACTTTTATAAAGAACAAAAGATCTAAATCATAAAGCAACCTGTCCAATACTAAAACAAAGACGTCTAATTCATTTCCTTACTTTCGAATTTCAAACAAAGGTCTCAAAGTGCGTAGGTTTTCGTCCTACAAACAAAAAAATCCTTGACATATTATCCCTCATCCCCATACCGAACACACTCAAAGGATTCGTGGCTCAACGACTCTACCACTTGACAGTCGAGCAATAACGTCATCGACAGGCGATATGCTTCTCTGTTATTCTGAACGGAGATTGAAATTTCCGCGATAAGAGTTAAACCATTTTCATTGTTTGTCGAATAACCCGAGAATAAATTGTGTGCTAGTAGAGGAGTTTTTAAATATGCGAACAAAAAGGGCTGTCAACTGCATATAAAAGGTACCGATATTCAATAATCCGAAGGAAATTAAAATAATTTCTGGTATAGAAGGGTATTAAAATAAGAAAGCTTTGTTCAACCTTCAAGACATTTTTATATTGTGTTATTTTGACCTATTTTATTAATGGATATGTTTTTATCAACACTCAATATGTTTATAATTTGGTCCTGCTGTTGTAGCTACGCTCAATTGCAAGGAAGGTAATAAATTGGCGAACAAAATTGCTATCAATGTTAAAATACAAGATTTAAGAAATCAGTCCAATTAAAATAAATGAATCTGAAAAACTAAAAACTTATTTTATTAACGATTAAATTCAGGGTTAATACTCTAGGTCAAACATTTATATACGAATTTTTAAGGAGATTTAATAAATAGTTTTGTAAAAAAATAAAAAATATTTTTTCCTGAATTACTGTACAGATAGACTAAGTATATCATTAATGAAATCGCTCTCTATCAAATCAGTCATCCCTTTAAAATAAGTGCGACAGGGACAAGTAGAAAACAATGGAGAAAAATTGCAGTGCTGTCCTATGCAAAAAGTTACCTTGGTCCACTTCCGTGTTGCCACTTATCCTCATTAATGTTAATGACCGTTTATATGTGATTATATATAATTTATTAAAGTTCAGATTTAGAAAATATTCAGCCGCTACTTAAAAATATATTGTTATTTACCATGTTTTATATTATCTAAAATGATATTGAGGAAACTAGCGGACCAAGGAATTTTAGCAGAGTCGTTAGCAATCAATCGAGTCAGCCAGTTTTCAGAATCGGCTAGATATGTGACCTTATTTTAATGTAAATATGTTGGGGCTGAAAGAATATTAAGTAACTTGGTAATTTTTGAAGTCTATATGTGTTG
The DNA here is from genome assembly GCA_019049505.1 of Pachyrhynchus sulphureomaculatus. Lineage (NCBI taxonomy): Eukaryota > Metazoa > Arthropoda > Insecta > Coleoptera > Curculionidae > Pachyrhynchus > Pachyrhynchus sulphureomaculatus. The sequence continues at coordinate 180,694,339 of CM032456.1, read as the reverse complement.
TGAGTATTGTGATATTTTAATATCAAATAATATTATTAATTTTTTTTTTAAATTTGTCAAGGATTGTAACATTTGTAAAAAAATTACTGTTAATGTTTTTTATTTTCATTTTAAAATTTTAGCAAACAGTACCATAAAGGAGATTTAGGATACCCAACTAATAATTAATTAGTTGTTTTCAAATTTTACTATTTTTATTAGCTTATATATGCTGAGATATCTCAGTTGTCCCTACTACCCCAAGTTCCAAATAAGAAAATACCATTAACTAGAAGTTTAAACGGCAGCGAATTAAAAGCAAGCAATTGAAAACGAGTAAAATAATATTTACTTCAACAGATATTTAAAGATAATATGTCAAATTCTAAGTTTTTGAGCATCTGTGCAATCAAATCTAAATTTTATTTAATCTCAAAGATTTTAAAAAAAGTTATAGAATGTTTTTTTTTTTCATTTTTTACCATCCTTTACAATAAACTAAATACCAAAAGAATATAAAATCAACAAAATGTTTTCATAAGTCATAAGGGGATCATTGAGAAATAAATCAGGAAGAAATTTTAGGTTACATTGAATCATAGGTTGCAAAAGTAGATAAATTCAATTACGAGGGTTGAAAAAATTGCTTGGTTGTCAAATTATTGTCGAACTCGTTGCGTCTTTAGTTTTAACGATTTTTTTTCCAAAAACTGAATTAAAGCAATTTAAACAAGCGTTATTTTGTGTTTCGTGAAATAATAAATAAAAAATGTATATTCAATTCATTTTTTTTTTGTTTTAGGAGCCGTCGGCGGTGACGGTGACGATGCTGACGATAAAGAAAAGGAGGAAGAGGCCGAAAGGGAACGACTTGAAGCTATCCGAGAGGCCGAGGAAAGGAGAAAGGAAAAACATCGTAAAATGGAAGAAGAACGTGAAAAGATGAGACAAGAAATCAGGGATAAGGTCAGTTAAATAAAACAGCTTAAACGTAGAATACTTTAAACATCCATTGACTAACATGGCAGAGGATAAATATTAACTGATTTGACGTCGAATAATAACAATGTCTTTAGACTTTATTTAAGATATCCAGTTAGCTATAAAATCAAAGAGGATAACTTTCGACATTACCTAAATTGATAATACTCAAATTTGTAAAACAAAAAATGACTCTAACAAAAGAATAATAGAAAAAACTCTCAATGCAAAAGAAAATATCCAAATATGAATAATGCTGTCATTAGGTGATTAACGATTGCTGTAAAATAGGTAAAATAACGAATCTAAAACAATTTGGTGGCTTCCATCCGCTCACATCCAAGTAGTGGAGCAAAACGTTCTAGTTTGCTAGTTCATGAGTCGGCTTAGTAGCTTACTGAAAATGTTCACCTGCTAATGCAGTTTATTTTATCGTGCAAAATAGCTTATTTAATCTTTTTTTTATGGGTCTAGCACTCGTACTGCAGAGAAGTCCGTAAAGCGCTACAGGAGCGACACGTGTGCGGAAAAAGCGATTCACGTTGTTTTTGAATCGCTGTAAATTGTACTCGGTGGGAAACACTGTACTGGGTAAATTATTCCAAAGGGATGATGTTCTCCATATAAAAGACTGCTTAAAAAGCGAGGAGTAACAAGCTGAACTTCATACGGATGTGAAGCATTAGCGCGACGGGTATTTCTAATATATACCGCTCTGGGATGAATTAAACGAGCTACATCCTTCGAACACTTTCCATGAAAATACTTGTAGAATAGGCTCAAGTCGCCAATCATTCTTCGATGTTCCAGCGAATCAATGCCGCCGGTCAGTTCCGGGTCTCCAATCAGACGAACTCTCTCTGAATAGAATCCAACAAATGCAGTGTATGTTTGGGAGCGGAGCCCCAAACATGGAAGCAGTATTCCATAGTTGGTCGAATTTGAGCTTTGTAAAGAATTAACAGTTGCTGTGGAGTGTAAAGCTTTCTGGTTCAAATTAATATTCCCAACTTTTGAGAAGCTCTCCTTGCTATGCCTACGACATGTTCATGCCAGGACATATTTGCTTCTAAATTAACGCCCAACAAATTGAGTGACGATGTTAAAGGAATGGAGTGCCGCGCCGTCGGATTCAGCAACGTTAACTTTTTTAGAAAAAAACTGCCTCCTGGGTTTTTGAAGAGTTAAATTCCACTTGATTTATTGTCTCCCCAAGATAGAATTTCTCCCAGGTCTTTGTTAAGTTGAACGACTTTCTGCTGTCTGCGGATATTCGTCTGAGTAGCCGATATGCGAGTGTTCAAAGTGAATGAAAAGATAAGCGTACTGTCATCTGCAAAGCTGTAGACTGGGTTTCCGGTCTTTTTTCCAGCAGATCGTTAATGTAAATGAGGAAGAGAGTAGGAAATAGCATGGAACCTTGGGGCACACACGGCGTTGATAGTGAAGGTGTTAGAAAGAAATCCGTCGACTGCCACTCGTAAAGAACGCTCTCTGGGGAAATAATTTAAAATCTTATTCTTCATTTTTCAACCTCGTTTTTTAAAGGGCTTACCTCATTACCTTAAAAGGCTGAGGTATATTTTCGTCAATGAAGAAAAGAACTATTTAATTTAATTAATATAAAATATAAACTTTTTTAATAATGAATATAAATATATAGGTATTGAAAATATTAGGTACTATTCTTTCTCTGTATTACTAGCCTTTTTTAGTCATTAGTATCAATTATTATCCATTACCTGTTAGAGCACCACCTACTGTTTTTTTAACTAATGTGACGTCACGCGATTTTAAATGTTAATTGGTTTACTATATTACGTAACTTCTGGTAACACAGTCGATGAGGTACATAATCGAACGTAATAAATAATATGGAGAACAAGCATAACATATACCTTTTAAAAAAGGAGAAAAAATCGATTTGAATAATTATTGAGGAATTAACCTCTTGTGCACAACTTAAAAACTGACGACAAAAATTATAACCAATAAAATAACTCCACTTATACAGCTTTCCGAAGAACAACAAGGTTTCAAGAGCGGAAGATCCTGTAACGACGTTGTATTTGTAATCAGTCAAATTACTGAAAAATCAATTGGGTATAACAGGCCAGCGTTCTTATGCTTTATAGATTTGGTAAAAGAATTTGATAGAGTACAGCTGCAGGACGTGGTGCACACACTTTATGACAAGAATATTCCATTGGATCTAATAAAACTAATTGAGAACATTTACAAAAGAAATAAAATAGAAGCGAGAGTAAATTCGGAGTTACCTGAACCCATAGAGGTAACAACTGGTATTAGACAAGGAGACTCACTGAGTCTTTTTAACATTATATTAGATGAAATAATTAAACAGGTAAAAACAAAAAAAGGCCATAAAATGGGCAATAAAGAGATACAAATATTGTGTTACGCCGACGAGACTATCCTAGTCGCTGAGAATGAAGATAACTTGCAGAGATTATTACAGCAATTTAATACAGCAGCAAAGAAATTTAATATGAAAATATTGGCTGAAAAAACCAAATCAGTAGTTATCTCGAAAGAACCAATTAGGTGCAAGCTGGAAATCGATAATCAGATTATAGAGCAGGTGATGACAATTAAATATTTAGGATTTAAATTATCATATAACAACATAGAAGAAGAAATAAAAGAACAAATAGTAAAAGCCAATAGAATAGCAGGATGCTTGAATAACACTATCTGGAAAAATAAATACTTGAGAACAGAAGTAAAATCTCGTATATATAAATCTGTAGTTCGACCACTTATGACCTACACAGCAGAGACAAGACCAGAAACACGCAAAACTCAGAGATACTTACAGACAATTGAAGTGAAAACGTTAAGAAAAAGGAAGAACACTTTGGGATAGAGAAACAAATGTCAACATAAGGCACATATGTGAAGCAGAGTACATTCACAGGTAGATAAGAAACCGAAGACAAGAATGGAACCAACATATTAGACGATTAGAGAAAATAGCTCGAGTTAAATCAGCGGTGGGCCGAAGGAGTATAGCACGCCCACGAAAAAGATGGAACGACGATCTGTAGCGACGATACATTAAAGAAAAACAAACAGGAATGCCTAATAGAAAGAAGAAGAAGAAAATAAGTAACATCTAATACATGAAAATCTTAAGTTCTTGAGTTTATATACTAGAAACTCATATAAAAAATCAATTATATATTTTTGTTTTTCAAATTACACATTTACATTAAGAATATAAGTTTTTGGCTACAATACTGTATATGCCGTTGAATGATATATGAAATAAACTAAAAATAGCCAGTGTCCCCAATGTAATAATAACTAATCTTTTGGATCTTTATTTACTAAAATCAATTCAGTAGTTTATGCTTTACGGGGAAATCAATAAACGTAAAAACAGTTAGCTATAAAAAATATGAGCTCCCGTGCATATATGCTGATTACAATATAAGAGACACATTCTCATTTGTTAACAAAATAAATAGATTGACACTACCAGAAAATGGTAATCTCTTTGGACTTGGTGTCTTTATTTAAAAATATTTAACTTAATTGGAAAAAAAATGGAATTTAATTCAAGCATAAACCACTATTTCAAAGCATAATTTCTTGATTCTTATAAAACTGATCACAACAACACGTATTTTAGTTTTAACCAAAAAATTTTCAAGCAAAAACTCCAATGTGGTTTCCTATAAGACCAATTCTAACCAAAATTGTGTTTGACCATCTTTTGGAAACGATGGTACCTCAATTACCATTTAACCTACCCTTTTTGTACAAATCTATTGATGATCTGATTTGCTCTTAACCCTAAGATAATACAGAAATCGTTTTAAATCATTTTAATACATTGAACACCCATATGCAGTTCACTCTCGAAATAGAGCAGAATCCAGAGTAATAAAAGCGAGTGACAAGAGTATTATACTTGACTAGTACAAAAAAACTGACAGCGTCACGCAAATTTATAAATTACTTCTCCAATCACCAAAAAAATCACAAATGTAACACCGTGGTAGCAGCGTGAAAAACAGCATCATACACATTAATGATGATAGGTTTCGAAAAAGAAGAATTGTACAACATTTTATTAACAATGCCTAATTTATCACCCTAATATCGTTGATGCTCCTACTGATAAGGCGCATGCGCAGCACATGATATACCGGAAGCTACAATCATATACTCAAGAGTCACCTTATTCAAAGACTTTCCAAATATAAAAATTGCGAAATATAACAGCATACGAGGTTCTGAACTGTTTTAAAAAATAAAGGATAGAACTCATATTTTGTACAATAACTGCGTAGTTTATAGATTGTCTTGTTTGCAATGTGAAGTTTGTGACATTGGACAGACATTGCAGTGGTTAAAACAGAGGCTCCCATAGCACACAAGTGACTGCTTATTGGGAAAGAATTCATGTGACGTATTGCAACATCATTTGAAAACTGGTCATAATTTTGACTATAACAACGTTAAAATTTTAGCTCATGACAACTATAAAGGGAAACTTTTTAAAGAAATGTACCACATAAACGGGGACCCCAACTCAATCAACTATAAATCAGACACTAATCAACTTAGTAATATCTATAGCAACATAATCAATGCTTAATAATCATTTACAATTACAACATTAATAATTAAAAATTTGCCACCTCTTGGTATAAAGTAAGTAAAGTTTTTTTCTTTTGCTGTTTTTCCGTTCATCTGGAATTCACGTCAGTACATATGCACAGAGGCTGATTTCTCTCAGTTTGTGTAGAAAAATCGAGATATTGAGTTATAATTTCGAGGGCTAACTCGCATTTTCGTACGCTGATTTATTTATTTATTCTTTTGTTCATATTTATTTGTTTTATTTTCAACATCCTAATACCTAGACGAAAAATAACATGGTTTTTAATATATCTAATCCGTGTATTAATACTTTAGTTACTCCTGAAGAAATTATCAAACGATAACGAAATACTGAGTATTAAAGAAGAAAAGAGGTTTATTTACATTCCAGACTGATTCCCGTAATCAAACTCGCATATATATATATATATATATATATATATATATATATATATATATATATATATATATATATATATATATATATATATATACATATAGTTAGTCCAAAAAGTCTCCATACACGACCACCTGCTTTCTATACTATTTTTCTGTTATGTTTCACTAAATTAACATTTAAAACTAAACCACCGAGGATTAGTATTAAAATCAACTACAGAACATTTAGAAGTTACATCATTGTTATAAAAATGTAAACAAAATTAATGTCAAAAAATCTCCATACACTTAACAATTACCAATAATAGTTTGACAGAATATATCGGAAAATAACAGCATCATTTAAACTAATATTTAGTGAGACGCGCCGGACAGTGGAACCGAGGCGGCGAAAAGTCGATTTTATAAAAGTATGTGGAGAAGGATAATAAACACAAAAATTTGAAGAGAAATGTCTAAATTCAAAGAATCAAGTGTAATTTATTATGTTTACCTATCTGAATAGAGTATATTCCTTATATAGATCAGTCAAATAAATTACCTCTGATAACACATTACATTCTTACGTTTTTATTTCATATGCTGACCACAATTTTTTAAGAACACTATGCTATATACATTTTTTAATTCAAAGTTTGACATAATAGCTGCATTAACACGTATTGGTTTCGTTTCTGATGCGAATATTTACGTGCCAAATTAAATAATGCCAGAGAATCAAAAATCTTCATAAAATTGTATCTTTATTTAGGCGTAACTATTTATCTACACTTTCCTACAGTCTAAAATTAATTTTTATTAGAAGATTACATTGTTATTTATCATATCCAAATGGTTTTAAGTGCGATCCAGTGCGGTTACGAGTACAATTAAATCATATATCCACGAACGTACAATTTGACTAGGTGAAAAAAGGGATATATAATCTCATTTTCGCCACACTGCGAAAGGTTAAAGTTCTGTCAGTAGACGAAAAATAGCCTGTTTAATACAATTTCCTTTCAGGAGAGACAGTTAAATATTCTAAATGCTAAATATAACTTGAAATATAGAGAAATTAAATTATATAAGGATGGATATAGTGCACTAGTTTTTTTATGAACTCTAGCTGTGTAGCGTATATATTAAGCCCTGAGAAAGAGTCATTAATATGCGGAAGGCGTGTATCTAAATGTCTTAATTCACAATCAATATACAAGAGTTGTCTGAAAATAATGGTTGTGACGAATAACACCATATTTATGTTGAAACTCAAAACTTTTCAGACTACTCTCGTAACATATTTGAGTTATCGCCGAACTATATAATGTCTTTACGAACATATGTCGTCTAAGCATGAAACAAATGATGCAATCTTTCGATTGTTCTTTCCATCTAAGGAATTGCGTATCTGTTTTGTTACTATGGTAATCGTTTCAGTGACCGACTCACAAATATTATGCGTTTGGTTATAGCGAACGGTTATCATTTCGAGCGCGTTGAAGCTTTAGGGTTAAAACAATTTGACGTTGATAGTCCTCTTACATTTGCAACTTTGCAGCATTATTAAACAATTAAAAATCACTCTGTATAATAAGGTAAGTAAAATATATTATTATAACTTTAAATTAAATTCCATCGCCATATTAAATCCGCCATTTTGAATTTTTGAAATCTGACAGCTTATTTGAATTCAGCGATCCTAAAAACCTATAATAACATGCATGATATGAAGATCCGTCTGTTCCCCGAATTGCGTGACTGAAAAGGTTAAATATATGTGTTCGTGTTGTGTGAATTTTACACAAATATATTATTTTTAATTATTATAATGCCACACAAATAGTTTATGTGATCATTCATTGCATATTTAAGAAGTAATATAATTTTTGCCCCGAATCGGGCAAATGGCTCCACTGTGCGCCGTTGGCCTTGATAATCTCCTGTAACCTTTTTGTCATGCTTGCAACCAGCTTTCTAGTAACTTCTGCTGGCATGTTCTCCCATTCGTTCAATATTCTCTTTTGAATTCTTCTCTATTTGAAACATTATGTTTGCGAACGCTCCCTTTAGGTTATTCCCATAAATGCTCGATGGGGTTAACATCGGGTGATTGCGAAGGTGTATGAAGCTGCTGTCACACATTATAGATCATCCATTCTCGCACCAAATTTGCGGTATGTTTCGGATCTTTGTTCTGTTGAAAAATGTATCTTTTTTTCAAGTGCTAATTTTTAGACACTTTCTCTTAAATTGTCTCTCAAAATGTTCAGATAAACATGCTGATCCATGGTACCATTAATAAAATGTGAATTTTCAACCCCTCCAGCGGACATGCATCCCCAAAGCTGAACACTGCCACCCCCTGGTCTCACCGTGGAACAACTGTAATTAATATCGAATGCGGTATTCTTCTTTCTCCAAACTTTAGTTCTGCCATCAGTCACAAAAAGGTTAATTTTAGTTTCATCACTAAAGATTACGGATTCCCAAAATTCAGGAGGTTTAGTAACGTATTCCCTAGTAAAAGCTAACCGCTTTTTGCGATTAGCTTCCAAAATTAATGGCTTCTTCCTGGCTGCACACCCCTTATAGCCTGCCCTGTGTAAACAAATTCTCACTGTTTGTGAAAAAACATTTTTCGAAAATGGTTGCCGTACTTCTTCTTTCAATTTTGGTGCACTTTTCTTGGGATCTATAATTATTTGTCTAACAATACTGGCCTCTTCACGTAGAGTCAGTTTCTTGGGACGACCGGAGCGTGATCGAATATTAGAGGAATATATATATATATATATATATATATATATATATATATATATATATATATATATATATATATATACACATATATATATATATATATATATATATATATATATATATATATATATATATATATATATATATATATATTTTATGGGTCTAGCACACATGCTACAGGGAAGTCCCTAAAGCGCTACAGGAGCGACACGTGTGCGGAGAAAGCGATTCACGTTGTAAATTGTACTCGGTGAGAAACACAGTCCTGGGCAAATTATTCCAAAGGGATGATGTTCTCCATATAAATGACTGCTTGAAAAGCGTTGTACGAGGAGTAACAAGCTGAACCTCATACGGATGTGAAGTATTAGCGTGACGTGTACTTCTAACATGCACCGCTCTAGGAAGAATTAAGCGGGCCACATCCATCGAACACTTTCCATGAAAATACATGTAGAATAGGCTCAAGGCGCCAACCATTCTTCGATGTTCCAGCGAATCAAGGCCACCTGTCAGTTCCGGGTCTCCAATCAGACGAACAGCTCTTCTCTAAATAGAATCCAACAAATGCAGTGTATGTTTGGGAGCCCCAAAAATGGGAGCAGTATTCCATAGTTGGTCGAATTTGAGCTTTGTAAAGAATTAACAGTTGTTGTGAAGTGTAAAGCTTTCTGGTTCGAAATAATATTCCCAACTTCTGAGAAGCTCTCCTTGCTATGTCTGCGACATGTTCATGCCAGGACATATTTGCTCCCAAATTAACGCCCAACAATTTGAATGGCGATGTTAGGGGAATGGAGTGCCACGACATAACTATGTCGGGTTCAGCAACGTTAACTTTTTTACAACAAACTGCCGCCTGGGTTTTTGTAGCGTTAAATTCCACTTGGTTACTGTCACCTCAAGATGGAATTTCTTCCAGGTCTTTGTTAAGTTGAATGACTTCCTGCTGTCTGCGGATATTCGTCTGAGTAGCCGATGTCCGAGCGTTCAAAGTGAATGAAGAGATAAGTGTACTGTCATCTGCAAAGCTGTAGATTGGATTCTCGGTCTTTTCCAGCAGATCGTTAATATAAATGAGAAAGAGAGTAGGAGACAGTATGGAGCCTTGGAGTACACCGGCGTTGATAGTGAAGGAGCCACGAAACGTTAAGCAACTTCACGCAGCCTATGCCGATGCGATGGTATCACACCGGGCGATGCTGGTGGGATCTGGGCATCTACCATCTATATATATATATATATATATATATATATATATATATATATATATATATATATATATTGTAGCCTATGAAAAAGTGTTTAATTGCGCCCCACGTACACTGCGTCATTTTGTAAGGTGTGAACTTGCCCGTTTTTTTTTGAGGCGTTATTTTGTACCGTTTGAAAAGTTGTTTGTCCCACGCTTGAGCGCAATTTTGTAACATTGGAACTTACCCGCTTTAATTTCTGATACTGAATTGAGTGAACCCTGATTTTAAAAGAACTAAAGAAATTAAACACACACTAGCTCAGTTTTCCTTGGTAGAGAGATATGGGTAAGAGATAATTTTCTTACGTCTTTTTGGAATTAATTTCTATTTTTTTAAAAGGCTTTAGCTGTACCAAATTTTTGGGCACCATCCATTTTAAAATAGAAAGGATCTAACTTCAGCTAAAAAAATGGAAAAATGCTGAAGGAAAGTATTGTTGGTAAACAAAAAAATCAGTTTGGTACAGCCGTTCTTGCCCTGAAAAGTAGGATAGGTATTCAGTGAGACACTAGCTTTAATCAACAAAAAAAGAGAATTTATTCATGTATTTTTTTTTAATTAAAAAGTTCTAACGTTTGCAGTTTTACCAAAAAAAATTCTAGCCTATCTAGTAGTTGTTACATTTAAATTTTAAACTATTATAACCCCCGAAGATGAAAAGTCGTGCTTTACACTTCACTTTTTAGTCTGTTTTAAATTGTAGTTAAGGCACTACTCCGGGATAAGTCTATTGAAGGAAGTTTTGTTGACTTACTGTTTTTTTATTCCTGCTGTGATCGACTACGCCCGATTTCACACTTTTTCTTAACAAACACTTAGAAAGCCCACTACGGCTTTTATTGAAGAAACTGGTGTTTTTATGTTGGTTGTTCTGAGCTTTATTTTTTTAGCTCAGTTGAAGAAAGCCTACTTGGCGACTCTCATGACAATTAGCCTGACGGCTAGATGGTAAAATAACAACAACCTCGATTCAAGCTCTGCGGAGCCTTAAATAATCGTGCGACTTTTGCCGGTAATATCACGACGCTCCAATCAAAACTGCGGATCAAACATTTCACCAATCGCGGCGTAACGAGAGGTTCGGTCAGGAACCCGCACAACACAATATATACCGAACGTCTTGGAATCTCTGTTTAATATACCGTTCGATACAAAAATAAAAATAAGTACAATTTGAAATGGAAAAATCAGTAACATTACATGGTCTTAAAATCTAGGAAAAAATGAATGTTACATTTACCCCCTTCCAAAAAGAAATAGACTACACTAGTCTATTAAACTTAGGCTACTTATGAAAAGGTACAAAGTGGTACACTATTACTTAATACTAAGGTCAGAACTTAAAACAAAATTACAAACTTCGGACCTTACTACTAGACTTAATCCAATTAAGCACTAATGTTAAGTACAATGAAAACCAAATGAAGATCGTTGCATGTACACAAGAATCTTATAACTAGACTTAACTTAATTAAGCACTAAGGTTGAGTACATCAAAAAGTAAATAAAAATCCTTGCATGAACATAAGAAATACCTGTTCAAAGTAACAATCGCGGTCTTCTTATATAAAAGAATCAGCTCTGTTATTGTTACCAAAACAAAAAAAAAAATTTAACTTTGTCTAGACTCTTGTCTAAATCAAAAAAGTGAACTGAAATAAAATATGAACACCCCCCTTAAAATATTTTAAGGATTGTCTGAAAATTTTCTATTTCAGCAAAAGAAATTTATAAAAATTCTTAAATAAAGAAAAAAAATAAAAAAAATGATTCTAGTGCAAACACTTACACTAAAAAGGAAAAGTCTTGTCAGACCATTTAGCACAAGGCCAAAAAAAAATATCTGGATAAATATCCAGGCAAACGCTCGGGGAAAAATCGCTATCAATGCTCTAGCTCATCGCTAAGAGAACATTCCAAATCTAGTATCACTACTAGTCGCATCAGAAAATAATCGCACTCTATCGCGCAATGTCGACGTCCTAAGACATCTAGACATGCTAAAATCGCTAGGGAAAACATTCTGGTACATCGCCAGAAAAAAGCCTCAGCTCCTCGCCAAGAAAACACTCTGTAAATAGTCCTCGACTACACAAAGTCTGCGTTCTAAAAGAACAATCTCGCCATTAACATAGTGAGCAGCTATAAAAGCTAACTATATCACTATAGGCGCAGTGAAAAGCTATAAAAGCTAAAATTCACTCTAAACACAGTGAATAGCTATAAAAGCTAAAATTCACCAAACTGAATGATCCTGCTTCAAAAAGCAATGTTCACTAAGAACAGAATGATTAGTCCGCCCGCAACTAACATTCAAGGAAACATTCCCAACATAACTATATGAGACAGCAAGTCTCTAAATAGGACCTCCCTAGAGTCATAATCCTATATATAGGAGTCCATAAGCAAAACGACTCAAAATCACACATTTTGAGCACATGCCCTCAGGCAACCAACATACACTGAAATATATACAGAAATATATACAGAAATATATACAGACATATATACAGGAGTTCAAATCCCAAACCTTTGGTTATGACAACTCCATACTGAGCTTGGTGAAAGCTCTTAGCAAAAGCTAATCAAATCTTCGGCACATCGCACCAAAGTGACAAATCTGCCTAGAAACATGAGCCAGAAAAAAAAACGCCCTCCACCATTCTTCAGGGTGGCTACACAGAGATATAAAATTTAACCAGCATTGCGCTTCTCCAAGTTGCATGAAGAACCCCTCGTGTACTGGTCTCGCCCTAGAACAACAACGAAAAACATTCAATCCATCCCACATAACAGGAGACAAACACCTCACCACGATATACTGAATGGTGGAGACAATAAAATACAGAATTGGTGACCCTGGTGTCCACCAACAAAAGGGAGTAGATTATAGCATCCACTAAACTGAAACGGTGTCTACCACACCACCATAAGTCAAAAAAATTAATCAATAGGGTGTTCCGAAATACACTACTGCCAACAGCCTGTCACCACTAATAGGCTAATTGGAGCTGAGGTCGACTACAGTAGTTAGGCTCTCCTTTGGTTCAAATAGAAATAACCATTGGGTAACAAAACCCCTAAAGGTCCCAAAGGTCAAACGTTCACCCCCCATAGACTACCCTTCCAATCAGTCTGTTCCTCAGGAAGACTAACTCCCTGCCAAACGTCGTAACGGCATCTGTTAGCACCCGGTGCATCACAGCCTGTAAAAACAGATAACTCATGGGATACAACCTAGAAGGTTTACAAGGTTGACTTAACCAAGCTTCTAACGAAATTTTTTTAAAAAACGAAAATGAGCTTAAAAAGCTACATGAAGCAAAAATTTCTCAAATTTTTCGGTGGCAACGCAACAAAACTGTTGAAGACGACAAGAGCTTTTCCAGCTTAATCAGAAACAAGAAGAAAACATCGTTGACAGCTAAAATATTCGATCATGGTGTTAATCGTCTTCCTAGACAATAGCCTCTAGAAGAAACTGCTACAGGTATCAGGCATAACCGTTTTCTGTCAGCCCAAACTCCTAGATTACCTCTTGGAAATCTAAAAATTCGGTTAGGAATCTTCCTTCACTGCGCTTAGCCTCTCTTGACAAGGTTCTCATCTCGGTATCAGATTTTGATCATTTCTTTGTGAAACGACTGTCTTACTCTGCTCTCACCTCTTGTAAATGATCAGCCTTTAGTTCTCCTGCAGAACTTCAATTTTCTATCAATCTGATAGTAAACCGAAAAAACTCAACATACGCCTATGAGTCCATGCAAAAAAATTTTAAAAAAATTAGTGTCTCAAAGGTAACGTTTAAACGGCTCTGAAAAAAAATAGAAAATACCCTCAGTTTGTCAATTCAGAAGAAGATCTAAATCAAAATAATCCAAGTCTTAGACTTACTGGATAAACCAAAATCAATTTACTCTTAATTGCACCCAACATATACCATTAAGGTAATAAAAATACACCCACTCGGGTAACAAACTTTGAAATTGCTCATAAAAATTTTGACTCTACATCACACTACACGAGCTACATCTTGCGCTTGTCCTAACTCAAGATCACCTTGGATTGCCTCTAATCAAAATTTCGCTTCCAAGTGTCAAGAACTGGATATTATTTGGGGTCATAAGCAAATCAAATCCCGCGACCACCGACATACCAGTCTTATGATATATCCTGAGTGTGACTCTTTCGCAAGCTCGCAACAGCTGAGTCGATGCTAAACATCAACTACAATCAACCTAAGTTTGGATATGATCAGTACCCAAAACCTTAGCATTAAACAACAAAAGTAAGCTATTCTCTGCTCAACTTTTATAACAGTCAAAAAAACGAGGTCGTCACCTCTACAGAGCAACCTCAAAAAAAAAATAACTTAAAGCAATTAAGATAATGTAAATATAAGTTATTCTTCTTCTGACAAACTTTCACTAGGGCTAGGTCCGTTGAATGGTTTTAAGTCTTTAATATGCCATCGTCCTATTTTAGTCCCATCTAAATTAACTAAACCATAAACTAAATCTGAAATCTTTTCTCTAATCACGCAATGCACATACTTAGGTACCAACTTAGATGTGAATTTATCTGCTGCACTGGAAAGAATTTTATTTTTTCGCCAAACGTGATCACCTATATTAAAGGCAAAATCCCTTTTTCTAAGGTTGTAAGACTTACAGTTCCGTTCATAAGCCTTATGTATCCTACTACGCACGTCAGTGAAAATATCCTTTAAACCCTTTAAATTTTCAGCATACTCACCCCTGTTACCCGGAATTATTTCGCTGTCAACATTGACATCCAAACCTAAATTTTTATAACACGATCCAGATAGAGGTATCTGTCTGCCGTAAACTAAGAAAGACGGTGTAAACCCTGTTACTTCGTGTCTTGCGGTGTACACGGGATTAAAACGGATGTTAAAACTATATGTCCCACTTAAGCTCTTAAAACACACAGAAGTAAACTGAGTACCGTTATCGCATATCGAAAGCGATGAAACTCCGTGGATTAGAAAAATATCGTTTTCTAAAATTTTCAAAAAGCCTTCGGCTTTAGAGCTTTTCAAAGGAAATAACACGGTATACTTTGTTAACCAGCAAGAAATTACGAAAAGTCATTTATTTCCCTTTTTTGAACGTGGAAATGGGCCTACTAGATCAGCTGCTATGACTTGAAAAGGTTAATTGACCGTTTTGTCTTTTCCCATCAGTCCCATAGGTAGTGTATTTTGAGATTTCTGCGCTCCACATACTTCACAAGTCCTCACAAACTTTACGATGTCAAAACGCATTTTTGGCCAATAATACTGTTCCTGAACCCTGTGAAGAGTTTTATAAAAACCAAAATGACCAGAAGTAGGAGTGTGACACATGTCTATAACTTCCTCTCTCTGTGGTTTAGGAACTAGTATTTTCCACTCGGGTACATTAACTTTTAAAGGCAACTGGTTTGGGATAAACTTGTACACGAAATCATTTTCCACTTTCCACTGCGGAAAATTTTCAGGAAATTCTTTGATTTGCTGCCGTAAATTGTCGTACCATGGATCTATGCGATCTATGTCAACTATATCGATTCTTACGCCAATCTGTGCATTAAGACTGTTTTCGTCCGCTGTATGATCTGGGATTCTTGACAAAGCGTCAGGAATAACATTGTGGACTCCTTTTCTATGAATTAAAGTAAATGTGTGTTGTCTCAGCCTAATCGCCCAACGCGCTAGTTTGCCACTAGGGTTTTTAATTGAATTAAGCCACAATAAACTATAATGATCTGTTATGACCGTGAAAGGAACACCTTCTATGTAAGGTCGAAACTTTTCGATGTTAAAGAGTACTACTAAACATTCTTTTTCAACAACCGAATAGTTACGTTCAGCCTTTGACAAAGTTCTACTGGCATACGCTATCACTCTTTCCTCACCATTGATTTTCTGTGTTAGGACGCCCCCTAAACCGGTATTAGAAGCATCACTAGAAATATAAAACTGTTCGGAAAAATCTGGTTGGGATAAAATGGGAGCTGAAACCAATAGCTCTTTAATCTTTATAAGAGATTCTTCGGCTGCCTTTGTCCAATCTATCGATTGTCCTTTTTTCGTCCTTTCAAAAGATCATTAATAGGCGACAACAGGGTAGAAAAATTCTCGATAAAACGTCTGTACCATGAACACATTCCTACGAAGCGCTTAACTTCCGTAGTATTAGTAGGTCTCGCATAATTAACCATGCTTGCTACTTTATCCGGATCGGTACGTAAGGAATTTGAGCCTACAATATAGCCTAAAAACTTTAGAGAAGTTTTGAAAAAATCACATTTGCTCAAATTTATCGTCAGTCCGGCCTCTTTCAATTTATCTTTTACTTCTTTAAGTAAGCGAATATGCGATTCGAAGTCTTCCGATGTTACTAAAATATCATCTAGATAGGTAAAAATATGCGGCTCATATTTCGGACCAAATATAGCGTCCACTAAACGTTGCTGAGTTTGAGCAGCGTTCTTTAGACCAAACGGCATAGTGACGAACTGAAATAGACCTCGGCCTACTACTGCAAAAGCGGTCTTTTCCTTAGAGGATTTGTCTAAAGGAATTTGCCAGAAAGCCTTTCTAAGGTCTATCGAAGATACATACTTAGCATTCCTGAGTGATGTCAAAATTCTGTCGATGTTCGGTAATGGATAGTTATCAGATTTGCTGACCTCGTTGAGCTTTCTACCGTCAAAGCATAGACGATATCACTCCGAGTTTCAACATTTCGTCTAACTCCTTACAAAATTCTGTCGATGTTCGGTAATGGATAGTTATCAAATTTGCTGACCTCGTTGAGCTTTCTTCCGTCAAAGCATAGACGATTTCACTCCGAGTTTCAACATTTCGTCTAACTCCTTATTCAATACTTTTGACATGTTCGGAGACATGGCGATGGGCCTTGTCTTTACAGGATTGGCATCAGCCGTATCTATAGACATGGTGATTTTATTCGTTCGGCCTAACCTATCTTTACTACTTATTTCATTGAAAGAGCTTATTACGTTTTCTGCGTTTAAGCGTTCCGTCCGCGAGAGATCATCTAGGGTACATAGACGCGAGAAAAGATTTTCTAAAGGACTTTCTGAATAACAGTCTTTAAAACTTGTATGATAATTGACTTCTAGGACTGTGGATACCACGAATTATCTTTAAAATTTACAAGAATTCCGAATTTTTGTGCAAAATCACTTCCTAAAACCAAAGTATGTGGTAGAGAAGGTACTACTAAAGCAGAAATTACTAAACAATGGCCATTGCAGACTAGCGGCAACTCAACCGTACCTAAAACTTTTAGATGGCTGCCATCTGCAGTGGTAACACTTCTATTTTGGACGTGGCATATTTTTATACTTAAACGACTTAAAATTTTAATACCATTCACCTATAACGGAGGCATTTGCACCAGAGTCAAATAAAGCCGAGAAATGGGCACCTAATAGATTTATCTCGATATGCGGTCTGTTATCTGAATATTTATGCACGAATAAAGGAGACATGTGACCATTTGGAGAAGCAGGAGTTTTAACTTGAGAAAGAGAATTTTTATTAGACTTAAAAAATCAGAAACTTTTTGTAACTATTTAGTCCAATCTGATCTATTGGAATATTTCTTTACTTAAGATCCTCGTTAGAATCTTTCTTTTATCCGCGACCGGACGTACTGAGAAAGTACGACGGATTTTCAGTTCATAGTCTAATTCATTTTCCAGTAGGTGATTGACTTTAAAATTGAATACTTCCATGATAAATGTATAAAATTTAAAAGAATCGTTTAAAAAATCGTAAAAATATTTTCTCCTGTGCTCCCAGTAGTCAAAATAAAAAATATATAAAGGCACTAAAATATGTAAACTTCTTTACCAATCATTTAAAAAAACTTCAACAATTTCAAAAAAAAATTTCTAAGTATCGCCTTGTATTAATATTCTTTTACCAAATATGTTAAGAATTTTCAACAAAAAAATCTCCAGATATCGTTTTCGTATGAGCAAAGTATTTTTAATATTCATGCAAAACATCGGTGAAAAAAAAAAAGTACTGTTTTTTTGTTCTCGGTTCACCGCAAAATAAATTTAACACTGTAAAAATTAAAATAAACCAGCACATCTGCTAATCTGAACTATAAAGGTAGCTTTATGAAATAAAAATATCTGCAAAGTTAGAGCTTTTATTTTGTTCGAAAGCTAGTACACTGAACCCTTTTTTAAAAAATAAAATTCCAAAAGCCCCGCGTTGACAGCGCTATTTTGTAGCCTATGAAAAAAGTGTTTAATTGCGCCCCACGTACACTGCGTCATTTTGTAAGGTGTGAACTTGCCCGTTTTTTTTTGAGGCGTTATTTTGTACCGTTTGAAAAGTTGTTTGTCCCACGCTTGAGCGCAATTTTGTAACATTGGAACTTACCCGCTTTAATTTCTGATACTGAATTGAGTGAACCCTGATTTTAAAAGAACTAAAGAAATTAAACACACACTAGCTCAGTTTTCCTTGGTAGAGAGATATGGGTAAGAGATAATTTTCTTACGTCTTTTTGGAATTAATTTCTATTTTTTTAAAAGGCTTTAGCTGTACCAAATTTTTGGGCACCATCCATTTTAAAATAGAAAGGATCTAACTTCAGCTAAAAAAATGGAAAAAACATGCTGAAGGAAAGTATTGTTGGTAAACAAAAAAAATCAGTTTGGTACAGCCGTTCTTGCCCTGAAAAGTAGGATAGGTATTCAGTGAGACACTAGCTTTAATCAACAAAAAAAGAGAATTTATTCATGTATTTTTTTTTAAATTAAAAAGTTCTAACGTTTGCAGTTTTACCAAAAAAAAATTCTAGCCTATCTAGTAGTTGTTACATTTAAATTTTAAACTATTATAACCCCCGAAGACGAAAAGTCGTGCTTTACACTTCACTTTTTAGTCTGTTTTAAATTGTAGTTAAGGCACTACTCCGGGATAAGTCTATTGAAGGAAGTTTTGTTGACTTACTGTTTTTTTATTCCTGCTGTGATCGACTACGCCCGATTTCACACTTTTTTAACAAACACTTAGAAAGCCCACTACGGCTTTTATTGAAGAAACTGGTGCTTTTATGTTGGTTGTTCTGAGCTTTATTTCTTTTTTTTTAGCTCAGTTGAAGGAAGCCTACTTGGCGACTCTCATGACAATTAGCCTGACGGCTAGATGGTAAAATAACAACAACCTCGATTCAAGCTCTGCGGAGCCTTAAATAATCGTGCGACTTTTGCCGGTAATATCACGACGCTCCAATCAAAACTGCGGATCAAACATTTCACCAATCGCGGCGTAACGAGAGGTTCGGTCAGGAACCCGCACAACACAATATATACCGAACGTCTTGGAATCTCTGTTTAATATACCGTTCGATACAAAAATCAAAATAAGTACAATTTGAAATGGAAAAATCAGTAACATTACATGGTCTTAAAATCTAGGAAAAAATGAATGTTACAATATATATATATATATATATATATATATATATATATATATATATATATATATATATATATATATATATATAGAGGAGAAGGGTAGTCTTGACCAACTAGTTAAACAAGCAGTATTATGTTCTTGGAGTAAGCGGTCTTTGGAAAAGAACTAAAAAGTTTTTGACACCTTTTTAGCTACGCCAAGCTATCGAAAATATTTCATTTTCTTCATCGGGGCTACAAATATAGTAGATTATCAGTATTTTTGAGATTAAAAGTAAAGAACAACCCTATTTTATATGTAACATGAAAGTACTTACTGCTAAGTATTGTGTTCAAAAATTATTCTTTGTGGGGGCACTTTATTATACTTATTCATCAGAAAAAACATGATAAAAACTCGACATAATCCTCTCTGGGAAATATAATATGCTTTTACTTCATTTTGTTAGTATGGTACTATTGTGTGGTTGTAAGGTGATTTTAATTTATAAAGGATTTTTTTGTTATGTTTTCTTGTCATTTACTAAGGGCAGTGTGTTTCTATCTCTTAGTTAGGTTGTGGTTAATTGTTTATTTTTGAAACTAGAATGACGTTGACATTTTGTTTGATTGTTTTAAAATTGAAAAGCTACCAAAAATCAGTAGGATTATTATTAAAGAGATATGTCAGATATGTTCTGAGAGTTTTCATTTTGACTGCCTATTTCTAATAGATTGAAGAAAATTAAACTCAGATCTTCAATGTCAGTTTTTTTTATTGATCGAGTTAGGTTTTTTAGTTCTTTTCCAAAAACCGCCTACCCATAAGAACATAATACTGCTATATATATATATATATATATATATATATATATATATATATAATATATATATATATATATATATATATATATATATATATCTATATGTACATATATATATTATATATATATATATATATATATATATATATATATATCGGTTTTTTTTTTTAAATATTAATTTAACTTTATGTTTAGGTGAATGAGTTTGACTGTCAGCCAGTTTCTATGGATCTGGCTGTAGAATTTAATAGTAATTGACGCACTAGAAAAAGTTGGCAATTTAAAACAGCTCTGTATCAAAGACGTAAATAATGTAAAGATTTTAACTATCTTGCTTTAGATAAACTTGCTAGTTTATTAAATATTTATCTAAAATAAAGCTAATTTTAGCAAAATCCAAGTTTTCCTAAACATTTATTTTTAAAACATCAGCTTAGACATAATTAATCTTAATAATTGGATTACACTGACCCAAAATGTCACGGTACCTACAATAAAGATTTTAGACAGTCATGATGGGGACTGAATAATTATAAATAGGTAAAGGGGTTAAAAGTTAGTTTTCCATTGCATTACTTCATGCATAATTTATAACGGTTTAGTTATACAGTGTTGCTCCATAAATATCAGTCTTATCAGGACGGTCACTTCAAAATGGATGAAGATTAATCAATAGAATTTAGCGTAAGTGTGTCCAGTGCTAACAGTATTAACCTCACAAATTTACCTTTTCCACAAACGAGATTTAAAGTCAGATTTCCAACTATATTCTAACGCAGTTTAATGTTGAATCGTTTTAATTTGTGAAAATTTTTTATTTTTTGCTAGATCCAGACCAAAACAATTAATTTTCAAGTAGAGTCTGTCAAGTAAGAAGGTGACCGCTCGTATTCTTGAAAAAAATATGTTTTGAGAACATTTTTTGCCATCAATGTGTTCTTTGGTGTGCTAACAACGGCGCAATTACCTTAGTAATTTGTCCAATCGCCTCCTGCACCAATAATCATCTGACACATTCGAGGCATGCTGTCGACGGGATTTTCCGCAAACTCTGCAACTGAGTCAAAGTCCTCAGAGTCTTTCCTCTGAGCTTCCTCTTTACAAGGGACCAAACGATTTCAATAGGATAGCGTCCGCCAATTGTAAAGGCCACTCTAGTATCTTATTGTGCGCCCAAGCGAGCCGCTTTGCAACGTGATTTTCACCCAGCAAAAGTTTCTTCAAAGTGCTTCGGAATTTGACATCATGAACACGAAGATGTTGTCGAATAGTCTCATGGGACACATTCAAACTCGATTATTTGAATTTTGCAACTCCTTAATGCAGCATCAATATCGGGTCCCGTGAAAACAAAGACACGATTCGTTTTTCGACATTCGGAGTGACTTTGCCTACCGAGCCACGTTTTGGCAAATCGTCGACATTTTTCTTCTCGTTAAAATGATTTACCCACTTCCTCACAAACGATACCTACTTTTTTAATATTATTTAGCTGCCGTGGAATGTGTCATTTTAGGCCTCATTGGATGTGAACAAAGAAACACTGCCGCGAATCGACGCGCAAACAAGTGACTCATCTTGGATTTTACGTGATTTTGACGAAAGTTCGGAATCGACTGATACTTTTACTAAAATGCTTCGTAGACAAAAGTTTCCGCTACCGATTTTTTGTTGAATTACTAAAATCGCATCTTCCAAAAATGAATTATCGCGGCCATGCTCTTACTTCACAGACTGTATATGGCAACGTTAATTTTTGATACACGCTACATATTTCTAAGAAAATATAAAGTTTAGTTTTCCTCTTTTGAACACTATATGGTAAGACGAATTGGCAAAGGTTTGGACATCTTCAATTAATTACACAGGCCAACGATGAAAAAACTTTTTTAATAATTTTACCTGATTCCTATATTTTTTGGTGGTGGAGTCCGAAAATAATAATAAAAAAGTCGTATTCTAATTAGATACTGACTCCTCAGGCTAATCAGACCTACCAGAATAAAACAAAAAATTTCTGACATATATATATATATATATATATATATATATATATATATATATATATATATATATATATATGTATATGTATATATATATATATATATATATATATATATATATATATATATATATGTATATATATCTTAGGATCCAATATGTATTTTCACGTTTTTTTTTGTTTGTACAGGGTGGTATAAAAAGACATTCTTTAATATATGTTGTAGCAGGGAATGTGCGAGGAAAGCCCGTTCTTGTATAAAAATGTTTCAATTTTTAATTATTCTGAAATTTCGATATTTTCATATGTATTGCGAAGACTTAAAGAACAAAAAGTCCAAAAAAAAAATTCCTTAGCAGCTAGCGACTTGCAGTTTGTGCAGGGTTGTAGAAAAAGATATTCTTTAATATGTGTTGTGGCAGGGAATGTGAGAGGAAAGCCCGTTCTTATATAAAAATGTTTCAATTTTTAATTATTTTGAAATTTCGATATTTTCATATATATTGCGAAGACTTAAAGTACAAAAAGTCCAAAAAAAATTCCTTAGCAGCTAGCGACTTGCAATTTGTGCAGGGTTGTAGAAAAAGATATTCTTCAATATGTGTTGTGGCAGGGAATGTGCGAGGAAAGCCCGTTCTTATATAAAAATGTTTCAATTTTTAATTATTCTGAAATTTCGATATTTTTTCATATATATTGCGAAGACTTAAAGCACAAAAAGTCCAAAAAAAATTTGCTTAGCAGCTAGCGACTTGCAGTTTGTACAGGGTTGTAGAAAAAAACATTCTTTAATATGTGTTGTAGCAGGGAATGTGCGAGGAAAGCCCGTTCTTGTATAAAAATGTTTCAATTTTTAATTATTCTAAAATTTCGATATTTTCATATGTATTGCGAAGACTTAAAGAACAAAAAGTCCAAAAAAAAATTCCTTAGCAGCTAGCGCCTTGCAGTTTGTACAGGGTTGTAGAAAAATACATTCTTTAATATGTGTTGTAGCAGGGAATGTGCGAGAAAAGCCCGTTCTTGTATAAAAATGTTTCAATTTTTAATTATTCTAAAATTTCGATATTTTCATATGTATTGCGAAGACTTAAAGAACAAAAAAGTCCAAAAAAAAATTCCTTAGCAGCTAGCGCCTTGCAGTTTGTACAGGGTTGTAGAAAAATACATTCTTTAATATGTGTTGTAGCAGGGAATGTGCGAGAAAAGCCCGTTCTTGTATAAAAATGTTTCAATTTTTAATTATTCTAAAATTTCGATATTTTCATATGTATGGCGAAGACTTAAAGAACAAAAAGTCCAAAAAAAAATTCCTTAGCAGCTAGCGCCTTGCAGTTTGTACAGGGTTGTAAAAAAAAATACATTCTTTAATATGTGTTGTAGCAGGGAATGTGCGAGAAAAGCCCGTTCTTGTATAAAAATGTTTCAATTTTTAATTATTCTAAAATTTCGATATTTTCATATGTATTGCGAAGACTTAAAGAACAAAAAGTCCAAAAAAAAATTCCTTAGCAGCTAGCGACTTGCAGTTTGTGCAGGGTTGTAGAAAAAAGATATTCTTTAATATGTGTTGTGGCAGGGAATGTGCGAGGAAAGCCCGTTCTTATATAAAAATGTTTCAATTTTTAATTATTCTGAAAATTTCGATATTTTCATATATATTGCGAAGACTTAAAGTACAAAAAGTCCAAAAAAAATTCCTTAGCAGCTAGCGACTTGCAGTTTATATAGGGTTGTAGGAAAATACATTCTTTAATATGTGTTGTAGCAGGGAATGTGCGAAGAAAGCCCGTTCTTGTATAAAAATGTTTCAATTTTTAATTATTCTGAAATTTCGATATTTTTATATATATTGCGAAGACTTAAAATACAAAAAGTCCAAAAAAAATTCCTTAGCAGCTAGCGTAGTTATAGCATCCTAGTTACCTAATAACCAATAAATCAATCTAGCTCAATCTAGAATCTAATAATTAAAGTGTAAAACAAATATTTACTACCCAAATATTTATTTAATTAATAACAAATAAAATAAAATTATTTTCACTCGGTACCTAATGCCCAAAATGTGCGTGTCAAAAGTGTTGATCAGTGCTCTTCGAGATAGGGTCGTTGGACAGGGGTCTTTGACCATTCTTTTAAAAATAATACAAAGAAAAGTGTGCGGAAGTATTACATCATATATATTTTGGAACTCGTGTTTTCACAAGCTTTCATTTGACACTCCACTCGATGAACTGGTATTTTTTTCACTTTCGATTTTACCCCGTAAAACTAACCCCTTAAGTCAAAATTTATCTTTCAAAACTATACGGCTTTGATTGGGCCATCAATTTCAATTTTTGTGCCAAATTTCAACTTTCTATGTCAAATAGTTTCGGAAAAAAAAAAGGAAAAAATCAGACGTGACAGACGGACAGACAGACGAACACCGAAGTGATCCCATAAGTGTTTCGTACGGAACACTAAAAACATAATACTAGAGGCTTTTTTTATCAATCTGTAGTACTCGGTCCATAAACAACTTGGTCTGTTCCGTAAATTTTACGGTAGTGTTGCCGTGCCTGGCTGTTTAAATTTCTTGAAGGTATCAAAAAAAAATCGAAGGAGGGGTCCCACCTCCCACTACCACCGCCGGCTCCTGAAGGGTACTCCGGCGGTGCCCCTTCTCGCGTATAAAATGCTTGAATAGAAAACTAGTCAAGCTAGTGCTTACGATGCAAAATCCTCATTCGATTTCTCTTTATATTTAGCACATTCCATATTCGATGGATTTGTAAAATGGACGTGTGAGGTGCCCTCACTCAAGTTTTGGGCCTAGCTCAGGGGTACCTACAACCCCCTTATGATGCTTAATCTATTTATTGATGAAATACGTAGTAATTTTGAAGGTATTAAGTATATTTAGGGAACATGTTTAAATAAAGGATATGTTTATTTATTAAACATATTGTAGAAATGGATGCGAAAAATCTTCCCTGTCGCATATATATGCACAATGATCGGAATATACACGTTGCTTGCAAAGAATGTGTAAAGGCTGAAGCCTTTACACACACACTTGTTTAAATTTGAATCCCAAAGAATTTGTGAAGGTTGTCTCAGTGTTTAGTCGTTCAAGCAGTCCATTTTATATGAATTAGAAGACGTAAAAAATATAACTAAAACAACAGGTAATGTGGAAGTGCAGAAGAGTACAGAAATTTCATATGCAGATATAGCAAAAAGACAGGGTGAAGCAATAGTTATTAAGTCAAAAAAATATACAGCAAACAAAATAAAAGAAGTAGTTACAAAAAAAATAAATTCTTTAAATATGGAAGTAGGAATTATGCAATTGAGACCCGTTAAAGACCGATACATACTTGAGGATTATTTAGTAAAATTTTTTAAGTGTTAATTATCGAGATACAGGATGTTACTTATTGGTTTTTGACAGTAAAAGGTTTTCTAGCTGTAGTTTCTTCGTTATTGTGTAAAGCACTCGGGTAAAAATCAAGTGCGAAACAAAAAATAAAATAGAAAAAAATCAAGAAAGAAGGTAAAATATCTCTAAGAAGAAATAACTAAATAAATATGCCTTCTTTAAAAAATTCTTGTGTTAAAGTATAAGATATTGAGGAAAATTTAAGTGATGCGGAATTACTCAAGCGTATAAAAGGTTGTTTTTCGTAACTGGTTTGACTTAAAAGTTTCAATTTTTAAAAAAATAGAAACTGGCCTTATACGTGTATTTGAATGTGATCACACCACCTGGAAAACTTGTTCTAGAAGAAGGAAAACGAAGTATTGTTTCATTACCAGCAATAATTGATTTCAGGAAATTTAAAATATTTCTAGAAACTTTTAATATTTAAGCTATGAAGAATAAGTTTTACTTAAACTTTTGTTTTTTTGCTTACAGCTTCTTCAAGACTCGTTCGAATAATTTCCGTGTCTATGTTT